>CM031240.1:55616928-56346928 GCA_018340775.1 Taxus wallichiana var. yunnanensis | reverse complement strand
CTTCCATAAGAATATCGACAAGGGTGTGGAGGGCTTTTACAATGTTTGGTAGTATGGCCTGGAACACGATGGTAGGCACAAATAACGTTAGGATCAAACCATGTGGGTTTTGGCCCACGTGGGTCAAAGGGTTTAATAGGTGGAAGGGTGACCATGGATGCATGGAGAAGATGTTGAAATACCTCGGTATAAGATTTGATGGGCATCTTGGAGGATGAAGTCTTGGGGACTTGGGATGGGTTTGATTTAGAAGAAGTGGATGGGGGTAGAAGAGGGTCTTGTTCTTATGAGGCTTGATAGGAGCCTTGGATTCATATTTTGATGTGGAAGGAAGGGTGGATGTTGATTGAGATTGGGATGAAGGGGATTGCGATGATGGTTTGGATGATGACTTAGAAGAAGAAGAATGAGTGATTTGGATGAAGGAGGGGTAGATGATTTGGATGTAGTTTTAGAGGGATGGGTGGTGGATTTGGATTTTGATTGAGTAATGATGGGTGTTTTGGATGAAGGGCATGGTCCTAAAAGTGAAGGAGGGAGCCCTAAGATGGATGTTTGGATACTAGGTGGTTGAGATTGAGGAGGTTTAGGAAGGGGAAACTCCAGTTTCTTATGTGGATGGGTAAGTGATTTTGGATAGGTGTGCCAAGATTCTTAGGTTTATGTTGTGGGGTTTACTCTTGGGGGATGACAATAATCTCGACAGGGGGGTATTTTGAGAGGTGGATGATGTGGAGTTTAAGATTGGAGGTAAAGTGGGCTCACTAGAAGATGATGGGGATGTTGATTTGATAGGAGAGGGTTTAGATGTGTAGAGAGAGAGGGTAAAATAGGGACATTATTTGGATGAGTGTCTAAGGAAGGTGTTGAGATAGGAGATGGTGTAGGATCAGATGTAGGTATAGGGGTGGATGTCGATGGGGTGGTTGAGATAGGGGTAGATGTAGTAGGTGTGGTAGGAAGGTGTAGAGGAAGAAGTGGATGAGGAATCGATGTGGAAGTAGGCATAGGAAAAAGAGAAGGAGGTATGATGGATGTGAGAGAAGTAGGCTGGATGTGGTAGATGTAGGGATGATAGATGTAGATATATGATGGGCTCGGGGGTAGATGTGGATGCGATGATGAGTGGTTAAGGATGATGATGTAGGGACTTGACTTATGGTACTAATGGTATGAGCATCAGGTGTTTGGATGTAGAAGGGGTCATTTGGCTAGTAGGTGGGTGATTGGGAAAAGGTTGTTTAAAACATCAAGTGGTTGATTGGGAGGGCATTAGGATTACTCACTTGAAGGTCCCCTTGGTTGATAATTCATTGAACAAGGTCCTTAAAGGTATGACACTTTTCAATGTCATGCTCATGAGACTCGATGATGTTTGTAATAGGAGTCCTCTCGATACCAAGTGGGCTTGGGCCATGATTCATCTAAAGGTCAAATTGGAGGGAGTTGGATGAGATTGGAAGCCATAAGCTTATCAAAAATGGAACTATAAGACTCCCCAAGGGGAGTATAGTTTGGGGTAGGGTGAGGAGCTCATTGTGCTGGATATGGGAGGTAGAAGAAGAAGAAGACTTAATGAACAATAACACTTGCACACACCTTGGATTTATCTTGATGAGAAGAAAGAGGATTTGGTGAACTCCATCTTAGGTTTATTAGATCTGAGTTTAACATGGCCTTGCTCAAGGGCATGAAGTTCTAACTTACGAGCCATGGTAAAATCTTCTTGAAGATTTGAAAGGATTGAATTTGAAGGGTGGAAGAAATGTGTTTAGTGTAAGATCGAGAAAAGAGCTTGATGAGCTTGGTCTAGAGGAATAGAAAAGGATACCTAGTTGATGATGCCCACCACATCTTGTGAAAAATGAGATGGATTTGTCCTCAAATTGTTTAATGGTGTATAGATAGTGATAGTGATTTTGCAAGCAATGTTGATGGAAATGCTCTAGAAAGAGTTGGGAAAGTTGTGTGAAGGAAAAGGGAGTGTTGGGGATGCCATTATACCAATCAATGCAGGGCCAGATAATGACATGGGGAAGGTCCTAAGCATGAGGTCTTGATCATGGGTTATGAGATAGCATGCATGTTTGAAATCTTAGAGGTGTTGTTGGGATCCTCTTTGTTGTTAAATTTAGAGAACTTAGGAAGTTCCCAATGGGGAGGATAAGGTTTTGATGGGGACAAGAAGGATGGATGGGCTCATTACAAATTTATTCATATGTGAATGAGATTTTGGGAACCCAAAGTAGTGGCTTCAGGTTATCTAGTCTACTCAACAATTTTTGCATGGGGTCATTAGAAGTAGGTGGAAGAGATGTGAAGGATGAGGTTGTTGGATGTAATAGGAAGTGGATGAGTTAGATTGAGGATGAGGCTTGATAATGTTGAGGATTACTGAGGAGGTGGTTGATAAGGAGGAGGATAAGTGATAGGTTGGATTGGACAGGTTGAGAGATGGTTTTAAAAAGGAATATAAGTAGGGGAAAAGATTGAGGGATTTGATATGACAAGGGGGTTGGATTGAGGATGAGTATGATAAGGAGGTTGAGATGTATGGATGGGTTGATGATGAAACATATGTTGAAAAGTAGTATGAGGAGGGGGTTGATGTGTCTGAGTAGATTTTGAAGGGAGTGGTTGTGAAGAGACAACATTAGCATGAATTTGGGATGTAGGAATGGAGACCGAGTTTGGGAGAGGGTGCTCGATTGTAGAGAGAAGAAAGTGGGTTTGAGAAGGGGTTGAGTAAGGGCATCAATGACCATAATGGATGAGGATGTGATGGGCATAGAGGAGGAAGGGATGGTATTGATACGAGGTAAACCTAGATGGGATGGGGACCACTAATTGAGTAGATTGAGTGAGTGGATGAATCAAAGGAGGCATGTCTCACGTTGGGCCATGGCCAACTCATTCATTTCTCGAGGGAAAAATATGGCAAGATGGGAGGTTAGAACCTAGGTGGACTCAGGTTGGGAATGGTAGGCATAGATCTGTTGAAGAGGAGGCCCATCAATGGGAAGGTGAGTAGATTTATGGATGAGATAATCATGTAAGGTGAGTAGATTTATGGATGAGGTAATCATGGAGGGTGATGGGGTTAACATCTAGGAGTTCTTAGAACTCACGTGCATTTGTGAGGGATAACGGGGGGCCCAAAGTCTTCAAACGGAAGTAGATCGATGGGGGATTAGCTGGTTTGGAAGGGATCAAATGGTGATAGAGGAAGGGATTGGTCTCAACATGAGAATGGGCGTGAACCATGGTGGCTCACTAGAAGGGATGGTAGAAGTGATGGGATGGGTAACCACTAGAGGAAGAGGTGATAGTCATGGCTGATGTTTATATAGGAAGAGTGGTAGAAATGGGAATGTTAGATGAAGAGGCTTGTTCCATTTTTATTTTCTCGAGTAAGAATGGGCATGAAACAAGAAACCAAAAATCCTATGTTGATTATTACTACAACAAACAAAACACACAACACAATATTTTATTTATCTTGATTATTTAGAAAAGGTGTGAAAAGAAAATAAAAAGGCTCAAAGGGAACCTAGGAAATGTTGATCTAAGGCTAGTTTCAAGATGTTTAGGGATGGATTCCTCGATATACCCGAAGGTACGTGAGGCCCGATTCTGTGATAAAATTTATAACATGACCAGAACACCGCGATGACTTTCCTATTGGGTGATGAAATCCCAATAGTTCCACCTGGGAGGAGTGTTTAGATGTGTGAATTAATGTGTGAGTTTGGACGTGTGTGAAAAGAGTGGATGCAAAAGGATTAACCCCTAGTTATACTATGTGAACAAGAAAACAATGAGGGTGTTCTTTTTAAGATCTGAAAATGAAGTGTGGAGATTTGATGAGGACAAAAACAAGATATGCAATACGGTAAAGAAAAGAAAAGGATGGGAACAAAAATAAGGAATACCTTGTATTCGATTTTCCTTTTTATCTAATCTTCAAAAAGTGTAAATGAGAAAAAGAAAGTCCAAAATCCAAATCCAAGAAAGCAAAAGTAAAACTCCTACCTGCAAGGTTAGTAGAAAAGAGATATGGAAGAAAATATGAAATGAAAGAAATGAAAATGAAAGAGACCTCACCAAATAAGGTTCAAGTCCCACCAAGTGTGCTGAATGTTTGAAAATATTTTACGCTTCCTCTTTCAAATTGATGAAAATAAACAAGAAATCAAGAAACCTCAAAAATATGGGAGGGTTTACGACGGGTGCACAAAAAGTAAATCCTCCTCGTTGTGAATCGACAACCCGCATAATAATGAATACTAGACACAAAAAGGATTAGTAATGGATATATTGGGTTGCTCGATGAATTTGGTTCGAGAAGAAAAATTTCCTAAAAGGATGTGTTGTCATATGTTTTTTGAAAGGCAAAATTCACTCGAAAATAGGACAACCATACCCTAGTGTCAAAAATTTCCATGCCATACCTTTCCAGACATCCCCCAAATCAACATATCCCTCAGTGTTAATTCCTATCATATCCCCCAGTGATCCATCTGTGAGTGTCAATAGTCCCCCTAGGTGATTTAGGAAAAAGTAAAATCATTCAACTACCTTTAGAACAGACTTCTCAAGGTGGGTTTTCAAGCAAGCTTAAAGAGGGCATTCATCGCCTCTCGAGCCAAGTGCACCATCATCAAAGTAGTGACAAAGACTTGTAGTCATCATGGAGGTGTATCTCGGAGCTAAAAACATCATAGAATAGATTTAGGAAGATTATGGGAAGCTTCGGAGGTTTAGGAGCTAATTCACCAAAAGTGGGTTTTTGAGGCCGAAGGAGCTTTCACCGTAAAAGAGTACCTAAACTTTAAGGAGTGATTCGGGAGCTTTGGAATGAATTATGAGCTAAAAAAATATATGATTGGAAATAATATTCAATCCCCTACATGGTGGTGAAATCAGATCTACCAAAATAACCATGCATTTTTCAAATTCAACTAATTCTTCACACGCACAACAAACAATATCAAAAAAAGAGTTTTTTTAAGGATCAGTAAAGAATAATAAATCCATGGGAACCCTCAAATTCTTCTCAAAATTTATTTTCCATGAAAAATCATATAAAGAAGTGTTTGAACATTCATTCAGAGCTCAAGATATGGTCTTTCCAAGTCGCCCTCCAATGTATGTTATTAGTGAAATTTGTTAAGGGATACGTAGCAACCGAGGCCGAGGAACATTTTTATGTCTCCATTGCACCTTACCAAAAGGAAAAGAGGTGAAAAAAGTTCTCCTTCCCCTTTCGAGCACTAGTGTCACTCATATGACCCCGACAACTCACTTTAAGCTCCTTTGACCAAGTTGACTTCCTCCTTCACCTACCCCCACATGCATGCCACTTGTCAAGAAAGGGACGAGGTGCACTTTTGTGCACATATTTTCCCAAACCAAAGGGAAAATGGGGACAAGTAAAATGTTCCCTCCCCCCTTATTTCCACATGGTTTTTCATATGACCTAGTCTCAGCCCCTGTGAGGAGAAGGCAACAAAACAGCACTGATCTTCGCCCGATAATTCCAGAGCTCTGTAAGTAGTTAGAAGGAAAAAAATTACTCATTTGAAATTTAATAAGATCCTATACATGATGGAACATTTATATTTTTCAAAAACACTCTACGCTTCTTAGGGAGATCATTTTGAGGGGGCACACTTAGTGATTCCAAGGAATAATGTCATTTTTGGAAAGTTTTAAGAAGAATAAAAAAGATTAGAATCATTCCATTCGTCTCAAAATGTCATTAAAAGTAAAAATAAAATGAGGAAGTGCCTAAAAATACCTTTGGGAGCCCGAGATATGGCGTTTTCAAGTCTCTTCCCAATGTAGCATGTTTCGATACTTAGTCAAATTTCTTCAGGGACACGTGGCATCACCAGGCTGAGGCACATTTTCATGTCCCCATTACACCTTACCAAAGGGACAAGAGGTGCAAAAAATTGTGCCCCCTCCTTATTTTCCCATGGTTCATCATACGACCGTCAGGAAACCTCCAAGTGCTTATTTCCAGCCCCCTCCTCCATTCCTCTCACCTAACGCATGCATGACAAGTGTCGACATAGGGCTAAGGCACATTTTTTACACCTATTGTCCATTTCCAAAGAGACAATAGGGACAAAAAAAGTGCCCCATCCCCTCTCTTAATTTTCAAAAGCTCAAAACTAGAACTTGCCATTTTTCACTCATTCTCCCACCATCTCTCCATTTGCTCCCAAAACTCGCCGAATTTTCCATCAAATCTCCCTCCACCATTTTCATGCTTTTCCCATTAATGCCATTTTCCCATGATCAAAAGAATAAAAACAAGAAAAAATATGGATTTTTGAAGGCTCCAAGCTTTTTCTTCACCAAAATGACTTAAGTAACCCACAAAGTGAAAAATCTTCATAACTTGAAGACCGGTACACGGATTGACATGGGATTTTTGTGATCATCCACATTTTCAAAGGCCATTAGAATCCAAGTGGAATATTTCACAAACACACCCCAATTGTTTTCCAGTGAAGAAACCCCGATTTCCCGCAAGAAAATTTTTAAAATATAAAATCTCCATTTTCGTGCATCGAGTAGACTTGAACTTTTAGAGGTGAATCAAGAGCAAAAACCCATATCAGAAAAGTTGGTTTCATTGAAAACCGAGGTCCATAACCCCACTTTCTAAAAATAGTAAGCCTCTTACACAGGCACTTGTTATTTTTGGCAAGCCTATGCAGTAAATCGGTTTCAATAGAAGCAATGTGCAAGGAGGTAATCTATAAGGATAATCTTGGTGGTGAGCCAAAACAAGTGAAAACTATCACTTACTAAAAATAGTAAGTTTCCTATACGGGCACTCGCTATAATTAGTAAGTCATCTCAAAGAGTAGTTTCGGTGGAAGAGGTGTACACAGGGGCAATCATAAAAGCTAACTTCACTTGTCGGGGTCAAGAAAGGTGAAATTTGACACTTACTAAAAATAGTAAGTTGCCTTTTTTTAGTGTAGTAAAGTATCTTGGAGCCATGAAATTCAGGTCCACATGGTTGAAATCAGTCCAACCATGTCACTGGGCATTCAAATTTATGATTCACATTCGGTGATTCCAAGCTATGATTATATATGTCCTCGGGATAACAAGATTATCACGATTATAACGCCCGAGTAATTATCCCAATTTTTATACAGAGGAGTAATCGAATATCACATGAATGGTGGTGTTTTTGTTGGACCTTTTTCATTGTCATTGGTGTTTTCATTGATTTCAAATGACATTGATGGAAAAAGTGTGTGTGCAGTGTTTCAAGGTCAACCATGTATGAAAAAGGTGTTAACAAGTCTGTAACAAGCTTTAGGAAGCAGTTCAAGAAAGACTCAGCAAGAGAATTGTGAAGGTTGATTGGTAGTATCAGCTCTTAGATGATTCAGGATGATTCTAAGGGGATTAATCATTTTTGTGAAAGCCGCAGACATAAGAAGTAAGTTTTCAAGTCTAGAGGAGGATGCAAATGTTTAGTGTAAACCGTGGGCAAAAAGAACAAAGCCACGGGTAAATAGGAAAAGACGTGAAATACTAGAGATAGTCATAGAGAACTAGAAAATCCGCAGGTAAAAGAACATAGCCACGGGTAAGGAAGAAAATATGCAGAGTACTAGAGAAAGTTGTGGGTAAAGAATGAAAGCCGCAGAAGATTGCAAAAGCCGCAAGAAATGAAGGAAAAGCCACGGATCAAAGAACAAAGCGCAATACAAAGAAATAGTGGAGTGTGGATAAGTGATGTGATGGATGAACCTTAGAACGAGTTTGATTTATCTAAAAATGAAGGTAATGGATAAAGGTTTTGAAAAGTATCAAAAGACAAGATATTACAGATTGTGTAACGTATGCTTCATGAAAACACCATACCCGATCGAAATATCTCAAACTTCAGGTGTCGAATTTAATGCTCTTTGACTTTGTGGAAAACTGATTACATCCTCTATATCACAAAATCTAAAATCTTGATTTCTAGGCACAATTAAATATCAGAGAGGAAATGTGGATCATTCTTTTTATCAGTTGAAAATCCTAGAATGATGGGAAATCTATTTTTAGAAATTGTCTCATAAATGGCTCCTGAATTAATGGATTGAATATTTAATGCACTTAGAAAATAGAAGAGATAAATTCTAAAGCGAAGTATAGAGAGAATAACTCCTCAAGAGGTGACAGTTTATTAATAGACCATATTTGTAAATGATATTAGCATGGAAGAGTGCATGATACACCAAGGAAGTGATGGAGAGTGTTGATTGTCTATATAAAAACTCCATGCAAATACGGTAGTTTTTCAAGTGAGAAAAATATGCATTCGAGTTGAAGGAGTGACAGAGGAAGAAAGAGAGACAAAAGAGAGCTAACAGATGAAGTGTTGAAGATCATATCAAATGAGAAGAGCATCAATGTGGTTGATCCATTGAGCAAGAGAGTTCAACTCAGAAGTGCAAAGAAGTTTGACCGAGCACCAAAATCGAGACTCATTGAGTTTGAAAGACAGAGATAAAGAGACAAAGAATGTTGAATGTGAGATCTTGAAAGAGCAAACACATAAAGATAAAGAAAAGTGATCATAATCTATTGTGTAAGCAATCTTGATTCTATGTGATTGATTCATTTGTAATATCATATTTCTAAGTGGGTGCTTAGATTATAAGGGTGGGTGCTCCTGCAAGTCGAGCTTGCTAAAATCTACTTGAGTGGGTGCTTAGTTATCTTCAAGTGGGTGCTTAGAGAATCTGAAGTTGGTGCTTCATAGGTTGAGTGGGTGCTCAACCAAAACCAATATATTGTATGCTTTGGAATTGGTGTTCCTAATAAAGCCTTGGTTTTAAAGTGGGTTTTTCTCCATAAAGGGTTTCCCACTATAAATTATGTGTTCAATGTTATTATTGTCTGGCATATGTTTGTTTAAATGCTCATGGTATATTGTTGCACTTTACTAAAGAATTCTTGATTGACATTGTTTGAAAAGTTTTAATCTGCACTGATTCACCCCCCTTTCAGTGCTTGTGATCTCTAATAATTGGTATCAGAGTGAGTCCTTATGGTAGAAACTTAACATCTTTAAGGAGATCCTCTCTTCACAAGCATGGAAAAAAATCAAACACAATGTAGTTTATCACTGTCAAGATCACCTCTCTTCACTGGAACAAATTACACATTCTAGAGAATAAGGATGAAGACATATCTCATGTCACTTGGTTTTGATATATGGGAATGTGTTGAGAAAGGATACAATCCTCCAGCCACGCCAATCACTTCTGCAATAGACAAGGAAGAATATGAGTGCAACTCAAGAGCTATGAATGTCATCCTATATGGCCTGACTGAAACAAATTTTGTAAAGGTAATGCACTGTATAACCGCAAAGGAAATTTGGACCAAGCTTCAAGGTATTTATGAAGGAGATGACAAGGTCAAGTTAGCCAAATTACAGACCTACAGAGCTCAGTTTGAGAATCTAAAGATGAAATATGATGAGAGTATAACACCTACATGCAGAGAGTAGATGAAGTAATCAATATGATCAGAGGCCTAGGTGAGAAACTAGAAGAATCTGTTATAGTCCAAAAGATTCTAAGATCTCTGACTGCCAAGTATGATGTAAAGGTTTCAATTGTGGAAGAAGCTAAAGACATGAAGACTCTAACAATGGACAAATTACAGAGCATCCTTTCAAAGATATGAAAGAGGACTATTGGATCCAAGTCTACCAAGAAAGAATTAAAGCATTCAAAGCCAAGAAAGAGACCCAATCCAAACAAGAAAAAGAAGAATCAAATTCAGAGGATGAAGCAGATGATGAGAAGATTGAAGAAATGTTTGTGAGAAGACTAAGAAGAGGCTCAGGTAAGTATAAAGGTAAAATTCCATTCAAATGTTTTGAGTGTGGACAAGTAGGCCATTTCATTGCTAAATGCCCAAACAAGAATAAAGAAACTCAATCTGATCATGATGAAGAAAGTCACAAACACAACAAGCAAAAGATGAACTTCAAGAAGAAATATGACAAGAAGAAATTATTTAAGAACAAAAGGAATTTCTACTCAAAAGAAGATTCAAGTGAATCTGATTCAAGCAACCCAAGAAGCTCTGAAAATGAGGATGATGAAACTTAGTCGAATGTTTGTTTATGGCCATGGATGTCTCTAAAGAATGCAACTCAAAAGGAAAGAATGTAGTTAATTATGAAGACTCGATGAAGAAGAAGCAAATGTAAATTTGGAAGCAGAACTTGTTTGTGCTCTTGAAGAATTGAAACTATGTAGGAGAAAGAATCAAAAGCTAAGATGCACATTAAAATATTATGAAGAAAAAATTCACATCTTTGAGAAAAGAAAATTTTTAAAGGAAGAGGAAGAAACTAATGAGCTCAAAGAGATTGAAACTCAGCTAGAAAATATTTCTAAATCTTACAAATCAAAGGAGGATGAATGCGTGAATCGAACTTAGAATTGGAGTGACTAAAGAATGAACTAGAACAAATGACCAACAAGTTGACAATGTATGAGAAGCTAGAAAAGAGCTCAAATGTTCTAACTAGTATATTGAGCATTCAACGAGATACAAATGACAAATCAGGAATAGGTTTCAAGGAAGAAATCAAAGAAATGGATCCTGTAAAGAAGGAAGGAGACAAGACTGCATCAATACTAAGCACCTTTCATGTTGTAAATAAAGAATTCATCAAATCCACCAAGAGGAATACTATTACTGCCAAAATCACCTATGTTATGAGGTACACACATTCTTTATACGGTTATTGTTTTTCATGTACCAGTTTCAACATAAAGTTGCAAAATGTAGAAGATATGCTAGAGGCTATGGAAGAAACTATAGCTCATCATACACTAGAATGAACTATAATGTTGTTCACTACAAATATCACAAGAAGGCCATGTAGCTTCAACAAGTAAACATGAACCTCCTAAACAAACGAGATGGGTGTACATTGCAAAGGAAGAAGTCAACAAAAGAAAAGAGTCTTACTCAATAGTATAAACAAATTTTCATGTTGAAGATGAAGACAAAATCTAATACTTGGATAGTGGATGCTCTAGTGACATGATAGGAGACAAAAATAATTTCTCTATCAAACAATGCATCATGTGTTGTCAGGTTTGGTGACAATAATTCAACAAACATTGTGGGAAAAGGAACTTTGAGTCTAGACAATGGCAAGACAATTACTGAGAATGTTCTATACGTTGAGGGTCTCAATCACAACCTATTAAGTGTGATTAAAATGTGTAAGAAAGGTTACAATCTAATCTTTCATGACAAAGGATGTGATATTATCAATGGAAAAACAAGAAAGAAAGTTGCAAAAGCTAAACAGACCAAGAACAACATGTATGTTCTCAACAAAATAAATAAAGAAAAATTCTTCACAAGTAAAGTTGATTATAGTTGGCTGTGACGTGGGAGATTGGGACATATGAGCTTTAAAAATATTGTGAAACTAAGTGTTAAGGGTGGAGTGAGACACATGCCAAAGATTGTGAAACCAACAGACACTCTTTGTAAACAAGGAGATCCTTCAAGTCCAAAGAATATTCTACAACCAGACCTCTAGAATTGATCCATACAAATCTTTGTGGGCCTACAAGAACTGAAAGTTTACAAAGAGATGTGTATTTCATGCTACTAATAGATTATTACACCAGAATGACATGGGTAGCTTGTTTAAATCACAAATCAGAAGCTTTGGATAGATTCAAATCATTTAAGACACTTATAGAGAATGAGAAGAACACCAAAATCAAATTCTTAAGATCAGATAGAGGTAGAGAATTTTGGTCAAATGAGTTTGATGAGTTTTGTGAAGAACATGGGATTAGAAGACAATTCTCACCGTCGAACACCTCAACAAAATGGGGTTGTTGAAAGAAAGAACAAGACTATACAAGAAATGACAAGAACTATGTTGAATGAATCTAAACTTCCTGATAGATATTGGAGTGAAGCAGTCTACACAAAGTGGTCTACATTCTAAACAGAGCCCAATTGAGAATAAACAAAGTGATAAGACACCCTATGAACTTTGGAAAAATAGGCTAGCCAATGTAAAACACATAAGAGTCTTTGGAAGTAAATGTTACATCAAAAGAGATGAATATAACTTGGGAAAATTCGACTCAAGGTGTGATGAAGGCATATTTCTTGGTTACTCAACATTCAATGTAGCCTATAGATGCTACAATAAGAGGTTGCAGAAAATTATTGAGAGCAAAAATGTAAAAGTTGATGAGTCTTATCCTACCAAATACAACACTCAACCCAATGACATCATGAAGATCAAGAAGATGATGAAGAAATGGAAATTACACGTGAAGAAGTGGAAGAAGTGGAAGAAAGAAAAGACACCAAGACACCCTCAAGATAGGTCAAAAGGGATCATCCAAAAAACCAGATCATTGGAAACAAAGAAGGCAACATTCTCATAAGAAGAAGACTAAGAGATCAGCAAAATCATGAAGATATAAGACTTCTATCCATTATTGAACCCAAGAATGTTATAGAATCTTGCAAGGATCAACATTGGGTGGATGCCATGAATGAAGAACTTGATCAGATTGAAAAGAATAAAAGTTGGGAGCTTGTGCCAAGACCCAAGGACAAAAATGTGATTGGAACTAAATGGGTATTCATAAACAAACTGAATGAGAAAGGATAAGTAACAAAAAACAAAACAATACTTGTGTGCAAAGGCTATGCACAAATGGAAGGAATCGACTTTGATGAAACATTTGCACCAATGGAAAGGATGGAAGTAATTAGACTATTTTTGGCATACATGGCTTACAAGAAAATCAAAGTTTTTCAAATGGATGTTAAATCAGCTTTCCTCAATGGTTTTTTGAATAAAGAGGTATACATGAACAACCTGATGGATTTTCTCTAACCAATGACAAAGATTATGTGTGCAGGTTCAAAAGGGCTTTATATGGACTTAAACAAACTCCTAGAGCTTCAGTACACTGGGATGGATTCATACCTCATTTAGTAAGGATTTATAAAAGGTGTTCTTAACAATAATCTTTATATGTAAGAATAAGGATATCATCTACTCATTGTCATTGTGTACATGGATGATATTATATTTGGAGGAGATAATGATAAAATGATATGTTTGTTTAAATGCTCATGGTATAATGTTGCACTTTACTAAAGAATTCTTGATTCGCATTGTTTGAAAAGTTTTAATATGCACTAATTCACCCCCTCTCAATGTTTGTGATCTCTAACAATTTCATGTTATATGGGTATTCTTCATTGTCAATGGTGTAATCAAGATTACTCATTGATTAACTAAAATGTAAGAACGTGGGGATAGCTAATCTAATCTAGAATGACATGTAAATGCGGTAAAAAAATGTAGTAAACAAATATATAAATGATCCAAGAAACTATGAAAAATGGAAATGTTAAAACCCTAAAGTGCAAGGAGAGTTAGAATGAACTCCGTTGATTAGATGAGTTCATTGAATTGTGTCACAAAGGTGGCTAGAGGAACGAAAAGCAGAACGAGCGTGTGTAGAGACCTTGAAAAGGATGGATCCAAGGAGTTTAGCTGGAATGGAGTGCTTAGAGAGGGACTGGGGTGCCTATGGGCACTCTAGTCTACAAAATAGGTGCCATGGTCTATGTAAAAGATCCGAATTTAGTTTCAAAAGTTTGGCAGGTGGTTTGAAACCCTCGTTGTGTGTCGCATCATATTTTTGCACTACACCAAGTGTTGTTGATAATCCAAGAGGATGGAAAGACCTACAAGAAAACCACAAGAGTTATCAAAACCCTAAAAAAATAATGCAAATGAATGGGTCAAGTGACCTTAGCGCCACAACAGTGGGCTTATAAATCGAATGGTGCACTACATTTCGGACCCAAATGTAGTTCTAGTGTGTGTGTGTGCATAATGTGCCCTATGTGCTAGTCACACTTTTTGAAGTAGCGAATAATAACTAAATGTAGAAAATGTAATAGAATGTGTGCATTGAATTGAATAGAATCCCCTATGCTTGGGTGATGCAGATGAACTAGCCTTATCCTTGTGATGTAGTTAACGGGTGTAAATGATCTCTAAGTGGATGCAACTCTAGGTGGTTGATAGTAGTGACTAGTGTTTGGTCCCTCATTATGGTTTCAGTAACTTTATATTTATAAGGATCTCTAAATCTAATTTTGTAATTAACCCGAAATGGACGACCACCAAAAAGATAACAAGCTAAAATGGCTAAAAAGAGCCCAAAAAGTGGCGGGAAAGATAAAAAAGATCGGGGTGCCCATCTTTGGGACCAGGTGCTCATGGGTGCTCCAATACTATTCTAAGCACCCCAATCGAGGCTAAAATAATGAAAGATGACCAAAACAGACTAGGCATGTGGGTGTAAAAGGTCGAGAATGACAAAATAAAATAAGAGAAGATGACCAAAATATGAGGGTTAATTAGTACTTTCTTCACTCAAGAACCTTCTAAATAGTAGTATGAAACCAGGATTAAATAATATCTAAAGTGCATGATTTTGTGACTACATTTTGTCCCCACTTTATGTTGGTGAGTGGAAAGCTCGGTAACATAAAGTAGATAGAGATGCGAATCGATGTCGATGTAGATAACACACCGAAGGACTAGAAAAGGCCTAGAATGACAAAAATATGATGGAGAGTGGAAACTAAAGATGAAAAGGCACAAAAAAAAGTGATGAGAGTGAACCTAGGGTAGATATGTGTGTGTAGTTATTGATGTGTGTGATGCACCTGCATAAAATGTGTTGTGTGTGTTATAGTATATTGCCGCAAAGTGTTGTCATTAACATTGTCATGATCATGATCGTCATTATTGTTGCCCCTATTTGATCGCTTATTTCTCATACGACCGGACCTGCAAGGAGAAAATGATCAAGTAGTCAAATATGCATGTATGTAAAAACGCAATGTAAAAGCCGTGTGTAAAAGTATGTGAATGAAAAATACGTAAATGAAAAAGTGTAAATGGAAGGTGTCCACCTTATCCATGTTGAGAAAGAGAGTGTAGAAGGATATCCTATGCCGTTGAGGTTGTTTGGGCAATCCAACGCCATAGGCTGAAGAAGTATATGGAGGAATTATGGTGTATCCTCCAACCTTTAACTGTTTCCTTGAATGTGTGTGAAGAGATCTTCGTATGTCTTGGAATTTTGGGTGATCGATGCCACTGGCCGAAGTAGTATAGGGAGGCACACCCATTGTAGCCTCTAAGCCTATAACTGCTTCCCAAAATGCTAAGGACACCATGTCCTATAAAATTCATTGTGTATGGGGTTCATAAACTAGTCTGAACCCACTTGATGTATGTAACCCAAAATGCCAAGGGCGGAAAGTGCATTGAATTGAACCGGTGTAAACGTGTTGTGTTAGCATGTAAAACCCCAAATGATACCCCCTATTTGGGGGTGCATGCAACATCGATGATAGAAGAATGTAACCCCAAAAGAGGACTAACCACGTAAAGCCGCACTGAAAGTGCTTGGTAGAAACCAATGCATGTACAAACAAGAAAGGCTAGCCAAAGACAAGTGTCAAGATTTAACAAACATGCATATAAAAATAGTGTATAAGTGTGTAAGCTACCAAGAAAAGTAGTAATGTAAACATGAAAAATGACAAATAAGCTACACAAATCAAAGCCGCAAACACGGGGCATCACTCACAATGTCACAAGACAAGTAAGGCCATCATGGCCGCAAAACAACAAACAAGTGAGTACACCAAGCATAAGGCAAGGCCCACAAATAAGAGCAAACAATAGACAAGCAATATAATAAACAAGTATGAAAGCCAATATCCCTTGCATAACAAATGTTACATATGAAGCACTCATTAGCATGTTAGAAATATAACTAGTATGTCAAAAGCATGTATAACCAAATAATGTAAAGTGCTAAGTACAAAATGAAACAATAACACTTGTGAGAGATGAATTCAGATTCCCCCAACGACCAGTGTAGGAAGGGTAGAAGGTGAGCATCCATGTTGTGTAAGAAACTTGTATCTATGATTACAACTAGAAAAATATGTGAATGTGCATGTGTTGATGATATAGATAAACGACATACAAGTAAGCTAACTAGCATGTGTATTAAAGCGACCATGAACAAGCGAGAGTAAAAGCAACCATAGTATGCAATATGTTATGGATGGATGGAATGGAATGCAAAATGGAGTGATAGGAGCCGCATGCCCCTCGAATGAATAGAAATGTATGCAGTGAGGTTCATTTGGTTTTCCCCCTCAATAGTCAAGAATGAACCGTAAATGAGAGTGTGTCATCGGGAAATGGTCAAATAGTGTGTGTTGTGTCTAGCGACCGTGATGAGTATGTATGTATAGTGATGATGATATGTGACATATATAAGAGATGTGTGTGAACCTTATATCCTAAGTGTATATCATGACAAAATGAATGTATGAGTGATGATTTATCCCTAAGCGTATATCACTACAAGATGATAGAGAAAGTGACGATGTAGCCTATAACGTATGTCACTACAAGATGAATAGTATGGAGTGGTGATGTAGCCTAAAGCGTATACCACTACAAGATGAACAAAGCAAGTGAAAATTTGAGAGTGTGTCATCGGGAAATGGCCAAATAGTGTGTGTTGTGTCTAGCACATTGTGATGAGTATGTATGTATAATGATGATGATATGCGACATATATAAGAGATGTGTGTGAACCTTATATCCTAAGCGTATATCATGACAAAATGAATGTATCAGTGATGATTTATCCTTAAACGTATATCACTACAAGATGATAGAGAAAGTGACGATGTAGCCTATATCGTATGTCACTACAAGATGAATAGTATGGAGTGGTGATGTATCCTAAAGCGTATACCACTACAAGATGAACAAAGCAAGTGAAAATTTATCCTATAGCATGTGTCACTATCCTAGAAATGTCACATGATGAAAGGTGGAATGATAAACGCGTGATGAATGTAAGGTCCATTTGATTTGTAAACCCTCGGTAGTCGAGTATGGACCAAGGAACTAAAGTGCATCATAGGGTAGTGAGTGCAGCAGCATAGAAGAGTATGTAATATGTATGATGATAGACAACCATATGATGAGTAGAATGTGTAAATACATGATGTGTAGAATGCAATGCAAGATGTAATGTATAGAGTGGCATGTAATGTATGTAGATAGACTAGTAATGTAGTATGTAAAATGATGTAATGCTAGACTCATATGTGATGAAGACTAGTATAGTATGTAGAATATGTGTGATATGGAGATGCACAATGTAAATGAAGTGTAGAATGTATAATGTATGACAAATGATGTGAGATGTAAAGTAGAGACACCTTGTGGAGAATGCAATGTCATGTGTAAATAACTTAATAGGATGAATATGATGAATAATATGTAACGCTAGACAATAAAAGTATGATATATGTATAAGAATAACTAATATGAGGTATGATGTATGACGTGAGATGTGTAAGACTTATGTGCGGTGTGTGGGGTTCATGTGTAGTAAGCCCTCAACAACTAAGTGTGAATTGAATCACAAGAGTGTGTCATCGGGTAATAACGATGCTAAAATGTGTGATAAGTATGCCTATCCGAGAAGATTGATGTATGAAAATGCAAAGATGATAAATGTGTAGATGTGATGATGAGTGGGGGTGTTAAATACTATGCCCCTAAGTGTATGATAGAGAAGATGACTATGTGTCACTATCAAGGAGATCATCATTGTCATGATCGAAACCCGTCATGCAAACATTGGAAACCTGATAAGCTATAGAGTGAGGAGGGTCATATAGGGACCCATTATGGCGGAGTGTGTACACATTCATTGCATATTATTCATCAGTAAAGGTGATCGATGGACAACCGTGAGCATGCCAATGAGATATATTTGGAGTATAAGCGGGAGAAGAATCATTATGAATAGATATATTTCCAAAAGGCATAGGAAATGTGAGCAAAGAGTGATGAAGATATATTTCACACCGCCAACGTAGTCAAGTCAGTACTATTCGAGTGTGAGTGGAGAATCATGAGGGGTATGCGTAACAAAGACTATCAAATGAAAGACACGTAAGCCATAAGTTGTTATAGTGTGAAAATAGCCATGATAAAGATGTGGTGAATGAAGAGGTGGTAAGATGTCATTAAGCGTCATGTCAAACCTAACCAAACTGTCACGTGTACAAATAATGTTTAAGTAAGTAGAATCGATAGGGATGTGTTGCCAAAAGGACTTGTTGATGAATAATGTGCATGTAAAAGGAGGTAGTGGAGTTGAACCCATGGAGGAGAAGATGAAATAGTGTCTACACTATTTACATACCCCCGATATAGTACCATAACATTAGTAGAGGGAGGGGTCTTGAACCTATATTCACTGGACCATCGACCACAAAGGTTTCTTCAAAATAAGAGTCATCTATGCCAAGAGGAGTAAAATCGAGTTGTCTTAATGCTTCATCCATAAGTTCGATAGCGTTAACTTTATCATCAGAATCCTTAGAATCATCGGTGTGAACATCATCATGTTGTATAACACTATCAAGTATGTTGGTAGGTGGCACTGTAGATGGAGTAATAGAGGGTGCCACGATGAGTGGGGAAGGGACATTAATAAGAGTTGATACCATAGGTGAAATAATACCGATAGTGTGAGTAGAGATAATTAGAGCATTTATAGTTGTAGTAAGAGATTGTGAAGTGCTAAATTGACCTACGTCATAAGTGTCAAGACAACTATATGGAATGTGTTGTGAAGGTGGTATTGGCATAGAATAATGGGATTTATGTGACATTATTTGAATGGCTCTAAATCAATGGTAATAATATGTTCGTAGCCATCATGTAAGAACTTGACACATTGGTGAAGAGTAGATGGAACCACGTGCATTGTGTGAATCCAAGGCCTACCTAACAAGAGATTAAACTAAAAGGAGGTGTCAATAACATAGAACTCAGTGAGAACAATCTTAGGCCCAACCCGAATATGTAATGAGATAGTCCCTAGGCATGTGCGAGTGGTAGAATCATAACCGCGAATGAGGGTAGAATTCTTAGAAATTAAATTATCGTTAATACCCAATTGCTTTAAAAGAGAGTGAGCGCATAAATTGATAGTTGATCCATTATCAATGAGGACTTGTTTAATGCAAGTAGTGCTAATAACAACAATAATGAGCAAAGGAACACATGGATTACTTTTAGCAAAAGGTGACAAATCCTCATTAGTGAAAGATATGGCATGTGGTAAATTATGAAGAGACTATATGAGATGTGCAAAGGCCACCACGGAATTATCAGTTTCAATATGAATGACACGAAGGGTAGCTTCTAGTGTGTTATGACAATCTAGTGCATTACACAACAAGTCATAAAGAGAGATCTTAGCGGGCGTATTTTTAAGTTGTTCAATAATGTCATAGCCCTTAGAAGTAGTAGGAGGAGGTGCCAAAGTAATGGGTGGAGGAATAGAGGTGGGTAGGAGGAGGTGCCAAAACACAATGTTGCTCCCATGGTCCCTCTCAAATACCCAAGGATCCACTTTCATCGCTGCTTGCTAGTGTTCTCTACCTGGATCACTCATAAACCTACTCACTGCTCCCATTGCATGGGAAATGTCAGGCCTAGTGCATACCATAGCATACATCAAGCTACCAACTATTGATGAGTACGGTACCTGGACATCTGTATTCTATCCTCCTCAATCTTGGGACTCTGCTCCTTTGATAATTTAAAGTGACTTACCAAAGGAGTACCAACCGGTTTAGCATCCTACATACTAAACCTCTCCAAGACCTTCTTTATGTACTCTTCTTGAGATAATACCAACTTCCTCTCCTTCCTGTTCCGAGTTATTCTCATACCAAGGATTTGTTTTGCTGCCCCCAAATCCTTCATAACAAAGGAGTCACCTAGTTGTTTCTTGAGTACCTTTATTTCTGCATGTTCTTCTCTGCAACAAGCATATCATCTACATACATGCACAGAATAATATAACTACCATCAAGAAACTTCTTTATATACACGCAATGGTCTGAGTGACACTGGAGTAACCCCTGCTCCCGCATAAAATCACAAACTTCTGTACCACTACCGTGGAGCTTGTTTGTGCCATACAAGCTCTTCTTCAATTTGCACACGACCTCTCCTTCCCTTTGACCTCATAACCATGTGGTTGCTACATGTACAATTCCTCCTCCTCCACTCACCACAAAGGAATGTAGTCTTCACATCTAACTGATTCTAAGTGCGGGTCTTCTCTACTGCAACTAAACCAAGAATAGTCCTAATAGAAGTCATTTTAACAACCAGAGAAAAAATTTCATCAAAGTCTATACCTTTCTTCTGTGTAAATCCTTTGACCACCAATCGGGCCTTGTATCATTTCGCATCCATATTCCTCTTTGATTTTATACACCCACTTGTTCTGCAATGCTCTCTTGCCCTGAGGTAGCTTCACTAGATCCCAAGTTTGGTTTTCCATAAGAGATCTATGCTCTTCATCCATGGCCTGCTCCCACTTCTTCCTGGCATCCACCTGCACTGCTTCCTCAAAGCACTCTAGCTCTCCACTGTCAGTGAGCAATAAATAATTCAAAGATGGAGTAAATCATTCAGGTTCCCTTCTTACCCTAGAAGACCTTCTCACCTCAGGAGTTTGGGGTTCCTGATGAGTAGGTACCTGAACTGGCTGTGTCAGAACATGTTACACCTGAACCGGCCCCTTGGACACCTTGTTGTCCACAATGTCCTCTAACACTGTGTATTCTTTCTTTGATTCCTCTTTCTGTTCCTGCAACTAATCTTTATACATGACTTTTTCATTAAAGACAATATCTCTAGACCAAAATATTTTCTTGTCTTTAAGACTCTAAACACGAAAACCAAAATCATCTTCACCATATCCAACAAAGGTGCATTTTCTCAGACTTAGCCTCTAACTTGGTCCTATCATCTTTATCAATGTGAACAAATACCTCACATCCAAATACTCTAAGAAATGAGTAATCAATTTTCTTACTAGACCAAGCCTCCTCAGGTATACCTCCATCCAAGGCCATAGAGGGTCCTCTGTTAATCAGATAAACAATTGTGCTTACCGCTTCCACCCAAAACATGAGTGGCAGCCCCGCATGTAACCTCATGCACCTAGCACGCTCCATGATTGTCCTGTTCATTCTCTCTGACACTCCATTTTCCTATGGAGTATTTGGAACCGTTCTTTTCCTGTGGATCCCATTTACCGAACAGTAATCAATAAATTCATTACTGCAATATTCCCCTCCATTATTTGACCTGAGACATTTCAGCTTGAGACATGTTTCATTCTCAACCAAGGATTTCCATCTTTTGAAAGTTTCAAACACATCAGATTTCTTTCTAATGCAATATACCCAAACTTTTCTAGTTGCATCATCAATGAAAGTGACATAATAACATGAACCGCCAATAGAGTTTAACTTAGTGGCCCTCATACATCCTGTATGCACTAACTCCGACTTACCCTCCTTCCCGGTAGGTCTAACCTTGAGGAATCTCACCCGCTTCTATTTCCCATAAACAGTCCTCGTAGAAGTCCAAATCTAACTCCTTTAATCCAGGAAACCTGTCCTTTATAATCTACATGCCCTTATGACTCATATGACTGAGTCTCTAGTGCCACAAAGTTACATCTCCATCTGCAACAACTAAATTGTAATAATCAGCTGACCACCGGTTAAATACAAAGTACCAGTTTTCTTACCTCTTGCAACCACAAGAGCTCCCTTGGTAACCTTCCAAGAATCATTTGTAAAACTAACCGCAGCCATCACTACCCAGCTTGTCCCGCGATATCAAGTTCGCCTCAACTTAGGCACATGCCCGACATCCTTAAGCGACCATGTGTTCCCATTCTACGCATTTTCACCCGAACACAACCTTTCCCTACTATGTATGACGGTTCATCATCACCAAGATATACATGTCCAAAATCACCTTGAACAAAATCAAGTAAAGTAATGTCTATGTGGGGTGGCATGGAAAGAAGCCCCTGAATCTAACACCCAAGATTCAAAAATATTATCTAAAGAAATAATTAAGGCATCTTGACAAACATCACCTGTTGCCACATTTACCTCTTTAGTTTCCTCCTTGTTCTTCTTATCCCGAAGAGCCCAACAATCTTTCTTAGCATGACCAACCTTCCCCAGTTGCCAACATTCTAACTTACTCTTGGAATTTGACCTTCCACGATCATTCAACTTCCCACGGTTACCTTTCCCTCTGTTCTTTTATCTCCCTCTGCTCTCCACCGTCAAAGCATTTCTAGAAGTAGAAGAATCTCTGGTGCTCTTCCTTCACATTTCCTCACTTAGGATCACACCTATTACATCCTCAAACTTCAGCTTTGAGTTATTAGAGACTGAATTACTTACAACCATAACCAAACTATCCCAGCTATTTGGTAAGGAGCACAAAATCAACAAAGCTCTGACTTCATCATCAAAGTCAATTTTTACTGAGTTTAACATACTCACAACCGTATTAAATTCATTCAAATGATCAGCAATAGAACCATTCTTAGACATATTCATATTAAATAACTTTTTCATCAAAAATATTTTATTAGAGTCAGAGGGTTTTTCATATAACTTCCCCAACGCACTCATGAGACCTTATGTGGTCTTTCTCTTGCGATATGTTGAAAGCAACCAAAGATGCAAGGCATAAACAAATTGCTCCGAGCGCCTTTCTATCCAACAACTCCCAATCCTCATCCAACATGGCTGTAGGTTTCTTTGCTTTTCCAGCCAAAGGAACATGGAGGTCCTTCTAATATAAGTAATCCTCCATTTGCATCTTCCACAAACCAAAGTTCTGCCCATTGAACTTCTCAACCCTCGATCTGCCCTCATCCGCCATAGCTCCCACTCAAGATAAACTTTCCCTATGATTTACAACTTCAACAAAAAACCACCAAAGCTCTTATACCAATTGTTAGGAATTAGAGAACAAATATATGGAAACAATTCCTTAAACCACAGCAATAGGAAACTATATAGTAGAATTATACTTGCAAAAATATAACAACATAAATGAATAATGCACAAAAGAAGACAAGACAATATTTAATGTGGTTCACCCAATGTGGGCTATGTCCACCAAGAACTTGCTCAAATTTTATTATCAACAAGAGTAAAACAACTCTCATAGTCTTCTCTCAGTTATGAACTCACAACAGAATTCCAAAGATGTTAAACCACATCTAAACCACAATTGACACCCAATTGCATAACCTTGATCACTCTTGATCACCTCTTGATCTCTAAGACTCAAGACCTCTTGAACACTCAAGATATCTTTAAGATACCCTAACACCTCTATTTATAGGATTAAAATCCTTCTAAGAAGCCATAAAGCCGACCCTAGAAGATTGAAAGTTGCAATCTTTCAACTTCCCATGGCTGGAAAAAACAATCCCGACATTGACAGGCGGTTAACAACAACGTCACAACAACATCACAGCAAACAACTACAGAATGCTCCTGAAGTCTACAAACTTAACCGCTCCAATTCGGCTTGAGCACTTCAACACTAATTCAAGAACACAAAAATAGGTTCTACACCCCAACAAACTTTTTCATCAAAATCCTTAGAATCATTGGTGTGAACATCATCATGTTGTATAACACTATCAAGTATGTTGGTAGGTGGCACCTGTAGATGGAGTAATAGAGGGTGCCACGATGGGTGGAGAAGGGACATTAATAGGAGTTGATACCATAGGTGAAATAATAGCTGTAGTGTGAGTAGAGATAATTAGAGCATTTATAGTTGTAGTAGGAGATTGTGAAGTGCTAGATTGACCTACGTCATATGTGTCAAGACTACTATATGGAATGTGTTGTGAAGGTGGTATGGGCATAGAAGTAATGGGATCTATGTGACATTATTTGAATGGCTCTAGATTGGCGGTAATAGTATGTTCATAGCCATCATGTAAGAACTTGACACATTGGTGAAGAGTAGATGGAACCACGTGCATTGTGTGAATCCAAAGCCTACCTAACAAGAGATTAAACTAAAAGGAGGCGTCAATAACATAAAACTCAGTGAGAACAGTCTCAGGCCCAACCCAAATATGTAGTGAGATAGTCCTTAGGCATGTGCGAGTGGTAGAATCATAACCGAGAATGAGGGTAGAATTCTTAAAAATTAAATTATCGTTAATACCCAATTGTTTTAAAAGAGAGTGAGCGCATAAATTGATAGTTGATCCATTATCAATAAGGACTTGTTTAATGCAAGTAGTGTTAATAACAACAATGACAAGTAAAGGAACACATGGATTACTTTTAGCAAAAGGTGACAACTCCTCATTAGTAAAAGATATGTCATGTGATAAATTATGAAGAGACTATATGAGATGTGCAAAGGCCACCACGGAATTACCAGTTTCAATATGAATGACATGAAGGGTAGCTTCTAGCATGTTATGACAATCGGTGTACTACGTAACAAGTCATAAAGAGAGATCTTAGCGGGCGCATTCTTGAGTTGTTCAATAATGTCATAGCCCTTAGAAGTAGTAGGAGGAGGTTCCAAAGTAATGGGTGGAGGAATAGAGGTGGGTGGAGTCGTAGGAGGATTAAGATGAGCACAACAAGTAGTAACTACATTAATGGATGGATCATCCTGAGGTGTGACAAAATGAGGAGGATGTTGGGTACGCATGCGCATGAAATCAACAATAGTAGTAACTATGACTGAGACCTTAGTTGGTGCAAAGGTAGGATAAGAGGATTGAGCCATAACTTGATAGGAGATGACATTGTCAAAAGGTAGTGTTGAAATGGTCGGGTTCACCAAAATGATTAACTAAAATGTAGGAATGTGGGGATATTTAATCTAATCTAGAATGACATGTAAGTGTGGTTACTAAATGTAATAAACAAATATAGAAATGACCCTAACAAATATGAAAAATGACAATGTTAAAGCCCTAAAATGCAAGGAGAGTTAGAATGAACTCGGTGATAAGATGAGCTCGCTAGATTGTGTCACAAAGGTGGCTGGAGGAATGGAAAAGCAGGAACGAATGTGTAGAGACCCTAAAAAGGATGGATCTGAGGTGTCTAGTTGGACTAGAGCACTTGGAGAGGGACTGGGGCACCTATGGGTGCTCTAGTCCGCAAAATATGGGCCCCTGGTATGTGTAAAAGATTCAAAACCGAGTTTTACTGAGTCCAGTAGGTGGTCTAAAATCCTCATTTTGTGTCATGTAAAATTCACCGCACTATGCCAGGTGTTGTTAATAATCCAAGAGGATGGAAAGACCTGCAAGAAATCCACAAGAAGTATCAAAACCCTAAAAAAATAAGAATGTAAATGAATGGTTGGTTGGTGATCGACTCTCATTTGCCACAACAATGGGCTTACTAATTGAGTGTTGCAATACATTTAGACCCAAATGTAGGTATATGGTGTGTGTGTGTGTGCACGCATAATGTGCCCTAGGTGCTCTTCTATCAGTCACACTTTGTGAAGTAGCGGGCAATAACTAAATGTAGAAGATATAATGGAACGTGTGCATTAAATAGAATAGAATCCATCCCAATATGTTTGTGTGATGCGAGATGAATGAGTATTATCCTTGTGATGGAGCTAATGGATGCAAATGATCTCCAAGTGGATGCAACTCTAGGTGGATGATAGTAGTGATTAGTGTTTGGTCCCTCATTATGGTCTCATAAATTTATATTTATAGGGTTCTCTTGATCTAATTTTGTAATTAACCCCGAAATGGCCAACCACCAAAAAGATAAGAAGTTGAAAACGGCTAGAAAGAGCCCAAAAAGTGACGAGGAAAGATAAAAAAGGATAGGGGCACCCATGGGTACCCAAGATACTAGTTGAGCACCCCATTGAGGCTAAAATTCGAGAAGATGACCAAAAGCATCGAGCATGTGGGTGTAAAAGGTCGGGAATGATGAAATAAAATAAGAGAAGATGGTGAAAAAAATGGGGGTTAATTAGTACTTTCTTCACTCAAAAACCTTCTAAATAGTAGTATGGCGAGATTAAATAATATCTAAATTTCATGATTTGGTGACTACACTCATCACTCGCATGCTCAATGTGTACAAGAAAATGTATCATTCCATGGAGTAATCTTCATCAACATGGAAATGGCAGTGTTGCAAAGATTCATCACGAGGAGTGGATTTCCTTTATCCCTCCCTCCTTCCCTCTTTCTCCCTCTTTTTCTCTCCTTTTTAATTCTTCGTTGGGCTTCATCATTATATTTCATCCTATTCACTTAAGTGACCTATTTTAAAATTGTAAAAGTATTTTCTCAAAATTATAAGAGAAATACTTAATTTATGGAAAACAAAAGGTCACAAGTGGAATAAGAATACAAAGAGTCATGTGAGGGAGGTGAGAGGACAATTAAAATTGTTATAAATTGGGATGGCTTCTACATTCCAGAAGATTCCATATTTTAAAGAATTTCCACTTTGTAGCAATTGTGGATTGTAGATTGTTAGACTTTGTGTCAATGCACATGAAATAAAAGCTACATTTCTTCTATTTCCCTTTCTCATGTGTTCTTTTGTTTCCCTCATTATACAACTTTGTGAATGTCAATAAATAAGAAAAAAATTGTGGCTTTTCTTGATGAGGAGATTGATAAGACTTTGTGCTCATGATCTCATCTTGTTATGATGTATGTAACAAGGTTATTCTTTTATAGTGAATGTTTGAAGTACTTTGGTTACTGGGTGTGAACTTTGCAATTGGCTTACTCGCGGCAGTAACTTTCCTTTCCTAATTTCCCTCTTCTCCCTACATTGTTGTAATTTCCTCTCTTGTAACCTTGTATAAGCATCTTGTCACAGTTCAATGGAGTGTCTCTGTGTGATCCACGACCTTTAGCCAACCCACAACATTTAAATTAGGATTAGATTAGTTACATTCAATAATGGGAGTTGTACCATTCAATGCAGAGGGGCATAGCTCTGTGAATGTTTGCGGAGACACATAATTTTCCCAATCGACAAATTTTCTCACCAACAGGATGTTAGCCCACATGATAATAATAAAAGGATAGATGATGATAGATAAGGATATACTAATAACAAAATATGAAATAGTGACTTGATAAACTCGAGCTAAACTAAAATGGTAACTAATAGTAGAGATGCTAAAAATATGAACAAACCAGTAAGGGGGTTAATGGTGACCTAAGATCAAATAAAGCATGGTCAATGACGATCAAGCAGAGATGATTTGAAAATACATAGAAATAGAACTAGAATCCCGATGTAGAAATGCAAGAACTAATGTCGAACACAAAAGAAGTAAATGGATGTAGAAATAATCAAATCAAGTGGATAAAGAGTGGGTAGACGGTGACCAGAGGTAACAAACATGGTCGACAACGACCAGTCTGCAAAGTGTATAGAAGGATGTAGAAAGCGGGCGAGATAGCAGTTTTGAGGTATTGAGATAGATGACGGGACATTGGATAAAATGGCTAGGATGTAGAAGGGTGAGTGGGATGCACAACATGGTGGATAGGATGTAAAAAAGGATGCAAAAGTAGTAGGTTTGATAGGGGGGGCGGGGGTTGATGACAACAAGTATAGTCGATGGTGATTGGAATAGATGTAGGATCTTGATAAAAGGATAGTATGGGTAACCGGATCTAAAGATGATTGAAGATGGTTAAAAGGCAAGACAAAGTTCCACGAAGACCAGTAAACTGCAAGATAAAACAAGAGCATGCACAAATGATATCTCCAAGCAACATTCACTATGCTCCAAGCTTTCTCAATGACATGCAAAGGGATAATGAAGTGATCCAACCGATAACAAGGGTTCTAAGGATGAAGGCGTGAAGCAACAATCACAAAGAATACAAGAGATTAAAAAAAACCATCCCTTTGAGAGGAGGGGTGAGGGTGGTTAAATAGACAGGTGGCAGGTCGTCAGCGGTGACTGAGTCGATTGTTGGCGCCTAAGATGGACAATCTACTAGAGACGTTACGATAATAATGGACGGGTGTAAACTGACCGATAAATACTAGTGGGCTATTTTTAGCCCTGCACGTGTGTTGGGGATGTTTAATGGGTTATGGGAGGTGTAAGGAATCTTAGGAAGAGGTGAATGGGTGGAGGGAATCCTAGGGAGAATTTAATGAAGCGCAATGATGAAGGGACATGGGAATCCAAAGGGGGATATTTAATGGGGATGATTAGGATGGGGTTTAGGATAATTAAATGGATTAGGGTAGATTAGGGATAATAGGGATTAATGGGGATTTAAAATAGAGGAAACTATGAATTATGGAGGATATTAGGACAAATGGGATGTGGGGGAGAAAATATGAATTTAGGAGGGAAATGAGCGCATTAGGCAAGGGTGAGGGGTGAACGCGATGTGAAGGCATGGGGGTGCCAAAAATAAGTGTCTACGAAGGACCATAAAAATCTCTAAAGCAACATGTCTAACATTATTGTAGTTAAAGCACACAACTTCACTACTACCCCCTGGACCGTCATTTCTCTAATTATGACTAAATGGTTCAAATAAACAAGGTACCTAGTAGTATGACCTCTCTCATGACAATTATAACACGTGATGTTTTTTGACTGGTCATCTCGTTATCCTTGCACATATGATCATATTTGATAAACATCCTAAACTCCTTTGCTTTATGCCCAAAGTGATTACAAGTATAACAATAACCATTACTTTTTTCATATCTTTATGCATTGAGATGCCTCACAAACTTTGTCTTCATGTTGTCTTTGAAATGTCTCTCCTTGCTCCTCTGTAGTGCTTGGACCTTCAATCTCCTTGCTTGAAAGAGTATCATCTTGCATCACTTCTTTGCCTTTGAGGTCTTATTTGAATCCTAACCTTGTCCTATCCCTTGTCGATCTTTGAATATCCAAAGATCATCGAGATCCTTAGTGCTATTTTAAAACTTCTTGAATGACTTATCTTTATTAACTACTCCAAAGAACTCTACCCTTAGAAAACCATTTCTTCTTCATATTTAATGCATTCTTCCTCCTTGGATTGTAGACTTAAAGTCATGGAACTCGGGTGTATTTCTAACCTCTTGATTGTCTCATAAATTTTACATGTTTCATATTAATGCTTCTCCTCAAGGTTGTGAATATTTCCTTTAGAATCTTTGATTCATGCTCTCAACTTCTTGACATTCTTCTCACCATGCTTTAGCTCTGTTTGAACACACATTAGTTCAGTCTCCGTGTCATCTCCTTCTTCTTCCTCCTCAAAGTGTATGGAGTCAACAAACAATATAGAATCTTCACTCATAGATCTCATTGAATCCTTGGCCATGAAGGAGACTTCAACACCTTGATTACCATCTTCAGATTCAGAGTCATAATTAGAAACATCATCACAACTACTTACCTCATATGAACAACACTCTTTCTTTGAATATAAACTCCTAATGGACTTCTTATTATCAAACCTCTTGAACTTCTTCTTTCTTTTTTATCATACATGTGGTTCTTCTTGTCACGATCTTCATCGTGTTCTTCATCACTTTCATCCTTGAACTTATGATGGAATTTAATGGCAAAATGACCTACTTCTCCACAATTAAAACATCTAAAAGAGAACTTACATTTATACTTACTCGAGCCAGTTTTATTCTTCTCGGTAAAAATTGCAATTAGTTCATCATCATCAATCTCAGGAGCAACATCATCATCATTATTCTTCTTACCTTTTGGATCCTTCTCTGCTTTGAATGCAATCTCCTTCTTAACAAGTTTAGAATCCATGATCCTCATCTCATATGCAGTCAAGATGCCATGTAGCTCATCCATCAACATGACCTTCAAATCCTTGGCTTCCTCAATAGTAGATACTTTAGGGTCAAACTTAAGAGTGATGGATCTCAACACCTTTTGCACTACTACTTCTTATTTCACTTCTTCACCTAACCCTCTCACATTATCGACAAATTTATCAACTCGAGCATATATGTAGCAATAGATTTCTTTTCTCTCATCTTTAGGCCTTTAAATTGATTTCTGAAAGTTTGGAGTTTTGTTATCCTTACCTTGGAATATCCTTCATAGATGACTTGAAGTTTCTCCCACATTGCCTTAGTTGATGTACAATGCATAACCTTAACAAGTTCTAATTCTACTAGTCCACACATGATTACATTCATTTCCTTGGAGTTGTCATTATTTTCCTTCTTGTCTGTAGTGTTGGTTGGAGGAGTATGAGGAATTGTATACCCATCTAACATAGATTGCCAAATGTCACATCCTAAGGACATGATGTGAGTCCTCATCCTGATGCTCCAAAATGCATAGTTTGATCCATCAAATAATGGAGCTTTTCTTGTATAAGTACCACTCTGCTGACTCGCCTTTTAGTGCTTCAAAGGATCTCCTTCAAGTGATTAAAATTATTTAAAAATACCTAGTTCTGATACCAATTGTTAGAAGCACAATGGACTGAGAGGGGGTGAATCATTCCTTTAAAACCTTTACTTACTTCCTTTAAGTTGCATACACAATTTAGAGCATCAAATTATCATTCATTAACCATTAAATACACATTAAACATATTCAACCATACACATGAATGAAAGAGTACACAAGACACCAAATATAAGTGGGAAACCCTCGAGAAGAAGAAAACCCACATAAAATTTTGAATGTATTACTCAATCCAAAAGACTTGCATGAATATGACACATCACACAAGATTTGTTTAGTGAGGCACCAACCCCACAAGGAGCATCTCCCCTATTTAACAAGGCACTAACCCTGTAAGGAGGCTACAAACCCCTAAGGTGATCAAGCACCAACTCAACCACCTAAATATGAAGACCATTGATGTATTTTTTCTCCTACAATAGATAGTGATCACAATTTCAGCTCACACACTTCAAAACCCTCTTCAAACACACTCTCTCCTACTTCGCTCAATCTTGCTTCTTCATAGGTTGATTAGGTCTAATGACCTTGAAAAATTGCTCCTCAACTTTTCTCAATGCTTCATACCCTTTTTCAGCTATATCTTGATGCCCTCATACTTCTTTCAAACTCTCTCTTAGCTCGCACATTCCTCTCTCACACAACTAGTCGTAATGAGCATCTACATTGCACTTAAATACATGACTCTTGCTTTCAAACACATTAGCTCAGCCATGACCATTAATTTCAGTCATACTAATAACAAAATACATCTACACATTCATATAAAATCATATCAAAAGACCCAAATATGTCGGCAATGGACTAAGACATTCATCATGCACAACTAAGCCTACAAGGCTAAATCCAACTCCACCGAGCACTCCATGGACTCAAGGAACAAACAAACTTTTTCATAACTCCGAATTCTTCACACATGTTATGCACATCCTCTTAACTCCTTCTACTAGCTCATGAACCTCTGCACTATACGGTCTTCTCATAACACCACCAAGTAGGATTGTTTCCTACTCAATCTATGCACCTTTTGTAGACCAATCTTCAAAGATGAAGACCAAACTCTCAGTAAAAACATCAACCATGGCATAAAACAAATCATTAGAAATCCATTGACCTAAGGAACACCTCAAACCACTTGAGACATCGTGACTCAACCTATAGAATCATCAAAACAACTTTGTCCTTCAAGTTACTTCAATCGCCGCCCAGAAACCAGCTTTTGAAAAAGGACATTCTCTCACTTGTGCGAGATAATTTCAAACCTTTTCAAAGCATGGAATATGATCATTTTTGTTCCATCATCATTCTCTAATGGACATGAATCATAAACTAAACCAAGATATTGGTCTTTCAAACCAATTTCATCAAGGAACCTATATTGTCCTAAAACCTTGTCAAGTAGGTCAACTTGTGACCTCATCCTTGCCAACAAAACAAACATTATAATAGCCATTAGAATCATAAACTTAGGCCACACATGCCCAAGAACCTCCTTTCACCATGATCGCTTTAAAATCAGAAGCACCCCTTTCCCCGCACTGTGGGAAAAGGGCCGCGACACCATTTATCATATCGACAAACAATCATACACAAAACAATACTTTCTACACCAAATTATACAAGGTAAAAAGATTTTCTACATAAAAGAAACGATGACATATTACCATATAACAAATCCTACTAATGTATTATAAACACTTGCATTAACTACCTATTTAATTATATTTATATCTACTGCACATATTCCTCAAATTATATCCATTATCTTTATAAATATAAAAACATTAAAATAATATTGTTTATATTTATATAATGCTAAACTAAAAAGATAAAGAACTACTTTTTAAAAAAATAATAATAAATAAAACATTATATGTTTAAATAACTCCAACGTAAGTACTTTAGTTTGAAAGTTGAAGTTTTAATTTATTTAACCATATATAGGTCTTAAATATGAGTAAGGATAATGTTTAAATTTGTATAGCGGTTAGGATTAGGTAGTTAAAATTTAGGTTTAAACTTTGTAAGGTTTAGTACTTAGGCCGCCAACCCAAACACACACACATATATATAGATTATAGTTTTTTAATTTATATAATTACATGTAGTCAAACTAGCCAACACAATAGACAAACCATATTAAAACATTATATAATTCATTACTATCTTAAGTTATAGTATATAGTATAGTATATACATAGGTTTAGGTTTAGAACATGACATGGTATATGTTAGAATTTTTAAAATTAAATATTATAATATGAGAAGGGAAATGTGATAGGGTTTTAGGTATAGTTGGTAGTTTATTCTAATTTAATTAACTACTAAGGTTATAAAATTAAGTTGGGAATTAATATAGTATAACACATAAGTATTAATATTTAAATATATAATTTAATATGCATAAAAGAAATGTAAGAATAAATGGGGCCAATAATACACATAGGGTAGTACCATTAAAACATATAGTTTTTAGGATTTGCAATAGAAAATTAGAAGGGGGCATAGGTTAGACATAAGAATACTTTATTCCAACATAAATCAAATCAAGTTTATTTAAAGGGGTATTTTCAGACATGAAAATTTATTATTATTATTTTTGAATAATAAAAATGAAAATACACACTTAGAATTTTACACAGGGAACAAGAGTAAATTACAAACCAATAGGAAAAATTGATTTACTATTCTCAAGGAGAGTTGTCTCCCGTAGAAACCTTATGTAAATTAAATTCACTTGATATTTTCCCTAGGTGTTTCAGCACTAAAACAAACTAATTAAATATAAATATGAATATAAGTCTATAATAATAAACACCAGTATTAAATATTAAATAAATTCTCTTCAACTATTTTATAAAGGCATTTATTAATAAAACCATATTATTTTTCTCGGAAACTATTAAAATGCATGAATTTTATTTAATTTTACTATACAAGTAAAAATAAACAAAACAAGAGTTAATAATTTTTTTAAAATAAAACAATAGTTAATAATTTTCCACTCAAGTAAATGTTTGATTTTTAATATAAAATTTTATTTATTTTAAATCAACCAACCACAAAAACACTGTGTAAATTTATTTATTTATTGGAAATCAATTAATATAGTTTCATATCATAATTAAATTAAATATATATTCTAGCAAAATAAATAAAAGAACCATAATAATTTACTCTTTTATTTAATTTCTTTCCAAAATTTATAGAGAAGGAACTTATCTCAATTTGGCAATGGACTTTGCTATGCTCAATTCCTGGTCCACTTGGATGTAAGCACCAGAACCATGGCCGCATTAACGAGGGGAAGAAAATATGCTTAAAAGCACAAACCGATGCCCTGGCCAGGAACCATCCGGGGTTGTACTTTGTACCCCCGATTAGGACTCCTCAGGAGCCCCTCCCTCTTGCCCACAACCCTGCTTACAAACCTAGCTTTCTGGAATTTTTCACAAATTCTTTGAAATTTCCAAAAAAATTCTTTTTCTTTTCTTTTTTTCCTTTTCTCCCCTGGATCCTCAACAAGTCTTACAAGCCATTTAAATATTACTTTTTCCAATTCGGTTTCATTACCAAAGGTTACAACAGTAACTTCCAAATTACAAATTTACAATTAGTTTAATGTAAATAATAATGTCCCGACAAGTTCCTCTCTAATTAAACCTTCTCATTTTTTTAATTTTGAAGTTACACATCAATATTCCAAAGTACTCATGATATATATTATTTTTATTTTTGTTAACCAATATCATATCGGGGATTTTGGCACATCATAAAAACCGCCTTCTAGACCTAAAAACCAATCTTCGTATTTGAACATGTGTAGACCACCAAATGGCTTCACCGAGATATGGAATCACTTCAAACATCTAGAATAAATCCTAAACTATTGAGAACATCAATTTAGATCATAGGTTAAATGGCAAACCTGAGAGTAAAACAAAATTTCCAGAAACAAACATATTTGAGTGGGCTCCACCTATAGTCAAGACCTCAAACCACCACCATTTAAAATTTGAGAGAGTCCTTTCCATCCTCCAATCATCACATTTGATGATTCAATGCATTTAGATCTCACACCATCAAGTTTTCCTCCATCGCTAGTGAACTAGGGTTTAGGTTGGGTTTTGAACTCCTTTACTTCTTAACAATCATTCATAAAGCTTAGACCTTTATTTAACTTCATTCCAAATTTGAGATCTTCTTAGCTACATGCCTCAACATCCCTAAAAGTCCGGGGTGCCCATACAAAGTTTGCATGTGCCAACCAACATGATTTACCTCATATCGAGCCAGAAACTCACCTTCTTGAGCTCGGTAGGACTAAAAACACCATATCATGCAAGAATCTCATCATACCAACATGAAACTTGGACCACAACACTAGGAAAAACTCTCTCAACTTCTCTAATGCTCATTAGGTCATACTTAGCTCTGCATCTTCTCAACCACCATGTCTTGCCTAGCTAGGTCATAGAATTAGGTCTATTTTAGATCCAAACAAAGTAGATAAACACCATACATTATCTAAAAAACTCTTTAAATTTCCCTAACATCCCCGAGACATCATGTCTCACACACCGCATGCCCTCATGGGCCCACGAGCCTCTACACATAACCTTCATGCTTCATTAGGTCACCAAAGACCTAGATTAGGTCTAAGTAAAGACCTACAACCATGCTCAAACCCTGCAATCACCTTTTGAGACCAATATAATTGTCCTAACACATCACCAACAAGATCTCCATGCCTCTTCCATGCTTCTCAAGATTCCAAGCATCTCTAACCTCTATATGCCATCACCTATGCTGACTAGGCCTTCAAGACTAAACAACCCTCACCTTCTTCACTATTGCAACCATGTCACTACTTGTCTACCCATGTCATCATCACTACAATCTTCCTCTTGCACTCCTTGCATCATCCTTTGTCATTAATGTACTTGCACCTTTTACATCAATGATAATACAAACACACACATGTCAACATCTACTACCACACCAATCAATCCAAGCTAAAACTAATTTCCAATCTTATCAAGTAGTAGGTAGCCACCGATAAGATATGTTGATAATTGTGCTAATGTGTGTCATCCTCCATACACTAAGCCATGTGCATTACCATATCCTCCCGTGAATATACTCTACTCCAAAAATTAGCTATAAGTGAGTATGGATCCGAGTCACACTCCTCTCCCACTAAATTAGTTTGCCCTGCATCAACACCTGTAGTATACAATATACATCCTCCAAGGTCATTGACATCTCTCCCTTAGGTAGTCCGAATGTTTGGGACTCACTTTGTGTCATCGCTGAACAATGCACTCAATAAACAATGATCTAGTCTAATATCCAACATATGAACAATGTATGATAAACATGTTGCCTCTAACATCGCACACAATCCCCTCCATTTTGCCGAGTCATTCGTCTCTCGAATGACTGTAGTCATCGATGATGCTCCCAAACATTTAGGGCCTATAGTCTCTACTACGAACACCAAACTACGTTGTTAGTCCCTTAAAATTTATTTCACATCTAATTTCATCTTCTAAATCTACTTCATTTCCTCTAGTCCACGTTAGCACACATTGTTAAACACTAACACATTTTACACTAACATGTGGAATCACATGCTAGTGCACCTAACAATATATGCTAAAGACATCCAACACGCTAGTGCATTTAGTTTTACACTTGCACGTGTATATTTTTAGCTATTGCGCATGCAAGTTAACGCTAGTTCAAATTTGCGGCTCACACTAGCGCATCTAATCGCATGTATTAATGTTACTTTTCAAATTTCTTCTACATCTAACAAGTGATAAATATATCTAAAATCTTAGTTTTTGGGTACATACCACATCATCATTGTCAAGAGCCCGCACTTTGAACTCTTCGATACGATCTACACGATGCACGCGAGGGGGATAACAAGCCATCTCTCTCGCAATGCAAAGCACAAAAATCACTCGGTGGCACAAAAGATATGATAAAGACAAGTGACCAATGATTTCTGTGACCCTCTCACCCTTCTATTTAACCTTTTTTTTCTAAAGCCCTACTTTCTCTATTTTGGCCTTCGTGCCGTCATCACTAATGTTCTAAGCCCTTTCATTCTATGATTATCAGTGATTCTTTCTTTCTCTCATATCCAATGGATGTCCACCGCTTTGTTTCATCGCCCACCCGCTTGAGGGGCCACTCTATTACTACCATCTAACTCGTTGGGGCATCCAAATGTTTCATCGTGGCAAACTTGGTAATTCACCACGCTTCTTTATCACTTGTTCACCGATATGCATGCATTTACTATCTTTAAAGCGTTATTATTTCATAATAATACTTTAAAGAGGGGAAAATATAGACACCCTAAAATATCGCATTATGCATTACGAACCTTTGAAATCATCCTATAATTACTTCATAATACAAGATTTAGCATTTTTGACCACTTTTGATATATTCCGCTATTTTATGACCTTTAATGGCATTTTATGACATTATCCCACAACTCCCCTACTCATTCCTATCATTCACACATGATATGAAATTATTAAATATTTGTGCTATGCACCCCATTGCATTCATATCCCACTCTTATTATTCATCCTCTATCCCATTAGCTAATTTAATATCAAAATAATTAAATAAATCCTACACGTTATCTATTTACACCTCACCTCTTATCCAATTAATTAATTTCACTTCCCTAATTAACATCTCAAGTTAACTAGAGCATAAACAAATCAAGTAAAGATTAAATCGTTAAATATATGCAAGATGAAAGATTTAGATTAAATCAAATCATGCATTTGAGTTAACTAAACATATCTCCCATAAAACATGACATTCTAAAAATAAAGCAAATCAATCCAAAAGCTAAAAGTCACGTCACTTTTTTGGGTGAATAAAATAAAAGGCATGCAATTAATATTTAATTCTAAATAAACAAAAGCATGTGCAAACTTGACCAACTCAAAATAACTCATCCAACTCAAATCAATGATTCAACTCCTCAAATAGATTGAAAACTTGACTAAACAATTCAATCTTGCTTCAGTTAACTTCGGATCATATAAGTTAATCACACAAATCAAAGATTTCAGATTCTCTTCCCTCATCTATAAATACTCGCTCATTCCTCTCCAATTATCATCTTTGAAAGGTTTGAGATTTGTATCATCATTATGTTGGATTATCATTCAATATCACCCATTTATTACGTTGTCCATTTGATCACGAATATACAATCAAATTTTTCATTCAATCGCTTTGCTTTCGTAGTTGAAATCTAGTTCCATTTGAAACATCTTTGGAGCATCCAAAAATAAAATTGATCAAGAAATTCAACAAGCTTGGTGCTTCATTCCAAGCTTCAACGATCTCATCTGAGGTTGCAAAGAGATACTAAGGAAGGAAATAATTTTCTTTTATTTGCTTTGTTTCTTTCATTACGTAGTTTTTCTTTGCACACCGTAATAAAACATCAGGGGCATAGTTGTTACCTCGTGGAACACCTTTGGAACAAAATTTCGTAGCTACTTTTCTAGAGGTGCCATGACAATTTGTCCTAATTTTAATATTTGGAGTTTGTGTGTGGGAGGCCATATAAAAGGCAACCTAAGAATAAAAATACTTAAAAGACCCTAAAAAAATGAAAACGCTTGCGAAAAGACTTCTCACAAGAGTCAATATGACATGAAGACAGAACACCAAATGATGATGGCGTCGATAACCTAAAAATAAAACCTAGAGAGCTCTAGACTTGAATGCCTCATGTTTAAGTCTCTCTCTCCTCTATATACTTTTACTCTCCATTCTACTTATTTATTTGTTTATTCCCATTCTATTTATTTTTGGTTTATACCTCACTACCTACCCTATTAGCGTTTCCATTGCACCACGATGTGCGATTGGTAGAAGAGAGCCACCAATACTTGAGCATGGTCCAATTGTGGATATAGAGTCTTTGATTACACAACATCCAATAGTTGTCATAAGACAACTTATAGTTGTCATAGAACTACCCACACCGATTATTTAATTTTGACATGGCAACACTCAATCACATGATGGCATGTAAGATTACTATTATTAAATATTCAATGTTCAATCATTATCACTTGTATTAAGTATTGGTTTTCATCATGGTAATGTGTAACTCAAATTTATTATAGTAAATCAATTCAAAATATATCTTTCCCTCCAATTAAATACTCAAAAAATAGAAATAAAAAAAACACTTAAATTACATGTTGGTAAAATAGTGGAGATCCCACATGACATAAAATTTATTTTGTGAACCCCTTAACTTAGGATGCACCACTAGAAATCATTCAAAAGAAATCAATCAATCAAAAATTACGGTGAAACGTAAAACAAAAGAAATCTCCGATCCGACAATCTCACAACGACAACCGTCGATTACTCCTTCCAATCGCCAGCCCTAGATTCCCCGATCGTTCCAGTGTAATGCATCCTCTGGAGTTCATAACGAAAATCCCTGCTTTTGCACTTCGTTTGTTTTCTTACGTCTTGAGATCGAATCCCCTCCCACCTTGTTCGCTCCATGGCTTCAAAAAGAAACAGACAACTCAGCCTGGTCGACGTAGTTAGGGACGATTCCCTCATTCCGAACAAGATCAATACCAATGGACTACCTGGCATTAATTCGTGGAACAAAAACCCTACTCGCACAAATATTATGAAATACTCGAGAAGAGGAAAACCCTACCCGTGTGGCAGCAAAGGCAGGAATTCCTTGACATTCTTGACAAGTCTCAGACTGTAATTCTTGTCGGAGAGACCGGCAGCGGTAAAACTACGCAGGTAAAACCCTCACAACATTTTAGTACCGTTTGTCAAACTACTGTTTGGCATTTTTCTTTTCAGATGCTTTGTGCTGTTTTGGTCTTTGATTTTGGGAATTTTTCTATTGTGTTGTTTTTGTCTTTGATTTTTGAATTTTTTGTTTGCATGAGTCGAAATCTTTAAGATTTATGATTGCCCCTTTTCCCGTGATGTCTTGGTTTTAATAAAGGGTACAATCAGCATACGCGTAGTTGTATCTTGAAAAACATTTCTGCAGTCATATATATAAGCTTGTGAAATGTTAAAGGTTTAATAAACTATTAATAGTTTTTAAATCTTCTATTGAGATGAAAATAACCCTTGCCACTTACCAGATGGTAATCCCTTTTTTTTAACAAGGGGCAATTAACCGGATGTTCGGATCTACATCCGACATATGGTGCCATTGTCGGAGGGAAAGCTATGGTGTTTAACTCTGACCCTTAAACCCAAATTAAGAAGAAGAAGAAGAATCATAAGAAGAATCAGAATCAGAAGAAGAATCAGAAGAAGAAGAAGAAGAAGAAAATGTCCACAAGGTCACCAAAGACTGCCTATGGGACAGAACCTTGACGGTCTTAGTGACCTCACTTTACCTTTTCCATTAATCCAATCTCACTGGGTTAAAGTTACTTTTTTATTTTCAGTAATAAAATCTAGATTTTTTTCTTTTTTGGTAGGATTTAATTTTGTTCAGGGAAAGTCATCCCTGATGAACAATATTCTTTTTAGTCATTTCTACTATGACCTTTTCACAACCGTTTTCTTGAGTGCTCGAGTGCATTTTGCTTGTTACTGGGGACATGAGAAGAGTCCCGGAAGAATACCACCTTTTATTACCTTTTTCTGTGTGTGCTTGTGTGCCTTGTGATTATTACCAATGTACCTTTCTGTTAGCATGGTTCTGTGCCTTGTAATTACTACCAATGTACCTTTCTCTTAGCATGGCTGTGTGCCTTGTAGTTATTATTAGTGCACCTTTCTCTGGCATGTCTTTATGCCTTGTGATTATTATCAATGCACCTTTCTCTCGCCCAAGTTTGCCTTGTGATTATTGCCAATGTGCCTTTCTCTTGATTGCTTGTGTGCCTTATGATTCTCAATGCATATAAGTTTGCCTTGTGATTATTGCCAATGTGCCTTTCTCTTGATTGCTTGCGTGCTTGTGTTTATTGCCAATGTCCACTTGAGATGGCTCTTAAAAGAATACGAAATCTCTATGTTCTTCCTCTTGTGGGCCTGAATAGCAGTTAAGCCCACCACCCATTGCGAAAAGGTGGTCTATGGTGTCACCACCATATGGTGGCCCACAATATTAGGACTTAATGTATTGGACTCTAGGAGGGGCTATTAGATTTTCTCAGTTGGTGCTACTGTTGCACAAAATGGGTCCTCGGGATTCTTTTAAACAATTGACATTATAAAACAATATCTAACAGTGTTACACAAGGATGCAACCCCCAAAACCCAGGTGTTCAAGACATCCTGAACGTTAGGAAAGGTAGGAAATGTTCCGGGGACGTTTGGTATTTGAGGGGGACTTCGGGGACGTCTAGACGTACCCATCGTTGCAGCAGCTTTTTAAACAATTTTTCTTAAAAAAACACTGGTATTTCTATTAAAATATTTGTGGGAAATACCATTTGAGCAGCTATGCATTTCTTAATGTGTGTTCCCAAATACAATGGTTATAGTCTAAGTTTGCTCTTCAAATGTAATTCTATGAAAAACTTGTAACATGTATTTGTGGGGAAAAAAATTCATCCTGATTGTGACCTGCATTATGAGCTTCAAATAAATCAAGTAAATTTATAATATGAATATATACAAATGTAAGATAATTGATTTATATTCCCTCGCTATTGGTTTGCTAATTTAATGTTATTTGTATATGTATGCTAGCATGTTGATGTCTAAAACTATACATTTGCTACTTCCAATTGTCGGCTTAATTAGGTGGTGACTCCATAGATGTACCCATGTCTATGATAACAAAGACATTGATTATCAGAGTATAGATGTACCCATGTCTATGATAACAAAGACATTGATTATCAGAGTATAGATGTACCCATGTCTATGATAACAAAGACATTGATTATCACAGTATCCCTAAGGATCTCTGGTATTTCCCACAAATACATGTTATTTCATCTTATTTAAGTCTCAAATGGTTTTATTTCAGCTTATATATATATAGTTTAGTCACTATATTTTTATGTTATAAATATTTATTTATTTTTTTAATCAGCCGTCCCCGTCGTCCCCAAAATTTAGATAAAATTTGCTGTCCCGGAAACCTCGCCCCACCGTCCTGCCGTCCCGCTGTTCCGGAGTCTTAGGTAACACTGGTATCTAAGCACATGCATATTGGTATTTGGAAAGAACTAGTTAAAACTGTTGACGGAAAGTCTCACAGATGCAGTTATAGTTTCATCCGAATCTTTAACTACATGCATATTTGTACTTTGAAAAGAAATATTTTAAACTGTAGATTGAAGGTCTCACTGTGGTTATAGACTTATAGTTTCATGCCAAAAAAATTGCTGCAATGCATTTCTTGATTGAGATTCTTCTTTTCCATTAGCCACACAATGGAGCTTTTGTGGGGGCACCCGCTGAGTTCAACTAGGAGCAACGGTCCCCATCTATGGGACCTAAGTCACAGGGTTCGGCGATTTTCAGACAAGAAGTTCGAAAATCGCCGAACTTTATTCACCCAAAAAAAAATCACGAATATTCGTATATATTCGGCTTTAAAAAAAACTTATAAAACGCTTTTAAAAAAGCCTAAAAAAACCCTAAGGTTTCTCATTCCGGTTCTAAGCGGCGGGAGTAAGAGTGCTTTGAGTGGAGAGTTCGTGAGAGCAAGTGGAGCTACGACCTGCAGAAGAAACAAGCTGCGACCTAAACTTTGAATACAACTCGCGACCTGAACTTTGAATACACCGTGACTTGGAGCCATCCCTAGCGCTGCCGACAACCACCAGAAGAACGTTAAAAATCCTTGCCCGTGAAATATATTTTTTAATGGGTCGATTAGGTTAGAGCAAGTTTTAAAACTTATAATTTATAACTAATTTATATTTTATAATTTATAATTTTGGTCGATTAGGTTAGAGTAAGTTTTAAAACTTATAATTTACAATTGATTTATATTTTATAATTTATAATGTTATTCATATTTAATATTTAATATATTATTTTATATTTTATAATTATAAATTTACAATTGTTTTTAGTTTATTAATGTTTTAATTTTAATAAAATAATTAAGCATAGAATTGGTAATTCAAATTGTATAGTAATGTTTTAGCTATTTTGAAAAATTTGTGCTTTTATATCTTTTTTTTTTAAAAATGAAAATTATAACAGCCGAATTTAATCACGAATTTTTTTTCCAAATTTTATCATAGCCGAACTTAATCCGAATTTAATCCTCGCCGAACACGAACACGAACATGAACCTGGTGACTTAGTATGGGACTGCTTTCTGACCCCGAGCTAAAAAATGTTAGTGTTTAATTAATTATTTATAATTCTTTTCTCAAAGAAAGGAGAATATTTACTTAAATTGTTAGGTTTATCTTAAGAAAAATAGGGAAAATATCTGCACTAGGCACTGAATTTGAAAATCAGATACTCCTCAGACAAGGACCACATCCTGACCCCGAGCCAAAAAATAGCACGGTTTAATATGCCATTTATAATTTGTTCTCAAACAAGGAAAATATTTACTTAGTGTGTTATGTTTATTTTGAGAAAGACCAGGGAAAATGTTTACTCTAGGCACTAGTCAGTTGGCGATTCCTCAGACAACCCACATGTTGTGGATGATAACTTAGTTTTATTAATATACACAGTAAATTTCACAATGCACGCTAGTTACCCTGAAGAAAGTTAAAATATTCGGGAAATAGTCTGAAGAACTGTTTATAAAGTTTGTTCCGTGAAAGTAAGTGATTAGTTAATTCCTGTTATCTAGGAAGAAGTATAGCATAATCTAACATATTGTCTCCCAAAGGTCCTATTTTTTTCTTAAGTGGTCCATGGTAGCTTGAGACTGTATGACATGACATGGCCGGTGTGGAAGTATTTTCATTCAGGCAGGTTTTAAATAAGAAACAATTGACTGTTTTTAGAATAATGTTACATCAATACGAATATAAGCATTTTTAATGTCTTGTTCTGTTCATCCTACTTGTAATTTAATATCTCCGTTTCAATTCCTTGCCGGTTTTCTTAATCATTCCTGTGTTTGACCCCTTAATTCTTGGGTTTGATGGAGTGTGACATTTGGTGAGTGAAAATGTCATGGGAAACTGCTGGTCTCTGTTTCTAAGGTTAGGGTTTGGCTTTTCATTAGTATCTTTTTCCCATTTTCTTTTTAAGGAGAATCTTTGTAAATGAAAAATAAATGTGCCACCATGTGTTTTTCGGAAAAAGATAGTATTTGTTGAATCAAAATAAAGTGAACTAGAGAAATAGCTTCTGTCTGGCATTGCTAACTATTTCCCAATTATCTGCCAGCTCAAAGCAAATGATTAGCTACTTGCTGTTGATCTTCAAATCTTGTGTAAATATCAATTCAACCTTTACTTTTTGAATATTCTCTCCAGGACATAAATACAACTAGCAGCAAATTTTATTTCAACAATTGCAATGTAATTTTTGGCATTTTATTTCAACGATTGCAAGACGATTTTGGCATTGAACTTCCATTTCTTTTGATTTTCTTCACTAAAGCAGAGTTTATGGGGTGCAAATGCTGCTTTGTCTCCTTTCAGTTACTTTTAGCAGGTCTATCATTTTAGCATGGGCTTTGCCACTTTTCATTTGGCCTCAACCATTCTTTCCTCTACATTACCATGCCTACTCCTATTTTTCTGATAGGAACTGTCATTTCCCATGGACCAACTAGGACTTGAACCTTGAATATCCCTTGTGTGTGCTGGGGTGCTCTATCACCGGATTACCGACTTTGTGTGGTTACCAGTTCCTTTTTGGTTTGGGGTGTGGCTTGGCTTGCTTTCTTCCATTGCCCCCTCAAGCAACACTTTTGGGTTTGGGGTTCTAGCTTGCTGGTTCTGAAACCATGGCATTTTACATGGACTAGCTAGGACTCAACCTAGGACCTCCCATGTGCATGCTGTGTTGCTCTACCACTGAGTTACCGGATCTTTGTGGTTACTTGTTCCTATTTGGTTCCAGTTATGGCTTGCTTCTTGTCCAATATGAATCCCTACAAGATCTCCAATTTTTTTAGAGATTTTAGAAAATCAAAATATTCTTGCCTCTTTTCTTTCCCACCACTCTTAGTTTTTAGACAGGAACCAACAGGATCATTGGAAAATATTGAGAACTAGAAAGAAATCTGTCTTGTTTGTTTGCCTTTTCAAAAATCAAGAAAGTTATCAGTTTTTCATGCTCTCATTGCGTGTGTTCCCTTGCTGCTTCTGTCCCCACCGCCACTCCCTGGCCTCCACAATGCTTATTTTGTTAATAGGAATCTAAAAGATCTCCAAAATAATTAGTAAATCAGAAAAGTAAGTCTGTCTTGTTTGTTTTGCCTTAAGCAAAAATCAGTTTGTCTTAAGCAAAAATCAGTTTGTCTTAAGCAAAAATCAGTTTGTCTTCTTTCAATACTGGGTTGTTCTTTCACACCAACCGGCAAACGCACAAGTGCCTACTTGTGCTTTTCAATGAGTAAATATGCTCAGTCCTGCTGTTTCTTATTTCCTATTCTTAATATTAAACTGAGGTCCTTATTTTATGAGTTAAAGATGTGCGAAAAGGGCCTCCTTGCAACATTCCAAGTCGTGGTGGGAATATGTTTCTTCTTTAGGGAAAACACTATACTTGAAAATCCACCATTGATCCGTTTTAAGGCAAATGAATCTTAGCTTTTAGAATGTACCAAAGGCTGGTGTAGGGTCCATTGAGAGATTTCAGTGACTTGGGTCCTTAGGGATTGGTGTCCATGTTTTAATATTTGTATCTTCATGATTTATATGCTATTGTAATGTCCCCGTTATCACTAAAATACAACACCCTTTGATATGTCATGAATTGTGGATGAGCAATCAATGTATTTGGGTAACATGGGATTGTCTCAAGGTGTGGGACTTTGCAAATGAGAAAAACCTCCAGAGAAGGTTGGTTCCTCTACCTAATCCTAATGCTAAACTACTCTAAGGGAAATGCAACTATTTGACACTATCCTATGATTCCAAGGGACCAGGAGAGAGAAATGCATAAAATTAAAATCCTAAGGGAGGTGATAGCACCAAGAACAAGGGTTGAGATATTCCAAGTGAGTGAAAATAGAGAAAATGAAGTAGGAAAGGGTAGATAGAAGTGCCACAATCCAAAACACATTCAAACCTCCATTTTCGTGGGGCACAACAAATTCGGATCCTAAGAAGAACAAAATATGCACAATATACCTGCAAATGCAATAGAAGGCAAGGAGTGCAATATAACTCGAGCTAGGGTAGGAAAAGCCACAAAACACAAATTTTATTGTTCAAAAGATGCACAATCCATTACAAAGTAGACACAAGGCAAGAGTCTTTTACAAAATGCTCAAATTCGAGGCCTGTAACTCACAAAAGCTCTGGAACAAATTTGACAGAGTTCCTTCACATTCCAAAATGTCTCCCCCTCAAAATGAGGGGTCTTTTACATTATATAGAGAGAAATCTTGAATTTGCTTCACCAACCGACAACTTGCATTAACTTCTCTAAAAAGAGGTATTGACAACCATAACAATCCGTTTCCCAATATGGTACTTTTCTTGCAGGAAAAGACATGGGCACCATACCTCATTAAACTAGTTGTTGAGCTACTCAATACCGCATTCATCAATGCTCCCTGTCATTGATATTCTTGTGTTGTCGGTCGGTAACATTTTTCATTGTGTCGACCGGGAACAAGTTGGCCCAGAACATGTGTCGCAAAAGTGTCGTCGGCAGGTAACATGTGTTGGCCCAAAAGTGTTGTCGGCTGACAACATGTGTCGGCCCAAAAGTGTTCTCGATTGTAACGTGTGTTGGCCGGGAGCATTTTTCCTTGTTCTTGGCCGATAACATCTCAGACTTTGACTAGATTACATTTGATTCCTCTGCTTGCTCTAAACTCCGCAACACACCGCTTTCTCCAGCTTCTTTACTGAGGCTCCATCATACTTCCGAAGTCTGGATTTTGCAAGTTAGACAATTTGCAGGGGATGTAAAATTGGATAATAGTCCCCTTTTTAGAATTAATTAATTTTGGATACCCAAGGCCTATTTTTATTATTTTCCATAGGCAAAGAGGAAATTAAAAGGAAAATAAATTAATTTAAGTTGTCCAAGGGTACTTTTATATTTTAATTGGAAAAATGACACTTAAATTATATTATTAATCCCAAAAAAATAGAAATAAAATAAAATAATAATAGAATGATGAACTTCTATTATGGGGTGCCAAAGATAGAATGAGCTGCATGAGCATCAAGATCCTATTTTTAGGATGGAGAGAGGATAAAGCAAATTTATATTGTTTATTCCTATTGTTAGAATGGGGTGCCAACATGGGAGAGAGGATAAAACAATTTTATATTGTTATTCCCATTTTTAGGAGGTGGCGCCACCTTTGGAGAGGGCCTTGGAAGCTATAAAGGCATATCGGGGTCTATTATTCAAATTTCATACATTTTGAAATTCATCAATTATTTTCTTTGTCTGCAAGTAGCTTTTGCTTCTGCTTCCATAATAGAGGATGAAAACCCTCCTTTACACACAAATTTGAGGACAGAATCCCTCACTTCTCAGTTGGGCAATTCCATTTCAGGGGTTGCAGTGACAATTCAGGGTGCAAGTGTTCCGCCAGTTCAGCTCCAAACAATTGTATTCAGACATTGGTATTTTTATTGTAGCTGGTTTGTATTCAATAAATAAAAGACTGATATTTTACGCATTATGGTTCGCTGTTTTTATATAGAAAAATCAGATTATCGCTGCTGTTATAAAAGTTAATTTTTATATTGCTGCCCTAGGGTTTTAACAAAATATCCAAATCTGTTAGAAATTATTTTCAGGGATATTACAGTTATTGAATGGGTGCTACTCTTAGCTAATATAGGTCTGTTGGAGATTTTATGTTGTGTATAGACCATTTTCCTCGAGTCTTTAATGAAAGATGAAAGATCCCCGGAGGGTCTCCCTTATGCTCCAATGAAATTTTAAATTAAATAAAAACAGTAAATGCAGATTTATGACAAATTCCAAATGCAGATCTGAAAAATGCGACTAGGGTTTAGGAGAGATCTTAATGCAAAAGACACCCAAAAGTAGAGTTTTTGATTTCAAATGATTAACCAAATATTTAAAGACTGAATCATGCCAAAAACTGAATTTATTGCAGCCAATACAACCCAGAAAATCAGATCTGAAGTCTGCTAATAATCTGCCTGAAAACCCTCAAAATACACTTCAGAATATGATGCAAATACAGCGATTTGTTTTACAATATTACAGAGAATATTTGACAAATATTTTTGAGGAAAAATACCTCTGAAATCGCTGCCAAACTGTCCACAATAGATCGACCCAGCTGCTGATCAAAAAACACTGAAAATACCTTCAAACCCTTTCACCTATACTGCTGAAATGAACCCGGAAATCTGATTAACCACGCTGGAAATTTTTGAGTGAAATCCCCTCTCAATCCCTTGGGGTTTTCGTCCACAAAAGATGAATTCACAAGGGTTTTCGTCCACAAGAGATGAATCCACAAGGGTTTTCGTCCTTGGAATCCTTGATAAAAGCAAGAGCTCTTAACAATGCAAAAAGCTGATAATATAAATCTGGAATGCCTCCTAAGCAAGTCGACTTGCTCTTATAAAGGGAAAACAGCCCATAAACACCTCCACACCCAGCCAATCTCTTTCTTCTTTCCCCTAGGCTGGTCGCACTTTTCCCTCATGGGCCTAATGACACTTTTCCCTATTTAGGGTCCCAAAAGCTAGTCGCACTTTTTCTTTTTTCATACAATTAATTTTTAATTGTATTTTGACATTGACCTTTCACTTTATTAATAAACTTTATTATTTATTATATGTGCATTCATAATATTATTTTTTTTTTAAAACAATAGCACAATATAATAAAATAATAAAGCTTAGTCACCCTAGAAACCTCCCTTGGCTGTCGGGTAGACAAAAAGGGCCAAAGGTCTTCGTCCAAGCTCATTCGGAAAGAGGGGACATTACAAAAGATTCTATTCCACATTATTTATTTTTAGGAGCAGTCCTTTATGTTGGTGTGGTCTGTATGACTAATCTATGGTACTCCTATCAACACTGAAGACCAACCTACTGGTGATTGTTTTTAGAGCAATATGAGATGCTTTAACATCCCTTCAATAACTTCTTCTCTTCTCAACAGATATAGCAGAGCTACTACTAATAGATTATATGTTATAGACATATTTGCGATGGGTTAGTTGGTATTTGTGAGCTTTAAGTTAATTGACGGTTTTAAAATCAGTTTATGGAGAGCACTTCATATAATGAACACTTGAACATTATGTATTAAGCATTGGTCCCTCATCTCTCTATATTCTACTGTGTTCTATTTATTTGTTCCTTCACCAAATAAAAACAATAAATTCTGAAAGCACCGCGACCCTTTTTTTTGAGTCAAAGAAAATACTTATAAAAATCGGAGTCTTATTTTCTGAGACATCAAATAGAATATCATACCAGTCGGAGCAATCTCAACAGGAAAGTTTAGGCACAAATTGGCAGATCAAAGATGTTTACTGTGAAAACAAGAGGTAGATTTAAAATCAGATGGAGGAACTTTGAGTTTTCTAACTGATCCGATTTACAAAGGCAGTTCTGAATTTTGTGAAGTATCAAAATTATAGTTCTGTTTGCTTCTGTTATCGTAAGTGTTTTTATTTTTTCATTGGCAGAAGTACATGAGTTGCAAACCTAAAGAAAAGTGTTGAATTTAAACAGTTTGGATCTTACAAGGTCTTTAAAATTTTATGGGCAAAACTTTAATATTTGAAAAAGTAGGATGACTCAAATTTTAAGTATAGGGATGTTATGAAAGCTGTTGAAAGACAGCGTGCTGGAGGAAGAAACATAGGCTATCTTGCAGAAGATCTTGTTCTCCAAAGTAAATATAGAGAGGCCCTTATGCTTGTTAAACTCTTAATGGTAGATGAGATGTGGCTCGAAGTTTCAGGGTCAAAATATTTATTGGATGCCTAACGTTGGTTGAAATAAAAATATCTTCTTTCAATACAAGAAGAGATTAACTTCAATAGCACATGAGGAACATAACATATTATGCCGGAGATCAATTGTCTGCCACTAAAAAGAAGGCAGAAGAAGAGGATTTACTTAGAAGGCTACCTTATGATGAAACAACTATGAAAGAATAGCGAATGGACTTTGCTACCAAGGTCAAACTGGAAAGAGAAGATGTGGTTGCAATTAGAAAGGAAAATGACCATCTAAAGCGTCTACTGATGTAATTACACCTACAAAAATGTTAGGATTTACTTTGGTGGTAAAATGTGTCATCTAAAGAAAGATTGTAAGAAGAGAATGTCTTGAAAATAGGACACAATTGAAGATCAATAACAAGTAGTACAATATTGTTGAATACGAGGATGAAGATGTTGAATTGACTTAGTTGTTTCTCAGCAACATTAGAATGATCTTGAATACGAGAATGAAGACGCGAATATGCCTTAGTTGTTTCACAACAGCATTAGAATGATATTGAAAGGTATTTGATTTTGGGGCCAATAACATGATTCACAAGAAGTGTTTGTTCATTATTCTTTGTTGTACACAACACTTGGTCCAAAAATGTGATTCTTAGAGCTGGTGGAACAAATTATGTTGAGGGCTGCGCAAGTGTTTAGATCAAATTGGTAGGCAATAAGAAAATGGCATTTCATAATGTAATGAAATCACTTCAATATAAATGGAAGAAGATTATAATATTAAAATATAGTTGAGCCACTTCGAGGGGTAACCTCCACAACCTTACAATAAGAATATAAATCACAACATGATGATATGTGAACAATTTGCTCATCCGTATTTATAGACAAAATTAGGTACCCCTTCGTCTTAATTAGGTCGGCCTAAAGTTACCACTAACTAATGAATGGAAAGATAAATATCATGCGTGCCTTAGGTCGGCCCACACATCCCAATGTTTGGCTATAGGCTAAGGGTGTAGCATGCCCCTCGATCATTTGTGGACTTTTTGGTATGAATGTCGTCCTCTCGAGGCAAGTTCTCCTCTTGATAAGATGCTCAAGTATATGCCCTCATTTGTACCCTATGGAAATGAGTTTAAATAATATCTACCATTTTGGCACTCTACCTAGACAAGAATCTTCTTGTTAAAATTGGAAACATGAAATACTAGGGGTATTTTGGTTGACTAAGGTAGCTCCTGTTGGTGTTGAGTGCATTCCTTGATTGCTCCAATTTGTGGGCGTACCTTCAAGGTAGGGGTCACAAATGGTAGATGGTGGTCATAAAAGGCCCTAAACAAAGGCCTTTTGGAAGACATGTTACTTTTAGGCGGCCTCTCTGTTGGCATATCCTCAATAACTGAATACTTTCCCACACTTTCCTAAAGATCTGGTGGTATTTACACATTTGACCATTTTTCTTACACTAAAAACAATTGTGCTACAAGCCCCATTGATCCTTGTTTGAGAATCGTTTGCATTTGATGAGAGCTTACCATTTGTGGTGACTTTGCACACAACCCTCGCAACTTAAACCCTCACCTTCTGATTGAAAATGCATGAACAATTCTTGGAAGGTCATGTCGATTGTGCCTAAGGTTATGAGTCTTTAGATTCCTAATACAATATCAATTCCCCCCAGTGGAATGACAAACACAGAGCCATACAACATGTAGTCCTCCATAATGAGTTTGATAGTGGCATTTCCTTGAACACTTAACAATACCTCCATTTGCAACCATGACCTGAAATGTTGGTGCTGAATAAACAACACAATTCAAGCATGACTTTGACTTCTCATTGATGAAATTGTTAGTATTTCTTGAGCCACTCAATACGACCACCTTTTGTTTTTTTAAGAATCCTATTGCCTTGAAAGTTTGTGGGGTGCGAACACCTGATATTGCATGATAAGAGATGGTTGGGAATCTTTATACTCTCTCATCAATAACCCATGCTTTTTTTTCATCCTCGTCTTCTTCATTGATGTCCACAATTGTATTTGTTGTTATAATTAAACATAAACCTTTTGCCCTCTTATCTTCAATTTGTTTAGGCATCATCCCGGTATGTTGCGGGAATGATGATACTAAGTTGCTATTATAACTGATGTTAATGAATGCATGTCCATTAGTGTTGACTATTGCTCTTTCCTCGATTTGTGCACGAACATGGACTTTGATTAAACATGTAAACATCAAGTTTGTATGATCCTTAAGCCCCACCCAATAACAAGTCATTTGAGTTTTCCTCCATGATGTTCTCAACTCGCAAGGAAAGGTTATGAAATTGCTGAATGTTTGTTGCAGTTTGGCGAATTGGCTAAAGTCGTTCATTGTCACTTTTGCGAAAGTGCATTTGTAATTCATCAATAAAAATTGAGCAATTGATATTGAGACCTTTTTTGAGCACAAAGCCATCACTACCAAATGAATTGTTCAGTTTCCAAATATGAAGATGCCAGTACCACCTTCTGTTCACATGGGAATTGATCTACATCAAACAAGTTTTCCATTTGGTTGATTGAGGTGATTGGATCCTCCCCATCAAACTTATGCATTTCCACTTTTGGCCTCATGTTATGCGAACTTGAATGGGTACTAGTGAAAGGCAACAATTGTGATGTATTTGGATTACATTGGTAATTGGTTGTTGGTTTGGCAGATTTAGATGCAAATTCTACAATCAATCGAATCTCTTCTCGAGCTCTTCCAATCATTGATTAATGTTACTGTATCAGCCTAGATGTTTTCCACTCTGTACTCAAGTTACCTCACTTTGTGATCTGTTGTAGAAAACACTAGAATAGAACATCCCTCAATTTTGATTTTTGACCCCATATCCTTTGTTAGGAGTTTTACAGGGCTTGATTTTTTTCACGGCCTCTAGTTTGCGGATCTGTCATGTTGGGGCTTGACAAAGTAGAATTTGATTTGCACCTTTGGCTGGACGATATTAGATTCAAGTCAGCCTTAAATCAAAAATTCAAAAAAGTATCCCAAATAAATTTTGCAAGCTTTTTGGAAATGTTAAGAAATCAGAATAAGTTCTAAAAGTAAGGCTCGTAGAGAGAATTTATGAAATACACTAAATTCACAATTACTTAAAATGAGGCACAAAACCTTGAAATTTTTGTTGTAATTTTCTTGAATAAATTAACTCCCCCAAAAATGCAGAATAATTCGTAATGGTTTGCGAGATATAAGTGATTCTTCCAATCTAGGGTTTTACCCAAACTATTTACTAATATCAAAGCTTTTATACCACTTGTAATGAACTTACTTCAATATAAATGGAGGAAGATTAGAATATTGAATATACATCCAAGCCACTTCGAGTGGGCAACCTGCACAACCATATGATAAGAATATAATTCACAATATGATGATATGGGAGAAATTTGCTTATTTGTATCTACAAACATAATTAGGTAGAGTCACACTTGTTTGTAAGTGTGCTATAGGTTGGTGACACATCCCAATACACGCCATAAGCTAAGGGCATAACACTTAATGTATTGTTTTTTTTTGTATTGAGTAAGAATCTTTTGGTTATCAACCAAATCACTAGTAAAAGATGTTTAAAAATATATACTTGAGGAAATTGTTGGTTTGTGAGGATAAAAAGTGTGAGAAGGTAATAGCTTCCTGTGTTGTAGAACATAATATTTACTGGTCTCATGATGCTGATCCTTCATAAACGCATGCTTTGGTTGTTGCTAGCAATGACAGGGTTTGGCACCAACAATATGATCATGGATTTGTAATATCTTTCTGTTTTAGGGAAACTTTTAATGGTAAAAATATTACCTCACATATAGGAAACCTAGAGATTTATGCAACGTGCTTGACATAGAAACAATGTTGAAAGCCTTTCGAGGAAGGGAATGTATGGAGAGTGAAACATCGTTAGGAGTTGGTTCATATCTCTATATATGCAACATGGATGCATTGTAAACTTCGCATGTTTTACACCCTCCATGATTGGCTGCTTCTGGTCAAGGTTTTATACCCATTGTATTTTAAAATCGCCTAGTGGGTTTCCGTATTGAAGTGCCTATAAGTATTTACACATGGACTAAGGTTAAGCACTATTGCAAAATACCTTTTCGTATCGTTAACGATAGAGTTGAAACAAGTGTTGTTTTGCTTATTTTTTACCAATGCGGTTTCCCATGCTAAAATCTCATGTATATTGTTAGTGTGCCATTTTCCTTTCTATTACATTTTAAAGTTATGCTAGCATTGATGCTCCTGCATAGGTTTATATATGTTTTTCTTTTCATTTGGTATCAAAGCATGAGATGTATTCGACGAGAGGCCTTTAAGCTTTGCAAACTAAACTTTTGGTTGTAGGGATTTTTGGCTGCCCAAGATGCTAAAATCTCATGTATATTGTTAGTGTGCCATTTTCCTTTCTATTACATTTTAAAGTTATGCTAGCATTGATGCTCCCGAATAGGTTTATATATGTTTTTCTTTTCATTTGGTATCAAAGCATGAGATGTATCGACAGAGGCCTTTAAGCTTTGCAAACTAAACTTTTGTTGTAGGGATTTTTGGCTGCCCAAAGAGGCTTTGATTATTGCAAACATTTTGTATATGATAAATAGAATTGGGAAAATTTACTCACTAGTGCTACAAGAGCATATGGGATTTTGGTGCTGATATGTGAGCATCGAAAATTTCCCTCTCATTAGTGATAATGTTGTAAATAATTTGATGTAAAGTGTAATTAGTAGTAACATCCACTAGAAGTTATGAACGTTGAGGAATAATGACACATATTATAGAATGTTAGTTTATAAATATTCCATGTTAAAGGTCAAGTACATTAGGGAAATATTGTGAAAATGATGGTTAATGGTAAAAGGTAAATATTTGTTGTAAATTGTCATTGTAATGTCAAAATGTCATTGTCATGGTAAAGTAGGCGATTAGGGTCCAAATGGTCATAAATAATTAATATTATATTTGTAATGAATTCAAAAGTGCGATGTCATATATCTTTTAGAATATTTAGTCTATTATTAGGATAAATTCTAGGATGAATTCTTATTGGTTAGTTATGCCTTGTCAAAAGCTAATGCTAGTTCAAGCAATAATCCCTGTGTAAAGACGTGAGTTATAACATGTGTTCTAATTGGTTAGAGGGGATTTCATAGCCTATTTAAGAGATAGGTGTGATCCAAAAATGGATTTGAAAAGACCCAATTCTATGTATTCTCCTTATTGATACTTATAGCGCATATTCTTCGCATGTTCTTTATTTTGGAGATGGTTTAGTCGGGTGATGGTGATCCGGACACCTTCGAATGACATAAGAAGGCCATTGTTATTCTGCATCCTCCAGACTCCCGATCGCACCTTCTAGATGCCCGACCGCATCCTCCAATTTCGACCGCACCCTCAGACGCGCGGTTGCACCTTCTTCCAGGCGCTTGATTGCATCCTCCGACACCGGCCGCACCTTCCTCTAGATGCCAAAATGGGAATACAAGCACAGCAAATGAATGCTTGGACTTCCCAGATCGGTTCATTCCGCCTTCCCCTCCATCCACGGGTAGAGCAACTATAAATATAAGTTCAATTCTTCATTCTAGCAAGTGATTTTGAGTGAATTCAAGTGTGAGCAAAAAGGAGAAGTTGGAGTTCTTTCTTGTTTTGTTCATTTAGAATCGAGTTCTTCATTGTTGAGGATTGTAAGCCAAAGAAATACAAATAGAAGGAGATTGAATCCTTCTTGAAGGCCATTTTTGGCAATAACTTTGTATTTTGGAGAATTACATAATGAAAGGGAAGCAATTTGCTTACTTGATTGGAGTTTTTTCAACTTTGGGTTTCTCCAGGATAAACAATTTGCAGTATTTTGTGAATGTTTAAGTGCATATTATATTGGTTAAAAAGAACATAGTCAATTGTTCATCTATTATCACAACATAGGATCTGTTTATTGTTTAAAAGAGGCAGTTTCGGATCAAGGTGGGACTTCGTATCAAGGCCTATAAAAAGGGTGCCTACCACCCCATTTAGGGCATATTGAGGTTAAGAGGCTTGATAGATACAATAAGTGAGAGTCTAGTCCATTGTGTATAGAGTGTCTTATAAGCTATCAAGAAGTGCGTTTGGGAAGTTTCTTCTTGAAACATTGTTGGAAAGACACGAGTGGAGTCCATGTGGAAGTGGTAATACTCAATGGAAGTTAAGTCCACCTTTTGAGTGAGATTGTAAGATTTCTATAATCATTAATATCATTATTGGTTGTACTCCATTTTTGTTGTAAAGTCTTTGTATAATTTTTGTGCCACGTGGGCATTGTGTGTAGGCTTGTGTTGATTCACACCACCACATTAAAAACAATGATTAACACGAGGAGTTCCTTGTGAATGATTAATTGGGTACCGTAAAAGGGACATTTTACTTTTGTTGTTAGGACCATTCCTCCATGTTGGTTATCCCTGTATTTCTAGTTAACTTGTTACTTTTATAACTTTGATTTATGTGACTAGTATTTATCATAGTAAAGTCACTTTCACCTTGTTAATTCTTATTTATTGTGATAATCTCACTTTTTCTTGTTGTCATTCTTATTTTTATTGTGAAAAGTGCTTATAGTAAATTCATTTTCTAGCAAGTCATTCCAATTTTTATTGTTAATAGTGATTATCATTCATTGTCGCCGTCAGTAAGAAAAGTCATTTATCACTTTGTACTTGTGGATTTATTGTGGTTACTTTATCATGTAAGGTATAATGTGTGATCTTTTCTCGGAGTGAATGCAAGTTGAGGTCGTAAGGATTTATAGAGGTAAAAGTAGATAATTTGTTTATCATCTTTTCAAGCTACGATAAGGAGCATAGATAAGAAGGATGCACAAGATTCTTGTTTTCTCAGCCTAATTCAATGAAATGACTCTCTCTTTCATTCAAAAATTTAAATGATCTTGCATTTATAATGGGCTTATGATAAATATATAGATCTCATGATAGAAATCACAGAGTTGACTCAAAGAGCAAATGAGAAGATAAAAAACTACCATGCATGAGTTCTAGAGTTAAGGAGGAAGTTGGATACCCATATTTGGAAGAAAGAATTATCAAATTGACTCGTGAATGTTGTGGGCAATCTTCATGCAAACACTTCATCCTATGGATAAAGTTATAAATCAAGTAGTGAATGAAGTATGAGTCTCGGACTACCTTTGAGTAAGCAAAGAGATTGCTAAAGCGACAAGAAAAAGCATGGAGGAGGAACCAAAGGAAGTCGCAATCAAGTTTGAGGCTACTCCAACACTTGTGCTTCAAGCATCACAACCATTAACAATGAGCACTTCTCTTCCTTCGTTATGTCAAGTGAATGTGATGATCTTATTGAAAAAATATGTCGGTTGGTCACTAATCTTCAAGTGAAGGATTTTGGTTTCCATCACTCCTAAGGAGCCTAAGGAGGAGATAAGGGTCCATTTAGAAGTTGGTCTAAGGAGCCTAAGGAGGAGATAAGGGTCCATTTAGAAGTTGGTTTGAAGTTGTATGTTATGAGTGTAGGGAAAGACTCGTTATAAGTTTTTCCAATTGATGATGGATCCATGGGATATAATTTGTAATGTCGATCTAAAATATTTCACACAATTTTTTAAAAAGCCTTCTTATAGATATCATGAGCCGTGAAAGCATCAAATCTCTTATTATAAGTTTAATTACCTAAATCGCACACGAGATAATGATAAGGGTAAAACATCTATAAATTTATTTGATTTAGTTGATATGTGAGTAAAATGGATAAAATAGTCGTACTAGCTACTAAAAGAACAAAAGAAAGAGATACTCAAGATAGAAAGGGCCTATGAAAATGGAAGAGGAAAAGTGGATGTGCGAGATTTTTTGATCTTGCGAGGGCAAACACTACACTCCATCCTGAAGACCACTCCAAGTGTATTGCGAATATCACATATGGTCAAATTCTTGTTACATTTTCTCGATAAGTGGCAAGAGTTGTGTAATGGACTCAAGTGCTAGGTAGAAAATGGGGTTAAAGTCCCAATTCTAGAAGTAGAGGTGGATCCTTATGCGTTAAAGTTGATGTATTGTGCAATGGTATTTCTATTGATGATATTTTAGTAGATGGTGGAGCAAGTTATCAACGTGATCTTGAAACTATAATGTATATGTTAGGATTGAAGTTTAATTGCCCTTCAACATTAATGCAAATCTTTAAATAAAGCATAGTTACCTAAGATTCCAGGACAACGAGACATAGGGACATGGTTTCTAGGATGACATTTGTTTTTCAAATTTTGGGGATGACGAGGGACGATATAAAATATTTATATATTACAAATATAACATGAATAATTCAATAAACTAAGACTTAAAATTGAAAGTTTGAAGATTGAAACCATTAATCCAATTATTCATCACATAAGCCAAGGCCCAAAATGCTATATCTATGCCGACAGTGTCCCCTACCGGATGAAGAGTTCTCAACTTTGACATGTGTCAGAAGATCAACGATCAAGGAATGTTATTGTGACGAAGTACAAATTTATGAGTTTGCATCGATCCATCCATATATATATAGTGCGACTTTAACTTTCCCGTCAACTTTTTCTTGGAAAACACTTTTTCGTAGGCATCCTCTCGCAACATGACACTATTGCCCATTTTTTATTTTGGCCCCTTTAAGCGTAAATTGCACTTGTGTGAATAATGTGAGCCAAACCGAGATAATAAGTGGAGCACAAATCTCAAATTTATTTGGGTAGGAACAATGTGGAATAGGTGTCATGTGGGACATGTAGATACTTAATTCCCACCTTTCTCACCACAAACTATTCGCAATGAATGGACCCCACTATAGTGCATCATTATTGATGTTGACCTACACACCCAAAGGCCTTTGAAGAAATTAAAAAAAATCTTGCTTTGGGTATTCCTTTTCAATTAAGGAAATGATGATTTATGATGTCTTAAGCTTGCTCAATAAAAGATTTCATTCCAAGAAAACATTTTCAACTCCAATGTAAAACAAATGGTAAAAACACAAATGAAAATTTTGACACATATTTTGAAGGTTGCATTTAGAAAAGGCTTGATCCGAAGTTCTCCTTTGCAAAGGAGTGTTGACCCAAGGGCCTAGACATCCACATCTCCAATGACAACACTAATCGATTTTGTTGACACCACCGTTAACTTTTAACGGGAGGATAAGCTAGACGACAAAGATGAGCTTGAGGTCATGGCAGGCAAGGGCAAACACATTTCGGACTCGGACATGCTTCCTATTTATAGGTGACGGTGAAGGAGAATTTGTGAAACCTCCGAGGGTGGGGAGAATGTGGACACCAAGGTCAATGGCGTCTGGCCCCCTTACACACGAGACATTGTGGTCCCTCGGTAGCCACGAAGAGCTCAAATTTAGAATTTGGGTAAGACATTTGGACTCTATTGTCACCCCTACTGTGTCTATGCATTGTGTGAATGGGCTTGAACTTGGAACCTATTGGATTTTCCCCATTTTTATTTTGGCCCCTTTAATCGTTAATTGCACTTGTGTATATAATGTGAGCGACATTGAGACGATAAAGTGGAGCACATAGTAGATATTACTTGGGGAGGAACAATTTGAGCCGTGGAATAGGTGTGGGACATGCAAGTATTTAATCCCCATCGTATTCTTTATTGTGTTCTACAAGTTCAAACATCATCTCTCATCCTCAAAATATTGCAATGAATGGACCCACTATAGTGTATTATTGTTGATGTTGACCTACGCACCCAAAGGTCTTTTAAGGATATAAAAATAATTTTTTTCGGATTTGTGTATTCCTTTTCAATTAAGAAAATGATGATTTATGATGTCTTAAGCTTGCTCAAGAAAAGATTCATGCCAAACAAACATGTTCAACTCCAATGTAAAAAAAAGTGAACACAAATGAAAAACATGGTATATTAGGAGCGTTGACTCAAGGGCTTGAACATTCACAATTCTAATGACAACACTAATTGATTTTGTTGTTGCTATGTTACCTCTAAACGGAGAGGATAAGTGGACAATGAAGATGAGCTAGAGGGCATGGTGGGCAAGGGAAAAAGAGTGTTGGACTCAAACATATGTAAGCTTCCTATTAGCAGGCGATGGTGAAGGAGACACTGCAAAACCTTCGAAGGCAGGGAGAATGTGGATGCTAGTGTCAATGGCTCAAGCCTTGCCCCCTTAGGCACGAGTCATCGCGGTCCCTCGATATCTTGCGAAGAAATCAAATTTGGGATCAGGTAAGACATTTCCACTGTGTTGCCTCCTCTACTAGGCATGTGCATTGTGCGAACGAGAATGCTTTCTAGTGGGAATGTTGGTGAAGGAGACTCAACAAAACTTCCGAGGGCGGACGCCATGGTCAATGGCTCGAGTCTTGCCCTCTTAGGAATGGGTCATTGCGGTCCCTCAGTAGCTTGCTAAGAGCTCAGATTTGAAATCGGGTAAAAAATTTTGACCGTGTAGCTTCTCTATTATGCTTGTGCATTATGCGAACATTTATGCTTTCCGGCGAGAATGTTGGTGGGCCCATTCACAACAGTCCATGGATTTTTTATGATGCCTTCTATATCTTGACTTTACTACACTAAATGGTGCATTTCCATCATACAACTTGGCTTTCAGCTTTTCAAGTGCACAAGCAATGGTTATTTATTTTGTCGCTATCGGTGCCTCCATTGCAACCCTTTAGTGTGATTGTTAGCTAATGTTCATATTTCAATGTATCATATTGAGTCATTGGCATTATCATAGAAATTAACATAGTTACCAAATCTAACCGGATCTGCACAAAATCCGACCAAATTCAGATTTTTCAGCTGACGTGGATAAATTTGGTCTAGATCGGCCCTAATTTAGGAATTTTTTTATTTTTTTATTTTTTTAACATTTTTGTAAAAAACAGTCAACTATCAACCCTATATATTAAAAAATATAACATTTTACATTACATTATTAAAGTTTTTCATTGTATTTGTCAAATTTTCATATTTATAAAATTCAACTCATATATATTTTGGACCAGATTTTTCCGAACTTTTTCAAGAATTCTGGATTTTCGGATTTTTTTCCCCTCCCGAATGGATCTGGATTTCCGGACCTGGTAACTATGGAAATTAGAACGGAGAATCCGAGATACATTGATACTTTATACTAGATAGAGATATAATGATACATCAACACTATCAATATGACAATGAAAAACAAGTCTTCATTAATTAGCGTATTGGCAAGTGTTTTATGCACACTTGGAAAACACAAAAGAGGAATTAATCTCACTCATTTTGGAACTCCTTGCTGGAAATTTGGGTTCTAGGCACAAAATACTTGTGACATATATAGCTTTGTTGGGATCTATGTGACCTTTGTAAACCCACAAAGGTCTTGGTGAACCTTGGTAGATCCAACAATCTTTGCTCTCTTTCAATTTGGCTCATTTTTAATGATATTTACAATGGTCTAAGGAATTGGATCTCATCAAAATAAACAAAAGAGAGGGAAGGGTAGGCAAAAAGGAAACTAGACAATTTTTTTCAATTATTAAGCATAGCCAAACACTTTGATCTCAATCAAATCACACACATAATCAAAGGAAGCAAGAAATATCTTTGCACATTTCTGTATTAACTCCAGGCAATCAGTCAAGGGAAAGTAAACAATGAGAATCACAACCTTGCATAATCAAAGTAAATAACTGTTGCACATCTACAAAGCTTCTACAAAGGTTGGTCAACCTAACATTGGTTCAAGCTAACCAAATTCAACAAAACACAAAGCAATTAACATGAGAAAATACCCCTAAACCATTTGATCTCTGAAATACCACAACACATCTAAGAAATTAAATGTCAGGAACAATAAAGATGAGATTAGCAAAAACTCAATCTCCTACCCTGCAGATTTAAATAAAACTAGAAGTGCAAACTCTACTTAACAAACATAAAGAGATTTGTTGTCTAGGAGTCAAGCCATGAATTCTCAACAGAGAACAGTTAAACAGCCCACAACACAAATATGAAACTCCAAAATTCCTCATTTGTATTGAATTCAAAGTCTAAGAGTGCTAGTCTTAACACCACTACTTCTTACAATAAGCGCTTGATGTATTTATAGAGTAATGGGCACTGCCACATCTTCTGAATGCATTTGGAGTCTCCAGACAAGCAAACTAATCTAAAAAGCGGGAAAAACTAAAATTGAAACCTAAACTAATAGCTGGAAGAAGATATTCCCATGAATTACAATGAACTCCCCCAAAAACAGATTGTTTATTTGCTTGAGAGCTGATCTGTGTGGGAGGAACATGGTTATCCCATGAGATTAGGAGGCTAGATTAAATTTGAGCTGCCACTGGTCTTTAGATTGCATTTGGGAATTGAATTTTGATCCAAAACTCGTGTTTTAGTGGGATCTGAGATGGAATACCAGGTCTAAAGGCATCTCCATGAGTGAAGAGATCAACCAAAAGCATATATAAAAAAATTGATTTGGGGGTTCACCAAATTGAAATAAATGAGTAGAGGACGACTTGAACTCTGTCTTGAAAATATTGACAATCTCCCCACCATTTTCCACAAGACCCAGCTGAAATCAAAGCCCTTTGAATTAAGCTCCCAATGGTTCTAGTCTCATGCAAAATGGAGGCATAGGACAAAAACGTTTGGAGAAGGCCAACTCATGCCTAAACTAAGTGCATCTGATGTAAGATCAGCTTGCAGACCTAAAAATACCACTAGAAAGACTTATTTACAGTTGAAAATCATGGAAAATGGATGATAAACTGAAAAGCTTAGAGAACTAGAGAACCTCAACTTGCTTCAATCAGCACAAGACAATTTTCAGAACTGATAACCATTTACACAACTCTCATGAAAATACTGCAACATAGGAAATAAAGAAGAGAGATACAATTGTAAAAGGGATGAAATAGTCTACAATTACTCACATATTGAAAGAGACTGGTAATCCACAAGACACACCTGAAACTCAGAGATATACACAATATAACAGCAAATGAGAGAGGCAATATCAATTCTTTATTAATGTCAAGGCTAAAGCCTGTGTACAATCTTCAAAAGAGCAGAATTTTGTTACACCAAAGTAGAGGGCTCCCTCTAGTCAGTTTTTACTGTCCTATATAGAAGTGAGTATCAGTCAATGAGAGAGGAATAACTGAATACAAAATTACTGCCTACAATCCAGGAATGCATTCAGCTCCTTTGAATGCCTTAGACCTGTTTCCATGGGCTGAGTAGTTGTTTGGGCGCAGTGGAGGACATTGTGTCATATTCTTGCAACTGACTTGGTCTAAACTTGCTGGAAAATAGGAGTTTGCTGGTGTATAGGGGTCAAACTTGACTTATTCTCATCAGTTGGATTCCTTGCTAAATTTCTTGTACCAAAATTGGCCTCCAACTGTCATACTCGCCCATGAAGGAGTTTTGAACAGGTCTTCAGTAATAAATCCCACTTAAGGAGGTTGCATGCTTCAAGGATGTTGACCAAGAACCGGTCTTGCGTCTCCAAACTGCCCTGCTAAGTCTCCTATTTTGGCGCAGCTGGGAGTACGCTACCAAAGGTGAACTGATCAGATTGGACACCTGCTGGTTGCATTTGGTTAAACACTTGGTGAGCAACCACTAAACATCCGTCCCCATGCTCCATGACATTACTGGAAAGAGACTTAAAATCAACATTTTGGGCAACTTCCTTGGGTTGCTTCCCATTTAGGCAAGGATCCAGTAGCCTTATGCAAGTCCATTGGGCATAGGAGTCACTAGAAGCCTTGAAACAACTCAATTGGACTTAAAAGTCAACATTTTGGCAACCTCCATGGGCTACTTGCCTGCTCAAGCAAAGGATCCGGTAGCCTTATGCGAGGTCCATTGGGCATGGGAGTCAATTGGGAAACATAATGATGACTGAAACATGCTTGACCAGCCTTGAAACAACTAAATTGAAAATTGTGCATACGGCACTTGGAGGAAACAACTAAACTTGAAACTGTGCATACAGCACTTGGGAGGAATGAAAAAACAAGCTATACTACTATGTACAAGGTTTGAAAAAGCCTCAAAAGCAAGGTTTGAGATGTATCCCATTAACTGGGATAGGTAGTACTTATCCATTCAGCCTTGAGAGTTGGAAGGCATTTTCTTGCTTGCAGCTGGTGATAATGTATGGGCCACTCCATATGGCATCAAACTTTGTATGTTTTCCAGCTTTAGCTTTATCTTCATCCCACTTCAACACTAGATCTCCTTCCTTGAAGGTTCTAACAACAACTTTCTTGTCAAAAGTTCTCTTCACTTTAGCTTGATGAGCCTCAAGAGTATGCATTGCTTGATTTCTTACCTCTTCCAGCTCCATCAACTCAGCCAACCTCACTGTCATTGCATCATTGTCTAGCATTTCCAGTTGTTGTGCAAGCTCAAGAGAAGGTAACTCCAATGACAAGGGAAGCTTTGCCTCTCTCCCATACACCAACATGAAAGGAGAGTTACCAATGGCTCTCTTAGGTGTGATTCTATCAGCCCAAAGGGTTGTTTTAAGCTTTGTATGCCAGGTCCTCTGATTGTCCATCATTGTTCTCTTGATAATCCTTATCAGGTTCTTATTTGTGGACTTAGCTAAGCCATTACCTTGAGGGTAATAGTTTGAAGAAGTTTTGAGATAGATCCATGTTTAATTGCCCATTCACTAATTTGAGTGCCTACAAAGGCTTTAGCATTATCAGAAATAATAGTAAATGGGACACCAAACCTTGTAACAATACCTTCAAGGAAATCCAGGATGGAAGCTTCATTAGCCTCTTTTAATGCAACTGCTTCAGCCCATCTAGTGAAGTAATCTGTAGTTGTTAACACCCATTTGTGACCAGCACTAGATGGTGGATTTATCATACCAATAAAATCCAAACCCCACTGAACAAATGGCTGATCTGTTTGGATAGGATGAAGAGGAAGGGCAACTAACCTTTGCTTTCCTGTGAAGTAGGCACACTTCTTGCAATTTCTCACCCACTTGTGAGCATCTTTGAACAAATCAGGCCAGTAATAACCAGCTCTCATGATTTTAGCAGTAGTAGTCCTTGGTGAGAAATGACCTCCTGATAGCCATCATGGAACTCTTCAAGCACTCTAGCAACCTGGTTATGCTCAATACACCTTAATAACACTCCATTCATATCCTTTCTAAACAAAACACCATCAACAAGGACAAAAGGAATGAATTGCAACCTTTGCCTTGTCAAGGCCTTGAGGATACTCACTTATTTGTAAGAAAGCAATCATATCTCGAGTCCAGCTGTTTGGAGGATGGAGAGGAGCTGATTGGTCTTCTTGTAACATGTAGATTGTCTTCTTATCAGCTTCCAAGTCTGCTGCAAGTTGCTCACACAACCCTTTACCCCTCACAAGCTTGGTGATTTTGATATGAACATCATATTCCATGACCTTTGTGATCCATCCAGCTTTTTCTTGTTCACATCCCTACTCAAAAGGACTCTTTCACACTTGGATGAGGCACCATTAGCTGAATTTGTTATTAGAAAGCATGTGCCTGAATTTTTTCAGAGCTCTTACCACAACAAAGACTTGTTTCTCAACAAAACTATACCTTAATTCATAGTCCTTGAGTGCTTGACTGAAAAAGGCTATTGGCTGCTCCATTTGATCACCATTTTGTTGAGCTAGGATAGCTGAAATGCTCTCACTTCCTCCAAAGTCATAAAGAATGAAGTCTTTGTCATAGTTAGGATTCACAAGAGTAGGAGCTTGAGAGATAGCTTGCTTGATACTTTCAAAACTGTCCTTACCTTCCTTTGACCAACTGAAAACAATATTCTTTTTGAGCATGGAAGTAAGAGGCTTAGCCAAGGTGGCAAAGTTTGATATGAATCTCCTCACAAAGTTGATCCTTCCTAAGAAGCTTTGAAGACCTTTCTTATGGCTTGGGAGAGAGAAAAACAAAATGGCATTCACTCTCTGGATCAATGGCAAGACCATCCTTTGAGACTATGTGTCCCAACAGTTTCCCTCATGAACAACAAACACACACTTTTTAGGATTAAGAGACACTCCAAATTCCCTACACTATTGAAGACTTTGCTTAGATGACTCAAATGTTCACTCACATGCTTTGAAAAAACAATTATGTCATCCAAATAAACCAAAATCATGTCATTAATAAGACCTTTAAAGGCCATATCCATTGCCCTTTGAAAGTTGCACCAACATTGGTCAACCCAAAAGGCATCTTCTTGTAGGAAAAAGTCCCCCATTTGGTAGTAAAGGCAATTTTAAATTGATTTGATTCTTGAACAAGGATTTGGTTGTACCCCAAATAGCCATCTAAGAGAGAAAACTTTTTCTAGATCCAGCCACTATTTGAAGGATTTGTTCCATGGATGGGAGAGGATAATGGTCTTTGAGGATGCTCTATTCAGGTCTCTAAAGTCTACACATAACTTGATTTCCCCATTCTTCTTCCTAACTAGGACTAAATTAGCCACCTAAGAGGAATGTTTGATTGGGAAAATGATGTTTTCCTCTATGAGCTTGGCTAGTTCCTTTTTCATTAAGGGTTCAATCTTTGGATTTATTGGCCTTTGTTTTTGCCTAATAGGCTTTGCATTGGGATCCAACTCAATGGTATGTTGAGCTAAGCCTGGGTCAAAACCTCTAAGATCCTCATAACTCCATGCAAATACATCATCATACTCTCTACAAAGGTCAATGAAAGCTTGTTTTTCTGACTTAGTACATACCTTTCCAACCTTCAAGAGCTTGTCATTTGAGATGGCCACTTGTTCAAAATCTTCTTCTTTGATAGTCATATTCATCCTTTCCTTCTTGAGTTGATCATCGTGTTAAAGATGCTCTCCAAGGTGACCAAACCTTTTGGTAACTTGTTAGTCTTTAGCTGGATGATCTGGTCTCCATATTGCTCTTGCAACTTTGACTGATTTTTAGTAGAAAATTTTGCCTCTTCTTGTAAAAATTGACAATTTGCACTCGTCACTATCAAACACTTGCCAACTGGTTGCATTATTTGGAACTGCTGGCCTTACCACAAGCTTGACATTTGGCCTTCAACCTTCATGATGTCATTAGGAATATCATATTGTGAACCAACTGCTGCAAGTCTATCAACATCTTTATTTTGATCCCTTGGGACTGTCTGGATGTTGAAGGCATCAAAATCTTCAACTAGGTCCCACACTCTATGTTTGTATGCTCTTAGCAAATTGTTCTTGGCTGCACTTTGAGACCTAACCTAATGTATGATGAACATTCAATTATAATCTGAAAGTATCTAAAAACACCTATAAATGTCATTGGAATATTAATTTTTTGATTCCCGAGACTTAGGTAGTTGTGCTTTGTATGCTCTAACAAATTGTTCGCTGCACTTTGAGACCTAACCTGATGTATGATGAGTTCACTATCTCTAAACCCTGTAGTGCTTTGATGCTAATTAGAGACCTTGAATCAATGCTTCATATTCAACTACATTATTAGTGCAACTGAATTGAAGCCTAAATGCAAAGAAGTATCTCTCTTTCTGAGGAGAGACCATCATGACACCAGCACCAGCACCATTTTTGCTTCTTGAGCCATCAAAATAAAGTTGCCATACTCTTTCAAGGTCTTCTTGTGGCTTCATGAGGTTGGGTATAACAAAATCTTCCTCATGCATACAATAAGTACCCAACCATGTTTCTTCCATATGGTCATATGGATCAAACTCATAGTGTTCCTTTGCCCAATCATCAAGCAAGATATCTGGAACTTCCTCCAAGGATGTAGCAACCTCATGAAGAACACCATCTTCCTCTTGGTCATGCATGGTACAATTCATGTTAACAAGACTAGGCATATATGGCTCAATATGGTCTTTAGAGATAGGTTCAGCTTTGATGGTTACCCTTGTCCCATATCTAGTCCTAAGGAGCATATGTGACCAATCTGAAGACAAATATCCCCCATTTTTGCAGTAAAGTCTCTAGAAAGGCATATGGCAAAATAGGGAGGGAGATCAATAACTGAAATGTCTTGCAAGATGGAAAGACTTGGACATGCATGAAGGGTAAGGTTCAGATTCTTAATGACTCCCACTGTATTAACAGCATACCATCTAGTTGGACAACCCCTAGTGACTGGTGTATATTCTATGCCTAACAAGTCAGCAATTTTCTTGGGCATAACAAAACTACTAGCTCCAAAATCTATCATACAATTATGCACAAGATGCTTACCAATGATTAGGGAGATGTAGAAAGGAGGTGGCTTACTGGTCTTATTTGTTTCTCCTTCCTTTGGCTGGCATAAACTTGTAGGAGCAGCTGATGTACCCTTTGCTGATTCATTTGTGTGGTAGAAATGACTCAAAGCCTCTTGCAACAAATCTCTTTGTGATGGCATTGAGAGTGCTTCCCACATGGTCACATTCAGATTGGTTCTTTTCATTTGCTCCACTATATTAAAAGGAATATGACCAACCTTTGACTGAACCTTGGTAGCAGCAACATCCTCCTTTGATTGTTTACTAATTGGAGGCTGATTTTTGGACTGATTGTCCCTCCTAACAGCCTGGTTTGCTTGTTGCTCAGAAGATTTAGCAGCTGTACTTTCCTTTGCAGCCTCTTTTGGTGTTTGAGAAGTGGATGCTTGACCAACCATGGAAGATGGTTCCTCTTCTATTGCCCTCTTTTTCGCCCTTGAGTATACAACTGAATTGCCCCTTTGTTTGGTACTTCATTCTAATTTACACCACAAAAATCATTCTCTTGCTAGTTCAATAAAGTAGACTCACTTGTCACCCGTTCTTGGGCTTCTTCCCCTTTAGAAGTTGCTTCCACTTGTTGTTCCTGAAGTATTGATGCACTTTGGACCATTAAAGCTTGACTAAGAACCCCATTTGGACAAGAATTTTGATTGTGGGGCTGGTTACATGGGTAACACCATTCATAATCTTGTACTAAGTTGTTTTGAACCGGAACAATAGCTTTGGAAAAGTTTGCAGCAGTAGGATTTTGGGTGATCAAAGGCCTAGCATAACTTATTTGGCCTTGACCTTGAGCATTACCTTGATAAGTTGTCTATTGGGCTGGTATGCTTGATTAAAAGGCTGATAAGGTCTACTATGTTGGGCTTGTTGCCTCTTTAAAGACACCAACTCATTCCCAAAATTTTGAAGCAAGGTTTTAACTTCATGCAATTCATTAGAAGGGGTAACAGGTGGAGTTGGTTGGCTGGTTACCCTGGGAAGAGGTGCCAAGGTGGGCTGATTAAGTGGAGGACTCAAGAAAGAGAGGTATTGGGGGTCTAGGAGCTATTTTCCCAGCTTGAATCAGGCAATTTTCGGCTCTTATAGCTATGTCATAAGCAGCAGGTAATATAACTCCCCATGGACTGAATCATAACAGCCACATCACTATTCAAAGCTTTCAAATAATACAGAAATGCAGTGTTTGGAGAAGGCTTGACCAAAGGTGGAATCCTATCCCAAGTTTTCTGGAACCTAAAATTGAAGTCTACCATGAGTTCATAAGGGGCTCTTTTAATAGTGGTAAGCTGCTCCATTAGAGATAGATGATCACTTTTATCCTCAAACTGTCTGCAAAGCCTTCCCTAGTTCATCCCAGTTATGTATTGAATTGGGTTGCAACCCCCTATACCATTGAAGTGCTTTACCTTTCAGGGAAGTGGCAAGGAGCCTAACAGCTACATTGTCCTCTACAATGTTATGAACTGAGCATATATTAGCGATGTCTTGAATATGTTCTACAGGAGTAGTGGTATTTTCACTAGTGAAATAAGGTATGCCTTTTCAGGGCTGCTACTAGAATTTCATCATGTTGAGCAAGGGCAAGAGGGCTGCCTCCATCGAAGGTGACAAATATTTGGTTCCTTTGAGCCATGTAAGGGATATGACCAAAAGGAGGTGTGGGCTGGGTTCTTGAAGAAGGTGACCTAGACCTTCCAGTTCTTCTTCTTGGTGGAGACATAGACAATTCAACAAACTGATAATTCTTACCTCTTGAAGAAGCTCTTGTCTCTACTCTTGGCATGAAAAGATAGGACTGATTTGAAACTAGGAACTTGTGGAGTTGCCGGGTGCTTGTAGAATGTCTTCAAAACTGCAAATGCTAAAAATAACACCAACTTTCTAAACTGAAGCTCTTGAGTTGATGGAAATGAGGTCCCACCGGGCATGCCAAAAAATTGTTGTCACATGAATCTTGCACCTGTTTGATTAGTAAGTTGATTCAGTGCAACAATGGGAACATCCCCAAGGTGTGGGACCCTGGCTCCTTGGGATGAACCTCTGGAGAAGGCCAACTCCTGCCTAAACTAAGTGCACCTGATGTAAGATCAGCTTGCAGACCTAAAAAACACCACTAGAAAGACTTATTTACAACTGATACTAAACTTCTTGTCATGGAAAAGGGGATAGAGGTAAACTGAAAATCACAAATGGTGATGCACCAAAGCTTAGAGAACTCCTCAACTTGCTTCAATCAACACAAGACAACTTTCAGAACTGATAACCATTTACACAACTCTCATGAAAATACTGCAACATAGGCAAGAAAGAAGAGAGATACAACTGTAAAAGGGATGAAATGTCTACAATTCACCTTCAAATAGGCCAAAAGAGACTGGTAATCCACAAGACACACCTGAAACTCAGAGATATACACAATATAACAGCAAATGAGAGAGGCAAGATCAATTCTTTATTAATGTCAAGGCTAAAGCTTGTGTACAATCTTCAAAAGAGTATAATTTTGTTACACTGAAGTAGAGGGCTCCTTCTAGCTATTTTTTTAACTGTCTAATAAAAATGAGTATCAGCCAATGAGAGAGAGTGATAACTGGATACAAAATTACTGCCTACAATCCAAGAATGCATTCAACTCCTTTGAATGCCTTAGACCTGATCTCGTGTGGGTTGAGTAGCTGTTTGGGTGTAGTGGAGGATAACGTGTCATATTCTTGTAATTGACTTGGTCTAAACTGGTTGGAAAATAGGAGTTTGCTGGTGTATAGGGGTCAAGCTCAATTTATTCTCATCAGTTGGATTCCTTGCTAAATTTCTTGTACCAAAATTGTCCTCCAATTGTCATAGTCACCCATGAAGGAGTTTTGAATAGGTCTTCAATAATAAAGCCCACTTAAGGAGGTTGCATGCTTCAAGGATGTTGACCAAGAATTGGTCTTGCGTCTCTAAATTGCCTGCTAAGTATCTTATTTTGGTGCAGCTGGGAGTATGTTACTATTAGTGCAAATTCACAACACCCCCAAAATGACCTTCAGATCTGTTGTAGACAAATGGTCAATTTGGTGTGAATGCACAACATTGAGTTTTCCCTAAGTGTGGGACCTTGTAAATTGGGAAAACTCTCTAGATTGAGGCTGGTTCCTACTCCTCTGTTTAGGTGTATGCATGCAATTTTTGCAGAGGTTCTGATTCAAAATCCTACTCTAAAACTACCAAGGAGACAAGGTTAGAGAAGCATGGAAATGGAAACAAAACTAAGCAAAAAAATGGAAAGGTGATACACCAAAGGAGTGTTGAACTCCTTGCTTTGCAAAGTAGACACTAGATCATGGAGATGCAACATCAAAACATGCACAAATTACCAAAATGCAATGAAGGATCAGAAGACAATAATAAATGCATGAGAGGATTGAAAATTGATCACAAAACATACATTATCATTTCCAGATTTGATACAATACGTTGCAATAGCAAAGAGGCAAAAACGAACTAGCTCTCCATGGGAGATCGAACTCCTTCAAATCGCACTGCTAAGGAGAAAATGAGAGCTTGCAAGAGCAAGGGGGTCCAATGTTACAAAATGAGCCAAATTTGGCTTTTATTGATGAAGCAAGAGAACAGAGGAGAGAGAAACGGGAAAATTGATTTGAAGGTCCAACCACCTGACAAAATCCATTAAAATGGCAAGGGCACCTCTGCAATCTCATTTCCCAATGTTTTCGACCATGCTGGAGAAGAATGGGTACCATACCGCATTAAAATCTGGTAGTTGGATGTCATTTTTGCGTTTTTCTCGTGCCAGACACGTTTCTTTAATTTTCTCCCACAAATCTCCATCAAAAATCAAAATTGAGGTGTCCATCGTGTAGAGAATTTCAATACCTTTCCAATGACACCAAAATCGCGAAAAATCGAGCTCTGGTTCGAAAGATATGGCCCTTTGAAGATTTAGGGCAAAATTGGTAAAAACAGAGTCAAAATTGGGGTCGGTGGGGTCAAACTTTAAAATTTTCCCTTTTGGAAAAATTCCCAAAACTCTCGCGTCTTCGCCGCTCCGAGACACGTGGCATTGCACGGTTCGGCGATGGGATGCGGCCTTCAAAATAACATTCTGCCCCTTTTCGCCACTTTGGAAAATTTTCCAAAATCCTCGCGGCCCCGCGCTTCTCCGAGGCACATGGCACCCTCTGGTTCCTTGGCGGGAATGCGGTTTCATTTTTCACCTTTGTGCTTTTCGCCACCCCGTCTCATGTTGACAACGTGGTGCCCTTTGGTTCGGCGTGGAGGTACGGCTCAAATGTTTCCCTTCTCTTTCACGGGCTCGCGGACCGATTTTTGGCTTTGAGTTTTTAGCCAAAGAGGCTAAGCATCAACAAATTCTCCGTGCCTCCGCCAACTCGCTTCCTTCCTCTCTGCAGGCCTGTGGGCCAAAATGTTCCTTTGCGCCCCCTTTTTCCTTGGCAAATTTTCCAACTCCGCTCTGCTGCCCCGAGACCCTTGGAAAATTTTCCCTCCAAACTCCATTTGAGCCATAACTCAAAAATACAAGGAGTTCCTTTCTCGGAAAGGTGGAAAAATTCTCTATTTGATGAAAGCATACCCAAAAATTTTAAGTCCTAGAATGTGCCAAAATTCATTTAAGTGCGTGAAAGGAAAATGAGGAGTTAGCCAAAAGTAAGCATGGGCTTATTTTGGAGAACAGTGAACTGATTAAATTTGGACACCTCTTTTGGTTGCTTTTGGTTAAACACTTGGCGAGAAGCCACTAAACTTTCGTCCCCATACTCCATGACATTATTGGAAAGAGATTTAAAATCAACAATATCTTTTTTGAATTTATGCCTTTGGAAACACAGGGCACATGGATTGGTCCACGTGGCTTTTCCTTGTGGTTTTGTGTTTTCGGGATCTCGAGTTCCTACTGCGTCTTGTTGATTTTACTTTTGTGGAACTTCCAGACCACAAGTCTATGAGGTGAAAATACGTGCATTCGTGTTTAAATCTCGCGATCTCGGAATTCTCGGAGCTTTTGGGCTATTTTCACTGTAACTTTTAAATCCTCAACATCCATGCTAAATGCCTCATCTCGAGTTCTCGGGTTTTGGGGACCTTGGTAAGACTTTGGAGACTTCGACAAAAGGTTTTCCCGTGAATGGATCTAAGATACGTGTACGTTGGGGACAACTGTCTCAAATCGGTTTGAGTTTCACACCGCCGCATAAGCAAAAGCGTTGAAGTGAATTTTGATAGTTTAGGTCAATAAAAACTTAAAACAAACCGTCAAATGCACGTTTCAAGCCCGTTTTAACTTTAAGAAACGACCAAGTCTTGGATTTTTCTCTATTTTCACTGACACACATGTTAAACGTCAAAGCAAACCATGAAAGCACACTTAGAGGCAAAATGATGATTATACCAAAAGGTGAAGCAAGAGTTAAAGTTTTAGCGTGCAAACAAGTTATAAAACAAGTTTAACTTTGCTATTTTAATGAGTTTAATCAAATTGTCTAAACCAGAGACTTAATTAGTGCAAAGAGCTTATAAAGCACAATTTTAATAGTGATGCATGAAAGAGGGCTCTATTTCTTGTCAAAAGAGAATGGGTGTGTTGGGTACTAACAAGCATGAGAAGAGTATAATTACATTTATTATTAAATATTATGTCGAGATTCAGTAACTCATAAATACATAATGAAAATGACACTCAATATTCACTATCGAGTCTTTTGAGGGAACACTTGTGAACCTGTTCCTCTTGACTAGAAGTATCTGTATCAACATCGTCTACATTTTAAAAGGGATTATCAATCAATCCTCCCGATCTTCGTCAATATGCCTCGAATCCTTACGATCTACATCTCATCGTAATGCCGGGCTCTCCTTGTATGTAGGTGTTTTGTGATCCATGAGACACAAGGCATTATGTACAACAAGTTTCTGCGCTCTCTTAGAGGTAAGTTTGTTCCGATTCCTCTCAAGAGCAGAGGAATTAGAAATGCAAGAAAGAAGGCGAATAAGAAGTGTACGTAGCAATTCTAGAGGTTCGTACAATTGCCAACAACTAATTGAACTCTCTTGTGCCAATGTGCCCATATGTATCTTTGCCAATTTTTTGTAGCCTTCTAGATAAGCAAACTTGTGCCGGTCTGCTTTGATTTGCGAACCCTCCTATACATTATACATTTCTTTTATGGCTCCTAAGAAACCCTTCCTCACCATCTCATCATCTACAAAGAAAACCTTGTCAAGCCTCTCATGACACCACTTCAAATTTAGTGCATATACAATCATGTATAAAGGGGTGCTCAACTTCTCCCATTTCTACTCAATGATGGGTTGAATATGGTGATGGAGAACTCCAAGGTGGGGTTCGTTGGTTGAATAATAGCCTTCATCCGGCCAAGCATATTGTTGATACATTCAAATATCTCACCAAGGTTGGGGCTCTTATAATCCAAATATTTTTAACACATTGAAAATTAGAGATACAATGGATGTGACATGTCTCACTTTTGTCCAAAATGTCTCTTTCGCCACCATTGCTTTCACCTTCTTCCCCGCTTTGTCTTGGACCCATCCCACCGAGACCACTCTAATGTCTTATCTAAACATTCGCAAGGACTCTTGCAACTCAACCATCCTATCCAACAAAATAAAGTACGATGCAAAACATGTGTGGTGGTTGCAGATGAACTTTTTCACATCTCTAGCATCTGCAACTACACTTATGACCCAATCAATTTTTCCAATGTTTTTAGTGCATTGCTCGGGGCTTGTACACAACATGGGGTCCAAAATTTATCTTTGGTAGTGAGCCTCAACGAGCTTACCTGTAGCCCTACACACGTAAATTGCATTTGTGATAACCCGCACTACGTTGGCAGGCCAAACTCCTCAATGACCATCTTGCAAAATCGTGAATTAGAATTCTACATCCTTCTTTCCTAAACAGTCAATTTGCCTTGAAAAGTAAGGGCTTCTCTCTGCATGAAACAACAATATTTATGAGTGGGTGTTGTCTAATAACCGTCCGCCATCCATGATGATGTTGCATCTGTGAGAGAGATCTATGTGCACCTCATTTCCTCCAATAAGTTAACCTTATAATAGTACCTATCCAAAATTGTGGTTTTCAACTTCGTGTTTCTTGGGGGTAGATAACTTACACTTGCATTGGCTACCTTAGCCATAGCCTCCTTGTAATAAGGAGAGAGAGCAACTTGAAATGAGATGTCGGTGGCATAAAAGAATTTTCCAATGGCATCATCAACCTCTTCCTTAGCTTTGTGTCATACATGCCCACAACTAGATTGGAGGCCACGACTTTCCTCTTCCCTAGCCTTTGTGTCATACATGCCCACAACTAGATTGGAGGCCCACGACCTTCCTCTTCCCTAGCCTTTGTGTCATACATGCCCACAACTAGATTGGAGGCCACGACTTTCTTCTTCCCTAGCCTTTGTGTCATACATGCTACCATTGAGAATCCTCTTCCCTCTACTACCATTGAGAACTAGGAGTGCTACTAACACCACAAGCACGAATTGTTGGAAGTTTTTTTGTTGTATCTCCATTATACAACCTCACCATTTCTACCTCTTTTCAAGTGATAGCTTTCCACATAGGCCTACATCTTTCCTCAAGATGTGCAATAAGTGTGCATTAAAGCTAGTAAAGCCACACGACCAAGTTAATGAACATATATTGCACTTCCATGATTTAGCCCCCCTGAAATGTTTGATCTATGACCCTCAACAATTTGAGCAAATTGTTTCAAAGGTATTTTTTTTTTTGGTCAAATGGTCCTCTAGCATACTTGCTCAACACCGTGGAGGGGCAACTAAACTTGTGAACACTCCCCATGTGAACTATTTCAATCTCACATTCAACTTCATACTTGCTATTTGAACTCATTTTAGGGCTGTAATGATTAATAAACAACAATATAATCATACATTTTAATTTTTTAGAACACTTGGCATTTGGAATTAAAAAAACACCTTTGTTTAAGTTTTTAAATTTTAACCATGCTTGCATTTAGAATTTAAAAAAACAACAATGCACAAATGACAAATGCCCTTGTTTAACCCATTTTTCATTTGGAAATAATAAAAAAAAAACCAACAATGTATGCACTTTGAAATTTAAAAACAACAATTCCCTCCTTGTTTAACCCATTTTGTTACTTGCATTTGGAAATAGAAAAAAACAAAACAAAAAGCAACGCATTCACTTTGAAATGTAAAAAAACAACCATGCCTTCCCTATTTAACCCATTTAGAAATGAAAAAAAAAAACAGCAATGCCCTCCCCTGTTTATCCCTGGTTTGAACTTCGCATTTGGAAATTAAAAAAATAAAACAAAGGATCACTGTACATACTTCTTGCTTTTGCTTTAAAGCGTGGATTTGGAAATTAAAAAATAAAGCAAAGGATCATTGTACATACCTCTTGCTTTTGCCCTGGAGCTCCTTGCTCTTGCTGCTCTTACTCCCCTGCGTTTTTTTTTTATTCTTCCTCTTTGTTCTTTCTTTGTGTGATTACAATGAGTGTGAGTTGTGCTTTTATAAGATTTTGGGAGCCTTTTAGGGTTAGGGTTGAGTAATTAGCTTTTAGGATAAATAGAAGAATTAAGTTTTTAACTTAGTAAAAGAGTTTTTTTATTTTTTTGATGTTTAAATAGTGTTGGGCCGTAGGGGACGTTAAGGTGTCCCTCAAATGTTCCGAGGACGTCACGGTGTGCCTTATGGTGTCCCTTATATTTAAAAGCACCTACGACCTCCTTGGTGGGTCCCATAAACTCGGGGGACATCCCCTTGTTTTTTCGATTTTTTTGGGATTTGGGGAGGGCGTCTTGTCCCAGCCCCGGGGACGTCTTGGATGTTTGGGATGGCTCGGGGATGGGAGGTGCTTGTTCCGCGTAACATTGAAATAAAGAGAAAACAAAACCAAAAGGCATAATAATCTCTATCATGGGTGTTGTATATGTAGTTGACTTTTAGGTGATAAATGATGGAACTGCATTGCATACTTGATGTTGTTGTTGGGAGGGCGTCTTGTCTCTGTTCCCGTCCCCAAGCCCCGGGATGTCTCGGATGTTCGGGATGGGAGGTGCGTGTCCCCGTGTAACACTAAAATAAAGAGAAAACAAAACCAAAAGGCATAATAATCTCTATCATGGGTGTTGCATATGTAGTTGACTTTTAGGTGATAAATCATGGAACTGTTGCATACCTGATGTTGTTGGGAAGGCCATGGTTGAGGATAGTGCTCATTCAAGGAATTATTGGAATGAGAGGTTCATGATGCTTGATCTTAGCAACAGGGAAGTGAAAATAAATGAGGTTCTTTACAGTCATTGTGGGACTTGTGGACTTGAGCAATGAAAGTGATGACTGGACATCCGAAGATTAATCTATCACTAGTGAGGTGGACATTAATGATGAGGAGAGTGATGTGAATGTATTAGTTGAGGAGAGTGATGTGAATGTATTATTTATGGACATCCTTCCAACTACACTAGTTAATACACCCAAGCAACTCATCAAGGAAGAGAGATAGAAGAGTGACCCCAACAGCTGCAAATTGGTGATGTTGCCTCGGAGAAAGAAAGAGAATAAGACTATTGCCAACTTTTTGAAGGTACATGCACTTGTTCACCATTTGATCATAAGGAGCTTTGCCTAATGAATTGGGCAGAACATTCTATTTATTAGTAGATGATGCTAAACCAGTCAAGCAAATGCCATATAGAATATATCTTAATTTTTTCCAAATTTATAAAAGAAGAGATGGATAAACTTCATGACGCAGGATTCTTCTTTTCGATGGATAACTTAGAATGGGTCTCCCCGATTGTGACCAGACCTTGGATGAAGTTGCTTGTAATGAATGTTATAGCTTTATGAATGGCTATTGCAGATACAACCAAGTCTGTACAATGTAGAAGGATCAAGTGAAGATTACGTTCACCACTCCTTGGGGAACATTTGCCTATAGAGTCATGCCATTTGGTTTATGTAATGTGGCCGCAACATCCCAACTCTAAGAGAATAGGGTGTTTGAACTATATATTAGAAGCTTCATCAAGGTTTCTTTGATAAATTTTGTGTCTATGGAAGCAAAGTGGATCATCTCGCACCAGATGGAAAAGGCTTTTCAAAGGTTGGATGAAGCAAAAGTCTTATTGAATCCCACAAAGTGTGCGTTTGGATGCTCTAAAGGTACCATACTGGGCATGTTGTATCTATAGGTGGTATTGGTATTGATCCAGATAAGGTTTTAAAGATTAAGCAATTGCCATATCCCGAGTAAGAGTAAGTTAGATTATTCTCAGGCAATGTGGGTTACTATAGGAGGTTTATTAGGAACTTCTCAGAAATTGCACAGTCATTGACTCAGTTCTTAAAGAAAATTATCCCCTTTTCTTTTCTTTTCTTTTCTTTTCTTCTGTAAGGGTCTCGTCCTCATGATAATCAAATTCACCTATAGACGTATTACCTCATCATCACCTAGGGAATACACTGCAACATGAAAATTATATAATAATTTGTAGCAGGAGAATTGCTCTTGTAGATTTTGAATAATCAACAGTAAGTTCGAACCACAATGCTATTAGCAAAAGAGGAAATAAACCATGGGATATCAAAATCTGTTTTAACTCTGGTCCCCTGGTCATTGTCCTCTGAGTTGCTTTCTCTATGATCTAGCAAGTTCATTTTTCCATTTTCTGCATTCTTTCCCAAGAATTCTATTCCTTCTTCACATTCATTGACATTCTCCAGTAAACCTTTATGCTGCACTCTTCCATTGTCATCAGATTTGGATATTTTCTTGTCTTCTGCGTCATTCCACATCATCTTTATGCACTTTTGTGTTTGATCCCTCTTCACAAAATTCTGCAGTTTCATTTGTTACCTTTTCATGAAAGTCTAATTAGAGTTAGATCTCTAATCTGACTGTGTTGAAAAGGTAACCACAACGCTAGTACCAAAAGAGGAGGTAAAGAGTTGGGATATTGAAAGCTGTTTCAACTCTGCTACCCTGCTCATGGTCCTCTGAGTTGCATTTGCCATGAACTAGCGAGTTCATTGTTCTATTTTCAGTGTTCTTTTCCAAGAATTCCATTCTTTATTCACATTCATCGACATTATCCAAAAAAACCTCTGTGCTGCACGTGCTGCACTCTTCCTTTGCCATCAGATTTGGATACTCTGTTGTCTTCTTCCACATCATCTTTATGCACTTTTGTGTTTGGTCCCTCTTCATGAAATTCCGCATTCTCATTTGGTATCTTTTCATTAGAGTAGATCTCTATTGTTTGATGAGACCCCATCGTCCCTTCTATTGTCATCAGATTTGGATATTCTGTTGTCTTTCTTCTGCATCATCTTTATGCACTTCTGTTTATGATCCCTTTTCATAAAATTCTGTAGTCTCATTTATTACCTGTTCATCAAAGTCAGATCTCTTTTCGCTTGCGTTTTCAGTGTTCACTAGTGTTTGATGGGACCCCATTGCCCCTGGAGTGTAGTGTAACTTGTTCCTGTTGATTACCAGGCATTGTTTTTTTCTTTCTCCCTCTTTGAGATTTCTTCAGAACCATTTCTACAGGTTCCATCAATTTTGCAGGTGAAGCTGTGATCTTTGCTACATATTGTCTCGCATACTTCATGGTGCTCTGAATTAATTGAACTTTCTGTTTCTTTATGTCCAGTTGTACTTTTCGTTGCTTAAGCATTATGGGCGATGGAAACTACATCACAATGAACTGATAAATTCTTATTTACAGTAGCTTCATAATCTTTAATCCTCTGGGTGGGGTTGGAGAAGGACATCTTTGTGATTCAAAAGGAAGCTTTCTTTTGGGTCTATTCCAATGACTGTGTAACAGTTCAGCCCTATGCTAAGATTGATTAGAAGAAAAGGATTTATTCTTCATGTTCAGAAGTAGTTGTTGCATGACTTATGCCATCTTTCTCGAATCCTTGCTCATACCAAGGGGCTGGAGCCTTTCTTTCATATACTGTTTTATTTAAGTCTCCTTTATTTCTTCCTTGTTTCGAGTCCATTCTGGATCTGCTGTTTGTGACTCAAAAGAAAAGCAGTCTTTTGGGTCTAATCCAATTATTGTGTTACAGTTCAGCCCTATGCGTAGAATGATGAGAAGAGGATGATCTATTCTTCATGTTCGGCTGTAGTAATTGCCTGTCTTGTGTCATCTGTCTCTTATCCCTGCTCTTACTGTCCATGTTTCCAATCAAGGGCTGGATCCTTTCTTCCATATCCCTTACTTAATTTGACTCCTTTCTGGATGCACTTTTATGGCTTCACAGGCTGGAAGAGTCTCGACTCTTATACCACTGTTATGAGGCCTACTAAATTCTGAAACAATTTTGAAATGAAAATTTGCCTAAAAGACTTAGTATTGTTTTTCAGTGCTCAGAATAAACTCTATTTTACTGAAGTCTACAGCAGAATAGACTCTAGTTGGATTACAACTAATAATCAAAACAGCCCAATCTCGCAGGTAAGCTGCTCCCAATTTTGAAGAGAACCAATCTTTGATTTAGTTCAAAACTGCATTTTTTCATCCCAAATAATCCTTGTTACAATATATCCTAGTCATATTTTTAGGAAGGAAACCTTCTCCAAAACGAAAGCTTTGCTTCATCACGAAGCAATGGAAAAATAACTAACCTTTGCTTAACTACAAAGCAATTAAAAATAACTAATTTTACTTATTTAAAAGCGATCTAAAAATAACCAATCTCTCAGTAAGCACAAAGCAATCTATAAAGCCTTTGCATCACTTTATTTGTTCTAATTCTCGAAGTAAACTAAACCTTATCTCTTAAACCATGCAACTAACCAAACTAAATTAAATTCTATCTTTATGTCATGCAAACTTTTCCTTTGTTTGCAGGACGTTCTATTTCATGCAGACATATCCTTAATTTGTATGATCATAATATCCTTATCTTCATGGATATGAATCTCATGTTTGAATCTTATTTCTTCACTTCTTGTGAAATGTGCTGGGCTCATTACACCACTTGCCGCCACCCTTATGCCCTTAGTTTACTATCTATTCAGCTGGAATGGTACCCTGGTATATAATATGAATTTTTTTCGATCTTCACAGAAGACGACAAAGCCCCATTTGTGCAACTATCCATTAATAGTTTATTGTATTTGAATTTTTTTTCTATAAAGGTAGTCTCCACTCTTTTTTAAATAAAGAAGACTTTTCTTTTGTATCTCTGAGCCTTGGAACAGTTATTTTCTGTATGGCAAGTCTTGCTTCATTTGGGCTTTGGAAAATTCTTATTTCTTTTTACCATATTATTTTGTACCCAACAAACTGCTTGCAGCTGCGTAATCTAAGCTACAAAATAAACATGTAGTATATTTATCAGAACAGAAATATCTGGATTGTATGTCTCTTATGCTCTGTTCTTAACATTATACTTACATTGTCGTTCATGGATATCTGTTTTTTAATTGAAAAAACCATTGTCCGTGATGTTAAGAACATTATCCTTGCAAATGTGGCAGGCGAACAAGTTCTCTGCATATTTTGTGATGTCCTGCAGCACATATTTATGTTTGGGCTTTATACTTCATTTTCTGTACCATGTATATTTCTGACTTCATCTTTTCTTACAGATTCCTCAGTTTGTAGTAGAAGCTGGATATACTAACAATAAGAAGCAGATTGCTTGTACCCAACCTCGCAGAGTTGCTGCCATATCTGTTTCTCGTCGTGTATCAGAAGAAATGGATGTGACAATTGGAGAAGAAGTGGGATACACTATTCGGTTTGAAGATTGCAGCAGTCCAAAAACAGTTTTGAAGTATGTACATATGAAATTTGAATTGACTAGAAAGTTGCCAGTTAATACAAAATGCTCAAAACTACTATTTTGAAGATTATTGTAGTCTATCTTATTAAGTTGCATTTGTTGTGTTATGAATACTAAGACAATCGTCCATGGAGGAGCCTACCTTGGTTTTCATAACAGATACCACGGAAATTTAGGAGCTATTTAGAATGAAATGGTCCCATGGAATACAATCATCTACCTCTCCACTTCAGTGTTTTAGGATTCTGGATGCAAAATTATCAGTAAAAGTTTGGATTAAAAATTACCATACCTTTGTTTGGCAAAAAGCTCTTAAAACTGTCTCAGCTGGTACTGCAAACCTCTAACCCTCCCTTGCTACAGGTCACTCAAATGCTCAGTCCACAAAATGTAGACTCTTCTCTGTCCACAAAATGTACCACTACAAATTTAAAGGAGTAGATTCGGCTTTTTCCTGTTGCCCTGTTTTAAAGGTTAATGGAGCCACCCCTCAGAAAAAATAGATGTAGCCCCCTTCACGGGACTGCGTGATAAGGCTAGTGAATATTCAAGTGGATGTGACTTCATACAATTTCTGATTTGGATAGCATAATATCTGACTTTAAACAGAGCTTGCTTTTATAATGTAACTAAAATCCCTAATATGACAAGGAGCTTTTCAGCTTTGTGGTAATGCAAAAGTCTTAAGATGTTGCACTTCGTAAGGATGGAAGTTGCTTTTTATATCGGAGCCTAGCTGGCATGCTTACTCGGCACTATATGTATATGTGTATATAGATATACTGTTCAAATTTTGTTATGGCTGTTCTGACCTTTCCCATGGAGGCCCTTATGTTGTGTCTCTTCTTTGATTGCATCACTCGATCTTTTAAACATGTTATTTCCAGATTAACAACTGCACTGATTCTCTGTCCTTTTTTCTTGCATTTTTATAATTCTGGTGTACAGTTCACCTCAAAATTTCTTGAGTTGGTAATGGGAGTAGAAGTGCTCACATTTCTGCTATTCCAGGTACTTGACAGATGGTATGCTTCTCAGAGAAGCAATGACTGACCCTCTTTTAGAGCGTTACAGAGTGATAATTTTGGATGAAGCACATGAAAGGACATTGGCTACAGACGTTCTTTTTGGACTTATTAAGGAAGTTCTAAAAAAAAGACATGATTTAAAGCTTCTTGTTATGAGCGCAACCTTGGAAGCAGAAAAATTTCAAGCATATTTTAGTGGTGCTCCTCTTATGAAAGTGCCTGGGCGATTGCATCCAGTTGAGATATTTTACACTCAAGAACCTGAGAGAGATTATTTAGAAGCAGCGATCAGGACGGTTGTCCAAATACACATATGTGAACCTCCCGGAGACATACTTGTTTTTCTCACTGGGGAGGAGGAAATAGAAGATGCTTGTATGAAAATTACAAAGGAGGTACAGAATTTGGGTGATCAGGTTGGACCTGTGAAAGTTGTTCCTTTGTATTCAACGCTTCCTCCAGCCATGCAGCAAAAATTTTTGAGTCGGCTCCACCACCAGTAAAGGAGGGTGGTACTCCAGGGCGAAAAATAGTTGTTTCCACCAACATTGCAGAAACATCTTTGACTATTGATGGAATTGTATATGTGATCGATCCTGGTTTTGCAAAACAGAAAGTCTATAATCCTCGAGTACGAGTAGAGTCATTACTTGTTTCTCCCATATCAAAAGCAAGTGCTCATCAGAGAGCAGGGCGTGCTGGTCGTACCCAACCTGGAAAGTGCTTCAGACTGTATACAGAGAGAAGTTTCCAGAATGACCTTCAACCTCAGACATTCCCTGAGATTTTGCGATCTAACCTTGCAAATGTGGTTCTTACCCTTAAGAAACTAGGAATTGAGGACCTGGTCCATTTTGATTTTATGGATCCTCCTGCTCCAGAGACATTGATGCGTGCTTTAGAGCTTTTGAACTATTTGGGTGCTTTGGATGAAGAAGGAGTTTTGACAAGACTGGGAGAGTTGATGAGTGAGTTTCCACTGGACCCACAGTTGTCCAAGATGCTAGTCGTGAGCCCTGAATTTAACTGCTCGAATGAGATCCTTTCTATTACTGCCATGCTTTCAGGTACTTTCATAATCATTTTTGCTATAGAGTCTGCTGTTGTGTGTGATGCCTGTTTTTTTATAGTTATTAGGTCCCGAGGAGTAATTTTCTGTCTTTAGTGGGATGTGGATTAGGCTCTGGTCTACATCATGTCGTGTAAGCTTAAGTGCATCTTGTTGGTCCGTGACATAGATCCTTTAAGTTTAGCCATGATGCAGATAGCTGCAGTTCTCTATTCACCACTCATGGTGCATATGGTGTGATCTCGAATCTATGCGTCTGCTGACCTTCCGTGGGCCTCATCTGTGATAACAAATGTTTATTTATATAGTCCCAAATTGCTTTCTCCGGCCACGGGAGGCCCAGAAAGCTGCAGATGAAGCAAAGGCCTGTTTTGCACACATTGATGGGGATCACCTGACGCTGCTGAATGTCTACCATGCATACAAGGAAAACAGTAAGTGTTACATGTATTTTTCAAATTAATGTTTGCAGTTAATTTTAATGCCCAAGTATGTACTTTATTGGTGGATTGACATGTTCCTTTTTGACTATAAATACAATTAAATTGCAATTGCTATTTTATTGTGTCAAATTATTAATCGTAGTCTATTGTGTGCTTAGAGTAATTAGTATTTACTATTTACCCAATTTTGGTTAAATTTCATCTTTTGCTGGATAGATTAGCACGCTCTTAGATTATTTGATTGTTTGCTGTTTATAATTTAGCTATTACTTTTTAATTTCAAAATTGAATCTGTTTGGCTTTACTTATTTATATATCTGTGTGGGTTTTTATTGATGTTTCAATAGTATATATTTGTTATATGAACAAGAAGTTTGTAATCTTGAACACATAATTTCAATGGCCCTAGACTGCAGGGAAACATCTAGGATCCCCGGGTGCAGGTACGGGTATGGAAATGCTGCAGGCACGCGTTTTGCAAATGTACCTGCAGGTCTTGGTTATGTCCCGGGTAAGCCGTACCTGGGGCATAACCGAGACCGGCAGGTAGATTTCCAAAACGTACCAACCTGATTTTTTTAAATTTTAATTTTGGTCCAAGGTACGTTTCAAAACATACCTCCAAACGCTCACTGCCCCATAGAAGAGGTGGAACAAAGGCCATGTTATGTGAAAGAAATGGTGCTGATATGCAGGTTTCTGGGGTCTTACCTTGGACCCAACATAGTCAAAGAGTGGGTATACATGAACTGTAAACCCATGGGGCAGTATATATCCTCATGACGCAGAGCAGATAAGGATGTGATATTTAAATGTGGTCCTTGGTTCATGAAAAAATCACGCCTCTTTGTGAAGCATTGGATGGACAGGATCAACCTCATTGATAATCTTCTTAACCCGGTCATAGTTTGGGTGCAGCTACACCTTCTGTGTGGAGAGATTGTGATGAGAAGAATTATAAATGCGTCAGATGAATACATTTTCAATTTTACTTTTGCATTTCACTGTATGTATTTTGAAACTGGATAAACTTTTATTTCTGATATTTGAAGTATTTGAATCCTAATGTTATCCTATAAATGAATACTAAGTATTTGAAGTCTGTTTTCCATGAAATTATGAATACATATGATTCTATGAATATTAATAACTATGCATTTTTAAGTTTTTATAGATATTTATATTTTTTATTTTTAATAATATATTGTACAAACATACTCGCAGCGTTTTGTACTCGAGGGTTTTTAAAAATGGCGTTAAAAATGACGCGTTTCTGCGTTTTGTACCTGTACCTGTACCCGCATTACCCTGGCAGTCTAGCGCTGGCCTGATGTACATAATAACCTTTAACATTTAGCCTAAATATGTGAATTGGTTTAGAGAAATGGTTGCATATGAAATACAATTCCTCATCTGTGAGTTCCATTATCCTTTTGAGTATGGGGGAAACAGTACTTAGACTGGGGTCAATAGTTAGATAGGTCTAATAAGCAGCCTTGAATATAAGATGCCAAATAAAAATTATAGTGAATGGAAGCCTTTTATATTTTCTCATATACGTTGATTTTCTTTTTCAACTATTTATCCCATCCAACTTTTAGTAATTTTCATTTGTCTTGCATATTATGGATATGATTTATGATGTTTTAATCAAGAATCGTGCAAAAGAAGAATTGAATCACCAGCATGTTTCCAGTGAAGGGATTTTACATTGATGTATATTTCATTGGTTTTGGGTTTCTTTGGCTGCTTCCGTGGGTTTGCAGATGAAGATCCAACTTGGTGCTATGAGAATTTTATAAACTCAAGGGCACTGAAGTCTGCTGACAATGTGAGACAACAACTAGAACGCATCATGATTAGATACAATCTCAAGTTGTGCAGCACCGATTTTAAAAGTAAAGCCTATTATCTTAATATACGCAAGGCAATGTTAGCGGGGCATTTCATGCAGGTGGCCCATCTAGAGCGCACTGGACATTATCTTACAGTGAAAGACAATCAGGTGCAAAATAGTTTTGATGAAGTTGGTTTTATGATTTATCTTATGAATTCAATTACTAGTGTGCACTGAATGACCTATGCTTTAGTTCTGTTGGAGATTCATGCTCTGACTGGTTATGTTTTGTTTTAATAAACAGGTTGTACATTTGCATCCATCGAACTGTCTTGATCACAAGCCAGAGTGGGTCATGTATAATGAGTATGTTATGACAAGCAAAAACTTCATTCGCATTGTGACTGATGTCAGAGGAGAGTGGTAAGTGCATGCATGCTTTTCTGCTTGTTCTCTTCGTCTAATTCTTTTACAACTAATTTGGTTTTATTGTATGCACTACTTTTCTTTTGTTACAGGCTGATAGACATTGGTCCTCATTACTATGAACTTAGCAACTTTCCTAATTGTGAGGCGAAGCGAGTGCTGGAGAGGCTCTATAACAAACGTGAAAGGAAGACATTGGAAAAAAATAGGAAAAAGAATAAATCTTAAATCTGCTTTATGTTTGCAACATGTATCTGCAGTATTTCTCTAAGAGATGTTTCTAGATTATAAATCTGCTTTTTATTTACAATATGTATGTGCAGTATTTCTTTAGGAGATGTTTCTAGATCTTAAATCTGCTTTGTACATACAGTATTTTTTTCTAAGAAGTTTTTGGAAACCATATAAAGTATGTGTGATTAAACTGTACTTATGTGATCTGGAAAATTTTGCCAACACAAACTTAATGTTCAAGAATGCCTTATATTGGAAGGGAAAATTATTTCATTATTCTTGATTCTTTTAGTCTATGCATGCTAGATGATCCCAAGAACCGTGGCCATGGTTTTGTAACTTGGTTTGTTGACTGTTTACCATCTGAAACCAAAGATTTACCATATTAGTCGGTCATATTGAGAACTGTTTTGCTATTTTAAATGCTGTCATTTCAAGTTTGTTCTCCCCTCCTTTTTTGTCGAAATGCATTTTAAGCTTATTCTCCATGCCCTGTGCCTTGAAATTATTGTAGTTCTTAGCATTTTTGTTGATGAACTAGTAAAGAGGATATGGAGGGATTTAATAAATTCACTGTAATTGGTAGAAACAAGATGATGTGCAATATGGAAAGATAGATCGATGCCTTAGGAAGATGCAATATGTAAACATAGATTGATGCCTTTGGAAGAGCGATATGGCAAGATGGATCCATTGATGCCTCTTGAAGATGCAATTTGGCCTAGATGAATTTCTTTGCTGGTGAGGAAATCATTTGTTGACGAGAGGGCTGGCCTTCAATAGAAAAGAATACTGAGTAACTAAGCATCTAATTGGTGTGTGGAATATGATGAGATATTGGCTCCCAACTTAATTTTATCAGCAGTTTTTGTTGCTAAAATTTTACGATATCATAATTGGAGGATTAAGCCCTAGCCTTTGAACTTGTGTGCATTTATTGTGAGGAACCTCTCTCTTTTTGTTAGAAAATTTTCAAAGAGGGCTGAGGTCTTTGTTTGAAGAGTACACTCTTTGTAAGTAAGAAAGAAGCACGTCAGTTTCTTAAATGATAACAGTTTTGAGAATTTATTATGTTGCGAGCGCTACTTGTTAATAAGTTTGTTCATTATAACAATTCAACAATTTTTATAGAACCATGAATAATAAATACTATTTTTCACTTTCTTCTTCTTTGTAACCATTGTGTTGGCTCCCAAATCTATATCAAAGTGGAAAGTGGTGAATGCAACTGGATTTGTCGCAGTGAAGTGTTTCATCACTTGGAATGACAAATTTAAGATGAACAAATGGGAGGGTGGTTAATATCCTACTCTTTATGCTCTGCGAGACCTAGGGGGAGGCCTTGGAGCAACCTAAATAATTTTAAATAATAGAGATTAGACAAGTATAGTCTAACAGACTCAACGAGGCAGCTTAACCACTTTGAATTCCAACCCAATTTACTGTCGTTAGTAGGATATTCATGAAACTACTTAAGAATGGGCATACACTGCACTCAAATAGATGATAATAACAAAAATATCCATAATCTATAAGCTAACTGTTCTTAGAACCAGCAAAATGTTTCAAATGAAAGTTTATAAACAATATTTTGCATTTATAATGGTTGAAATTTTGAAGGCTTTACACATAAGAAATGAGATTTTAGTAGGAGTATGGAGTGAAAAGAAAAGGTTTAACATAGTGAAAGTTATCAAATGAACTATGATTAGTGGCTAAATCTATTATTCCAGACTTTAGATCAAGTGAGCTATTGATAACCAAATAGAAAACAATCTACACAATTAATGTAAATCCACCATTAATTCAAATAAATAATGAAATATCTTACGCATACCTTTCATCACCAATCAAAACAAGACATCATAGAATGACAATACACTAATATTAAAGCTTTTGCAGGAAAACAAGGAAAGTGTAAACATGCAAATATTTTTGTAATTCAACACTTATGAATGTCTACGCAGCACTAACAAGCATTGAATGACCAAGTAGTGATTTACACCTTCAAAGCTTCGCCCATTATCCCACAATGCTTGTTTTTGAGCTAGGAAAGATTGCCACTATTCAATTGCTTAGAAAAATGGAGAACAAAATGCTCAAATTAGGACACCACAATTCTCAATAGCCCAAAAGAGCCTCATGGAGAATTTCTTCTCCAATTTACCTTTGCAAAGATGCACAACAAAGGTACTCAAAAAATTTCTTTAGAAATCATCAAGGGTCGAGAAATAGATACTTGTCTGCATTTGGTGAAAGTAATTGATCAACCAATGGGACAGGAGATTAAAGCATGTCCGGATTACTTCCACCAAATCAATGTTGAAGAAAGACAAGTCCTACTTTGAAACAAGCCAAATTTAGCAAAAAGGTGACCATGGGAATGCACAAATGGTAATCCACGAGGGGAAACACATGCACATCCAAAAGATTTGGAGAATTTGATGGAGGAAAGTTGCCACCTATGAATTAGATCAAACTTCCACATTTGGATCAATATGAAAGCTTAATTATCTAATTTCCAACCAATAAAGTCTCCAATGTGTCATGGTGGGCCCTGGAGAGAATATGCCACCAAGAATACATCTTTGCAAGTGACTGGGACAAACTAGAGGACTTAAAAAGTGATTTGGAGCCCAATTGATCAAAAAACTAGTCAAAACTGCCATAAGCTGTCACTAATTGCTCATCAATTTCTCAACTATTTATTTCAAAACTTGAACCATTACAAAGCTTTGACAAAGACCTTTTTAATGACATCGGTCGCAAGTCATTTGAAGCTTCCGGTGAAAATTTATTATACAAAACAAAAACTCATTTGTGCTTATTGAGCCTCCTAGTTTGACGCCCTGAGCTTTATTTTGCACTAAGCTTGGCCGTCAAATTTTAACCTGGTCAAAAAAATCTATACCTAATCACAACTTGCCACGTATCCTTTCGGGTTCTCGGGGCATCGTCACCTTGAGCTCAACTTTACGAAAGTTCCAAGTACCTGTGATTGGTCTACGTGGACCAATCATGTTTTTTCAATGTTCATGGCTCATAGGGCCACTTTGGGATTGCAGGGTCATTGTTGCCCCAGTCTTTATGTTCCCATGACTTGCCAATTTTGGACTTGGGCAAAAACGTGAAGTGTAGAACCTTCACTCCACTTAACTAAGCTATATTTATGACTTATAAATGCAGCTTGATTCTTCCACTTTTGTGAATATGAGATTAATCTCTAAGTGACCCAAGTGATTGAGTTTTGTAAGAAAATGAGTGATTTGAGCGTGACAACCCATCTTGCGCACAAAACAAGTGAATTTTATCTAAGTTTTTGCCTGTTTGGAAGCTCGCAGAAACTTGGATATGATCTATGCAAGCAATTTTGATGATTCATGTCCAAAATGCATGAATGGTCATGATCAAATACCAAATTTTAACTCTAAGGCCCCAAAATGAGGTGAACCATTTTAGGCACCAACATTGATTCTATTTGTGGGACAAATACCCCATTGGGTAACAAAGATCCCAAAAAAACTCTTGGGAAAAGAAGACTAATGCCTACTTCATAAACAAATCCAAACCATCACAATTCTAATCATGCAATTGAAAGCTCACCCAATTGTCATCCAACTGCTTAAAAACAAAACCAAACAACCTACTATAATCGAACACACCTATAAATGCATAGATAGAGAACAAACCCCTAGGTGCCATCAACTTGTGAGCAACCACACACACAAAACAACAAATATATACACACATTAAGAAACAAAGACAAACACTTATTTATAATGTACAAGGGACTTTACCACCTCTAATCAACTGAAAAAATGTTTCAAATGCTTGCCATTAATAGGGAAATCTAGAATTTCCCCATTCAAATCTCCGAGGAAGAATGCATTTTCTCCAATGTGGACATCATAACATACGACCCTATCCATAATGAATCAAACTTACGATGTTTCCCTTTTTTCTCATATACGCCATCTCGAAACAACACTAAATCATTTAGTTGAAATTCTCTTGCAAAAACTTGTCAAAAACTCTCTTCAAATTGCTCTTAAATTTCAAACATCTCTCATGAGATTGCCTATTGATATCATCCAATTGAATGAGTTGATTTATTCTATCAACAAAAGGCTTAAATTATTCAAAATTTAACTCCTGCAGGAGTTGATAAGTAGGAAGCTCTAAGTTTGGAGGCAAGTAACATCCATTCTATAAATCAATTCAAATGGGCTCTTTCCTATGGCCTTATTGGGAGTAACTCTGTCGGTTAAATAGTGAACCTCAACTTCTCTTCTCATTTGTTTTTGTTCAACTAAAAGTTCTCACAATTATGATCATATTTTTGTTGTTAGATTCATCTTGGACATTTCCTTATGGATAATAGTTAGACGAATAAGTCAAGTTGATTCCAAACATATCACACATCTGCAAGAAAGGAACAAATCTGAAACATATAGCATTATCAGCCACAATCTTCTTGGGTATGCAAAACCTTATGATGATATTAGTTTGCAAACATGGAAAAATTTAAGGTTCCCTAAAAAAAAACCTTAGAAAGTATTTGGCGAATTTTGGAAAAACCACTTTCGCATATATGGTGAGTCACCAGAAAATTTGTTTCGTGTGGAAGGCAATTTTTCTGCATCATTTCGGGAAAGGTTCTTGCGGCAAAAACAACCGATTTCTACAAGCTACTTGTCGGTAGCGACATGCATACTACCGGATGGTAGCATTTTCAATGCTACCGGCCCAGTAAGCATTCTCCATGCTCCGATCGATAGCATTAAAATTGCTACCGACCGACAACACCGAAAATGCTATCAAGCGACAACATTGGAGATGCTAACGACTAGTAACATTTTCCATACTACCGACTAGTAGCATCGACCATGGTATCGACGTGTAGCATCAACCATGCTACTGCCTAGTAGCATTGACGATGCTCCCGTCTGGTAGCATCAACCATGCTACCGATCGGAGGCATTGGAGATGCTTGCAGTCGGCATCATCGATCATGTAACCAGTGGGTAGCATTGGAGATGCTTTTGGCCAGTAGCATTAAGCATGCTGCTGATCGATAACATTCCCTGTTACCTAATGCTGCTAGATGACAATGTGGGAAATGTTGCTGGCCAGTGGCATTTCCCGTACAACCGGTCAATAGCAAAGTAAAAATTTTCCTATATAGACAAACAATCTAGTCATTTTCACTTTTACACAAATGAGAAAACAAACAACAAACGAGAAAAAACACGAACAACGGAGAAAAAGCCTCAACAAACAAGAAAATGTCATTTGTAGAATCTAGACACGAATAAATGACATCTACAAAAAGGAATGAAGGATTTTTACAATTATTAAAAATGCCAAAAAGGAAGTCCATTTCCACACAACCCAAGATCCCAACTGTGTCAACATCTAATATGCGAAAGTTTTCATTCAAGAGCCTTGTCTTTCCACAACTATACGCATTCCTACAAGATCCCAATACTTATTCCCAATGGATTGAAGCGGTTAGTTTCACAGGGCTAGTGTATATGCCCCAATTTCATATAAACGAAAACCCTTAACAACCTTCTAGCCAACTATGACACTTCCACTTTTACCTTTCATATTCAACTCTCGTCTCACATACAATAATTGGGAACATCACCCGAGGACATTGAGCATCTGATAGGGCTACCACACAAAGATGTGGATCTTGTCATGATGAAGGCTATTTTATCGATGAAGATTGCAAGTATTTGGAGTCTCACTATGAATTTTCTATTGATGCAATGTAGCTACTGGTAAGACTAAGTTTATTTTTGTTTACATCATTTTGATTTTGATTTTTTGTTTTAAATTTTATAGATTTTGATTGTTTTTATTGAATATTAATAAAATTGTGTCTCCTTGCATTTATAACTTCCCAAAACCCTTCAAAAGGGGAATTCAACTCAAGGATTTCAGTCACCCATTTTTCAAAGGCTGTGGTGCAATTCTTCTAGGCCAAAGTTATATTACAAGGTTAATATATGAATATTCTGTGGTGGTCATTGGCTTATATCATTCACACCCTAAGTGTGAATAACTTTGATTAGTGCGGTTTGTGAGGGTGTTCACGAGAACCAATACAAAAACCTATGCACTACGATGAAGTTGCACTCCAACGGTAATGTGATAGCTCAACATAATCAACAAGAATCGAACAATGGAAAATCATGCATAAGAAAAACAGGTCTGCTCATACTCATAGATCGAAAAAAGGAGGGTACATATGGGAGTGTTGTGTAACTCCCATGCCTGGACAATCATTCCATGTAAGAGGGAAAGATTCCAAATAGGGAATATAACTCCTATGACGCCACTGACGTATATGATAATGACAGATTCTATGATGGAATTTGCCACTTGTCATATAACTCCTAAGACCTATGAACTCGCTAGGCGAGATGAATCACCATGTGATGTGGACGAGACCCCTAGGATGATGAGGCAAGTCACACACACCAACATCCCCCTTCATAAAAGCTGAGGTAGAGGCCATAACAAGTCGTAAGCAGTTGTGAGACTCCCTAGACAACTAAGAAAGATGTGTCGATGGGACGACAACTAAAGACCCGATAAGGTGCCCATGTACAAAAAAAAATCTCTCTCTGGAAAGAAGAAGAGGAGGAGTAGATAACTCGAAGAAGATGGGCGATTCAACAAACCTCACCCTAAGAAGATACTACAAATGAAGAAAATTTTCCTTAGTGAAGGAATTGGTGAATATGTTTGCAACGGCGGATCAAGTGTCCGACAATCGCAAGTCAATGATGTGTTCATGTATCAACTCCTGTATGAAGTGCATGTGGATCTCAATGTGCTTCTTGGTGTTGATGCTTGAACGATTTTTGCAAATCGAGATGGTGCTCATGTTGTCATAGTAGATAATGGTAGGCCATTAAAAGTGAATTCAAACTATGTCAAGATAACACGTAGCCAAACAAATTCCATGGCAATGTTAATCGCTGCTCCTTTGTACTCTACCTTCGTAGATGATATGGCAATGGCATCCTTCTTGCTAGAACAAGCTGAGGACTTGAACCAAGAGAGAAAATTTAGCTGAGGTAGATTTCCGATGATCTAAGTCACCGACCCAATCAAAGTCTGTATATCTAACCAAGTCAATCTTCATCCCTTCTGAGTATTGAATGCTTTCTGTGTGTGTGCCATGAACGTAGTGAAGAATCCGCTTCATTGCTTTCCAATGCAACTCATGAGGCTCCTACATAAATATGGACATGAACCCAACAACATACGATAGATCCGTCCAAGTGTGAGTCGGACAAATCAAGCTTCCCTTATTTCAATAAAGGGTACCATCAACTAAGGGAGTAGAGAAATCAAAACCAACTTAACCCTGGAAAGGAAAGGAGTAGGAGAAGGCTTACAATCGGACATGTGAAATCAAGCAAGAAAATCAAGGGAGTACTTAGGTTGCGAAATCACAATTCCTGAGTCATATTGTGAAATCTAAATCCTAAGAAATTAATGAAGCAAGCCCAAGTTAGACATGGAGAACTTTTTGGTCAAGGCGATCTTCACAAGAATCGATGATAGAGGAAGAGTTGCTTGTGATAAAAATTCATCAACATACAAAAAAAGAATGAGCATTGAGTCATCCTGCCGCATAATGTAAAAATTTGGGTCAGAGTGACATTGAGTAAACTTGATGCAAGTAGAAAGGAGTCCATCTTGGCATACCAAGCCCAAGGGGCTTGTTTAAGGTCAGTAAAGAGGCTTCTTTAACTTGCAAACGAGGGATGGATCATGGACATAACCCGAGATACCAAACTGGAAAGAGAAGCGTACCGTCGTCCGAGTAAGGTCGTCCAATTCAGATATCTATATAGGGGCGTAGAGACGGGAGATAGGCCCCTTCTCGGCCTAGCCTATATATATCTGCTCTACTGATTCCCGGTCGATCAGATCGATCGATCATATAGAGTGAGTGAGTGAGTGAGTGAGAGTGAGTGCGTTCGTATCTTATCTATCCGGCGCCGGGGCGCATATACTCTATATTCATCTCATCACCGATGATGGCATCTCATCGATCAACCGGTGATGCCCCTCCCCTCAATTTAGATTCTTGAGATGGGCGGATTGCCATAAAGAAAAATAAGATAGTTCAGAGAGGGGGGTCGAGTCGACTATCTCTCTCTTGTTTTTAAAAGGATGCTCTTGCATCAAATATGAGCATTCCTATCCTACATAAGAGTATTGATATCTAGTATATTTATAATGTGTTTGTATCTAAGCTATATGAACATTTCTACCACTCATATTCACGTAGTTATTACTACCGAGGATCACGTAGAATCAACACTAGTACTATTATTAATAGTAATATTCCCACTCTTTGGGAGTTTTCAAACCATCACGTAGTTTGCACAACATGAATACCATGGGCGACATTGATGGAGAGGAATTGTAAAAATGTGAAAGAAATAGGGTGAGGCAATTGGTTGATTGTGTGGTAGAATTAGGGTGCAAGTGAAAATTGTGGATGGGTGTAAAAATGATTTTTTCTCAAGTTCTTATGTCAAAATTAGAATAGTTGACTTGTGCTTAGAAGATTTAACAAGAAATGGGAAGTATGATTTGTATGTCAAAAAGATGTGGGAATAATGTAAGTTAAGAGAGAACAAATGAAATAGAAAGTGCAACGAAAAATCCTTCTCAATTTATTTTAAGTATAAATAAAATAAAATGAAGGATTGGGAAAATCATTCTTAAATTTAAAGATGAAAATGATTATCAAGTGTGTTTTTAACCTAATATAATAGATTTGGAAGTCGAGGGATGTTTATTTCATACATCTAAAAAATGTAATCACCAAATTTCGAGATCCCATATGGAGTTACTCAAAATATTTGAGTGGAATACTCACGATGTTTGGTATACATGCACAATAATATAAGAACATAAGGGAATTTAAAATTGAGCAATGATAACAAAGTAATACTTATTTTTCGGGGATAATAAGGTCCAAGTGGTCACATGAGTGAGATTTAGGCCACAATATGGTATAGTTCAAAACAAATATCTTGGAAAATTATAATTTACTATTCACTTGTGTATACACATGGTCCACGTAAAGTCGTCTTCAAGTTTAGGGTTGGGTGGATCGGTGTTTACACATCGAGTTCAATAAAACAAGTCACTCAAGTCACTTTATGTTTTCATGTTCACTTAGGTACTTATGTTTTGCATTTCCCTTAAGGCCCGTTATGTTTTCATGTTCCCTTAAATTACACTATCAAAAGTGAAAAGGGGAAAAAGTGCATTGGTCATTATTGATGTCATATCTAAGAATCATTCTCTAAGTTTGAAGCTTTATGGGGTTAGTTGGGTACTTATCGGCGATTTCTTAACATCTATTTTTGAGTCATGAAACCTAATCACTCTCTTATAGTGCAAGAAAAATAAGTTTTGAGTGGGATCTCAAGTGTGAGAAGGAATGTAAAAGATTAAGGATATATAAATATAAACTCCCAATCTTTTGAAATTTTCTAAGTATTTTTAAAGTTTAAAATTTTCCTTCCCTCTAAAAGAATAGGATTCGACCTACACTTTGTTGGATATTATTGATCTTAACAACTAAAAGGATCAAACCTTTAATATAACCCTAATATCCTTGTAAGGTAAAAATACATCTCAAACTTTAAAGGTCTCATTAGTGCACTAACGAGTTGAGGAAAAAGGTCAAAGACGAGGAGATGGCAATGCAATGAAATCCCTTCACAAATCTTCCATTAAATCCAAAGGTGAGAGTTTTAGCCTCATTAATGAATAGAAACTCTTACAATTCTTTAAGCAATATAAGTATATATGTTATGTATTTTTGTACAAACTTCCATAATGTTATTTAAGGTGTAAACATGATTATTGTTAGATGAGTAATTATCTTTTCAATACAAGTCGAGTTGAAGAATAACCTCCTTGACTAGTTCTTAGAAAAGAAACCATAAATGTTTTACCGAATCCTAGCCTCATACAATGTCCTCATGACCTTCCACTAAGCATCTAAGGATTTTATAAGAATTCAAGCTGTGTCTACCAACTAACAACAATAACAAATTGACGATAAACAATCCAAAAAAGGTTAATGATCAATTTTCAAAACTTCATACCAAGTAAACTACTAATTGAAAACTTCCCGATTTTACATTCTTAACTTTCTTACCTAAATCTAAAAAACCCATTTAAATTAGAAAATGTTTGAAATGAAGGAACATATGGTATTTCAAATTGTTATTCTAAACAAGTTCTACTCGGTAAAATTGTAAATCAACAAAAAAATTGACGAATATGATCTCCTTGAGCATTGTATGAGAGAAAAAAGTGATTATCTTTCATATAATATTTCTTCCTACAAGTTTTTTATAATATTAAATTTTATTAGTTTTTACACAAATTGCATTTTACCAAAGCTATCCTCTATTCACATAATAGTTCAAGATTCTTCCTTTGCCATGCACATTTAGTCCATTCACAAAATGAACAATTAGATTTTTACCACATTTAGCCTTGACTATAGAGTGATATTCAAATAAAAATTTCACAACAAATTTTATGCAATACAATTCTAATCGTTTCGAGGCTAATTGTTTTGTTTTTTAGAATATCTCAAAGCGAGACACCCAAAAAAAAAAAGTCATACAATCTCTATATATCGGTCTCATCACTATAACAAAATATGAGGGAACAAGGTTATCACAATATTACAAATTTAATTGAAAACTCCACAGTGCATTCAATATGCTAACAAAATCCAGCCAAAAGTAACTAGTAGTATATCCTTTTTGTATATAACTTAAAAATCAAGATAAATTTCTCCTTTCCTCAAAATAAAGCACATATCACATGTTTTATACATCATTTACAAGCTGATTCAAATGTTATTTTCACCGCCTTTTCAAACCCAAATATAAGTCCAAGTTATTTAAATGGTGTGTTTAGGATGAATATATGGAAATATAGGTTATTTAATTTGTGTCTATAATGAATATATGAAAAATCCAGGTTATTAAATAGTGTGTTTATGGTGTATATATGGAAAATGGTTGTTTAACCTAGATCATGTAGTTAAATATAAAACACATTGTTGGTTGACATAAGGTAATGGAATTTATTTATAAATGCATCTTATATTACATTATTTAACACACAATTCCACCAAGATAACAACAATATTACAAGGGAAATCTCCTTAAGAAGGCTACTCCATCAAATGTCACATGGTAATATACTCAATAGAAAAAGATAGGAAATTTCACTTGTAATGAACACAATCTAGTTACACTAAATGTTGTAATCTATACCACTCATGTTTTGATAGATATATGTTGATGATAATGGTGGTGAAGAATAACAAATTAAATTTTCAGATCTTGACATATTTGTAATAAAAAGTAATTAAAGATATAAATAATAATAATAATAATGAATTACAAACTAGGAAATTTTAACATAAAAATAATAATTATATCGATAGTTTTGTAATATAAAATTAGGGGTGATCCTAATTTAAATTCTAATGTGCACTAATGATAATTAAGAACTAGAATAAATAATCAAAACAATCCAATATTATGTTAGTTTTGCATATGCCAATAGATTTGCTAAAGATAATCAATGAAAGTACAAATGGGTTTAGGGTTTAGAAATAGAACCCTTATACCATGGTCAGATGATGTGGCACATTGTTCATAATGTTCATAAAAGTAGATCAGGGTGTCTATAAATTATCAAGATTGAAATTTTCCACATGATAGGTTGGATAAGTTCATGGCCGAATATATCCTCTAGTGTTATGAGTTGGATTTGGATTGTGGGATCTAGTTCACTTGTATCTAGATACCTAGTTTTTGGTCTTGTTTTAGTACAATCATTGTCTTGTACTATGTTACAACTTCTCCTTTATTATAACCATAAAAAGGGTTAGTAACGACTATGATGGAATACCTCACCATATCCCCACTAATGTGATGAGTTTTGCACTACATACCAGTATTCTGGTGAGGGATCAAGCCACATGAAGTTCTTTGAATACTATGATGAGACTACATGCTGTATGATAACTCAATAGAATATGGAGCCCTTGATCCGATCCTCACACTTAGTAACAAAAACTTGATATTTTTGTTTTGGCTCATTATTGATCTAGGGAAAAAATATGGATGTATTCAAAATTTTAGTAGCTTATTATTGTGAAAATGATGCAAGGAATAGATGATTGATGATTTGATTCATGTCCTTATAGAAATGGGTGAAATAGAGAATCTATGGATGCCTATAATACATTAGGGTAGATGTGTTTATATAGGTGACCATTCAAATGATTTCCCACTCAAGTGACCCAAAAGCACTACATATGCCAACCAAGCTAAGTTGTCTATTTGAAAATATAACAATTAGAAGTGCAAGAAACAAGTTTGTGGATGAACATATCCTAGACCCACAAACCTATCTAGGGTGCTCAAGGAATCATTTATGAGAATCCGTTGATGCATTTTAGAGAATGTGTAGTGATTAGAAAGGAACGAAAAGAAGATTATTCCAATCCATAAAGATCTCAAATGCTAATAACACATCACATTTAATAAGCTAAAAGGAATTCACCAAAATAACCTTACAAAAGGATTTACAAACAAAGAGATAAAATATCATATATGGAAATCCATCCTAATTTCATGAATTAACTCAATAATCATGATGTACATGTATGAAGAGGGAAGTGAAACTACTAACTAGATAAGTGGTGAGAACTCTCAAAGTAACTAATACTAGAAGTTAAGCTAACTCCACAAGACTAGCAAGCTAGCTCAACAAGTGTAGAGCTAACACAAGTGTAATAATCATCATAGTAAAAAAATAAAAGGATAAATAATAACATACACTAACACCTCTCGTAAGAATAAATTAGGTGGGTGGAAAGAAGAAGGGTCCCGAAAACAAGGCATGATGAGGTACCCATATATAACAACTAGGAAAAAGGGAACACCGCAAGATACCCAAAACCAAAGTAATAACAAATTAGAGAGAGAAAAATACTTTGAAAGGCATCCCAAGAATCCCGAATAAAAAAACTTGTATAATACTGAAATTTTTTGGTGTGTACTATGATTTTAATCTACTACTCAATCATAAAAATAAGAAAAAATTGACACTGGGCTGCACTAGAATAGCTCCATACAAGGAGACTCATCGATGGAGTGATGTCGAAAGTGTAAAAAAACCAAACATAATTTGATTAACAACTACAAATAGGTGTGCCATGATCCAAGAACAACAACCAAGGAAACAAGGCAAGGACATAGGATCCAAAGTAATAGGAGTTCCATGATCCAAGAACAACAAAGATAATAAAGGCAAGGGCACAAGACCCAAAGAAGCAAGATCAAAACAACACCCTCCCATACTATTGAAAGGTGGAGTGAAACTACAAAATCTACATGATTTGTTAAAATAACTACTCATACTTGAAAAAATAACATTTGGGATTCAACATAATAGATGCCCCAATAAGAGAATCATCAACATGGTAAAAAATGTTGAAAATACGATATCAAAATATCTCAACAAACAAGAGAGATAAAATACACATATTAAAGAAAATTTCTCAAATCAAGGAGCATTACAATACAAATGGTATAGAAAGTGGAGCAAGAATTTGAATAGTGTGGAGGATCCATGCATGTAGATTCCTCACAATGAATACCTATGTCTCCTCCACGAGTGATAAGAAATCCACCCCAAATCAACCCAAATGGATGATGAAGATTCTTGGATATTGTTGGTCCGAAAATTTGTCGCAGGCAGATCTATGGATAAACGAGCCAACAAAGTGTGGGGCATAGCCCCTCTTTGAGTCAAAGAAAGCGAAACCGGTTTATTGCTATTCTACCGGCAGGAATGCATGCGGCAAGTCTCACAATATTCCGCCTTCGGGGTTTGGGATCTCATCCCAAAGTAGGGTGTTTCCGATGCAAAAAGAAAGGAATGAAAGAGAAGATGAAGAAAGAGCAGTGTCCGAAGGAAGAAAAGAAATGAATTCCAAAGCAGAAAGGTCAGAGGGTTTATGTTTTGGGATTGGTAGTAAACAGAGCCAAACCTACTTACATAAACGAGCAAAGCAATACTGATGAATAAATGACAATAAAACAGAAGTAAATTCAACAGAACAAACACACAGATCTAACGTAAGAAAGATCCAATGCAAATAACACATGTATTCAGCACAAAGTCTAAATATTGTATTAATAATTCCTTCTATTACAAAAAGCTCAAAGTCTTTTCTCCTTACTTCTATTTTTCATCTGAAAGATATTCACTCATTCACAATACAACAAGTATTGAGGTATTTATAGAAGAAGGAGAGAAAAGAAGGCAAAAAGGAGCCAACCACCTATTTACAAAGATATTTACAAAATATACAAAATATCTCAAAGTCACGTTGACTTTTGACAACTTGATGGATGACATCATCCCATGGTGCAACATGGATGATGTCATCGATTTGTGCCAACATACTTCAGATATTCACAAAAAGAAAGTCAAAGAAGAGAGAGAAGAAGAAGAAGAAGCCACTATTCATCATCGTCATCCTGCGGCCGAAAGGGAGTAGCCTGCTTCTGCTGCTGCTCAGGTGACAAGATGTGGAATTGAGTTCGGTATTCCATGAACTTGCTGATCATGGGCCCTAGTTGATCCTGGGAAGGATCTTTGTGTCACTCACTGATCACCTCGCAAGTCTCCCGCTCGTCTATGAGCTTCTCTGGAAGTTTGGAATATTCTTTTTCAGCTTCTATGAGGAACCCGATGAAATCCCGACAGGCCAGCAGGTTATTAATGGACTCTGCGTCAAAAGAGACCTCTGGCCCCAGCCCTCGTGACACGATCTCTTTAAAGATCTGGATGGTTTCATCAACTTTCCTTAAGGCGAAGGAAGGAGTAAGCAACCCTGGTGACATGTTGAGAATGATTTGTTCCATTTGGTGCATCGCGTCCAGGGCTTCCTCCTTTACCTTATCGATCTTTTCAAGGACAAACTCCAGTTGATCCATCCGGTAGTCTAGAGTGGAAATGACTTTGTTGAGGGCTCTGGGATGACCGAAGACACCGAACTTGACCAGATCTTCGACTGAACAGTCGAACATTTGTTGGAAGGTCTCATGCTGCAGCCTAACATGGTCCAGCTCTTCTGATATGGGTCCTGCTAGTGCTTGGAGCTCTTTATTCGCCTTGTTGATGTTCAAATACAAACCAGAGAACTCGGTGATCACTTTTTCACTGTCTTTGAGGATCTGGCTCCTCCAAGTGGAAACTGCCATGCCCTGCTCGCCGATCTTTGCATATTCATTAATTTTATCCTGGCTCAGAGGCTCAGGAGTCTCGGCGGCAGTTGTGGGAGGCGCACTGCCCATCTTCTGTAAAGCTTGGAGCAGATGTTTATTTTGTTCTTTCAGTAGCCTTTTCTCTTCTTTTGTTTCTTGAAGCTTCTTGCAGAGGGTGTCAACTGCAGATAAGGCTTCTCCTTGAAGGCTCTCAGAAGATGTACCCATTGTGACTTGAGTCACTGTATAATCTGTCGGAGACAGATCCTTTTTATCCTTGAGGGGATTAGGGTATGCGATCTCCATCACCCTTTCTCCCGAAGCACTCTGAGAGAAGCGTGTGACAAAGCCGTCTCTTTACCCCTTTGGGACGGGATTACGAAAAGTCCATTGGAGCGATGGGAACTTTCCTTTTCTACCGACTTAAGTCTTTGGGAGATCCAGTGGACTTATGGGAGAAGGGCCGAAAGCGAGAGAAGGGACAAGCTGCGGTAGTAGAAGGGAAAAAATTGGAGACACTTGGAGGCGGCATCGAGAGGAGGCCAAAGAAGTGCTCACGGGAGGAAGAGATCTGCGGGAGAGGAATACATAGGAAGGGAAGGAGCTCGAGAGATGAGGGAAGAAATGGAGGGGGACAGATCTACGAGAGAAGAGAAGATGGACGAAGAAGCGGGAGGAACAGTAGAAGAAGGGGGAGAGGACACGACCAAAGGAATGGTCGCTTGAGTCACTCGAGGAGGGGAAGGAGGAGAAGAAGAAGGGACAGAAGGGACCTCAATTGTTGTAGCAGTGCCGACATCCTGAGTGGATGGGCCTATTGGAACATCCTCTTCTGCTTCTTTCTCTGGAGAAGCCAGAGTTACAACTTGTTCTGGTGCAGCGGAAGGAGGACTTTCAGGAGCTTCCTCTTGAGTGGTGACAGATTCACCTTCTTTGCCTTTTCCTTTGCCTTTAGGCTGTTGTTTTGATCTAGGAGGTGCGTTACCCAACAGAGAGGTTGTGAAATCGACTCCGAGGTAGATGAGCCCGTTCATTCGGCACCAATGCTCTGTTCTGCGCAGAGTTTCCTTGACCCTTTCCTCAATTGTTTGAGGAGCTTTGGTTCTATCAATTGCCGCAAAAGGCCAATCGTCCCCACCTGAATCAAGATATACTTGATCTACTTCCTCCTCGGTAGTTTGGAAGCCTTTGGGGACGATGGCAACCCCGTATTGGATGATTTCTGCCAATGCCAACCGAGAATGGTCCTTCCTCCTAAGCTCTACCTCATGATATAGGTCAATGTAAATATCCTCGATCTGAGGGATGTGGATTGGATCGAGCTTGGCCCTAGGAAGACAATTTCTTGGGTCGAAGGTAGGCCTGGCTGGGAAGTCATGTTTTAGATTGAGCAGCTCCAGCTCTGCAAACATGTCTTTTGCCTTGTGGTGAGTCAGACATGTATATCTACCCACTGTGAGGGGGAAAGGAGTCCCACCCTTCTTTCTTTTTTGGCACTTTTCATGATAAGTGACTAGCTGTCTTGACAGCTCCAGCAGAATCAACTTCATCCCAAGATACCTTGGCAATCTACTTGGTTCTCCCAAGAAGTTAGCTGCCCTCAGATAGGTGAATGTGGGGAATTGGGTGAACAGGGCCCCCCATTTCTCAGTGGCTGTCACTATGCTCTTGGTCGTGCGACCGTAAGTCATATTTGGCCTCAATAGGCAGATGATGAAGTAGAAAAATGCATCGTTGATCTTTGTAAATTGAGGGATGCTATTTTCCAGCTTCAATTCTGGATAGTATTCATATATTTTGACCTGGGGCCAAACCCCACTCCGCATCAGGGCTGGGTAGTCCCTTTCTGAAGCTGTAGCGTAAACAACATAGGAATTCATATAGAATCTCCCAGTTGTATTAAATTGTTGTAGCTGCTCGAGAGATTGCATCGCTTATTATTACGCCCAAAGAAAAGCGTTGATCGGGCACATTCTTGTTCATAGTCTCTAAGTACCGCAACATCCATTTATGGAAAAAGTGGGCGTCAGGAAGCCCAAAGACTCTGCTCAGGAACGTGATAGTGTCGCTGAGCTCCTCTGAAAAATCGCTGCGGTGAATGATTTGTGGCCAACGGGTCACTACCTTTTTATTCTTGAGATAGACTTCGTTCATCAGCTGCATGCACTGATCTTCATTGTCGTCCCATGCCTTAATACAGTATTCTTTGGTGATAGCCACAAAGTGCCGGTGATGAGGAATGCCGAGTATTATCTCAAAGTGGCGGGGCAAAGTGAGGTTGATTATGACCTCGCTTCTTCTCATTTACGACACACCTTGTGTCTTTATTATAGCACCGGCAACCACCATCATGAATTCATTATTCACGGCGCCGATCCGGGATTCCTCCGAAGTGCGCAGGCACTCGCCTATCACTTGTCCATCCATGGACTTCTTGTAACCTTCCCGAGTCGACCCGAACTCCTCCATATCAATATGCCCCATTCCCGAATCTCGATGTCCAGGTCACACTCGGTGCAGAATCGGGCATTCGACCCTACGATATTTATATTTCATTTCTTCCTCTGTGAGCTTGGCCTTGCCTTTGGATTTGGTAGGTCTCTTGCTTGATGTTGACATATGTTCTTCTCGAAAGTGAAATTGTTGATCCTGCAAGAATAAGACGTGAAACCCAATCGGAGAAAGCCGTGTCAGCTGCTTGATTTTCCATTGAAATGCTGACAGAAGAAAGAGTTAGCAATTTAAAGGCCTCGGGGCGCATGGCGCATGGATATCGCAGTTTGCAGAGCTAAATAGGTAAGGCGCACAGGAAAGGACTGTTGCAAGGGTTAAATCAGCGCCAAAGGGCGCATGGCACGTAGACACTGCAGGATGCATTCTGTGTTGCTGTAAGGACAAGTGCGCCCGCGCCATATGGATGTATTTTGTAAAAGGCGCATGAAAACTTCATGTTGCACGGAACATCGGTGCGCCAAAGGGCGCATATAGGGTTTATGTAACATGTGCATTTTGCGCGCTTAAGGGAACTGGCGCGGCGCATGGAGGGTCCGCATGACACAATGTTGCTGCGATGAGGGACGCGCCTGCGCCTTGTATAGCTTTGCATTTGGCGCATAGAAAGAGACTGTTACATGGATGCTGGGTGCGCAAAAGGGCGCAGGAAATCTTTATGTTGCATCCAAGTTTGATGCGCCAAGTGGCGCATGTAAAGCATTTGCAGCATGCGAGGGAAGTGCGCCATGAGGGCGCATCTTTTTATGATGTAGCAGGCTAGGAATGCGCCATTGGCGCGGCTGCTCTTTGTGTAACATGGGCGATCAGATGCGCCAAGGGCGTGACTGTTTTTGATGCTGCATGGAGTGCCAATGCGCCAAAGGAAAATACAGTTTTCCTTTCTCTTTTAGGTTCAGATTTTTCTCAGAGGGGTTTCCACATATGGCTAAGCTCTCTCTTTGCAAGTTTCATTGTGGGATATGAAGAGGTGCTATACCAAAAGGGGTTCCAAGCTATTATTTTTAGGACAACTTCCTCTACCAGCAAATCTGGAAAGAGGAGGAAATGCGGAAAGACAGCAGGGGGGAAGGAAGCAAATTGAGGAATTTTATCTTTCTTTTCAATCCAAAACACACCCACAAATAGCCAAAAACCACAAAACAAAACGCACGAAGGGCAGAAGACCACTTACCCGGATATAAACGATGAAAAAGCGTGAGAACGGGTCCACAACGCAATCGAAAGCGACAAGGCGGAGGCTTGACAGTGGTCGAGAAAATAATGAAAATAGTCACGTGATTACTCCTAAGTGACAATGATGATGCACAGACGCACCTATATATAGGCTAGGCAGTAATAAATGCGCCACCAACTTTCTAAAGGGGTGCACCAAATGAGCTGTCGACACGGGAAAGCATGCGCCCTTTAGCGCACATTGAAAGACTCGTCAACATGAAAATATGTGCGCCTATGGCGCACCGAAAGTGGTGTTGACAGAGGGAAATGTGCGCCTTTGGCGCACCAAAAAGGGGCGCAACAAAAGATATGTCGACAGGAAGGCGCATGCGCCTCGGCGCACTCAGGGAAGACTCAACATAAAGAGGTGCACCAAAATGCCTGTTGACACGAGAAAACATGCGCCAAAGGGTTTAAAGGGGGCGCATCAAAAGTTGGTGTTGCATAGTCATTCTATGCGCCCGCCAAAAAGACCAAAAACGACTAAGTTCGGAAAACCAAATTTCCCGGGAAGGGATTTTGCAATGTTCCGAACGCAAGGGATCCCTAACGAGGGATCGGAACAAAATTTCGGTATGGTTATCCGTAAAATTGCCCTTGTCAATTTTACGAGATAATGATATGATTCGGTGTGAATACACAATAGGGACATGTAAAGGAACATTAAACTATGTGTTAGGTCGATCATGTATGATAGATGAACTATTGGGTCTCTTAGGCTTGAGTGAATGTGCAAAACTCATGTGTAGCTATCAATCCTTAGAAAGAGTTGAGTAAACAAAAATAAGATCTCTATCAATGTGTGATCCCAATGAAGTACTTGCTTAAAAACAATGCTGTGGAGTGAATGCCACTTAACAAGATGAATATGGGAAGAAATACCTTGTGAATGTCTTCCAATACCTCCACCAATGAAACCCATATAATGGATCATGTGAGAACCAAATCCAATGGTATGCTTCTCAAAAGAGCCAGACATGTTAGTAGGAGTTGAAGTGGGATACATCGGGTGTGTTACTGTAATAGGTATATGTGTGGAAGTAGAACATGTAGTAATAAGTGCAATAGGCTCAAGAGCATTAGAAGCAGAAGCAGACACATAAAATGAAAAATCAAGTTCGGTGGGTGTGGAGCAACAATTTGCAAGTGAAGTGGACTAGGAACATGGGAATACGAGTCCACCATGTGAGGATGATGTTGTGAGTGAGCAATTTTTTTCTTCAGGAGTGAATGAGGTCATCTTTGCTATGAATGAGGTTATGTAGAAGTTTTTTTTTTTATTCTTAAGATATCTGTTTTTGTTGTCATGTGTTTTGCAAGGGAAAAATTCAACTTGAAAGTATGACAACTTTACGCTACTACCAAATTTTTTACTTATGAGTCCTCCCAAATGCCCCTTTAGATCAATCTATATTTTATGTCAGCCAATCCTATCCTTCTAATTTTTCATCTTTATTGTGTTAGCCTTTCCCATAAGCGATTTAGGGAAAAAAGTTCATTCAAGTACTTTTGAGACGGTAACTCTTAAGGCGGACTTTTCAAAAGACTTAGGAATGACTATTTTTGGCCTCTCTAAAGCAAGTGTACACCCTTCAGAGATGATTTGAAGGCCCAAATTCATCAAGAACTGGTATTGAGGAGATATAAACATTGTGAGATTTATTTTGGAAGATTTTAGAAAGTTTCGAGAGGTTTTGGGACAAGTTCGGTAAAGCGGGTTTTGAAGGTGAAAGAGTTTTCCATTCAAAACAACACCTAATCTTCGGGAAGTGATTCTAGGAGATCTCTGTAATGAGTTGGAGGTAAAAAATATACCATTGGAAATTTATTAAAGTTCTCTAAATTATGGTGGATACTTTTCATAAGACAAGCATTTATTCCCACATCCTAATTTCATCATGCACAACCTGCGGTCTTGAGAAAAAAGGATATTTTTAGGGGTTTGGGTAGAATCATAAAATTAGACCCATCCCATTGTTCTCAATTTTTTTTTCTAGTAAAATCATATAAATAAGTTCCTAAAAATACCTCTAGATGCTCCAGATACGTCATCATCAAGCTTCTCTCCAAGGTATGCTTTGGGACTTAACCAATTTTCAAGGTGGACACATGTCACTCCTAGGCTCAAAACACATTTTATTGCACCAACTGTCCCGTCCCCTTGGGATAGTTGGGACATAAAATTTCACCCAACTCCATTTAATCCCTTTGGACCATCATATGACCCCGACGAAGCTCAAACATGAAATTTTAGCCCCTTTGCACTCATTCTCAACCCTCACCGTTGTGCAATCGATTCCGCCACTTGTATTAACCAGAATGAGGTGCATTTTCTTACACCTTGTGTCCCATCCCCTTGGGAAAGTTGGGAAAAAAAATGCACCTAATCCCAACCCTTATTACGGTCCCCCATGTGACCTAGTTTCAACCCCTAGGATGCTTAAGGTGTAACGAGAAGGAAGTCAAACTAGGTACCTAATCTTCTCGTGGATGATTCCAGAGCTCCGTAAGGAGTTAAGAGGAAAAAAATACTCATTGGAAATCTTATATAATTATCTACATGATGAAATATTCAAATCCTTTACAAGATACATGAACTTCTTTCCATAACTCATTTTGATAGGAACACCCTGCTATTCTAAGAAATAAGGAGAAATTTGAGGGGGTTGTAGGAGGAGTCGAGATCTTGATAGCAATCCCATTATCTTGAAAAGGATCTTAGGAATCAAAATAATATATGGCTTCATCAAAATTGACCTTGTGGAGCTCCGTAAACGTCATCTTCAAGGCCTCTCTCAAGGTATGCTTTCACAGTTAGAAATTTTCACCTCTTGGAGCATGGTGCATTTTCTTGCACCAACTATCCCATCCCCGGGAAAGTTAGGACACAAAATTACTCCTAGTCCCGGCTTATGCCCTCTGGTCCATCATATGACCTTGGTGAAGCTCCATGACACATGTTTAGCCCTTTTTATCTCATTAGGCCCTTCCTATGACCAATGTAACAATGCCACTTGTCAATTCAAGAGCGAAGAACATGTTATCCAAAACATCTCCCCTAATTATTTGGATAACTTGTTTTTCCATTCTAGCTATAAAGTTCTATATTACGGAGTTACATGCACTTCAATTATTCTTGTGGCATGTTCCTTGGCCCCTAATCCTAAGCGTGCCCTTCGCGCACTCCTTTCTTACGCTTCCATCTTCCCTTCCATTTCCTCCATTTGTTCCATTTCTCTTTGCACCCACTCTCGGCGCATTCTCCTTATTCCTAGCAGTTCATGCACACTCCGCGCATACCTTGGACTTGCCACTTTGAATTGGCTAAGTCTCTAGCATTCTCACGTGCCCTCTTCCTTTCGCCACACACTATCTTGTAATGATTGCACATCTTCCATACATTCCTCCTCAGGTGTTCCTTCCATTCCTCTTACGCGTATTACTTTTTCACGCCTCCTCCTGCTATCTTCTACCACATTCCTTTTCTTCACGCATTTTTGTGCCCTTCCTTTGTGCGTTCATGTGCCATGTGGGTCAAATATTGAGTGTATCACATGTAACCTGGTCAAAGCATGCTAATATGGCACCGAATCCTCAGTAACCAACCAAGATGTGTCACATGGAAAAAATGACAAAATAGTTGATGACGTGGGTTACACTCCAAATCACTCAAGATCAAATTTCGGTAGGATTTGGTAGGTGAGAAGTTGGAAAACATCTATCAAGTCATTAATACATGACCTGATTTCTCCAACCACCGATTTAATTAAGATCTCACCCCTTTTCTTCTCTAACATGCCAAACAAACTTGGAGAAGTGCATTTGACATATTTGCAGGTGGATTTAGGCATTCATTGTTGGTTATTGGTGGTTGAGTTTTCAAATCGGATTTTCCCTCCTCTCATCGATTCATCTATAAATGTAATAGCATTTCTCATTGAAAAGGGTTGGATCCTTTTAGTTTGTAAAGGAATTGCCTTGCATTTTGAGTCGCAGACCTTCAAACCTAGTTTTTGCTTGTAGATATCGGCCTCATATGCCATTGTAATCGATTGTGCATTTATGGAAGTATTAAAAGCATTGTTTTGTGGTTATTCTCTGCCTTAGCTTATTTTTATTCTTCTTTCTTGCCTCTCTTTCACGTTGTGTGTGTTGCTTTCTCATGTTCCTTGCATATATTAATGGTGTTATTCCATCTCCTTTGCTATCATCATCTCCTCGTATAATTATGTCATCCGCCTCTTCTAGCACGTCTCCTTCTATGTTATTAAAAATATAGTCTACTCCTACCTCACCCAATCAAGTCGCATACACGACTAAATCATTCCGCTAGTCTTACACATCGACACATGCCCTATTCCTATGAAAATTACTGCTGCTCGACGTCGATCACCACCTAACTTTATTCCATGCCAATCTTCATCACCTTTACGCACAACATCGCTGAGATCTCCATCACTGACACATTTTTCTAGGCCACGATATTCATCTTATACTCATCCCTCACATACATATAAACTTCAAGGATTTTTTTAGTGGTGAATATTTGTAATATGGCAAGGCAATGTCTTGTTCGCTTAAAAAATTACAGTATAATTTTTTTAAGGGGTTGGCTTCGCCTTTATCCTTGAAACCATCACCTATATAAACCTAGGTGATTCACCGGGTAGAATACTATAGAATACTCATACTGAGGTACCGTACCACTACAGGCATATCAAGTACAATGAACTTGTGAAGCACCAGAGTCTAGTACACAAAGTATAGTCTTATAGATCATCATCAGATTTTCAGTTAGGTGAAAAGTATTATTTGTTGATGCTAATAAGGGCTATTTGTTGACACTTGAAAACTGTTGATCACTTATGCCCAACAACTAATTTCTGCTGACACATGGAAAGGAATTTTTGTTGACATGCGACAAGGGGAGTTTGTTGATGCGTGACAAGGGTGCTTTGCCGACGCTTGCGTGACTAGAATTGGTTGATGTAAGACAAGAGGTTGTTGATGCGTGACAATCATGTGTTGTTGTTGATGTATGATAGGAGGCTGCAAACACACAATGGGAGATTTGTAATTTGCAATCGTAATGCGAAAAAAAGGTTTCGCCGTGCGTAAGAAAGTTTACTATCGTATGATAATAACCTTGCTATTGGGTGACAATAAGATCACCGTCGCGTGACAAAAAGGTTGTTGTCACATGACAAGAAGCCTTCGTCATGCATCGCCAAGGATGCTATCGATGACACCCTTGTTGACACGCGACAACAAGGTTTCTTATCACACGACAACAACCTTGTTGTCGTGTGACCGTGACCTTATTGTCACCCGACAACAAGGTTGTTGTCAAATCGATAGTAAACTTGCTACCACATGACAACAACCTTATTGTCGCATGTCTTAAAAATTGGGCAAAAATGTTGCTCACAAACCCTATAATTTTTGCTTGTTTCACAAAAGTGGTTCTAGGGATATTCGTCAGGGATTTTCCACCTTCGATTTCTTGGAGGTCTCTTAAAATGAATCGATAGAATTCATTCACCAACAAAACATTTATCTCACATGCTACTATTTTTAGATCATGGCCCCGCACTTTCCTCATCGTAACCATCAACCCGAAGGACCATCGACTTTCACTTTAATTTATTAGTTTGTCCATTTATTTTCACTTTGGGGGCATAAATCCTTACACCCACCACTCACTCACACATTTATCATATTTACTTAGGCACATCATATCACATGTCATAGAACAATCATTTACGATGATGTACTCGTGTGCTTCGGTTCATACTTGATAGTTGTTGAGGGATTACCATTAAACTGAACCCCACACACCACACCTTAGGCATTACACATTGCATTTCATCATACATGTGTGTCATACACCATTCATTCTACACTTATTCTACATTAAACTAGTCCTCATTTATGCATTACATCCATTAGGTATCTACGTATTTGATTTAGTCACATCATACATTGCACATTTCTACATCTTACGCTAGGTTACATTACATATGATTCTAGCTTTACATTTTATCATTACATATTCCATTTCTATCTACACCTATTATTGCACTTTACACATTACATAATATACATCTTACACACCCTACACATCCTACATTGCATTGCCCACACCGCGCATTTACAAATCTTACTCATCACGTGGTAGTCTAGTCTCAACATACATATACTATATTGTTTTCTATGCACTACACTCACTACCCTATGATGCACTTTAGTTCCTTAGTCCATACTCAACTGCCGAGGGTTTACAAATCAAATGGACCTTACACTTCATCATGTGACATTTCCGACCTAGTGACATACACTTTAGGATAAATCATCATATATTCTATCATTTTGTAGTGGTATACACCTTAGGTTAAATCACCACTCCCTCATTTCATCTTGTAGTGACATACACTTTAGGCTAAATCGTCACCTATCTCTATCATCATGTAGTGATATACGCTTAGTGCTAAATCATCAATCATCCTAAAGCAACTTATAGTGATATACATGTTGGTAGTTCAAATGTGCACTGCATCTCGATCCTGGAGGAGCCGATCTATTTGAGAAAATAATGGAGCCGCACCAAAGTTGTGGGACCTTGCGCACTTGGGATGGATATTTGGAGAAGGTCGGTTCCTCTACCTACCTCTAACACTCGCTAATCCTAATGATGAAAGTAAATCCTAGACTAAACATGCGAAGGATCTGTGGATAGAAGGATGTGTAGAAAGGGGAAATCCTAAGCTAAATAACACCAGTGGAAAGGGTCTATCTCTCTCCACGACATGGCGAAGGAAATAGAGAGGGGCAAGAGAGAAGAGGGGAAAATGACGCGTGCCACGATCAACATGCTGGCTCAACCTTCTAGCGTGCACAAAAAAAGAACATGGGGATTGAAAAAGGGAATACACATAACATGCCTAGAAAAATAAAAATAGAAATCCGAGATGCAATGAAAATGAGAAAGGGAAGACAAGAGTTCCACAAAACATGATTTTATTGCTTAAGGGATGCATAATCATTTACATTCATGACAAGAGGCAAGAATACATTACAAAGACCATGCCAAGGTCTGAGACCCATGGGAAGTTGGCCACCATTTTGGCATGGTGTCGTTACAATAGAGAGGGATCCTTTTTACAAAGCAAATTTGCTATTTATAGAAGAAGAAGGAGAGAAGAGAAGGAGAAAAGGAGGGAAACTCAGATTCAAATCTTCAACCACAAAAAAGTGATAAATTCTGAAAATATCCACCCGTAAGGTTGTTAGATGCACTTCCCCATGTCTGTTTGGCATGTAGAAGAAGGAAGAAGGAAATATTTGATTGAAATCTGGTGGTTGAGGTCGATTAGATGTGTGCATTGATGATCAGAAAGACATTTCCTATTTTCCACCTACCAAATCCTACCTAAATATGATTTTGAAAATTCCAATGTGTAGCTAATGTCAATAGATTTCAATTTAGACCAGAGCACGAGAATTTGAGAACCGTAAAAAAAGTTATGGTTGCCGAAGTCTACAAGTCACTTTGACATGCAATGAAATGTGGCGTGCGTGGATTGATTGAAGGAGTCACCAACTATTGATTTGATTTGTCATTTCTACCACATGTCACACACTAGTTGGTTTGTAGGATTCAACACCTTATTAGCATGCTTTTAATAGGTTACGTGTTAGCACACTCAAGTCCGACAAGATGATGTAGCATAGTGACGCATAAGGAAAAAAAGCAAGAGGCGCAAAGATGCGAGCGTGAAGGAAACAAGAAATAGCATGCGAATGTAACATGCGTGGTAGGAAAGAAGGCACACTTGCAGAAGGAAATTATGGAAGCGAGGGGCATGAGCATTCAACTAAGGAAGGTGCTAAAACAATGAATAAAGGCTTAAATGAGGCGCAAGGAAAAGAGGAGTGCAAAGGATTTAGAAAATTTAGAAGGCAAGTCTCACAGAGGTACATGTAAGGAGTGCATGATAGGATATGAAAGAAAGTGGTCAAGCGGGAGAGGAAGGCACAAAGGGGAAATGGAAGGAGATAACAAAATGCAGAGAGAAGGGGAACAAAAGTAAGGAAAGTAAGGTGTGTGGGCAAGGTGTAGAAGAAGAATGAACTGTGCCAAGGTAAAAAGAACAATCTTGAGTGCACACAACCTAAAATGTGAAACATCAGAGTTAGAATGAAAATATAAGTTATCTAGATAACTAGGAGAGTTATTTGGATAACAGTTTTGGTGAATTTTGGGGCCATCTTCCTGCTAGATGAAGAGACCAAGTAGCCTTAAAATTCCATTGGGCATGGAGTCAAGCGCTAAACTTGAAGATCTAATCTACAACTTGAATAACATCCTTGAAGTCACTTACAACATTGTCTAAACTTTGAACTGAACAATTGCTCTCATATGAAGATATTCTGAATTAGATTGATGAGAGTGAAAGCTATGCACTGATCATTGGAACTTCCTCTACCAAAATTGAATGCCATCCCATAGGAAGAAACGAAAAGGGGGACGCGGTGCAACAGAAAGGAAAGGTGCCATAGGGAGCACGCCAAAAAGAAGCACAACACTATGTACAAAATCTGAAAATCATACATGTCCCAAAGGGAACATGCAGAGTGTGTGCAAGAACTTGTGTTACTAAAAATCAAACCTAAACTAGCCTACTCTAACTAGAGGCAAAGGGTGCTCAAGTAAAACCTGCTACATGTAGGGAGAAGTAGCTTCCCTTCCTCACAAATTGTGACCATGTAATTGATTTGGTGTTGAACATGGTCAGAAACAAGAGTGAAAAATGACTTGCAGATGGTGTTTCACCCTCCTCAAAGTATCAACAAACAAAATATATACCTCCTGAAGTTGTTCTACGCTTGGATTTGGGAGGCATTGCTATTGACCTTTGGCACGCTGAAGCTCAACCTCATGTTCTGGAGTGAACATGACCAATGGCAACTCTATCTTTAGCTCTAGACTAGAAAGATATCTGATTGTGTATGATTTGATCCTTGTGATTTTCCATTACTTTGAATCTCAATCCCATAGATGGGATTTTCTTACAGCTCTCCTTTGAAGGGGATCCCTAGCATGCTGGTCGCACAAAGCTAGGGTACACATGGTTCTTCCTCTACAAGCAACCTAGTCTCCTTCATAACTACACCCTTTGGAACTAACTGATTTTACCCTCAAACAAGTGCTCGTATGATTTCCTCTTCCCATTGGAGTCACATGAGTCATGCCATTCTTCAACTATTTTATAGTCATTGAACATGATGATGTTGGTTGGGAAAGGCATGTTGGCAAGGGGCTATTCATTTATGGTATAGTTAGACAGAGGGGACTTGGAAGAAAATGGGAGGATGGATGCATAAGGCATGGAAGGTGCATGTGAAAGAGGAGTGGAAGCATGCATGGGAGGGATGATGGTAGAGAAATGAAGGTGAGAGGATGAAGGAGGGGAATTCTCAATGGGGGTAGTGCGCAAGAAGTTGGGAACACACACAACGGGATGAGATGATGTAAGTTGGCGCAGAGGAGTGGGAGGGCTATATGATGGTAGTGTAAGGTTGCCCCATTGATAGGGTTACCGCATGCTAGAATTTTGAGCCTCCATTTCTTTCACCCACTGTAATCTAGGGAAACATCTTAGTGATAAAGTGCAGCTTCTACTGGGTATTAAACCAACTTGGTATAGGGCCTACCCATGGACAAGGGACCTTGTAGCCAACTCTAGCTACCTTTATGGAGCACTTGACTCTAAGATGCATCATGTCCATCTCCATCTTTTGAACTGCCTCTCAAAATCAGCTTTAGCCATGGAGTTACCACCATCATTTGCATAAACTTGTTCTTCATAAACATTATAGTTAGAAAAATAACCATACATATCAGTGGGAGGTGGGTTATATGCATATTCAGGATGACAGGGCTTATAAAACTAATTTAGAGGAGGATTTTGAAACTATGGAGATGGAGAAAAACAATTTTGCTGCTGCAAATGAGAATTCCAAGAAGGGAAAGAAGTCATGATTGCAAAAATTCAAAAGAGGAAGGTGGAATGATGGAAAAAAGGGAGAAATGAATGAAAGGAGGGGAGAGAGGTCTACAAATGAAATAATGGGTGTGTTTGAAAGGGGTGGAGTTGCCATATGTGTTGAAATATGCCTCATAAGAATGAATCTAAAGACATTAAACTTACATTGAGATGAAGATGTAAATATCTTCACTCTCATCCCACTCGGGCGTGCCATAACCTGTTGGTCATTCAAACATACACCCATATCTTAGATCCGGAGAGCCAAGTCATTTGAGATAAGAATGGAACCATCCCAAGTTATGGGACCTGCATGCTTAGGAAAATCTCCGAGAAGGCTGGTTCCTCTACCTACCTCTAATGCTACCGATCCATGGGAAGTTGGCCACCATTTTGGCATGGTACCATTACAATAGAGAGGGATGCTTTTTACAAAGTAGAACTCTATTATTTATAGAAGAAGAAGGAGAGAAAAGAAGGAGAAAAGGAGGGAAACTTAGATTCAAATCTTCAACCACCAACAAAAAGTGATAAATGCCATAAATCTTCCCGCAAGGTCATAGATGTGCTTCCCATGTCTATTTGGCATGTAGAAGAAGGAAGAAGGAAAGATCTGATTGAAATCGGTGGTTAAGGTTGATTAGATGTGTGCATTGATGATCAGAAAGATGTTTCCCTATTTTCACCTACTAAATCCCACCTAAATTTGATTTTGAAAATTCCAATGTGTAGCTAATGTTAGTAAATTTCAAATGAGATCGGGCGTGTGGGAATCTAAGCACTACAATAGAAGTTATGGCAAGATCGGAAGTCTACAGTCACTCGACACACAATGACACGTGCGCACACGCCAGATTGACTTAAGGAGTCAACCAATTATTGATTTGATTTGTTGTTTCTACCATGTTTCACACATCGGTTAGTTTTCAGATATGACACCATGTTGGTGTGCTTTAATAGGTTGCATGTTGTACACTAATTCTAAAAATGACGTGGCATAGTGACTGACCACGAGAAGAAAGCGTAAGGCATAGAAGAAGAAAGAGGTGCAAAAGCAGTGCACAAAGGGGAATGCGAACACAACACAAATGGAAGGAAATAAAGCATACTTATAGAAGGCAAGTATGGAAGTGGGGCATGATAATTCAACTAAGGAAGGTGCGGCAACAAGGAAGAAAGGCGTACGTGAGGCGCAAGTGAGGAAAATAGGGAGTGCAAGGGACTTAGCCAATTTAGAAGGAAAGTCTAAAGAGGTGTGCGAAAGGAGTGCATGATAGGATAGGAAAGAAAGTGGGTGTGCAGGAGGAAGACACAAAGGGGAAATGGAAGGAGATAACATAATGTAGAGAGAAGGGGAAAAAAAGTAAGGAAGCAAGGCACGCAGGTGTGTGGATGAACTAAAATTGTGCCAAGGTGTCAAAAGAACAATCTTGAGTGCGCGCAACCTGAAATGTGAAACATCAGAGTTAGAATGAAAATATAAGTTATCCAAATAACTAGGAGAGTTATTTGGATAACATACGCTTAGTGCTAAATCAACACTCATCCTTTCATCTTATATTGATATATGCTTAGGGATAAATCATCACTCAACCATTCAAAAATTCGTGATATACGCTTTGGCTATAGGGTTCACGCACATCTCTCCACATGTCGCATCTCATCACCATTACATATACACATTCATCACAACACACCAGACACACAAAACACTTCTCGACCATTTCTTGAGGATATACTCTCATTTACGATTCATTCGGACTCGTTGAGGGGGCAAAAATGAACCTCATTGCATACACTTCCATGCACTCTCTGGGGCACGTTTCTCCTCTCATTCCATACCATCCATCCACAACATGTTGCATTGTCTTGGGGGAATTTACTCTTGTTTACTACTATTTTTCATGATCACTTTACTACACATGTTAGATTGATTTCTTATATGTCATTATCTATATCATACACACATGCACGTTCATGCCTTTGTATAGGGTGATAAAAATATAGGACTCTTACACATGACACAAATGCTCGCCTTCTACCCTTCCTATACTTTGGTCTTTGGGGGCCTCCAAATTGCCTCATATAGGTGCTATTGTTTCATTTTATACTTAGCATCTTACATTATTTGATCATACACGCTTTGACATATTGGTTATTGCTTTAACATGCTAACGGGTGTTCCATGTGTAACACTTGTTTTGTAGGATTACATGTCTCCATGACTACTTTTTGTTTATCTCTACTTGTAAATTATTGTTGTTGATCTGGAAAACTCGTTCTCGCGGTGAACACCGAGGCGCTGACACGAGCAACTCCGAATGATAGAGGGCTTAGGACCTCAGATGCAACTATAGATTCTAGATACGGGCGCTAGAGAAAATAAATCTGTAAAGAAAGAAAATAGATCTGCAAGATGGAAACAGATAAGATTAGATGATGATATACGGGGACTGCCTAACAAAGCAGATCCGGGAAGTGTTAACTTCCTCAGTGGCTATCAATCCCCATGTTCATAATAAAATAATGAATATCAAATGATAAGATGACATGCCAAAAACTAAAAAAAATCTGCAATATGTTGAAGAAAAATATAAATATGATACCAAATTAGTATCCTGACAGAACAACCGATTGATCGTTAGGCTGGCGATATGAAACTGGTAGAGCTCCGCTTCCAAATACTCCACAATATGATGTAAAATTTCATAGATAAATGAATTTAAGCTTCAGAATTTCTAGAATTTTCTCCTCAATTTCTCTGTTCCTCCTCTGAGGGGGAAAAGACTCATATTTATAATTTGAATTTGGATTAAGATAGAGGATTAACGAATAACCATAATTTGTAAAAGCAATTTTGATTAAGAGAACATAATGAAGAGTGGATTTGATGGTGGGGTTCATGATGTGAGAAAAGGAAAAGATGTGATGTGGAGTGGGGACATGGTTAGGTGTAATAGTGAAGTCATGTGCTCACTTTACACTATTGATTTTTTGGATTTATTATCGGAGAGGAGATTTTTGAATTATTGATTTATGGGTGGGGTTCATATTTTAATAATTTTAAGGGATTGAATTTTTAGGTGGAATTGATTTTTAGGTGGGAACTTGATTTTGACTTAAGTGGGGAACATGTGGGACTGGGTAGGTGAAATAAAGATTTCATTTTTAAAAGAAGGTGTCGGATGGGTGCATTTTGAATTAAATAATTTATGAGATGGGGATGATTGAAAAATTGAATTATCATATGGGTCCCTATAGAGCCCATGTGATAATCAATCACATAATATGAACAAATAAATAGGATTTTATTTAATTTAAGATAAAGAGAAGCAGGGATGGAAATTGTGTGAATATAAGATGTCGAGGGGCGCTATACCAAAATAGGTGTCTACATTTGCCCCTTTTTGTTGAGTGGTTTGTGATAGCAAGCCACGAGACAAAAACAAAAAGGGTTAGATGAAAGATGTGTCCGAGGATGGATGAAGATATGACCAAAGGCAAGATGCCCCAGGCAAAAAAAGGATCACAAATAAAAAAAAGTATGGCGGTGACTCCAATATCACATCGGTAGAGGACAATTGCGGTCTCAATGGAGATAGACGACAACATGTTCTACAGACCAGTGAGTGGGTGAAGACCACTGCAGTATGGATGTAAACCGTGATGACCAATGGGTCATGGGAAAACATCGAAATATGTGCAACTAAATGCGAAAGATGTGCGCAATCCTTTGTCTGCGAGGAATTGTGTGAAAAATCACGCGTCCACAAGAGGGACATGGATGAAAACAATGATGCCCTAACGAGGCAAGAAGACAAAGTGAGTTATATACACTAACAAGTACAAGGATGAAAAAGGTGCACCATGATAGGGCACGAAGATGACATAATGGGAGATGGATATGTAAATAAAATGCCCCAGGGGGAAAAATCATAAATGTACATATGATGAGAAGATAGGATAGAAAGGTGAGATAAAATGACCTAAAGGTGTGATAAATATGATGATAATCATGTTTCATAAGAAAGATGCATAAGTGTTAGTAAATTATAAGGTAAAAGCAGTCTTACTTGTTTGATAAGTAGGACAAGAAGTCAAGATACTTTTGCAACAAAACAAAAGTAGAGAAAATATGCATGGAAGAGTACAAGATCAGATAGGTGTTGGCTGTTATGGTATCCTCCAAGACAAAAATGTCCTAGGAAGATGGGATGAAAGATGTGGATGATAGATGATAGAGATAAGAGAAAGTGGACATGGTTGAAGTAGAAAGGACATGGTGGAGGAGAGAGGTCAAATAGTAGAGAAGGACGATAAGAGAGGTGAGAAGATAGATGAAAGCACAAAGAGAGAGAGAATAATATCAAGATGGTAAGTGGAAAAAAATAAGGGGGAAATAAAAGGTAAGGTAAGAGGGACCTGGAGGAAAAGAAAATAGAGAAAGTGAGGAGGGAGAAGAAGACGAGATGAGGAGGAAAAATATATTAGAAGGGAAGTTGAGTGTATAGAGATAGATCATAGTAAAGAAGCAATAAAGATAATAAAGAGGAGAAATGGTGGCATAAAAAGAAATGATGAAGGAAAAAGAAGAAGACAAGAAAATGACATAAGAATGGATGAAAAGGAGATGGAGATCAAAACAGAGGGAGAGAAATAATGGATCATGAAAGAGATGATATAACCGAGAAAGAAAAGTTGTGAATAATATGAGAGAGGATGATGGAGAGATGAATATATATAGTAAGATGGAAAGATGAAGGAGATGAAGAAGATGAAGAAGTTAAAGAAGATAGGGAGGAGGTAGAATGGAAAAGAGAAAGAAAGGCACCATGAGGAGCTAAGAAGATAGGGGTGGTAGAAAAAGAAGCTCAAGAATGGGGAAATGAAAATAAGAGGAAAGAAGGGATGATAGAGTCAAAACAGGAAATAAATTAAATATGAAAACGAATGTATGGAAATGCATGTGGATGGTGAGATGGTTAAGAAGATGGGAAAATCTTTGGTGAATGAGGATATCAATGGAGGAATAAGACAAAAGTTTGAGGAGAAGAGGAGATGAAGATGACAAATGATATGAAAGAAAACATAGAGGTAGAAAGGAGGAGAGGACAACAAAGAAAATGAGGCAAAGGTAGTATGTGATGAAACAAGTAGAGATATTGAAAAAGGCGAAGGAAGATGAAAAGGAAATACTAGTGGAAGGATGTTAGGATAAATCCCCGATAATGATTAGAGGGCACAAAAGGACAAAGGGAGGAAGGTAAAATTAGGGAGGTAAAAATGAGAAAATGGTATTAGTAGATGGGGAGAAAAATTATTAGAGATAAGTCCACCGATAGTTTAGTAGAATGGAAGATGACATAATGTTAGATGAACTATGATAATGATGAGTAAATATGGTGATAGATATGGGGAAGTATTCTAGAAAATGGACTAGAAAGAGAATGAAAGGAGGGCTGACATAATGTAAGAAGAACCAGGAAGGAGGAGAGAATAATGGATGAGGATGTGGATGAAGAAGACAACTAAAGATGAAGGACAAGGCATATTAAGAAGGGTATCAAGTATCAAGCTGGATTTCAAAATGAGGGATGATGGAGATGACATTTGAGGAAGTTTGAGATATTTTGTATGAGGAAAAATGAGAAGAGAAGTGGATGTGTTTGTGGGGAATGAAGAAAAAATATGGATGATGGGAAGATGAAGGAAAGAGGAAAGGAAAGGCAAGGAGATAGATCATTCTAAAGAGACTCTTAAGTAAGATCACCATGCCATAGGAATGATTAAGTAGGATCGCAAGCCGAAGAATAATAATGAGGAAAAGGCGAGCAATGTATACCAAGATAGAACGGGGAAGAGAAAAGGTAATAACAAGGAAACAAAGGAGTGCGAAATGAGTGGATGGAGGAATATATGCAGTGTAGGATAAAGAGTGTAAGGGGAATTCTTAATTAGGATGCCTATGTTGTATGAGTGATGATGTCAGAGTGTTAAGCAGAAGTTTTACGAGTAAAGATGTTGAAGGGAACGGAAAACAATGAAGGAGTTTCTACAGTGGAAGAAGATCTTAAGAAAGAGATGCATTGTGATCAAGAACCTGCATGGAATGGATGATTAAGTAGGATCATCAAGCTGAAAGAAGAATGAAAGGGAAATGGAATGATAAAATAGATGGCAGTAAAATAATATTAAGAGAAAAGCACAAAAATAATGGCTCGGGTGGATGACATGTGAAGTATCGAACAAACAATGGAGAAGGATGAAGTGGGTGAGAAGAGCAGTGGAGAATGAGATGAGGTGAATTTTAGGAGAAAATTGGGTTGATAAAGGGGACTAGGAGGAAGGAATGGTCAACAGACATAATCACAAATGAGACCTTGTCCTGAATGATAGGTCTACTTCAAGTAGGGTTTCTATGTTGTGTGGGAATTACATAGATGTGCCAAGTTGGGGTGAAAGGTTTGAGATGGTGAAGAAGAGGATAATGAACAATGGTGGGGGATGAGGATCTGCCAGATAATGAATGCTACCTGAGAGTTATCCTCAAGTAGAATTCACAAACTGCAATGGAGGTCAAGTAGAATTCCCAAACCGAATAATGCATTAAAAATATTGTTTGAAGATAATAATTGATTTCATGGATTTATGGATGATGTTGATAGGGGACATATTTAAGAGTAAACATATCGATACTGATTTTATGACATGAAATTTTATTTCTATGGAGATAATTATAATGAAAGATGAATTTGATGAAATGAATGTCGCATAACCATAGCAAGGGTCAAGTAAGAAAGTTATGCTTTTAACCCGATAAGAAGTAAACAAGAAAGATACTACTCAAAGCATTGCACTTGCAGCTGATAGTAGGTATTAGTACATAACTAATGAGATTTGACTATATCATAAGACCAAGAAGAAGATATGGATGAAATATTATCATAATCTTAATATCGACATGACGAGGGATTCAAGATGTTCTCCAAAGTATGCGGGAAGAAGGTCCTCCAAAGGTAGTGCTCTAAAATCTATGCCCCATCTCTAGGAATGGGAAGAAGAGAATAATAGAAGCTAAAAATTGATCAATGTGGGAAGCTCGGATAATAACAATAGGGTAGCCATCCTTCGAGGGTATGGTCTACTATATATACAACAAAAATGGTGAGGATGATAGCCGTCCTTCGAGGGATCGGTCTATTTTAATACATAACATAGATGAAAAGAATAATATGATAGCCATACTTCAAGGGATCGATCTATTTTGCTTGATTTACTTTTGAATTTGATTTGCATTTTTTATGCACAGCTATCCTTTGATGGATCACTGTTTTGATAACCTTGATCTTGCTTTTGAATAGACAAATTGTATCTTTTCATAGGGAAGAGTTGGGGATAGCAAGGTAGACCACCTAGGAGGGGAGAATGAATGTACAAGAGACACCCTAGACCCTCTACATGAGTACAATAGGAAAATGAGATGGTGATGGATGTAATGATCATGGGGTTCTCACAAAATGGGAGAACTTATCCATAGTGAATATGCTATGAGTAGAGCCGTGGTACTCATATTTAAGGTCATGAATAGTAGTGATGGTAGACCACATGATTCAAAATCATTACGATGATAGATGGAAGGGGATACTGATGGAGGAATGGTCTAAAGATAAGACTATACTCATAAGTGTATGTACTAACAATAGAATGGCCATAAGTGCAATGCATTAAGAGGTTCAATATTTGGTTTACCATCAAGAGAGGCTAAATGATAAGCCCCAGACCCATACTTATGTGTGATAATATATGGTCTAATCTAGTTAGGAGCAAATTTTCCCGTTGACTTCTTTCTAAGGTAGTGACATTTTGATTTTCTTTTAGAACCAGGTCACCTATTTTAAAATTTTCTCTTTGATGTGTTTATTATTATCACATTGGATATAATCTTGATAGACACGATGGTGCTCAGTAGCGAGAAGACGACGCTCATCTAATAAATCAAGTTACATTAGCCATTCCTGACGATAATATTCATTATAAATGAAGTTGCGAAGAGACACACATAAAGATGGAATTTAAAATTCAAGCGGAAGAATGGCCTCAGAGCCGTATACTAGAGAAAATGGAGTAGCTCCTATGGAAGTGCAAATGCTAGTGCGATAGGCCCATAGGGAAAAGGGAAGTTGAAGATTCCAATTTTGTCCGATTGATCAATAGTTTTAGCCAAGATATTTTGAAGAGTTTTATTAGTAGCCTGAGCTTGACCATTAGCTTGAGGATAATATGGGGAAGAAAATATAAGTTGGATCTTAAATGTATCACTAATATTTTTAAGATCTTTGTCTTTAAAGGATTTTCCATTGTCCATAATAAGTTTATGAGGAACCCCAAAGAGGAAAATGATATGTTGATATATAAAATTAATGATTGGGTCAGATTTAGTAGAGGTGAGTGGGATTTCCTCCACCCATTTAGTGAAATTATTAGTAGCACTAATGATAGAATGATGTTGTTGTGATGAATGAGGATTTATTAGACCTATGAGATCAAGGCCCTGCTGTGAAAAGGGCCATAAATCTTGGGTAGGCTATAAAGCCTGGCTAGGAATATAGATAAGGTTAGAGTGTTGTTGAAATCTTAGACATTTCTTGACATATTCACAAAAATCAAGTTTTAGAGAAGGTCAATAATAGCCAATAAAAATAATACATTTGGCAACAAATAATCCACTTTGAAATGCCCACAACAAATACCATCGCGAACTTCTTGGATAGCTATAGAGGCTTCATGGGATTGGATGCATCGAGAAGGATACCATCAAACCCATGTTTCTAAAGAATACCAACAAGGATTGCATAACGAGTAGCACATTGGATAAAATATCTCTTAACATTTTTAGAAAGACCAAGGGAGTAATGCATTTGGATAAATAATCAAAAATTTGTGAATAAGAGGTCTAACAAAGTAGATTCGATCGAGATGAACAGGGGATATGTCATAAAATGGTTGTTTACGATGATGTATAATAACAAAAGCTTAGATTCTTCATCAAATCCATGCAATAAGGGCCGTAAGGGATGCCATTGTATTAGAAAAATGATTGGTTGAATGTGGGACATATTGAATAGTGTAAGAATTGAAGGATTTAAGAAGATGATGAGAAATATCGTGATATTTTTGTAAAATATCATTTTACACTAATACTCACTAGTGACCTACTTTATTATTAGTTCAAAATCACCAAAATGATAAGGATACAGACGCTTAGAAATATTGCGTTTCTAGTCCTAGTATAAGGCCATATAAATAGCCATATTGTTTGTACATTTGAATATAATTTGAAAGATAAGGGGATTGGGAATCCCATGGGAGGAATGAGAAAAACTCTTGCCTCCACCATGCTGGCATTTAGAATCATCAAGAAAAGAATCATTTTAAGGAGATCATGATAAAATTGATTGATTCATCCGGGAAATTATTAGAGTCCGTGTATTGGAAAGAGGGGGGCGATTAACCCCGATCCCAATAGCTTGACCCTTAATTACCGGCGAGGAATGAATTCCAGTAAAAATAGCCATGAGAAGGAGCCATCGAAGTGATGCAATCATTGTGATATGGATTAGAATGAATCACTTTGAGGGGTTGAAAGTTAGTAAAAATATAGGTTTTATGATTAATAATGTAGAGTCAAAGTTTTGATGTAACGAAGAAAATAGCGCAACACAATTTCTTCGCCATTGAGTATCATGTTTCACAATGATGAGATAATAACTGATATAATAAATGACATGTTCTCATCCCCGATTATCATGGTGTGCTAACATAGCTCCTAGAGCATGAGGCCATTCTGAAACATATAAAAAAATGGATCTCCTTCACATGGTGGTGTGAGTACCGAATGGAGATAACAAATATCTCTTTAAGTAAGTGCACGAGTTGGGGGAAAAAGGGGTCATAGGGGACATCATATTACAAATAAAAACATAATATCAACTTGTAGGGATTATTAGCAATGCATACACTTAAAATTAGAAAAAAATATATTAATGTGAATCATAGCAAATGGAATCTAGTTTCTAAACTACTAATTTTTCTAAAATTAGACAAGTTTAGCTATATTAAGCACTCAAAATTCAATGAATTGGTATTTTTTTAAAAAACGCCTATAAGATTGTAATCTGTTTTCCCGTTATTTAGATGACCAAAAATTGATATATATATATATATATTTTCGTGAGAAGTTAGATCATGACTATCTATCTTGGGATAGATTTTATTTTGTATTTTTTGAGCAATATTTTATTTTTATGACTTTTTCTGCGAAAAAGTGGTCCGAAAACATACGTAAAATAGAGCACTTTTGTTTTCCCTTTTGAGCCATAACTTCATCAAAAATGTTGATATCAAATAATTTTCTTTTAAACATGTATATAATTTCACCATGGTAAGATGGTATAATTTTTATCACATTTTGACAAGTGAAACAAAATTTGCAGTCTTAAACATAGACATAAACATTCATGGGAAAAGTGTCTTAAAGACCTACTATTAGTAAAAATTATAAAATGATATTTATCCTATTCGTTTCACTTTAAAATCAAGATTTCTACAAAGCTAATAGTCTCCCTATGTGATGGTACCATTTTTATGACATATTTTTGAATTTTCAGCATGGTTCAAGTCCGTGGAAGACTAAATTTGATGTTTTGTTGTTTTTGATGTAAAATTCATGATTTGATGTCCACTTAATTGATTGTCCCCAACTTGCTGCACTTATCGCTTAAGATCTTCAAAATCCTTTTGTGGTTTTATCCCAATCAAAGGTTATCTATTTTTGAAGAAGGTGATGAAAGGGCTGACAACGATCAAATTTTTTTTATATGAAATGACGAACAGATTGGAGTCGTCCTTAAAGACTGTGAAGTTGCTTGAGATTGGAAGGAGGAGGCATTTCGATAATTTATTTGATTTTTTGGGGTCAACCTCAATGCCTCTGATAGAGATGATGAAGCCAAGGAGTTTTCTAGTAAGAACTCCAAAAACACTTTCCAGATTGAGGCGAAGGGAGAAACAAATGAGACGCTCAAAAAGTATCTCAAGAACCGTAAGATGGTCACATCTATTTTTAGATTTTGTTAAGAGGTCATCAACATAGTCCTCTACATGGTTTGATGTAGGAGGTCATGAAAGATATATGTCATGTCTCATTTATATGTAGCCCCAACATTTTTAAACCAAAGGGCATGACACAATAACAAAAGGTACCCCATGGGGTGATAAAATATGTTTTGTGTTGATCTTCAAGTGCAATCAGAATCTGATTATAACTAGAAAAACCATGCATTAAAGAGAGAATTTCATGCCCTGTTGTAAGATCTACAAGTTCGTCAATACTTGGAAGAGGGAAATCATCTTTAGGAAATATGAGGTTAAGATCTCAAAAATCGGTGGATATATGAAGCTTTCCAGATGCTTTTGTGATGGGTGAAATGTTAGAAACCCATTGGGGATAATCAATGAGGATAATGAAATCGGTAGATAGGAGACGTTGCAATTCTTATTTCACAAGAAGAGAAACTCAAGGATGCATTCGATGAAGCTTCTATCTAACTGGTTTCGCATTGGGGATAACAATGATGTTGTGGACAACGATGGAGGGGTCGAGACCTGGCATGTCCAAATATGACCATGCAAATTCTTGGCTATGTTTGGATAAAAATGAAGTGAAGGATTTGAGCTCTTGAGGTGTCAAAGATTGACCTATTTTAAGGATGTGGTGCTCCAATAGTAATTTCAATAGTGCATTCATTCAAGAGATGTGATTTTTTAAGCGGATGATTTTTTGATCTTGAGAACCTTCGGCTCCCATGTAAGAGAGAATGGAAGTGTCATCATCACATTGAAGAATGTCAATGATAGGGGAATCTTCCTCTACCATTTTTGGATATTTAAGGGGAAAATATCGGGTTTCATTTTTGGCTTGATAAGTCACCGGTCCAAGAAAGATGGTCGAAATAAATAAAAAATTAGGGGGAATAGGAACCGTATCATCTTGATCTGGATCTATGAGATAATTGGATGGAGAAAAATCATTATCTGAGCGGAAGGATAGTTGGAAGGAGATGAGATATTATTTGAATCTGTAGGATAGTTGGAAGGAGAAGAAATATGTTCTAAATTGGTAGTATATTTGGATGGAGAAGAAATGGATGAATCAATATGAATGGGAGAAGATGTAGATGTGTTGGGAGGGTGTATAGTAGGATCATCATATCCAAGACCAAATTTTTGACATGATTCATGGGCTCAAGAAAATATATTCCCGTGAGGGCCCTATTCATATAATCCTAAAGAAAACACCTTCCATGCACAACGATAGAGGTATGTGTTAGCAAAATATGGTTTACTAAGAAATCCAAAATCTCCAGTATATTTTTTGGCATGAAAACAATTTTTTAGTGTGAGAAGAAGGTTGATCAAGGTAACCATATACTAAATTGGTTTTGAGGAAGAAGGGCCAAATGAGAAAATCTCCCCAACAATCGATTGGTATATAGGGGCTTTATCAGGGCAGCCGAGGTGATTAGGAGAAGGAAGGTATTGAGAGTGAGGAGTTGATATTACCCTAAAGCAATATTTTGTGTTATACGATAGAAGAATCTATATGAGGCAGGGTAGATGGAAGCACATAAGAAGCGGTGGTGGATTCATCAGAGAAATATTGGTTTTAGGAACAAGGAAATCTTTAGGTCTATAGATCATGTGACATGTCTTGGAAGGGGGGATCTCAGCTGGAAGAGCATAATTATTCCCTTCATGTTCATATTTGATACAACAATGAAGAGTAGATGGAACACAATGCATAGCATGAATCCAAGAATGTCCTAGTAAAAGATTATATTGGAATTCTCCTTCAATGATATGGAAAAGTTCGTGGAGGAGTTTATGGCCAACACAGATAGGAATAAAAACCATTCCTAATGGGATAGTGAAAACATCAAGAAAGCCTCGAAGAATATTAGGAGATTTGGCAACAATGGTATTGTACAATTTAAGCTAATTGAAGGTATGAGAAGAAATGATATTAATACTGGTACCATTGTCAATCATAGTTTGATGGATGCATGTGTCATCGAAATAGATGGTGATGAATAATGGTAGATCATGTTCTTCTTGTGGTATCCTAGGAATTTTTGAACTTTCAAATGATACGGTAGAAGATGTTACGAAGGCATGAGCTAAAGCCACGAAAGGCTGGGGCTCATCGGAGGATACCGAGATCTATTGCAAGACCTCTATAAGAGATTTTTATGATGTGGAGAGATTTGAATGAGCTCATAGAGTGAAATTTTGATAGGGGCCTGGTGGAGTTGTTTAATAATGGTATGTTCAATGGAGGAAGGATTCGGGGTGGCCAGAACATATACCTTGGATCTAGAAGAAGATGAAGGCATTGTTGCGGGATGATTGGTAGGAGCGATGAAAACCTTTGGCTATGATGGAGGTGTGGAGGCAGTGAGCTCCTTAGGAGGAGGGATAGCGACATAAGTCTTAGGGGCGGACGGTGAGGCGGAGTCAGAGTTATATGGCTTTGAATGGGTGGTTATCCGAACACGTTGATTACAAGAGGAGGATGATCCTGAGGATCATCTTCTTTTGGTAATATGTTGGTGGCATTGGTGGTTATATCTCTATTTGGTAGTGGAGTATTGATAGGATTTCTTAATGAGAAGGGTGGTCGAGGTGGTTAAACCGACGCATGTTGGGATGTGGAAGTTGATGGAGGAGATGATAGAATTGGTTTTTTATCGTTAATATTTTTACTGACAAAATGATGCATGATGGATTGGAGAGCTTTGTAATGTCAAAGATGTCATGTCCAGGGGCACGGTGAAATGCGCAAACAAGATTGGAATTAAACTAGGAAGGTCTTGCACGTGCGTGGATCGAAAAATTTAATTGGTGGATAAAGTGATGGTTGAGGCTTGGAGTAGTTGGTGAAACATAGTGGTATAATAACCTAGTGTTATTGATGGAGAAATTTGGGAGGATGCATGGGAAGGTGGTGATGTAATAATGGCTTTGGATGTCGTTTTGGATTTGGAAAAGGTAGATGAATGTGCTTGATGTGGGATAGTAGTGGAAGACACAAACGCCCTTGAATCTGTTTTAAGATATCGATTGGAAAATGGTGGTTGCATTGTTTTAGTGGTAGTATGTGTTGTTGGTGAAGGGAAGGTTCCTAAAATGGAAGAGGAGGATGAGGGGTGTGGTCCTAAAATAAAAGGAGATGATGTGGTTTCTGAGGAGCTTCTATCGGGAATAGTGAGGTCTACTTTTGGATGAGGATGTAAATGAGAATGCTTGGGAAATGGGGGTCTAGATCTTGTATATGAATGTGGATTGTTAAAGGGAATGACCAGAATATCTACAGGAGGATCTGGAGATATTGAAGTGGATATTTGTGGGAACTATGCCGATGTGTGAGCGTCTAATGGTATAGAAGAAATGAGATGATAATTTGAAATTAAAGAATTCTGGAATGTTTACCAAAAATTATCGAGTAATGACATGGCCATGGAAGAGGGAGATGAGATAGGTGATTGTAAAATAGAAGATATTGTAGGTGTTGGTAGAAGTGCATAAAGGGATTGGAAGAGAGCTAAGGATGAGATAATGGGTAGAGGTGGGATAATTTCGACAAGGTGATTGTGTTTAATGGAGTAGATGTAAGGGGGCCATGATACGAAGTGATATTTACATCCGAAGAGAGGGCGGTAGGTGTTGAGAGATGTGAGTATAGAAATGGTATTGACATGGGTATGGATGTAGCTAAGGTTGGTGCAGAGATGAAAGTTGATGGGTTTGGGTGTATAGATAATGTATCAAAGGGACTTGATATAATGGTTGATGAAGAAGGTGAACTTGTGGGTGAAACTGGACTTTTATCACCAACATGGATAATGTTTATGGTGTAGGTACTAAGGGTTTGAGATACGAAGTAGGAGCGAATCGTTTATGGATGTGGGTGTATGATTTGGAAATGGTTGTTTAAAAATATCTAAAGGTTGATTCGATGAGGCATTCGAGTTATCCACGGGAAGTTCTCCCTGATCAATAAGCCTTTGGAAAAAATCCTTGAACGTTTGACATTTTTCTATGTTGTGTCCTTGGACTTGATGGTACTTGCAATAGTGATCTTCTTGATACCACACAGGTTGTGGCCTAGATTCATTAACATGTTGGATAGGTGGTAGTGTGATCAAGTGTGTTGTTATCAACTTGTTAAATATGACACTGTATGATTCTCCTAAGGGAGAATAATTGGGCATTGGCCGTGTGAATCATTGTTGAGTTACTATAGATGTCGGGGTAGGAGATGATCTAACAACGATGTCGTTGGCAATTTTCTTTGATTTATCATTTGATATGGATGGTTTGACGAATTTGGTTTTTGGCTTATTGGTTTTCAATTTTAAATGCCCTATTCAAGGCACATGTCTCAAGCTTGCAGGCCATAGTAAAAGCCTCTTCAAAAGTGTGAAATGATTGGATTTGGAAGGTGGAAGAGATATGCTTGGCAAAAAGCGTGAAGAGCTCGATGAGATCAGTTTGAGGTAGTGGAAAAGATAATTGATTTATCATATTACGCCATCGTGACAAAATCCGTGATGGATTCATCTTTGAATTGGATAGTGTATAGGTCATTGATGGTTATTTTACGCACGATATTAATGGAAAAATGTTCAAGAAATAATTGTGCGAGTTGGGAAAAAGAAAATATTGAGTACTGGGGAATGTTATTATACCATTCCAAGGTGGACCAACCAAAGACATGGGGAAAGTACGAAGCATCAAGTCTTGGTCATGTGCAATGAGATAACATGTATGCTTGAATGCTCTGAGATGTTGTTGGGGATCCTCCTTGCTATTAAACTTGGTGAACTTTGGTAATTCCTAGTGTGGAGGATATGGTTTCATGGGCACAGATGGATGTATGGGTTCATTACATATTTGCTCATAAGACAATGTGAGCTTGGACCCCAATGTAGCAGCCTCTAGGTTGGCTAACCAACCTATCAAGATTTGCATGGGGTCATTGGGAAGTGTCTGTTGAGCAATGAAAGGTGGTGGTTGGATTTGAGTAGGTGTGGGGATCTAAGGAATTTGGTATGGGTGAGTGTAAGTTATGTGTGATAGTTGAGGTGGTTGCTGATAGAATGTGTGTTGGTGAGAAACAGGGGCATGGTGTGATTGTTGAGATTGTGGAGGTTGTGGAAGTAACTGTTGAGTGGGGATGTGAGTATATGTGGGTTGATAGCTTGAAATGACACTATGTTGCAAAGGTATGGTTGGAGGAAGTTGGGAAGTGAGGGTATAGACTTGTGATGTAGTAGGAATTTGTTGTCTGGATAAGGGATTTGACACCTGGGATGGTTGAATGGAGGTACCAGTGACCATAGGAGCCGTTGTAGTGGTAGGGATGGCAGTCACGATAGTCATGTTGATGTGAGGAAGATTGGGCGAAATGGGCGTAACTACCTGGGTGGTCTGGTGTGCCGATGGGTTGGTGGAAGATGATGCAAAATCATGTAAGGCCATAGATTGAGGAATGTCAGAACCAACATTATAAGGATAGACTTGCTGAAGCGGTGGCCCATCCAAAGGGAGGTGTATGTATCTTCTTAAAAGATAGTCTTGGAGGGCCATAGGGTTGGCATCAAGAATCTGTTTGAATTCTGGGTCTCCAAGAGGGAATACTGAGGTACCAATAGGTTCGATCTAACAGAGGGCAGAGTGGCTGGCCTAGATGGGATGAAATGTTGGTCTAATGCCATAGTGTGGGTGAAAGGTATGGAATGAGGAATATTAGTAAGAGGATGAGTGCCTGTGAGTGAGATAGGAAGAAACACGAGATGATGAAGTTGTTGATGTAGTGATTGATTGGGATGAAGTACTATGTGTGGCGAGGTTGTGTTCCATATTTTTAGCAGTGGATCGAGTGATTACGGGCATAAAAAGGAAATCGTTGTTATATTAACAAACAAGTCAGACAAACAGTTTTAAAATAAAAATAAAAAATCAAGAATGTGTGTAAAATAAAATGGCTGAAAGAGGACCTAGAAAAGGTAAACTATGTTTGGTTTCAGGTAATTTATGGCTGGGAAATGTCTGAAACGGTTCGGTTGGGTGATCAAATCCCAATCAATGAACCAGGTGCAATGAATGTTTCAATGTGTTGATTAATTTGTGGATTTTCAGGAAGTGTGTGATGATAAGTGTGATGCAAAAGTTAAACCCCTATTTACACTATGTGAGCAAGTAGAATGCACAAGGTTCATTTTACTCCAAATTTGAAATATTAAGTTCGATGCTGACAATCAACCAGGTGTATGAAAGTACAATGCAAAAAGGAGAAAATAATGAAAACTGAAGAATACTTGTATATCACTTTTTTCCTTTTTATTTGACAGCAAGTTGAGCCAAGTGTAAGCTTTAGGCGATTTGGAAAGCACCTTTTTCGTATTCAACTAAAATGTTTGAAAATGATAATCAATGATTGGGAACGTCCAAGGATGTCAAGACTGCTAGATGGGATTAACAAGCGACGATTGGTGATGTGGTCTGAGTTTAAGATCTTATCTCTGACAGCGCAATCCTGTAAAGGAAAATACGACAATTAGTGGATGTGATCCAAAAGAGATAAAACAAATAAATAAATTAGAATAAACAATTTACCTAGATTAGTCAGATATAAAGTAAAGTAAACACTAAACAATGCAATGGCTATTATTAATAAAATAAATTAGACACCAAACGATAGACACGATAATGTGATAATTAAATCAAAAGTAATAAATGGTGACAGACACTAAATAAATGACAAACCTATTGTAAAATTATAAAAATGAACAATAAATGAACAAGATGATAATGAAGCTCAGATGGTAAACGATGTTATCAAAGCCAATGTGAATATACGTTTAGTTATCGAATCTAAACAAACTTCACCAATAGACGCTTATTAAGGATATAAAATATAATTGGACATTTAGATGTAAATAAATTATTAGGAGAGACTATGTAATTAAATTGCATTAAGACTGTGTATCTAAGATAAATGTGGCCTAAAGAATTGTAAATCAATTATTATAAGGAGACTGTGAAGTTATTCCTACTACGCAATATCACTTATCAAAGCATTCTTTATAGACATGTTCTAACGAATTGCAAGCCAATAACTATTAATATACAAATCATTATTCATTGTGTAGAAACATGATCTGATTAATTAATGCAAATGTAAAGCTGACGTGGATTTGCAAAAGGCGTGGATGGTAGACAGGAAAAGGGAGGTCAGTGAAGATGGAGAGAAGGGACGTGGGTCTGCGTAGGAGGAAAGACAGAGGTGAGATGGGGAGTAGCGTAGATGGGGATGTGGGAAGAGGAGGTGGGACGTGGGAGGAGTGGTAGGCTCGGGAGGAGAGAAGGGAGATTGGACTAGAGGAGAAGGTTGGTGGGAGTGGAGGAGATGTGGGATGTAGGATAATAACAATTTTTTTTTTTTTAATTTTTTGATTTTATTTTAATTTTTTAATCATTTATTTAATTAAAGAAAAAAATGAATTCTATAGTACTCGTAAAACAAGAACAAAACTATAATTTTTTTGTCTCTCTTATTTGTGTAAATCTTAAAAATGAACTTTATACTTGTAAAGAAAGAACAAAACGACAATATTTTCTTGTCTTTTTTTTTGCGTTTTTAGAAAATTCAATAAAATTGCACACCTATTATAAAAAAGTCAATAACCGATCCTTTCAAACGAAAAAACCACTTACCCCAACGACGACACAAATAACTACATGTACGAACCACAATGCACGGTGGAAATAGTACCAATGATCCTGCAAGCGGGTGAATTTACAAACAAAAATTGCAGAACATATATCTAGATTGATGCGATGTCATATTCACAATAATATGAAATACAATAACTGTTATACATATGACACCCATACAAAGTGAGCAAGCAAACAAAATGACCAGAGTTTGGATCTGGTCCCACCGGGCATGCCAAATGTTGATCTGGAAAACTCATTCTCGCGCGGGTGAACACCGAGACTGCCAGCCACCAGCAACTCCAAATGATAGAGGGCTTAGGACCTCAGATGCAGCTATAGATTTTGGATACAGGCGCAAAGAAAATAAATCTGTAAAGAAAGAAAATAGATTTGCAAGATGGAAACAGATAAGATTAGATGATGATATACGGGGATTGCCTGACAAAGTAGATCTGGGAAGCATTAACTTCCTTGGTGGCTATCAATCCCCGTGTTCATAATAAAATAACGAATATCAAATGATAAGATGACATGCCAAAAACTATAAAAAAATCTGCAATATGTTGAAGAAAAATATAAATATGATACAAAAATTGATATCTGACGTAACAACCGATTGATCGTTAGGTTGGCGATATGAAACTAGTAGAGCTCCGCTTCCAAATACTCCACAATATGATGCAAAATTTCACAGATAAATGAATTTAAGCTTCAGAATTTCTAGAATTTTCTCCTCAATTTCTTTGTTCCTCCTCTGAGGGGAAAAGACTCATATTTATAATTTGAATTTGGATTAAGATAGAGGATTAACGAATAACCATAATTTGCAAAAGTAATTTTGATTAAGAGAACATAATGAAGAGTGGATTTGATGGTGGGGTTCATGATGTGAGAAAAAGGAAAAGATGTGATGTGGAGTGGGGACACGGTTAGGTGCAATAGTGAAGTCATGTGCTCACTTTACACTATTGATTTTTTGGATTTATTGTCGAGAGAGGAGATTTTTGAATTATTGATTTATGGGTGGGGTTCATATTTTAATAATTTGAAGGGATTGAATTTTTAGGTGGGAATTGATTTTTAGGTGGGAACTTGATTTTGACTTAAGTGGGGAACATGTGGGACTGGGTAGGTGAAATAAAGATTTCATTTTTAAAAGAAGGTGTCAGATGGGTGCATTTTGAATTAAATAATTTATGAGAGATGGGGGATGATTCCAAAAATTGAATTATCAAATGGGTCCATACGGAGCCCATTGATAATCAATCAAATAATATGAACAAATAAATAGGATTTTATTTAATTTAAGATAAAGAGAAGCGGGGATGGAAATTGTGTGAATATAAGATGTCGGAGGGGCGCTATACCAAAAATAGGTGTCTACAATTGTTTGCCATTGTATGCGGTATTTTCCATATGTTTATGTGCACACTTGTTTGTTTTTTGCAGCCTTGACAACCTTGCATGTCTTGTGACATTGTGAGTGATGTCCCATGTTTGCAACTTGCTTTATGTGACTTCCTTGTTTCTTACGTGTTTACAATACTGTGCTAGGTAGTTTCTACATTGTCTGAGTATTTTACACTTGTGTCATTGCATGCATCATTTTCAAACCAACACTTGTTTTGGCTAGCCATCCTTGCTTGTGCATGCCTTGGTTTCTTCCAAGCACACCCCCTTCCCCCCTAAGAGAAAAATTATAAAGTTTAGAGTGTAGTAGGTCCTCTTTTGGGGCCACATTCTTGTATCAAGGACATTGCATGCACCCCCAAAGAGGGCACATCATTGAGGGTCTACATACTAACATAACGTATTTACATTGGTTCGGTACAGTGCACTTTCTGCCCTTAACATTGTGGGTTTACATACAATGAGTAGGTTTAGACCGATCTACGAACCCCATACACAACGAATTTAACAGGAAATGGTGTCCTTAGCTTTTTGGGAAGAAATTAAAGGATTGGACATTAAAGTGGGTGTGCCTCTCTACTTCTGACAATGGTCGGTGGTGTCGGCTCACCCAAAAACTAGGACAATACAAAGATCTCTTCACACACATTTCAGCAGAAGTGGTCAAAGGTTGGAGGACACAGAGCATTTCCTCCCTACACTTCTTCAGCCAAAGTGGAGTGAGATCGCCCAAAAACTAGCAGAATATAGGATATCCTTATACACCCTTTTTCTTGACATGGATCAGGTGCACATGTTCCATTTACGCTTTTCATTTCACATATTTTACAGTTGTGTATTTCAAACATTTTTATACGCATGCATATTTTACGTAGCATTTTTACATACATACATATTTGACTACTTGATCATTTTTTCCTTGTAGGTCTGACTGTATGAGAAACAAGCAGTCTAATTGGGGGTAATAATAACAATGAAGATGAAAACGATGACAACATTCTTTGACAACACACGCCTTACTAACCATGCAGGTACACTACGCACCACATTAGCTACACACGTATTTTGCCCTATGTTCACTCTCATCACTTTTTCTATGTACATTTTTCATCTATAGTTTCCATGCTCCTCCATCTTTTTATCATTCCACGCTTTTGTCTAGTCCTTGACACATTTTCTACTACACTCTACATGGATATTAGGTATGCATCTCTATCTACTTTATGTTACTAAGCTTTCCGCTCACCAACATAAAGTGGGGGAAAATTTTAGTCATAAAATCATGTACTTTAGACATTATTTAGCCGGTCTCATACTACTATTTAGAAGGTTCTTAAGTGAAGAAAGTAATAATTAATCCCACCTTTTGGCCATCTTGTTTTACCTTTTATTTCATCATTCCCACACATTTTTACATACATGCCCAATTGTTTGGCACTTTCGTCATTTTATCCTAAATCGGGTGCCCTTGGGCACCCGATCCCACTCGGGGCACCCCGATCCCACTCGGGGCACCCCGATCCTTGTTTTAATTTCCTGCCTCTTTTGGGCTCTTTCTAGCCGTTTTTCATCCTTATCTTTTTCCTAGTCGCCATGTCGAGATTAATTATGAAATTAGAGCAAGAGAACCCTATAAATATAAAGTTATGAGACCATAATGAGGGCCCTAGTGTCACTTACTACTATCACTCCATATAGAGTTACATCTATTGCATCACTTGCATCCACATACTTCCATGCATTAAGGCTAGGAGATCTACATCAACACACACTTCATAGGGGGAGGGATTCTATTCTATTCCATGCACACATACTATTACATTTTCTACATTTAGTTATTGCTCGCTACTTCACAAAGTGCGTTTGGAACAAGAGCACGAGGCATGACATGCACACACACACAAAGGAACTACATTTGGAGTGCAAATGTAGTGCAAAGCTCATTTTAGTAAGCCTGTCGTGGTAGTGAGGTCGATCGACCCATTCATTTGCATCTTTTATTTTTTTAGGGTTTTGATACTTATTTTGTCTCTTGTAGGTCTTCAATTTCATCTTGATATATTTGACACATTCGGCGGAGTTTAGCAAATCTAGTGCGACACAGAATGAAGGTTATAGAGCATCTTGTGACCCAGAAAGAACTAGGTTCTGAGATTTTTCATAGACCATGATGCCTATTATGCCATATCGGGGGTGCCACAGGGTGCCCCCAGTACCCTCCTTGGTGCCCCATTCTACTCGATCTTCTAGATCCACGCTTTTCGGTGCCTACGTGTAGTTGTTCCAGCTTATGTATTTTCCTATCAGACATGTGACACCTTGCGACAGTCATCCATAATTAGTTGAGTTCATTCCTTACCTTCCTCTTGCACATTAGGGTTTTATTTCTATTAGTTCAATCATTTTAACCATTTTAGTCACTTCATATTACTTTAGTGCATTTATTTACAACGTTTTATGTCCTCCTAGATTAGATTAACTATTATTACATTTTCCCCATTTTAGTTAATTTTGGTTCAAACAAATACACTTGTGAGAAAAAGAGCTCAACAAAACCCTTTAATAACTTTGTTTGATCATTATTCCCCATGTAGACCATAAAATTATGCAATAAAGACATGAAAATATTATAAATAAGGGAGAAACAAGGTTGAACATGATTTGGTTGCCCAAAATGGGCAAGAACCTCATTTCAGATAACACCTTGAACCGAAACTTTAAATCACAAGGTACTTAAAATTGAAATGGACAATTTTAGGTCCCAATTCTTGGGTTGAAACTTACTAAGATAACTACAAAATGTTTCACCATGGAAACCAAATAAGTACATTTGGTTTTCCAAATAAAATATGTTTAAGTTTCCCTATTTTCCTATTTAGAAGAATCTAAAAACAATCATCCTCGTGGTTGATATTCCAGTAGTCTATGGGATGTTGCAATTTTTTTTTTGAAAAGGGATCTTGAAGGAATAATTCAACTAAATTAGCCATATGTTATGATCTTAGTGAAAGAAGATAATTAGAAATTAGAACCTAATATGAATGCCAAGAAACTAGTGTCAATTCTGAAGATCTTAGAGTCGACATCTTATATGCTATAAAAAGTTATGGGTCTTATATAGTGATGATATAGGAGGATTTAAAAGCAATGGGGCTAGTTGAAGTAAATACAAATTATTTGAGGGCCCGCCCTTTAAATTGAAAATTCTTATTTTTATTTGATTTTGGATACATGATTTTCATAAGAGATCAAGGTAAATCAATAGCATAAATTCTTGTAAATTTGTAGTAAGAAAGTGATTGATGAAACTAGTGATGAGAAATGAGGGTATCCGGTGAAGTTTGAAAAAGTGAGATGTTAGTTTTAGATCATCTCCTCAAGATGCATGGTGAGGAATTGTTGAGTGAATATGAGATTTTTTCTTTCCTTTTTGGAGAGAAAAACCTCTTTGAATATGGGTTAAAAATTAGGAAAATGTGGGAATCATTTGGAGTCGGCCTATTAAGGAGAAATGAATTTTGCATGGAGTTTGGTTTGCTGACCCATGGTGGGTACCAAAATGTTTTTGATTTCTCATTTTTGTTTCATCCTTACATTCATTTCCCTTTTAAGAGATGAGACACTATGTGCGAAAAAACATAGTATTGATAGTGTATAAGAGGTAAAAAAATGAAGTGATTTATGTGAAAGGTGGTTTTTGTGATGAAAGTTCAAGTATTGGTCAACATGAATCCTTTAGAGGTCATGAGAATTATATATAATGCACCATGAACTACTTCCTAAAATTCAACATCAAAGAGGATGTGACAAATAATGATTCCATATTTCCATATAATTCAATAAAACCCATGATTTTTGTGAGTTGTAGGTGACCAAAAGCCCACTTTTTGAAGGGATATTCACTTATGAGAAGGGTTATACATAATTTTCCAAGAGGAGGTGTGCAAGATTCACTTTCCATGGCACTTATGGATATTTTAACTCACTCGTTTCTCCCAAACAATTAAGGAGGGTTTTGTACTTCATTGAATCCATTAATATGTTTACAAATCATTGGATTCTTTTTTCACCCCTATGTAAGTAACATTTGAAACAAAGAAAATATTGAATTTGGGTTGTCGCATGATTGTTTTAGGTGACGAGGTTTTCAAATGTTTCATTTTAGTTGCATGTATTTTCCTTGTTTTCCCATGTTGGTATCCTCTTTTCTTATCTTGTGCAATACACATTATGAAAATGGGTTAGTACTATGTTTATACTTTTGAATTCTTTTCCCAATGGATAAGGAACTGATTTTACATGAGATTATGGAGTTTTATCATGTCTCATTTTCCATTTTTATAAGTCATCTCCACAAGTTACAACTAGTTTTTGTCCCAAACTTTAACTCAAGAGAAAATTGAAGTACACTAATCAAATTTGGTAACAAATGATCAAATCCAATCAAATAAAAATAGTGGAATGGATTTAATAAGTCTTTTGGGCTCAATAAATCTTAAATTTTTCTAAGTGTTAAAAATTAGAGTATGTTAGAGTTTTAGACTTTTGGTGCACAATTGGAATTTGCATGCAAATTGTGTTTGAACTTATGATTCCCGATTTGAGTTTCCCCTTATTTCAGAATTTTGTAAGTTTCTATTGCATGCAAATAGACTTTTTCGATTTTTGAGTTGTAGATTGCCTTTGTCAATTTGCAAGTTACAAATCAACTTTGTCAATTTGCAATTTAAAAATCAGCTTTATCAATTTGCAAGTTGTAAGCTACAAATTGTAAGTTACAAATCAAATTTTTTAATTTGCAAGTTACAAATTATAAGTTCCAAATCGAAGTTGTCAATTTATGTAAGTTGCAAATTGAATTTGTAAATTTACAATTTAGAAGTTGATTTTTAAATTTGCAAGTTCTCATGTTGGGTGGATTGACTTGATCAAATTGCAAGTTTCTATTTTAGAAAAATTGACTCATTCAAGATTGCATGTAGCTGAAAAATTATGTATTTGGAAGAGATTTATTCAGGATATTTCGAGAAGCTTTGTGTTTCCCATGATATTATAAATAAAACATTTCATCATTTCTTGAGGGGGTTTGAATTGCTTCTAGAGACTTAAGGATATTTGGCTAGGTTTTGATTCATTACAAGATCTTGTAAGAGAGGAAAGTGTATGATGTTGAACTTTGTGTCATTATTTCTTTGGCAATAATATGTTTTGTTATGTCATGTTTTTATCCTTCGTCATTCCTTTCGTGCATGTAGAATCCCTATTAGAATTTTTTCTTATATTAAATGATCTTCTTACAAACTAAAATAAGTTCTTTCCTCCTTTCCTTATTTATTTATCCCTAAATTCTCTTTTCCTTTCTTCTCACCTTTCAACTTATATTTATTTCATGGGAGTAAAATCTCAACTATACAAGTTAATTAGTGTAAATATTGTACACATTCATTCTTGTTTGTTTTAAATTTCATTGAAGGGAGTCTTCCATCACAATAGAGGAGGGACTCTATCCCACACATTGTTGGTAAAGCACCATATTTTACATGTGAACAAATATTTTGTTAACAAACCACACCCTTACAATGATAAGAAACGTTATAGCGCAAAGTTGATATGGAGAGAGTCTTATCTTTGTTAATCAAACTCCTCAACCTTAGGTAGTCGTTAGATAATAACATGAACTGCAATCTATTTTATTTGTGAGTTAACATGCTACCCAAAACCATGAATGCGTGTGATAGATAGGAGCTTTACATTCGTGGAGGAGCTTAATGCTAATTTTTAAAATTGAAAAGCACACTTTTATTAATACATAAAAATAGTACAACATTAATCGTATAATAATGATGGGTGGAAAGAGCCAAAGAGTCACACCCTAGAATGTCAAGGTCTCGAGTTTGAGGTCTCAAAACAATAACACAAACAAAGAAGTACGAGAAAAGGAACAACAACACAGCTTTCATAAGGTTAAGGCCTTTTTAACCTCATTTAAACACGTGAAAAATTAGCCATTAGATAACATGGTTCTTAACCCGTCAACATCGTTGGTGGTCACATGGTGCGATGCAATAAAACATGTCATTTCCAGTTTCGTGCACATCCTCAAGTGATCAATACAATCACAATATCCAAAAGACTCTGTTCCAATCGCTCTTAGCTCCTAATTTATCTCATACTTCTTTCTTTCTTCAAAACTGTCACTTATGGATTCGTTGTCTTATTGTTTTATAGAAAAGTGATGTGCACATTAAATTTATTTATTGCAAATCTAGTAATGAAGATAATTAAATTCATTGCTACAATCGTGAGTTTGGACGATCTGTGGCTTCTCACACAGATCTAAGTTGTGTGTGAAATAGCATAGGTGAAATTTGCATTCCAATGAATTCTCGAATCGAATTTTAGAATAAGTAAAATTGAGTTATATAAACCTTATTGACATTTACATTAACAAAATGATTGTATTAATTGCATATAACAAATAATTTGATATTTTAAAACAAATAAATTATCAAAAAACTAAAGTAATTTTGAATATGGTAATATGGCAGCCAAGTGGAGAAAGAGGACTATACAATTTTCCACCCCAACAAGATGGTTCATAGAGGTATGGGGTCTTAACCATCATTCTTATGCTTTTATTCTTTTGGACTGCAACAACTAAGTGGAAAAAATTTCCATAATTCGAAGTCTGCTAGGCACCACACTCACCACCACCGCCACCAAATCCACTATGTCTATCATACACCCTACCAAATCCCTTATTAGCTGAAATGCAAAGAGAAAGAGGAGAGGAGCTCTGCCTACTCTTCGAGTTCTGATGAGTGGTGTTCTGGCCTGGTCCATGGGACGAGGAACAAATATATGGGAAATTCGGAAGCACCTTACTAACATCAGAACCATAATTTCCTTAATGGTATAAGAGAGATTAGAGGTGCTTCACTTACAGGAGACCTTCTTCCCATAGACTTCTGAAGTAGAACATAAAAATGAAAACAACTTTGTTAGTTTCACAAAAATCTTTAATCACAACCAATTTATTAAAAATAACATTATTTATGTCTTTCTAAATGTGGAAAAGAGTATCATTATAAAATATTTGCCAAAATTTATTGTGTTTTGGAGATAGGATGAATCTTCTAGTAAAATAATAATTAGTTTTATAATCCATAATTAGTTTTATAATCCATTTTAGAGTATATAGACTAGAAAATTGTAATATATTATATTTATGCAAACATAGAAAATATACGAAAATTAAATGTTGAGCTAAACCTGTAAATTTTAAATATATCAAATTAAAATTTATAAATATGAATATTTAGAATGATTAGAACTGTTATTTTATATTTATTTGAAGAGACAAAATAAAATCAATGACAACCTGGGATGGTAGCAATTTTCATAATATATCCCTTAAAATATGTCTAAGACCTTCATATTTAAGAGACACTTTTAAAAAAAATCATTGCCCGAGTAATATCTTTTAATCTTTAGCACATATGTAATATACCAATGTTTTTTCCAAAGAAATGTACCAGTTTATGCTATTTATTAATAATGCATCTGTTATTAAATTATTCATTACCAGTTTATCCACTGAAGTCTAAATAATTGAAAAAAAAAAACGAATCTGATTTGTATTCCATCCTCTAAAATATGGTACTGCGAGCAAAGGTGTTAAAAGAGCCTTACCACTTTGTGATTTTATCAACCTCCTGCTGCTATCTCCACAGTGCACTGTAACTAATTATGGCCCTGCATTCTTCGTCTACTAAATATATATTCTTCGAGTGTATTCATATCGCATGCCAACTTCTTTTGCATGTTTAAGCTGGAACAGTGACTACGTGGAAATCTCATGTTGATAATGCATGAATTAGTTTTTATATCCAGCTTCACCAAGCATGCATAGCTAAGTCAAGTCTAATGTCCACTTATTACCACGTAAATAGTTAGTTCTATTAACACACTCAAATCAAATGCTAACACTATAAGTAAAAGGAAGTCTAGTCTAACTAATTTCACCACAAGATCATAATTCGACTATAACAATTTAAATAATAATTATACATAAGCAAACTCCACATGTCCAAATCATGCACAAATAAATCCAAATGGTGCATGATTTGGACATAAATTAAAACTAACAATAGCATGTGTAAAATGCAATGTGAATGCCGAAGCGGTATATGTTATTTGATTTAAAAGGATGATTATTACTTTTGTAGTTGATGTTTATAAGGGGTGTGATTGATTTTGTGAGTGTAGGAATATAGATGAAGCGTTACATTTAAAGGTTATATCTCTACATTTCAAATTTGTTACAAATATGTACATATACATTTGCATATCTTATATCATGAGTGATAGTTAATTACTTTTGTAGTTAATGTGGTTTGTAATTATTTGGGGATATTGTGTTTGTGTTGCAACATGTTTGAGACAATGGGTACATCGGTTGTTTGGTTGTTGAAAAATCCATTTTTGTCTTATCGATAACATGTTGATAAAGGGGTGTGATTGATAGTGGAAGTGTTGGAATATATATGAAACATTACATCGAAATGTTTTGTGTATACATTTAAATTTGTTACAAAATCGTAGATATGCAGTTGCAAATCTTATATCACGATATATGAACTAAACATGAATACATGAAGACCTTTGTACATTTAGAGAATTTATATCATGAATGGTAGCATTTTGTGGCCAATTTTATTTCCACTAAACATGAATACATTTGATACCCCTTGAATGGAACTGCCTCTTTGGATACAATAAGTGTTGAGTAAAGTAGTAGTGGAGGTGCTATCAAAGTAGAGGGTAGTATTTATGACGGGTTGTTTTGGTTGAGGGATAGTAGTCTTGACTCCTCCTTTCTTCTTGCTCTGAGTGTTGGTATGTGCGCCATTTTTGAGTACCTTTTGAATGAAAAAGGAGGTGAAATGCACATATTTAAAAGTGAAGGAACTATGGAGAAAGTTGTGAATGTCAGACCTTGCCTTTCAGTGGTTCCAATGTTGATAGTTGCTCTATGCAAAGTAAGTCCCTAGGACTTGTGGATAGTTAATTATCGAGGCCATTTTATTCGGCAATTGTCTTTGATTCCCTCTTGAAATAGGGGGTATCCAAATGTGTAACGGGTTGGAGGGATTCCAACATGGGTCGTTGTATCTATCAAATTTGAAAATAACAAATAAAGGTAATGTTGGTGGTAACATTGATGTGTCGTAGAAAATGTCAGTGGTTGTCCCTGATTGTTGGAGGGATTCCAAATTCAATGTTCTGTTTCATAACAATTGTTGTTGTATACTGGCTCCTATGCCACATTATGAGATTTAGAAGGAAGTAGTGAAATTGTGGGTGGGAACCAAAATGCCCATCATGTTAGCACATCAAATGTAGATTGTATTCATGCATTGGAACTTCTTTTGTGCGGCGTTGTTGCCACATTGTTTTTCCTGTTGGAAATAAAGTTGGGAAAGCCATTGAGAAAAGGACTTCTATATTGTATTCATTTATTGGCGAGAGCCCAAGCTTTGGCCATGGCATGGTAAATACGAATACATTTGATACATTCGATACCGAGGTGGATACATGAAGGTTGAGAAAAGTAGTAGTGGAGGTACTATCAAAGTAGAGGGTAGTATTTACTACGGGTTATTTTGGTTGTTATGGCAGTAACGTTGATGTGTTGTAGAAAATGTCAGTGATTGTTCCTGTAGCACCATTTACGAGGTCTGTTTCAACCCATAAATTAGCAATAAGCATGATTTTTTGTTGTTTGCATAACAGAACTTTAGAAACAGTAATATCCTCCTTTACTAATATTTGTGGAAATGTAGCCATTTAACATGTGGATTGGGTTGAATTTGGGATATTATATTGTGGACCTGACAATATATCTTGTGGGGAAAAAGTGCAGTTGTGTCACTCACTCAATACATCCAGTAGAACTATTGCTAGAAGGCATCTAGTTCCCCAACAAATCATGACTTCCTTGCAGGAAGTGACCAAACCAGATAGCATCCACATAATGTGTTAATCCAGTAATGTATGAAATAAGCAATTATACATAAATTGTACTAACACTTTATTCAAACTTAAATTTTATTTTATGATCTTCTCAATAACAATTATACATGAATTGTAATTCAGCCATAAATTGTATTCTAAGAACTGCTCAAGATTAATTAATGTTGATAGATAAAGAATAATTCTTGTATTTAGTTCGGTAATTAGTGGCATGACCCCTATCAATTTTGTTAGAATGTTGTTGTAAACATAGCATTCTATGATGAAATGTCATTCCGTCCCCACTACCTTTGAAGTACAAAATAGACATATGTTGTTGTCCCACTCTTCCTTCAAGGTTGGCCATCTACCAATCTCACACCTAAGCTGGTGTGAATTAGTCTTCAACTGGGTTGTAGGAATCTTTGTTTTCTACTTTTTCGCTTGTGTAACCTTTCTAGCCATGTTCATATGTGGGGTTGAATTCGGTGAGATGGTATTGTCTCTTCATACCTCATATGTAGAGTAAAGAAGACCATTTCCCTTCCGAATAATGAAATAAGAATGTATTGTGGTGTTTATAGTGTACGGAATTAATTACACAAAAATGCGCTATGAATCTAACAAAAATGAAAGTTGATGGATAAATAACTCTGAAACATGATGAATTTGTCAGTTCCAACCGCGTGAAAAGCGTAAAACTATTTCTTACTTGTAATAATGTGTCCAAACGTGTGGAAATCCTCTGAAAAATGGAATCTCTGCACATACAACATGTGTCCAATTAGAAAGTATAAACACGAAAACTACAACACTTAGGAATAAAGACAATTACAAAGTATCGAGAAAGCATGAACGTAAAAAGATTAAGATGCTGCTACGAATTTTTGTCTGTAGGGGGTGGGTCTTGAACATGCCAACCAGAACCAGACAAATCTTTACTACTATCCGGCACGTCCCAACTAGAGTGGGTCAAGCTTTCATCTTCAGTACTTTCAATAAATGCCTGAGAAGGTGAGAGATAACTTGGGAAACTTGTCGGACAGAGGTGGGAGGCTCCAACCATCATGAGTGCACGGCTCTGGAGCAGCCGACGAGCCCCAGTTGGCTGGGTAGTGGGGGGCATCCCATCCTCGATGGCATAAAAATTTAAATTTGAAATTAAACATTTCATTTTTTTTGTTGGGTAAATATTTTTTTACTAGAATTATGAACTAAATACTTTTGTGAGGTTTTAAACTTAAATAGGACTCGACACAACAAGTCTATTTTACCAACTCACCTACATTTCATTGGCATTAAGCATCTCATTACATCCATCTTTACAAACAAGTGCTAAATGGACCATTTAAGTTTAGTCTACTCATGAAAGATGGCAATAAGATTGACCCTATGGTAAAAACATGGTTAATTTGCAAAAATAAATACTCTATGATAACACATACACCCAGTGGGTTTAACACGTTGAGCTCATTTGGATTTTAACTTTTGAAACTGGGTTATATGTGCAATAAGTATCCAATCGTATAGCTTGACTACTATATCTCAGTAGACCGTTTTCTGGAAAATTGGATTGATAAATTTATTTATAATTGTATGCTTCCTTTTTTTTGGGCTGGAATTAATCATTTTTTATATTACATCATACTTTGTGTTTGTACCAGGATTTTTAGTTTATACATAGAAGCTCATTTCATTCGGTTTGTGTAGATTATTTTGTTTGGGGGAGAGGTTTGACATATTCAATACGCATATTGAGAGAATTCTTGGAGTTGAAGCACATTCAGTGAAGCAGTATGGCAGAAACTGCTTCAGAATTGCGCGAGAGGCTGTTGGTAAAGCACAAAGAAGCCCAAAATCTGATCAATTATGATAATGAGAATAGCAGGATGGCAATTAAGGAAGAAGGGGAGCCTGAAGTTCTGCATGATGGACTTAATTTTGGCCAATTCATGTTAGTTGGCTCTGTTGCTGGCATGGTTGAGCATACTGCTATGTTTCCAGTGGATACATTAAAAACTCGCATGCAAATGTTGGCTAGTTCAGGTGGTTCTGCTCATTCGGGTGTGGGAAGAACCCTTAGGTGTATAATGAAATCCGAGGGGGCTCTTGGACTCTATAGAGGCATTGGAGCAATGGGTCTAGGAGCTGGACCTGCTCATGCTGTGTATTTTTCTATGTATGAGGTTTGCAAGGAGAAATTGGGAGGCAACAGACATGGTCACCATCCTTTTGCCCATGTTGCATCTGGAGTAGTAGCTACTATTGCAAGTGATGCAGTGTTTACACCAATGGATGTGGTGAAACAGAGGTTGCAATTGAGAAGCAGTCCATATGGGGGAGTAATGGATTGTATAAAGAGAATGTTGAGGGAAGAGGGTTTTGGAGCATTTTATGCTTCCTATCAAACTACTGTGGTAATGAATGCCCCTTTCACTGCTGTTCATTTTGCAACTTATGAAGCTGTCAAGAAAGTCCTCACCAAATTTTCTCCAGAAAACGCAAGTGAAGAGCACCTACTTGCTCACATCATTGCAGGCGGGGCAGCTGGAGCTCTAGCAAGTGTTGTGACAACGCCACTTGATGTGATCAAGACCCGGTTGCAATACCAGGTCCGAATCCTCTTCTTTAATAATTTAGTATTAGTCTTGAATTTAGATTTTCATGAACAGTATGGGAAATAGAGAGACTTTATAATTTTTCCTGAAATTCAATTTCTCAACTTGAAAGTTTCGAATCATTGACATAAGCCTTACCCCATAATCACTTATAGAAACTTACCTTACTTGTATAAACAAGGAATTAATTCCAATCCAGAGTTAAAATCCATTTGATTCGCTATGATTTTTGGGATATATAATATCTATGTTGTTATATTTTTATATAAGTTATGATGAAAAAATTACAGTGCTCATTATAAAGATTTATTGAATTGGTTTTCTTTTTGAAAATTACTTACACTCGCTCTTAGTCATGAAGCTACTTGCTCTCTTACTCTTTCATTGAAAATGGGGCTAAATTAATTATATTCATATATCATTTACCAGACTGTTCCTGTTAGCACCTGTGGAGAATTTCATCTATGTTCTTTTTAGTCTGAGCTTGTCATCAATGTTGTTGTCGAGGTTAACTATTCCATATGCTTTTGTCTTCTTTTCTATTTTTAGACATCAGTTATCCCATTTTTATGGCAGTAGCTATCTCTAAAAGCTATCTAGAGTACAGCTAATAAGACCTAAAATTATACTAGAATAGCTTTTTCGTTGGCGTACATTTTTTCATTCACTAGTTTGTATTCACTGATTATAGTTGACTTTGATTAGATTGAATTCGAGGATATTCAAAGAACCCATAATTTCAGGTTTTTGATACAAAACATATTAAGTTCTTGAATTAGAGTGTGAACCTAATTGATCCATCCTCTGACGAAAGTGACGCTTAAAATATTATGTACTGAGTCAAACATAATTAATGGCAGGTTCTCACCAGAACATGTAATAACTTATCTCCAAAAGGAACCTTTTCTGGATTATTCTCATGTAATACCTGAGAATCACCATAGAATAAAAAAAGTATTGACTAATCTAACCCTCAATGGTTGCAAATGCATTTAACAATCCCCATAAGCTCTCATTTGTGCTGCTTGATAAACTTTCATTCATGTACTTTCAAATACCCTCAAAGGAATGGTATTTTTCCACTTTTTTTTGAGCCTGCCCCTCACGCCATGATTCCTTTCAAATTAAATAGGGGAAAGTGCGTATGTTTGTGTACATTCTTTCCCTCTTTTTTCTGGTATTTTATGTTACATTTTTTTGCAATTGTTTTTGGTATCAGACAACACCAATGTAAATGAGTTTTTTCAATTTTAATATCTAGAATAGTACAAGCTCACTTATAATCTCAAGCACTTTAAAATTCTCATCACTCCAAACAGTTTTATAGATTGGAAGGCGACAAATCTGAAGGCATGAACTCAGGGTTTTATATAATCAAGAAAATGCAAATGATCAACTTGAATCAAATTAAATAATGGTTGTGTTTGTTGCATGCATCAAAATAAAAATATTCCCCCAAGGCTGCATAAAAATATGCATGCTATTTGGACTTCAAGAATGAAGTCGTCAAGTGAGGAAAACTTGAAGGTTCTTGTAGCTTGGTGCCCATGATGGGCTTCTTTGCAAACTTTGTATTCGCTGTAGTCAGTCAGAATTTTACCCATGGTTTTGATTTGTTATTCATCCATTATTGAATGCAAAATTGAAATTGCAAGGTTTGGACATTTCCCAATAAATGGCGGCCTTGGGATCCACTTGTAAAACTTTCTATTGGTATTTCATTATCATTACGTTTTTGGTCATGCATCTTGCTGTTAATTTGAGTAACTTAGCTGGTTTGTTAAGCTGCAGAGGCACATGCTTGATGTGCAAAACACCATATGTATAACAGGTTTCATCACCTTTAGAAGATATATATCATGCATTGGTTCTTTCTAAATGGGCACACCATTTATTTGTCTTTTTGAGTTCTTCACAAATGATATGGTGACCTGTTGCGCTGAAGTAGTGAAACATACCAATCAAAATAACAATGTAAATTTTGTTGTTCAATTCTGTAGCGTGACATATGTAACTTTGTTGATTGTGCAGGGGGTTTGTGGTGCAGAGAGATTCACTAGTAGCTCAATACGCAACACGGCTCAGAAAATAGTATCTAAAGAGGGGTCTGCAGCTTTGATGAAAGGCTTAAAGCCTAGAATGCTTTTCCATGCACCTGCAGTCAGCCATTTATTGGTCTACATATGAAGCAACTAAATCTTTCTTGCATAATTTAAGTCAAACAACTTAAAGTTAGTTATGCACAGAAAATACCAACTAAAGAGGGGCCTGCAGATATAACCGTGCGAAAAGCTTAAAACTATTTCTTACTTGTAATAATGTGTCCAAACGTGCGGAAATCCTCTGAAAAATGGAATCTTAAACTGATGTTTTCACCGATATTTTCCTGCAGATTAAATCAATATATGAAAATATCACATTTACAGCATATACACACATGATATCCGCACTGCATATATATACATGCCCATGATATACTCACTGTATATCCATGATCGACACTCTGAGGCGGTTTAAAATATGGCGGACTCATACATCTCAAAATTCCAAAGCATTCGTCCATATCCACAGTGACCGTATGTACATACGCGCACGGGCTTTGCAACTAAATACAAGAAAACAATGTAAACCCTTTGACATCTGATGCCTACGAACACGAAATCCCATGTATCATATTCTCCATCACAAACACGAGCAGTCCTAGAACTTGACTATAGCAGCATGGATGCAAAAGGATCCCATAATCCATTAAGAAAACTCGTGCAAAAGTTATAAAAACCAATGCATGTTGGAATGAGTAGATTGAAGTATTGAGGCTAGAATATTTCCTCTCCAAATTCCACAATCATCTGAAAAGTAGCAGAGAGCTAGAACAAAAATTGGTAATTTAAATTTGATGAAGCGGGGACCAAGCGATTCGGCATGCAACTGCAGCTATTTCCGCTAAAAATAGGAAAAATAGGCAAATACCCGTCAAATTTAATCTCGTGTAAAAAACGTCCAAACGGCCGTCAAATTTAATATAGTTGTAGAAATATCCGGAAGAGCCTTTCCCATAGGGAGAACGCCTTCAGCGTAATTAAAAGCAATAAAGAGTTTTGGCCATTCAAATTGGGATGTGACACTCGTAGGTAGGTATGAAATAATGTCTCTATTTCTTGAATACTTATACAATTGCATAGAACTCTTGATTATACATTAAATACTTGTGCTTCACATCGTTAAGGTTCTTATTTAAATATGTAATAAGTTTTTTTCTTAATTTAATATTGTACTCAATCTTTTGTTAATAGCATTAATTTACTTGAAATTTTTATCAAAACATGGTAGTGCCAACATTTGTTGCTTAATTACTTTCTTTTTCAACTTTTGAAAAATCGATTATATTTCCATAGTCTTTTAAAAATATTTTTCTATCCTTATCATTCCCGATGAAGATTTTGGTAAACATAAATCCTAACCATTAAAAGATCGCAATTGAAAAACACTTATAGGTGATGGGAAATCCACACTTGCATGTACGCACACCTTTTTGCTGTCCATTTTCAAACCTTATATGTAAATCACAAAACCAACTATACTAATTCTTCTTTCATAAAATTACATTTTTTCAAGTTTACGATAAAAAAATTATTTCAAAATCTCATTAGCTAGATGGCTTAAGAACTTCATTCATCGACACATGAATTTGCTCAATGCATTCGTCAACCAAATGACATATCCAACCATTCATATGGTCCTCACCATATTTTAATAAAGAGACTTTCATTCATCTCCTTTTTCCTTACACTATAACATTTAGACCAATTAAAGTCACAACCTAAAGTTGTCACTAAATCACCTTAAAGTTGCCAATGTAAATTGTCACATCCTAAAGTCATATTTAAAGTCACAAACTCGAGGCGACTATAAAGGTGACATTATAGAATCTTTAACGAGGAGACTATAACATGTGACATTAGTCCAATGGTTTTAAATGCAACTTAAATTTTGAATTTAATGTGTGGTCACTTATATTACAACTTAAAATTTGACAAGTGTGATGTTGGGGTGTCTCTAATGATAAATTTGGTTGCATCTTAAACTTGTATTATTTTGTGACTTGAATTGGTCCTTCTTGAAGTCACATTTTAAGTTAGAGACAATAGTAAAGAGTGCCACTTAAAATTTAAAATGTTTTAAATTTAGGTGTAAAAATTCCTTTTAAAATAAATTTGCAAATATGTGTTCATTTTAGAAAACCAAGGCATAAGTATTATCCAAACAAGTGAGAAACCCAAGGCATACATATTGTGTTGAATTGAGGAGGGCATCTTTTGCTATGCCCTTAGTCCTATAGGATATGTAGTGCCGACTTGTGGCTTACATAATCTCTTTTCTTGTCATATGTCATTTATTTTTGCTTTCATATGTTTAGTAGGTTAGCCTTGGTGTTGGCCATAGTGTAGGAATGTTATATATAGGTGGTAGTAAGGAGTAGTTAATCATCATATTGAACACTTGAGACTTATTGTATAGTTTGGGGTTTCCCCCTCGAAGTGGCTAAGCTATTCTACTTGTATATTGTGATCATTTGTCTATAATTTGGTGTTTTATTGAACTGTTGATATTCAAATTTATCCAATTAATTTCTTTATAAGTAGTATCATAGCGTGATCTCGTAGGAACTATGTCAAAACCCTAATTGTGAAGGTTTAGATATATCTCGAAACAATAGTGATTTTTTTGTAATTTTATTTGGGTTGTTGTAAAAGTAGTAAAGTAATATCCTCTCTAAATTACAATATTTTTGACTCATTTTGTAAAAGTTATAACATTTTTGTGGTTTTTCATTAATTTACTACCTAGGTTACGAGTTTTGGAAATTTTTATTTTAGTTTCTTATATTTTCGGAAAGCTTGCCAAAAATTAGCTAGGGTTTGTTCTCTATGTTTCCCTCTATTTGGCCAATAAATTTATGAAACCCCAAACCCTAAATTTTTACCCTAATCCTTATATCAAGAGACCCAAACCCTACATCATGATCGGTAGATCAACTCAAGGCAAAGGGAAAGGTCAAGAAACTCTAGGAATGACTCCAAATAAAGAAGATATGGATTTGGAATCTTTAGGTTTTGGAGTATCTGAGGTAGTCAATCAACTTCAGGAAAGGGTTAATAATATGGTGAGTAAGGATGACCTCAACAACGAGCTTCTTCTACTGGAAGGTAACCTTATGGGTGAAATGAAGATGAGGTTTGAATAAATGAGGAAGAAGATTATGCTCACTCTTTCAAGCATGAATTCCCATTCCATTCACATGGGTTCCTCAAACAATGCAAACAAAGTTCCAAATCACACGGCCAAGGAGGATCATTTACAAAAATTGGCGGATCTTCTAATTAATGGCATGGCATTATTCCAAATATGTAAATGTGCAAGTTCGATGGAAAGGATGCACTCAATTAGATTAACCAAATGGAAAATTTATTTGATCTACATAAAATCCCATCGGACAAAAGGTGACCATGGCATCCTTATATCTTGAACCGACTAATTCATTTGGTACCATTGGCTATGTTGTCGGACATAGAATATTAGTCTCGATATCACATGGATAGTTTTCACTGAAGAGATGCAATTGCACTATGGTTCGAGTGTGTTGGAAAATTACTTTAGCTACATAGCTAAGTTATGACAAACAAGATCAATCAATGATTATGTTAATCAATTCCAAAACCTCGAGACGTTAGTGAATCCACACACTAGGATCATAACATCCCACCACACTTTCGTAGGGTTCGACCTTAGGGTGAGTCCAGTGCCCACACTCCCATATGTTCGAGTCCCACTTCACTGACGTTTAGGTGCCCCAAAATCCCTAACTACTCAACATAACCAACCGAGTGGGATTCAAACATGGGTGGTCATTGTGATACCAAATATAACGAATCATTAAACCAAAACGTCTAGGTGTTAGTGAATTCCTACACAAGGATAATAACATTCGACTTATGATGGGTGAATACAAAATGCGTCTATTGTATTCACTATTCCCATGGGCGGAGCTGATATTTTTTAGGTGTTAAGTGGATAACAACTTTGGGCACCATAGCACTCAATTTACAAGATTTTTTTCATGTGCTTTCATTCTAAAGGAAGACAATTTGAACTTTGAGGACTACAAGAAAAAACTCCTCAAGTGGTTAGCTCTCACCAAATGTAAAAGATTCTTAAAAAGGGGGTTGAAGGATTCGAAGCACACTTGTTCTCCATGAAATTTTAACCACCAACTACTGTAGAACATCCTCATCTTTAGAAGGTCATTGATAAACATGTAGTTGTCTTCGAGGATCCTAAAGGACTATGATTTAACAAAAACAAACTTTTGTAAAACCTTAATTGTAGAGTCACATATGATAATAAATGATAAAATATAGGTTTGACACAATAAATAAGAAAGTAAATTATAAATTCTAAGCAATAGGTATAGGAAGAAAAATTTACACGTTGTCCAATATTGGTACAAGCTAGGAAAACTATTGAAACAAGAAGTGAAGAGTGTCGTAAATGCTCAGGATAAATTACAGACTACATGAATATATCTAGACATGGGCGCCCATAGAAAAACAATGGTTATTTGGTGCTTATGACTATGAAAATGGTCAGAACTTGATCTTCACTATTTCAAAAAAGTATTGCAAAGATTGTGTTGATTTCATGTGTGTCGTAATATGATCACCGACATACATGTAACTGCAAAACAAATATTCACTTGCAAAACCCACAATACCACATCAAATCCAAAAAGAAAGATGTAATATGGGGAGTCGGACTAAACTTGATGGTCACCCAATAGAGTGAGCTTACAACCGAGCATTGCACTCCATCGAGAAGACTTCATATAGTTCTGGTGAATGTGTGTAAGAATCATCCCCTAGGATTCCCTTGTGCAAGTGCACTTGATAGCGGGATGTAGCTAGATGTAACAATGTAGATAGATGTGTGGATGGAATAAAGAAACTTCCCTTCCTATGTTATGTATGCAGAAAATGCAGTCCCTTATCCCTTGAATGGATGCTATATGAATGCCTTGAAGTGCTTTAGGTTCCTTTAGATGCAAGCTTAGGTGATGATAGTATATGCTTAGAGCTTGGTCCTTGATTTTGAACACATAACTATGTATTTATATGATTCCCTTGTTTGAATTTTGTAATTGACAATTGGAAGGCTGACCCATAAGTGAAAAATATTCCTAAAATATAAAAGAGACCTAAAAGAAGTGAGTAAGGTGGAAAAGGTTCAGGGGTGCCTAGAGGGGACAAGGACGCTTGGGCGTTGTTGTCCTATTTGGGAGTTGGTGATGGGAGTAATAAAAGATAAATAAATAAAATACCGACTGGGTTGTAGGGTGTGTAAAACCAAATAGAAATAAAGAAACAAAGAAAAGAGGCCAAAGATAGTTTTCAATCACTAGTTTTCTTGCTTAGGAATCATATGAATGCTAGTATGTAGTTAGGTCCTAGAAATGTACCCAAGTATGTGATTATGTGTTTAGATTTTCCCCCACTTTATTTTTTTAAGTGAATACTCGATAACATAAAGTAGATAAGAGATACATACTTTTCGTTCCTATAGTGTGATGGCGATAACATGCCGAAGAGATAAGTGAACGTGGAATGAATGAAAAATGAAGCGTGGAGACTAGAAGAGAAAGTGACCCTAGGGGTGAAGTGTATATGTTGTATTGTGTTGTACCTATTGTTGTGCTTGTGATTTTTACTTCTTGTAAGGATGGACTTGAAAAAGAAGAGCAAGAATGTAGTCAAAGTCATGTATATGCAAAATTTGAGTAAAACATGTATAAGTATGTAAAAGTGTGAAAGTATGTAAAAAGGAAAGTGTGCACATGATGTATAAGAGTGTTAAATGATAGAAAAGTGTCCTAAAAATTCTATGTAGAACGATTTTTTTGGCAATCTCACACCAAGTGCAATTTTTTTGGGAGATCTCATGCCAGTGTGAATTTTTGGTTGATATCACGCCAAATGTGAGTTTCTTGGGTGATCTCACACAAAAGAGAAAGGGTTGGAGAAATATTTCTAGTGTTACTCTACTTCCATGACTCTGTCGATATACACCACTTTGCATATGGTGTGATCTGTTTTGTCCCTAATTTCCCGATTAATTTGTTTTGATGGAAAATGGAGATAAAATGAATTTTACTTGTGGAGGATTTGTCCCTGTCTTGTAAATACTACTATGTAAATTGATGTGAACTATGTTGATATGAGAAACTGATTATGTGTGCCCCAAACTATTAGTGCCCACGGAAGAAACATGCATGTCTCGAGCACGGGCACCGGGTGTCTATGTTATGGTGAGGAAAAAAATCATATTCAGGTCATTCGAGACTGTGTATGAATGTTATGTTCTTTTACTATGCAATCATGTCTTTGTAGCTCGAGCTAATGTATGGGGTGAATGGTTCACCCAATGTATGTCCCTTCCCTCCTCGTTTAGGGTGTCTACATCATCGATGCAGTGTGCAGCCCAAAGAGAGGGACGATCTTTGATCTGAATTGTATCCCTGTAGGGGGAGGGAATGTGCATGGTAGAAACCAAGGCACATGCAAACATAATGGGTAGATATATGTGTTAGTATATAAAGTAGAAAGCATTTCATAGAAACACAATGTAATAAGTAAGTGTGCATACAAGATGGACCGCAAAAAGTGGGTTTTAAACATGGGATATTTCTCACAATGTCATAAGACAATCGGGGCGAAACATCCAAAAGCATACAAACAATGAGAAAACAAGATATAGGGCATAACACACAAACAATAACATACAAGTGGAAAGTAATGGAAAGAAAAATATATCAAACAACCATGGTGGAAAATAGTTCCTGCAAGGAAAATGTTGCACATAAAACACCCGTTAGCATGTTAGAAAGATAAAAAGTATGCCAAATTATGTAGTATCAATGTAAAGTAATGTGCTAAGAAGTAGAAGAAGTAAATAATGAAAAAATAACACCTCTAATGTGTGAGGAAGTAGATGCCCCTAGGAGCCTCGGTGGATTTGGTAATAAGTATAGTACCAAGTATCATTGCAAATGTAAGGACTTTTAAGAGATTTGCATTCACTCCAAAATACCAAGTGAGCGTCCATGTGTACATAGAAAGGATATATTGACATACTAATATTTTGTATAGCATTGGAAACAAAGTGTACATGTAAGCATGAGCAAGCAAGAGTAAATGCAACCAAGCTATGCAATATGCAGTGTATAAATATAATGGAATGGTATGCAGTGTGAATGTGATAAGAGCAAGTGTGCCCCCAAAGAATGTATATGAGATGAGGTTCGTTTATAAAAGGCCCCTCAACAATCAAGAATGAGCAATGAAATAATAGTGCACCATTGGGAAATGGTTTGAAAATGTGCATTAGATAGAATAGAACATGAAGCGTAGAGCGTGAAGAGTGAATGATGTGAGGTTCATTTCAGATTTACACCCTCAAAATTTGAGTATGAACCATGGAACTAGATTTCATCATAGGGTAGTGACAATACGGGGTGTGTATCAATGGGCATAGAAGAGACTAGATGCAAAGTACGGAGCGTCATGTGTATGTGTAAATATTAGGAAGAATTAATGCTTTGATTGAAGGGGGAAAGAAAGCATGATGCCCCCAAGTTTGTGATGAATAGAATAATAAATTAACATCATATCGGAAATCTTCATTATCATGGTCAAAGCCTAATGGAGTGGGATCATATACTTTATAATCAATAGTGTGAGGTTGATCATGTAGAGAGCCTACGCGACATAAATTATACTGACAATAACATATTCTTCATCAGTGAAAGGTGGTTGTGGACAATTGTGTGCATACCAATGTGTAAGATTATGTGTATCCAAGAAATGAGTCATTGCAAATAGAAATTTGGCCAAAGGGCATTGGAAATGTGATATCAGTGTGATTAGGATCCCAGTGCCAACAATGTAGTCTAGCCAAGACTACCCAAGTGTGAGTGGAGAAGTACAAGAAGTGCGTGCAAGAAATACAAATAAATGGAATATGCATAGGCCATAAGTATCAGTGATGTGAACATATCTGTGATAGAGGTGAGGAGAGTGAGGTAGGGAAAGGAGATCAACAAGTGTGAGTCATAACCGAGCCAAGCCATCATGTGTGCAGATAGTGTCAAGGAAGGTGAGATCAAATGAAATGTGAGGCCAATAAGATTCATGTATAAAAAGAGTGCATGTGAAAGGAGGAGGTGCCAACATAGAGTGTTCTTGGAGAGATGAAGTAGATGGCATGATGTCCAATGCACAAATAGATCCTTGGAGAAGAAGCATGTCGGTGGTAGGGGTAGGATATGGATAATAAGTATGTTACGTGATTTGATAATCATCAGTGAGATATGTAGGAGGATTATAGGGATGACCTGACATCATGATATAGAAGTGGATTAGGTAGAGCAGTGAGTGGGTCTAGGTGGTAATATTTGAATGGGTCACGGTCAACAAGAATAGTATATTCATAGCCATCATGTAGGAATTTAACACACTAATGAACTGTAGAAGGTACTGCCTGCATAACATGAATCCATGGCCTACCAAGTAATTAATTGTATTGGATTTTGGTGTCAATGATAAAGAATACCATAGGAATGGTTTTAGGCCCAACTGTGAGGGGTAAGGTGATAGTGCCCATGCACGGATGCGTAGAAGAATCATAACTACATATAGAAATGGATGAGGGACTAACATTAGCCAAGGAAAGGCCAAGTTGTTGAATAAATGTGAGATTGCAAAGATTGAGCTTAGATCCATTATCAACTAGTACTTGCCTAATGCCTATATTATAGATACAAGCCTAGATATAAAGAGGAGGGTCATTGTCATAAATAGAAAGAGAGGTGGACATATCAGATGGGAAAGTAATTTGTGTAGAAAATGCAGCTATAAACTACTGATATACATGATCCAGAGGAGTATTGGGAGAAATGCGAGCATTGGCCAAGAAAGAGTTGATTTTAACCTTATAATCAGGATGAGCCTACAATAAGGCATGGATGGATATATCCATGGTGATAAGAAAACAAGGATCCAAGAGTGCTCTAATGATGGGTTCATCAAACGATTTAACAAAAACAAATGATTTGTAAAACCCTAATTGCAGAGTCACTTATGATAATAATACTAAAATACATATTTGACACAAGCAATAAGAAAGTAAAGTACAAACTCTAAGCAAGAGGTATAGGAAGAATAACTTAGCGATTTTATGCGTTCTCACTGGGACTCGTATGAGCGGGGAAAATTGTTAAACATGAAGTGAAGGGCTGTCAAATGCTCATGATAAATTATAGACTGTAGGAATATGTCCGGACATAGGCGCCCACGATAGGGCAAGGGCACTGGCACCGAAAACCTCTACTAAGTGCTTGTGACTACGAAAATGGTCGAACTTGATCTTGGGTAAGTGCATGGAGATGGGGGACAAAAAGGGGGTAAAAAAGGGACACCTTTTTCTTGAAATCAAGAAAAGTCGAACTTCATCAAATAATTTGAGAATATAGTTTCTAAACTACTATTTTTTTAAAAAAATGGTTGAGATTAAGAGGGTCAAATGTGGGTGCGCACACAAAGTATGTCTATTTTAGTGTCATAAGAACCTATTGTGTGTGCGCCCCCATTTTTTGAGTTTTATAAATTTTATTTTAAATCCCTTTGGTAGAAATTTATCTAAGACCATGTACGAGGTCCCATTAATTTTTCATAATTTTTGGATGAATATATTATTTTTTATTAATTTTCAAAGTGCACATATCCCGAAAAATGAAATATTTGTGTGTGCACCCCCATAACTTTGAGAAAAAAAAGTCATTTTTAGTTTTATTTTTTTGAGTGTGTGTAGAATGGAGTTTAGAAAAAACCACTTTTTAAAAAAAAAAATTGGATGAAAAAATTGTAAATTGTGCACCAAAATGTATGCATAGGTTTTTGCAAGAAAACAAGGCACTAGTAAAAGAAATTATGGATGAAAGCCTTAAACTAATTGGATTTTAGAAAGAATTATATCGTCATCAAGGTAAAACCGAGCTTGACATCGTAGTATAATTTATTTTTGAATATTATGTTTTAATGCACGAGATATTGGGGTGCACATGTGAAATTTTGATGTTTTTCTGTCAAACACGGTTTAATCACGCAGAAACAGTCCAAACCTTTGGTTTAGAAATCCAAGGAAAATCCAAGCCTATGGATTAGGAATTTCAAACCCAAAAGAGATGAAATGTGAGTGTGTTATAATGTGCTCACGTTATAATGCATTCACACTTTAATGTGTTATGTGGTATATGTGTTTGTGGCATGCTTTACGCTTAAAATATGATTAATAAGTTTTTCTTTTATTATTATTTATATTTTATTATTTCTTATACTTTAAATTTATTTTAGTAAATATAAGATGTTAGGGTCACTCTACACCTTATAAAACTAGTCTCACAACTCCATCTGTCACAATTTAGAAGATAGTTTTTAGATTCTAATTTGGTTAGTACATAGGTATTTTTCAGATTTCAACATTCAACATTCAATCTTTTAGGGTTTAAATTATATAATTGATATCTATTTTGTGAAAGAATATAGTCATTGTTTAGGTTTTGGGGCCTTTTGGATTGGTTATTGACATTTATAAGAGTGTTTAGGAAGATTTAGGAAAGGTTTACTCATTTAAGGGAAATCTTCTCAACAACGAGTTTTCTAGGTGTAGGGAACAAATACTCTAATGGTGAAATTTGAATTCTTCGAATATTTTTGGAGCTCCAGTAAGGAGTTAGGAGGAAAATAAATAGGCACTAGAAATATATGTGAATCATATACATGTTGGTAACATCCATTTTTCTCTAAGACTTGAAGGTTTCATGAAGAATTTCAAGATAATGTAGCTACCCCTTTCGGTTCTAGACAAAAATGGCCCTAAATTTGTAAGTACTAAAGATATGATCACCACATGGTGATAGGTTAATATTTGTAAACGTTAAACCCTAAACCTTAAACATTCAACCCATAACCCTAATCCCTAAGCCCTAAACCTTGAACCATGAGCCCTAAATGCTAAACCCTAAACCCTAAACCCTACCCCTAAACAGAATCCTAAACCCTAAATCCTAAACAATAAAACCTAAAACCTAAACATTAAACCCTAAACCCTTATCCTTGAATAGTTATGAGCTAATCAAACACCCTCTAGGATAGTTTAAGAAATATATTAGACATCCGAAGGCGATGACAGAGAATTTTAGAAGTTTTGGATGTAATTTAGGAAGATTTAGGAATATTTTTAAGGGATTAAGGTTTAGGGCTCAAGGTTTAGGATTTATGGTTTAGGGTTTAGGGCTCATGGTTTAGGGTTTAGCATTTAGGGACCAGGGTTTAGGGCTTAGTGTTTAGGGTTTATGGTTTATGCTTTAGGGTTTATGGTGGTAAAAATGGGGTTTAGGTTTTAGGGTATAGGGTATAGGGCTCAGGGCTCAAGGTTTAGGGATCAGGGTTTAGAGTTGAGGGTTTAGGGTTTAGGGTTTAGGGTTTAGGATCTAGGGTTTAGTGTTTAGGGTTTATGGTTTATGGTTTAGGGTTTCGGGCTCTGGGTTTAAGGTTTACGATTTAGGGTTTAGGGTTTAGGGAACATGATTTAGGGTTTAGGGTTTAAGGCTAAGGGTTTAGGATTTAGGGTTTAAGGGTTAGGGTTTAGGGTTTAGGATCAGGGTTTAGGGTTGATGGCTTAGGGTTTAAGTTTTAAGGTTTAGGGTTCACGGTTTAGGGTTTAGGTTTTAGGTTTAGGGTTTAGGGTTTATGGCTTATGGCTTAGGGTTTAGGATTTAGGGTTTAAGGTGCTAAAAATAGGGTTTAGGTTTAGGTTTTGGGGTTCAAGGTTTAGGATTTAGGGTTTAGGGATTACGGCTTAGGGCTTAGGTGTAGGATTAGATGATACCTCTCCAGGTGCAACTCCCCTCTTGAGGATCATATTCATATTCGATGTATCATCGTCGAAGAGGGAAACTCCCCTATCAAATCGATTATTCAATATGACGTGGAAGATGAGTAAAGAAAATGAAAGTTGGAGAATTAGATTTCATTGGTAATTAGTACTAAGTATCAACAAGACTAATATGGCTTCGACTACTTGACTAGGAGGGCATGACAATATTAGGACCATATTTCCTAGTCTCGTGCCTAGAACCATCATTGAGTCTGCTTGTGCAAAATAAGCATAGCAATAGGGGTATGACTAAGAACACAAAGGAGTTATCAATCTCTAGTAAATCTTTCTTGTTTAGTTTATGAATGGGAGTCAGTTAGCCTACAACTTAGTGACCTTCCATTCATTGGTAATTTCTTTGAAGATAAACCATGAATGCTTTCAAAAGTGCCTTTAAAAATATAGGGGTAGTCATCAAGCCTAATGAAGGGTGTGATGTGATGTGTCAAAACTATATATTCACAAGAACCTCTTCTTCCTTGAAAGTGCCTAGTTTGTCCCAGTAATGATGTCTCCCTATATCCAAGGATCAAGGACTATTGGGGTCTATGGAAGGATTGGACATTCAAGAATCATCGAGTGTCTGAATCAGAATGTTGTTGCATCTGGAGAAACATTCTCAAATGTTGGAGTAATGCATCTTGGAAAATAAAATTGAACCTCAGAAATCCTCTCAAATTTCTAGTCTAGGTCATGTTCGTGATCCTCTTTCTTTTTGATTTCTGGTTCTAGTCATGTTCATCGAATATGGAAGTTTTAAGAAAGGAAACCAATCTTGAATAATTATTCCCATTTAGATTGTTGGTAATGCCAATGGAAGTGGCAGTGCCTGTGGAATTCAGTTGGTGGAAGGCGGGGTTGTGCCCTTGTTGGTTTTTCCCCATGGCGTCATAGGTAGCCTTTCTGGTATTATCGGAGAGAACTCCCCATGCTTGTGTGATAAGTTTAAAAGCTCCCTTGGCTCTGGGAACTTATTTTTATCAGGATGCAATCGTAAGGCTAGTTTTAGCAAGTATTAATAAAAAGAAAACAAATTTGACTGGAATTACTTACAAAATGCATTCCTTCGCTTGAGCTTATCTTTATAAATGCAATTCGGATTTCCAAGTTCTCCATATTTGCCAATTTTGGGTTGAATTGACATTTTGGACCTCTGAAGGTGTGAAGAAAATGGCGAGTTCATTTCCTCCAACCTTTCTTGAAGCGAATTTAAATGAAATGAAATTTGGAATTTGGAGGTGGCACATGGTAGACATTGATTGTCTTGCCACCGATTTTGAGTGATGAAACTTCTAACATGAACTTTAAACACTAACCCTAAACCCTAAGCCCTAAACCATAAACCATAAACTTAAACCCTAAACCCGAACCACGAACCCTAAGACCCAAACTCTAAACCCTTAAACCCGAGCCCTAAACTCTAAACCCAAAACCCTAAACCCTAAACTGTGAACCCAAAACCTTGAGCCATAAACCTAAACCCTAATTCCCAAAATTTGAGCCATAAACCCTAAACCTTGAACCTTGAACCTTGAGGCCTAAACCCTAAACACTCAACCCTAAGCCCTAAGCCCTAAACCTTAAACCCTAAACCCTAAACCCTAAATCTTGAACCCTAAACCGAGCCCTAAACCCTAAACCCTTAACCCTAAGCCCTAAATTGTAAATCATAAACCCTGAACCTTAAACCCTAAATTTTAAACCTTGAACACTAAAAATTGAGCCTTGATCACTAGAACATAAAACTTTGAGCTGGAGTATTGATCCCTAAACCCAAAACCCTAAAATGGTAACCCATAACATCAAACCCTCACCATAAACCCTAAACCATGATCCCTAAACCATAAACCCTAAAATTTAAACCCCAAACACTAAAACCCAAACCCCAAACCCTATTTACCCTAAACCTCAAGCCCTAAACCTAAACCTTAAACCATAAACCATAAAACATAAACCCTAAACCATGAGCCCTAAAATCTAAACCCTAAACCCTAAATCCTAAACCCTAAACCCTAAACATTTAGTCTTTAACCCTGAGCCCTATACCCTAAACCATAAACCCTAAGCAATGAACCCTAAACCTAAACCCTAAAACCCTGAACCCTAAGCCCAAAACCTAAGCCGAGCCCTAAGCATTAAACCCTAAACCCTGAACCCGAACCATGAGCCCTAAATGCTAAACCCTAAACCCTAAATTGAGAATAGAAAGTCCAGTGGTATTTTTGGGTCTGACATATTAGGATACCAAGTAAATTTGATCATTTTTATGCTCTTTTGAATAATTATTTCAGTTGCAGAAGCTATCGGGAATGAAGATTTCATTTGAAGAACATAGCTTGATATGTCCAATGCTTGTGTAAGCTGGCAATTTGAGAGGATTTCTGAGGTTCAATTTTATTTTCCAAGATGCATTACTCCCATGTTTGAAAATGTTTCTCCAAATACAATGAAATTATGATTCAGACACTCAATGATTCCTGAATGTCCAATCTTGCCACATACCCTAATAGTCCTCGATCCTTGGATACATGGAGACATCATTACTGAGAGAAACTAGGCACTTTCAAGGAAGAAGAGGTTCTTGTGAATATATAGTTTTGACACATCTAAAACTCCTATAAATGTCAATAATCAATCAAAAAGGCCCCTAAAATCTTAAAGCTGAATGCTGAAATCCTGAAAAATACCTATGTATTGACTAGATTAGAATCTAAAAAACTATCTTCTAAACCGTGATAGATGGAGTTGTGAGACTAGTTCCATAAGGTGCAAAGTGACCCTAACATCTTATATTTACTAAAATAAATTTAAAGTATAAGTTTTTCTTTTATTATTATTTATATTTTATTATTTATTATTTATTATTTATTTCTTATACTTAAACATTTATTTTAGTCAATAGAAGCATGCCACAAACACATATACCACATAACACATTGAAATGTGAGCACGTTATGGCTCGGACTTACCGAATCATAACGCGCTCGCATTATAACGTGGTCCTAATTTTTCTCTGTCACGTTATAACACGTCGAGCCACAACGCGAGTGTGTTATGGCCAAAATGGCCAAAAAACGGATTTGTGTCCTCTTTTTTGCCCCCATATTTTTGCACTTTCCTCTTCACCGTGTCATAAATATTCTGTGTTGATCACCTATGTGTTGCAATATGATCGCGAGGTACTGTAACCTACAAAACAAAGATTCACTGTAAAACCAATAATACCACATCAAATCCAAAAAGAAAGATGCAATATGGGGAGTCAGAATGACCCCGACGGTCACTGAAAGAGTGAGCTTACAACCGAGTGCTTCACTACATCTTAGACTCCATGTAGTTCTAGTGAGTGTGTGTAAGAATCATGCCCTAGGATGCCATTGTGCAAGTACGTTTGATAACGAGTTATAGCTAGATGTAACAATGTAGATAGATGTGTGGATGGAATAAAGAAACTTCCCCTTCCTATGTTGTGTATATAAAAGATATAGTCCCTTATCCCTTGAATGGATGCAAGATAGATGCCTTGAAGTGCTTTAGATTCCTTTGGATGTAAAATTAGGCGATGATAGTAAATGCTTAGATCTTGGTCCTTGATTTTGAACACATAACTATGTATTTATATTATTTCCTTGTTTGAATTTCGTAATTGAAAACCGAAAGGTTGACCCATAAGTGAAAAAGGTTCCCGAGAATATAAAAGAGACCCAAAAGAAGTTAGTAAGGTGGAAAAGGGTCAAGTGCGCCCATAGGGGAAAGGGGCACATGAGTATTGTTGTTCTAGCTAAATGTTGGTTACGGAGCAATAAAAGATAAATTAGTAAAATATTGATTGGGCTATAGGGCATGTAAGACCAAATATAAAATAAGAAATAAAGAAAAGAGGCCAAAGATAATTTTCAATCACTAGTTTTCTTTCTTAGGAATCATATGAATGGTAATATGTATTTAGGACCTTGAAATGTACCCAAGTGCATGATTTTGTGTCTACTGATTACCTTCCGAAAGAGATCATGATCATTCCATAAGTGACTTAATATGAAAATTGAGTTCTTTACCTTCTAATTTCTCTGTATCAAGGATGACAACCTGATCAAGTCATTGAAATTGAAGACAGGACTGTTGAAATAATGACTTTAGTGCATTGAGTTAAGTTCTTTTAGGACAGTCTTGGCTACTAGAGTTTGAGTGAATTACAATGCCAACCAATCTTGAGAATACTCACACACATTTCCATGTGCTTGTAGAAGAGGTCTAAGCATTCATTGAGCAAAAATTCCATTTGAAACAACTAGTACCTTCATATGTCAAAGCATTCACACTAAAACACAAAGTGTCAAAAGAACGTACTTGTACCTTTAAGAGATAAAGCATTAAAATAAATTATAAGCATGAGAAACATCATGAATGAACTAATAAAATAATCTAGAGGTGATGAAACTAGACTTGGAGTTCAAAATCACATTTTTGCTCTTATCGATTTGGTGCACACCCAGGAGAGAGAAAAATTGCTCCACTAAAATGCTCATAAATTTTCAACCACAACTCCTTTTGAGAAAAATACTTTTACACATGATTTTTATGCCAATTTAATCCAAAAATTCCTTCTATGATTTATTCAAAGGAGACCGTGTAATTTTTTAGGGCTAAGAAGACAGGCAACTCAAAATGAGTTTTTCAAAAGGCCTGTTTTACAAAAATTCACAAAACTTGAAAAATTGACCTAAAATTCACCTAAAAGTTTGCATGAAGCATTATGACACCTTCCTATATCATCTCCCAGACTTGTGTGAAAATTATAGTTCTAATTTTTTCTATCCCATCTCATTTGCATGCTAGAAAACTACTTGTTCTCAACACTATTTCTGACCAACATATAAAAGCCCGACTCCCTTGTCTTCTTGAAACTTCATGAATTTGCTTTGAAGTTCTGAAAAACATATGATAAGAATGCTCTTGTACTATCCATTTTCCATAAATTCCTTTGACATCAATGACAACCACTTGCAAACCAACAGGTGCACCACAACCACATTAACATTCCCGCCCAAAAAAGCTTCCTTTTCAAATTCAAAGAAATTTAAAGGGTAAAAACACCTAAAAATCATAGCAAGTGATCATAGTAAAATTACTAATCTGGAAAGATAATTTTCATCCCAATCGTACAACTGAGAAGGCCTCTAGTAGGTAATAAGGCACCACTTCAACTCTACTTAGACAACTATCACACTCACTAATCTCTCAAAGATCCGAAAGAGTTTCGGTTCATCCTATTCTCATAAGACCTATAATAGGAAGGTGATAGAAATCAAGAGCACTAAAGTTTCACCTCCCATGGAGTCTCACAAGAAAGCTAAGGTTAGGGAGGAACAAGTTGAAGAGTTAGAACAAGGAGAGATTGACTGCCCAATCTCTTGTGCATCAAGTGGAACCAAGTGTCTCATCTGAGGCAGTTGAGTCATCTCACAATGAGAAATCATTGATCCGCAATAGGAAAAAATATCCCTGACATCTTTTCCACACCATCAGATCTATTCCCATGGGTTTGTGACTTTCTTAGTAGAGAATCAAGAATGGTGTAACAAGTTATAACACCAAACTTTGAGGCCATCTTGAAGTACATGAAAGCCAAGAAGTCAAGGAAAGCACAAACAACTTCAATATTCTAAACCGAGGCTTCGAAGCTCAGTTCATGGAAGTTTCAAGACCTAAGGTGGACAATACTTTAGAGGAAATGACCCTAAATGACTATGATATGATCAAAGTATCACTTGGTTTGGCTACACACGAGGGCAACACTCATCTTTTCAAGGAGTCTTTGACTCGGATACTAAAGTGGAATGAAGAATACAAATGAACCATTATCCAATTGGAGGAACATGTGAGGAACTTGTCTTCATATGTGCAGTCATTCCTAGAGTCAAGCTCATCATCCTTGCCTCCAGTTGAGGTGGTCTCACCCATCAATAGCTTTGACATACTGAGACCATCAAGCAATCCCAATGATTCACAATACGGGGAGAGAAAATGAAAAGTGGGTGGGGAAAATCATTGAAAAGGGAATGTTCTTTTGCATGATGTCCTCTCCATGTTACTCTTCGTATCGGGCACCATCTCAAGAATCAAAGGCACCAGGGTGGAAATGTAGAAAGAAAATATGATATGGGATAGTGTTCTCCCATTGATCTTTGAAATGGGGATTCTTGACTCCTCATTCTTGATAAGTAAATTTTTTTATGGACCCAACGAGAGAATTTGTCCCCTATTTGGTTTTATACCATGGCTATAAGGTGCAATGTATTGAAAGATGCTTTGAAAGATCTTGAGGAGTGTGATAAAAATGCTAAGGGAAGTCTTGAAGATCTAAGAAAATTTGTAAAAGAGCTTGGGGTCACTCCTATCGGTGAGAATACATATTTGGAAGAGTTCATGACTCCTTTATAAGAAATGGTTCGAGAGAAAGGTAGGAGACCCCTTTTGTTTCAACGAATACACTCTGGAGTCACTCAAAAAATATGTGGTTCTATTTCAAACATTTCTCGAGTTTAGAAAAGTTGGTTCGATGAATGCAAGAAGCTAAGCCGCATTTTGAAGACTTGGATAAACACATTGGAGTATGTGAGCATTCCTAAATCGAGAGAAGATGATACTGATAGTTGTCTATTTTGTTAGAGAAGTGAAAGGACTTTAGTTTAAACTAATTGAATTTCCATGGGATGCACTGGAGGTTGAATCTTCATCATAGGATGGATTTTCATCAAACAATTGAGCTACTTCATCCTTCTCCATTCTCTTTCTCTTTCTTCTATTCTCACTCTCCTTCTACCCCCTTTCTTCTAATTCTTCATTATGTGTAATAATGAATTTTTGTCTTATTATTATTTTTATTAGTGGTAAATGGTTTTGGGAGGGACCGTACCCCAGAATACAAAAAGCCCAAAGGCTAGATAAGAATGAGTTACAATGTGGTTTTTTGATAGATGGGGGCACCCCCAGACAAAAAGGCCTAACTACAATATAAACCAAAGAGGAAAACAGACAGAGAGAAAAACTTCCCAAAAGGAGCACAAGAATAGTTAAACAACAACCCTACAACAACTACTCAACCAACCGAAACAACAAAAAGACACAAAAAACCAAGATGATCTCGATCCCTCTTGTAAAGTGATTTCTGGAACACTTTTTTCACATGCTCCAAAGCTTTGAAAAGATTTAGAGCAGTCTGCATCATTGGGTCCTTGCTATTGGAGGAAAAATTATTCTTTGTTGCTTTTCCTCCTTTCCAGAGGTCCTCTAGGATTCCACTAACATCAAAAATTTTCTTAACTTGAATATGCAAGAACTCGAGAAAATCCTTTTGCATGATGAGGTGATTGACTTGTTTAGTGACAATATTCTCCAGTGTAGCTTCCATATCCTTTTGTTTCTGACTAAATTCTTCAAGATTTTTCTTAATATCCATAGCAGGGGTATGTTTCACCTTAGCACCATTGTTAAAAATAAGAGGAACTTCCTCCAGGTGTGACCCATGCAAGTTTTCATTTATACCCCGAATCGGAGTTTGCATGCCTCGGACGGCTAAGAGAAGGCTAGTCGAATAATGGTCAACAAAATCTCAGCCACATCAAAATCTTTCCCTATAATAGTACTCATGAGAATCCTTTTGGTAGGAAGGGGTGATGGCTTCTGAGTCTTTTAGTTTTATTGGGTTGCATGGGAGAGGGAAGATTGAAACGTAGGGGTTATTAGCAACCATTTCATGACAGTAAAGGTGTAGAAGGAGGATTACACCTTGGTGGAGAGGAAGGCCTCTCCTATGAGAGTGAACCTCCTGAATAGATCTCTCAAGAGATTAAAGAATGTAATAAGAAAGGATAACTCGAGGAGAACTTCTGAAATGATTCAAAAGAACCAAATGGTGGAGGGGCAGAGTAGAAAAATGACCTTCAAGGGTAACATACCTGACCACCATTTGTTCTACCTCATCATAGGGGGTTGGGATGGACGAGCAGATGATGCCCGATTTACCAATCTTAATTTCTTTAGATCCCTGCAGAAATTTATTTTCCTCTACATCCTTATCAAACTTGTTCCTATAAAACTTAATACCATCATAGCCCAAACTAGTAACAAATGAAATCAAATTCTCTGTGATTGGGAAATCTTTGCCTTTGTAATTGAAGACCTTATTTTTCCAATGCTTGGCAAAAAGGATGGAAATGTTCTTATCAAATCCCTTAATCCTTTGTATGAATGTATTAAAACCATCCACATCTAGCGCTTTTCAAAGCTCCGCATTTTCTTGCCACGTCGGATCAAAAGCTGTTTGATCTGCAAGGAGGTCCACCCATAATGATAAGATGTGAGACACTTTGGATGATTTATAGGTTAAAGGCGACACTCAAAGAGCAATAAAACTACACAAAGAACAATTTTGATGTAAAAATGGAAAAATATTTTTTTAACCATTGGATGAATGAACCTCTCAAATGTGTGGGATAATCATGTTGGCGAGAGGCAATTTTCCCACAACAAGAGCCTGTACTATCCATGGGGACAGTTGTCCAAGGCATCCTTGAGAATAATCTCATTTGCAATATGTGGGATTTCATCATTACTAACCCAACAATTGTAATGATTGCTAATCACCCCAATGTTAGCAAAGGAGTTCATTGTTTTATTTCCCTCTCTATATGTATGGCAGATGCTAACATTAACAAGATCATTACAAATATTTTTAGCCTCATGGATGAAGTCCTTAATAGTCCAACTAGGGGTTGTTACCATTAAGATGATTAATTTTTTCTTATTCATTAAAGTGACTATGTAATATTTTTGCAATGTAAAAGTTTCATTTGCAATTATAAAAGGGAACTTATTTTATATTTCCTAAGGATATTTGAAAAGTCACTTGTAATGGGAATATGAAAATTCATGTGGGGGTAGATGAAGAGATGGATTGTAAAGATATAAAAGGAGATGACCTCCTCATTGTAAAGGGATGGTTATTCTTGTTTACTAGCTCCCATTGTCTTTCTAGAAACAAGTGCCTTTATTTCCTCTATTCTCTTGTCTGTTGTTATTCCATCTCTATCTCAACTTGTACTCCACGAGCATTGTAAATTGTGTAACATGATGTAATAAAACTTTTTGTTTCTTGTGGTTTGTTCCCCTTTCTATGTGAATGGTTTCTTCTGATTGATGTAGGTGAAATATTCTGATTTTAATGTAATAAACTCAGTTATGTTAATTATTGGTTAAAATCCCCCTCATATTTCCCTCTCCTATCTCCCTCACTAAGAATTTTTTCTCCCTTGTATTCCATACAAGCAATTGCCACAGTTTAGGGAAGTATTCCTGTGTGATCCCCGGTCTACGGGCCACCCCCAGAATTTAGTTTAGTTTATAATTGTTTACTTGCTTTCGATAAATGGATGGGTGACCCATTCAAGTAGAGGTACCTAGCAGTCCCGGAGCGTTGGTGAAATCCCACAATTTTCCTTCATGACAAATTATTTCGCCAACACATTATAAATGGCTTGGACTCTTTCATAATGCAAAGGCACCATGCTAAAATGGTTTCCCAAGTGTTTGTGAGTTGCATAGCTTCATTTGGCTCATGTAATGCATTTTTGTTCCTTCTAATTTGGGTTTAATGGTCTTTGCATACTTCTTGAGAAATAAAATTATGTTTTTGGCTATTTCCCTTCCCTAGTTGTTTTTTTATTGCAGTTGTGCCTCTCCCTTTGTTGTCAAGTATGTTGTGCATGCATTTATCCTTTGTAGGTTCCATTTTGTTGTTTTTTGTGTGTAAAATGGAAGGTAAATGTAATTTTGATCTATGTCACTTATGTTTGACCTCTCCTTATGTGTTTCCTATCTTTTTCCCTCATGGAGAGTGTTCATTACCCTTTTCTTGGTGCTTTATCATCTCTACTTTAGCTTTGTTTTTTTTTTCCCCTCTCCCCTCTCTCTCCCTAGTTACTTGGATGTATTAGAATAGGCTTAGTTTATATGTAGTTTTAGAGTTAGCATTAGAAAATATGTATAGGAATCATCCTTATCTAGAGGTTTGTCTCAAGATGCAAGTCCCACACTTGGAGATAGAGCCATGTTATCCAAAAGTATTGGTCTTCCATGATCAAATCTAGGGTGCTACGTTTTGGTGATAACACCAAGTATATTACAATTTTTGTAAGGAAACAAAATATTTGTACCTACTTGAAATGAAATGAGAATCATTAGTTGAACTTTGTGTTAATTTGTGTTATTGTTTCATGATCCTTATGTGATTACATATGTTTTCATGTTTCTTTTAATTGCGTTAGAAAACTATTCAGAGTTATTGGCTAATGAATTTTGATTTCTCTCATTGGCATAACTCCCCTTTTACTTTTCCCCTTATTTTCCTATACTTCCCTCCTCTCTTACTTGAAAAATCTCCCTCTTTATATATATCATTAGATTACAAAATGGCGTTCATGCACATTCCTTGGTCTCTAATAACCCCGAGGTTAGAACTAGTGTATATAATTTTTAGTTTTTAATAAATGGGAGCTGCCCCATTCCATAGTGGAGAGTACGTAGTCCTGCAAGAATTGAAAAAATCCATATTTTGTCTCAAAAATATTTCGCCAACACTCACCAATGGTAACTTTGTATATGACTCATTTCTAACTCGATTGATAATGGGTCATACTTAAAAACCATTCAATGTACTCTCGATATTTTGTGCAAAGCTTCTAGATCTAATCTATAGTCTAGAATAAAACTCTATTTTATAGGTAAATCATATTGTATCACATGTTGGATTAACTAAAAATTATCCTTGTGAGTGGATCTAGCAAGGAGAATTTTTTCAATTTTAGGAATTCTATTTTTTTTCGATAACATACCTTTAGGGTTATAGAAGTAATTCTTGAGAGAGGTGATAATAAAATCACCTCCTAGAAATTATATATATATCTCTCTCTCTTGTTGGTCAATTTTAGGTCTACACCAATATTCATGCCCCTACTCATGTATACTATTCTTCTTGTTAGTCTCCTTCCAAGTCGTCTTATGATAAATTTTCCATACTTCTTTGTGAATTTGTTTGGACCAACGTCAAACAATCCATAGGTTTCCACCATGTTGCATGGGATGTTTGGTTCCTTCCTTCGGAAAAAGGTGGTATGGGAATCATTTATAATCATAGACATAACAATACCTTATGAACCAAATGGAAAAATAAATTAATTGTAGGAAATTAGGATTGGAAAGTTATCAAAAGGCATTATATTTCTACTTGAGCACCTAGTGGAAAATATCTCTGATTTTTTTTTTGTCTTTGGACACATTGATTATCAATTTTATATTGGTTAATATTGAAAACTCTTTTGTGGTCAAAAGTCTTTGGAAATCCCATGAGGTCGTCAAGCCATACTTGAGATAGGTAGGCAACAACTTCATATCGTGGTTCTCTTCGATATTAATAAGACTTGGTGGTCTCACATTATGATAGGGAATTGCATTATGCTTGCGAGAGATACCCAAGATCAAATATATTCGATTGTATTAAAAGGGAATTAATCTAATCCAACACGGTGTTTCATTTAGGGGATAGAATTTATGGTTTTAACTTTTGGATCAAGCTTAAATTCAAGATTGTTAATATAGACCTCCCTCCATTATAAATATCTGTAACTCCTTCTATATGTCATGCTATAAAAACTTGGCCCACAAATTGGTGGCAAGACTAGCAATATATTATTGACACCAACTTCAAAAATTATTATCCTCATTTTCTTTAGAAAATTGTGATCCCTTTCTCCCATCCTCTCTACAAGTTGAAGTCATGCTAAATTTTGAATTCCACCCCTCGAGTTTTCCTTTCTTGCATGAATCAAGTCTAGAATTCTAAACTTGAGCCTAAAAGTATGCATTTTTAGTGGTGCTTTATTTATCAAGTTTTTTCACTAAGATGACGACTTTAACATATTAGTATTTATATTACCAAATGTCTTATGTGTTCCATACTCGAGTCTTTTCTTATTCTTTCAAAAACCCTTATTAGGTTTTCCATTTTGTTATAGATTATTGGACATGGATTCACTACCTCTTTATACCCTTTCCACTTTAACCCTTTCACGTGGAAAACAATTTTTTTGGAGACTTCTCACACTAGCATGTTCATATATCTTTACTTCGTAATTTTTAGAGCTATATTTATGTTTGATTGTGGAAAGCCATAAAAGCTACAATTTTTAGTAATGAAGTTATTTCTCAATAATTTCATGTTAAGGGAAAAATCATTGTTATCTTTATTGTTTTCATGTAGATTTAAGCTTGAGTTGAGAAGGAAGATCTCGAGTTTCAATATTTGCATGATATTTTAAACCATTGGGGAGCACCCCTTGAGCCATCATACGAGTTTTACCAAATCTTCCATAGTTGGGCCCCGTGGTGGCGAGACTCTCTCACATATTTAGTTTTTATCCTTTATTTGTCGTCACTTCTTCACCTCTCCAACAACCCTAGAGGTTGTCACCACCTCAGAGGAAATATGGTGTTGGTTCATCTCATTGTCCCTATCTAATGCAAGGTGGTTTACTATTGTTGGATATCTACCATCTAGCTAAGGAGTCATGGTGCCTTTGGATATGTAGAATGATTCTTAGACCTTGGATGAATAGCCTTACATAGAGTCTTTAGTGGATAATCATATGGTTTAGGGCTTTCACTCCCAAGGATGGTATTCCACCTCCCCAATTTGTTATTGTTGTTTTTAACTCTCTTCGTTTTGTCACCTTTATGTAACTTTGATCTTTTAGCTACCCTCATGGAATTTTGACTTGTGTTGATCCATGTTTTGTTATTGGGTTGGATATAGAGTCGTGACACTTTCTAACTAATTTTTATTGTAACCATATTATATTAAATTTTTATTAATATAATTATTTGTTCCATTAAAAATTATTATTGGATCCATTAATTACAATTTTATATCATACAAGAGAATATTTTATATTTTATATCGAAAAAGAAGATTGTCTAATAGCAATCATATTTATAACCAATAGAGATTTGAAAACCTTATCTCGAGTGAAGTTTAGTTATTTTATGGTATCAATGTCTCTGGAACCTTGGAGAAGGGTTGCGCATTTATACTGAGATCTCTAATGATTTCTTTGGTTGGATATTATGGCCATCTTTTACCATTCCATTCAAAAGTCTATTTGTCTCCATTGAAGACTCTATTTACATAGTAAAGCTCTGCACCACCATGTTATTTATCTCTAAAATGTTTACTCTACTCTTCTTACATTCTTTTTCTAGTGTCATGCGTGTGACGAGGATGGATGGTATTTATACACCTTCCAACAAATGCTTGTAATTTTCATCTACATACAAATATGAATATGAATGTGCAAAGTTTTTATACTAACAATTGTTATTATTCTAGTCAAACATATTTATAATATTAACACATAAATAAATTAATAACATAGCAATTAAATAGTCACATACCAAGGCTTACGTGTTGTGGCTCAATTGGTAGAGTGAAATAATTAATCTACATTGAGTCACACGTTCGATCTATACATGTTGGGTCTTCGATAACTATGGCACCTATCTAGTTCATAGCTCTAGTCAAAAGATTAATTATGATTGTATGTACACAAAAATACACTAATACTAGTACAAATTAGTTGATTATATAACAATAACTAATAAACACACAAATACATTAATATCTTAGTAAGTAACTAGTCATGTACTAATATTAAGTGTCCATGGACTAAATGAAATTATCAACCATATTTATTTTCTAAAGATGCTTCCAAAGAAGCACATCAAGTGCATAATTGTGTTTTTGTTTACAAATTGTTAGGTGGTAAGTATGACATCATGTTGAGCACTCTTTTACGAAGCCACAAAATGTCTTGGCTACTAAAAATAATGGCAATCACAAGATGGAGCATATTTTATTTTATGGCCACCATAAGCAGATAACACAAGTGTATGGGACTAGTTTTTGTTATGGCAAAAAAATATTTGTGGGTTTACGTATTTTTGATTTTGTCAATATATTGTTTAAATGTTTAGTTAGGATTTCAAAATTTTCTATGTTATCTTTTTTTCTCTTTGTGTGCAAGGTGACCATTTTTGTTTCCCTTTCTAGTTTTTCTCTCTTCTCCTCGGTTTTCGTTAGTTTGATTCACTAAAATTGTAAAACTATAGTTATAATCACTTTTTGTGGTCCTTTAGACACTTTTAATTTGTCCTCTTTTGTCTTGATTCTCATCCATTTTACATCCACATGGTAAAAACAAATTAATATGAACTAGCAATTGTATTTTAAGTGCATGATACCCAGAGGGGTGCAAATGCAATGTTTTTATGTATTTGTTCTATTATGTCGCAGGTGATATGAAAGCTGTTAAGGTACCGACATCATATGTTTGGTTAGAAAAAAGGTTTGATGAATACGTATGAGAGTGAAAGAATGAAACACAATTTAAAATACTATAGTAAAGACATACTACATATTTTAGAAATATGAAGAAAAGTTTTTGAACACAAGCTTGTAGTTTCATTCTTTTCTTACAAATACATGTAAAACTTTAAACAGATATTTGTATCATTCGAATGTAAATATCCCGAGACATGAAATCTATTAATGAACATACTCACAAACTAATATGTTTTTGTGTGAGTGCGGAACCTTAAATCCCAAGCAGTTCAATTATTCTTATTTTCATATGCTATGGTATAATCCGAAAAAGAATAAATCTGTACAACTAAAACTGCTATGGTAATTTATATTCGTTTAAACTTAATTAGCAAATAGATGCATTATTAGTATAAGAGCCTAACTTAATACAGGTGCGGGTGGAGGTGGAGGAGGAGTAGTGCCTATTATTGCCTTACGGTGAAAAAATGAAGGTGCGAGACGGTGACTAACATTTGAAGGGACTGACGTGGAGTGAGGTTGTCGAGCATGCGCTTCAGCGTATTAAAGCGCAGCCTGTCCGCCTCCACCACCAGCCGCTGCAATCCTCTTATCTCCTCTTCCAAAGCCCGCTCAAACGAGGCGCCGCCGCCGCCGCCGCCGCCGCCGCCCCTTGCAAGCTCCGCCATAGGACCGTCCGCCATAGTCTGCTGCAGCGCCGCCATTCTGTCCGACAACTCGTCCTCCTCCTCCAAGGTCTTACACTGCAGATCGTTTATCCGAAACAGCTGCTTGGACGATAGAGCAGCTAAAGTGGAGGAATCCGTGCCCTCCAGCAGCTCCGCCAGCTCGGACTCCAGCTGTTGCCCCACCTCCGAATACGCCAGCTGGAATATAACCGAGGGCCTCCACCCGCCGATCCACATAAGCGCACTCTCCAGGGGGCTCGTCCACGTCGGACAGAAGAGCGCTAGCGTGTCCTCCCTGGCAGCCTCCGCCTTGGCGACGAAATATTTTTCGTAGTGTTTTAAGGCCCTCGCGACCTCCGCCTGGAGCTCTGCCTCGTCAGCGTCGTGATGAGCGAGTACGGAGTGGACACGTTTCAGCTGCCTCTCTCCTTCTGCAACCCATTTCGATACCAAATCCGACATTATTTTCAATCAAATCCAAACAAAAGAAAAAGAAAGAAAGGTCGAGTGAGTGAAAAGCAAGGGTACCTGTAACCTACCTAGTAACTAGTATTTATATGGTTGGCAGTGGAAGCGTGTCCGATATAATAGCGGGAAAAAGAATAATGTTGGTTTTAGTGCCTGCCAAAAACCGTGTTGAATCTATATTCACAATAAATTCCGCTACACGTTTTCAATTCAAACAAGAAATCGCCAAACTGTGGGCGGCCAAAGATAGAGGCTTCTGTTCTTTACATTTAATGAAAGCGCTTAATTAAAACTAGCCATCAGATTTGACAGGTATACATGAAATCTTGGGAAACCCCATTTTAAAGTTTTTATAGATAGATAATGGTATTCACCCAACTGTGGAATAAATTTTATTATTGGTTGTTATTTATATGTAATTGTCACATAAGTATTCATGAAATTTACCACTTTCCACTCAAAGTACACATTTTTACCTCTTTTAATGTTTAACTCATATGAAATCCATTCCCTAATTTAATCGAATATTATAAATTAACCCAATGTTTAATAGTAAGATATTTTAGAGGTTCTCAATTTAAAAAAATTAATAAATTCATATATTTTACTTTTGTCAATAGAAAAATAAATTTTTCTAATAATTTTTTTGACAAATATAATATTTAATTAAAAAATTATAGGACATGATTGAAATATATATGTATATGTGTTAATCAAGGTATTTGTATCTGCAGGAAAAGTTATGAGTGTGTATCCATCAACCCTAATCTTAATTTCTTCTGGTTATTTGGAGATGTTGGACTAACTTTGTTTTCCTCTCATTTAATAAAAAAATTAAGACTATTGTTTTTAATTAGGAAAAGAGAAATATTTGAACCACCATTTTCTGATGAGTAACTATTACATAAGTTTGTATAATTTAAGTTACCTCCCCAAAAAATATTTATATCATTGTTAGTCACTCTTAATTATTAGACAATCATCATCATTAACAACACATTATATTATTATCCATCATTAATTCTCTTACAGAGAAGACATGATTTCAATTTTAAAAGCCCACTTGCTTAGTACCTAGTCGTGAGCATTGTGAAGTGCAGGTCGCTGGTTCAAGCCTGCCCGGCAGCTACAAGTGGTGCCTTCTCCTCTGTAGATCACAAAAAGCAACCAACAATTCTGCAAACTCCAACCCGACGAGTTCATCTTTTCGAGAACAGCAAGAGCAATGAAAAAAAACCTCCAAACATACTCGCTTCTATGCTCTTGTATTCGCAAATACAAATGAAAGGGAAAAAATAGGTAAAAACTGTTTTGAATTTGAGTGAAGATGGTCAAATTGAGATGAACCTCTGGTCGCAATTAGTTATCAATGGTCGATATTAGTTACAAATCCAATACTGGTCGCAATCAGTTTTTCCTTCTCTTTGACCATGACATACACATAGTTTCTTTTCGGACTCATTACTTAAATAAAATGTGAAATTTGGATGGACCGTCCAAAGTCCTACCAGTTTTTTTGGATTCTTTTGTCCATTCATCCTTCATTTTCTAGTGGATTCTCTTCCCCCTTGAAAATCATGCATCATTTTCATTCAAGCTCACACTCAGAGATGCAACCGTTTGGACCCTCATAACCACCACTCTTCCACTCATATTTACTTTGACCACTTTTGATTATGTTTATAGTAATAAATTAAAAGTTAACCTCAATCATATAAATTCTAAATTCATAACCCATTTGAAAGAGTTGAGTTCCTTTATAGAAAAAACTAGAATATAACACTTCAATCCTTCACTCCTTTTATTCATAATTACAACATGAATACCTCCTTGTTTTGATTATTTTAAATACTTAATAGCCTAAAACAAATAAAAAGATGACTATGGTTTGATCTCGATTTAGATATGGTAAAAGTAATAACGTTCATAATCGAAAAGATGAATATTGATTTGCATTTGGAAAGAGAAATTGTAAGAAGATGAGTAAGGAAAGATCCAACCTGATTTTACTTGACAAATGAATGTATCAAATGACTTAGAAGCTCAAGATAGGCTCAAAAAATGACTCCACAAGTTTGAAATCATGTATTGTGCATGCGACATGTTTGGTGAAGGTGCAAGTTCATTGATGGAAAATCTCGATTCGAACAAGTTAGTGTATGGAAAACTCGTACTTTGTAGGTTGAACATTACCTACTTGGTGGATGATATTGAATTTGGACATGCACTTTCAAATTTCTTTGCGCTACATTAACCTTTCTCAAAATTCTATAATGATGTTTGAGACTCTATGTTGTCTTCTCCTTGTTCTTAACCCTAACAAAACTCAAGAGAAGATGAAAAGGAAATCCCTAAACTAGTCCAGGTTGACATTACCAATCCTTATGAGAGGAAACATTGAAATACATATCCATGTGAATTAAGGTTGGCGTAGTTCTCCCCATGTGAGTGAAGTGTATGTACTTCACTCTAGCCATAGAAATGAGAAATCAATGGAATAAGATGGACAACAAGTAATTGTGATTCCTCCTTAACAATAAACTATATTCAAATGAGAAGGAAAATAGTTACAAATGATATCGTATGCGATCGATTGAATCTCGAGACAGGTCTTCAAACCAATCATATACTTTATTGAAAAAGTTAAACTCAAATTTCCCCTTTAAAAATTGCACAAAGATGATCTCGAATTATTTTTAGAATTCGGTGGACAACACACTAATGATGGCATTTAATGTGTTATAACAATACATTCTTAATGAAATCGCAGAAATTTACATAATTAAATAATTGTGTTGCAAAATTAAAATAGAATTGTATTGCAAAAATGAAACTATAATTGTAGAAGTAAAATAATTTTATTGAATATGTATACAAATTGAGAAAACTCTATAGGAGATATGTATGTCGAATATATTTGCAATCAAGAATGTATGTAGAATAGGAAAACTCTATAGGAGAGATGTATGCCTCACAATTCTCTGCAAATGAAGATGTATACAAATGGGAAAACTCTATAGGAGAGATGTATGCCTCAAAACTTACAAATCTATGCAACCTAAAACTTGTGGTCCCTACAAAAACTTTCAACTTACAAAATTGGCATCTTCCTTGAAACCATTTTATATATAGTGAAACAATGCAAAAGATGGAAGGTTTCTTTAAATAGTAAATGAAGGTTTATGAATGGGAATAGAAAGGTCATCCTACATAGAGATGACATGCATCCATCTTAGAGGTGGATTCAAATGGAAAGAAAAGGACAAAATCTAATAATAATAATATTATTATTATTTTTAGTGCTCCTTGTCAGGTCATATCAACTAGCACATTGACCCAATTTGTGAACTAAATGACCTGTTTGAAATATGATAGAGTTAAATAAAAATATCCAATACTGACCATAAGGCTTTGTTATCATCGTAGATTCTAAAGCCCATAAATGCTCTGTAGACCCTCAAAAATGTAAAATACAAAAATGATTTCAAAATTTTCTAAAAATAGACTTTTTAGAAATCCTACTTTGATTACTAATATTGCATATTGAATATTCATCACAATCATTCACAACTAAAAATAAATTATGGTGCTTTCTAAAAATAGAATTTTTACATCCTTCTCTAAATTTTGACACATGGGCTAGTCTTCATTCACCCTTCCTTGAGAAGCAATGGGACCCATTTCTTATAGGATGGAATATTGATGTACATCATAAATTGTAAGTGTTGAAGTGATTTCCTTCGACTTGAGTGGGGTGGCCCACCTATACTTCATATTCACTATTTTGTAAGTCCTATGTGTAGGGATATCAACAAACCAACATGTAACTACCACGGTTGTACTTCCCACAAATGTCACAATTATGGATATTCAAAAAAGCTTAGAAGCATGGCCTTTTACGCCATAATAACTACAATTGAGGTGATGAATAAAATACCTCTCGTATCCATGAAAAGAAGGATCACACAGATGTTAAGCAAAGTGTTCTTCATGCACACTTGCTTTAATGAATTTGGGACTCGGTGGATTGATATGATTCCCAATGTAGCAAGACAAAAAAATCTTGGCCCCCTTTTCGCATTGAGAGGTTCTTGAATTCCTTTTCCATCTTTTCTAAGGCCTTGTCCATTATACCCCATTTTATTTAACAACTTGAAACCAATACCTTTTGTGTGTTTTTCAAAACTACCAATCACATATGGAGAATTATCAATGTGCGAGAAGAAGAAAAACATACCATGTTTTCCTCTATTTTCTACATACGCATCTATAACACTTTTCTTATTTCCTTTCATTGCTTATAATTCATTTTGTAGGATGGCAAGGTCTTGTTGAATTTCTTCACAAAATGCTTCTTTTTCTCAAGTTCATTTTTCATATTGTTTACAACTTCGTTGTGTGTTGCTTCTACTTGGAGCAAACCTTCCATAATGTCGCTTCCAAAATGGGACAATTTTTTCTACATATTCACCATCTACTAGATGATCATGTTTAGATTGGTATGTAACCATTGGTTATCTTCCCTAAAAAATAATTTTTGCAAGGAGTGATTCATGCTCATTTCGGAATGCTATAAATGGATCTGCATCTTGAATTGGAACCGCTTCTCATTTATTCCATTTGGATTTTCCCATCATTTTCAAAACTTGCAAAATTTTGAAAAAAAAATTCCCACTTTAATACTATTAATCCAAATTATTTTTGGAATTTGGTGGACAACACACAAATGGTGGAATTTATTTGGAAAGATCAAAGAAGATTATATGCATTTGATGATATTACTAATGTACAAGGATCGATAAATACAACTTAAATGAAAACCAAGTGATGGATCATAGGTGGAAAGTCAAGATCCAATAGAAAATGAACCGTCAAGTGTGGGTTGAAGGTCACGTCAATAATGGAATAGAAAATGCCAACATTCCCCCCTTATTACATTATTTTTACAAGTGTACCCCCGAAAAAACTCGAATTTCACCTTTCCAAGAGACTTGGTGAGTTTATCAGCTACCCAAGAATATGTTGGGCAGTATTGGAGCTAGATGTGGGGGTCAAAAATTATTCTTGAATGTAATGATATTCAACCTCAATGTTTTTGTTCATTCATGGAAAACTGGATTCTTCACAAGCTTCAACACACCATGATTATCGTAATGAATGATAGGTGGATTTTCTTCAGGAATTTCCATATTAGCTAGAATGCGATGTAACCATATCACTTTGCACATAGCTCCTTGTGTGGTGTGATACTCCACCTCAGTGGATGAGAGAGATATAATAATTTGCTTCTTGTTAATCCATGATATAGGTCTAGATCCAAGATGAAAAACATATCTTGAAGTTGATTTCTTTTCATCAATAGATCTAGCAGAGTCCAAGTCAGTATATCCCTATAAGAAGAATTGAGATTTCTTATGATATTCCATACCATAATCAACTGTACCTCTAACATATCTCAAAACATGATTTGCAATTACCCAATGACATTTCTTTGGCTCTTGCATGAATCTAGAAAAATAACCGACATCAAAGCGATAAGTCCGGTGTGGTATAAGTCAATTAAATGAGACCCCAACAAGCTTCATGTAGTGAGTAACATCAACTTGAGGTGAATCCTAGAATCTAGAAAGTTACAAACCTTTCTCCATTAGAGTGGACACAGGTTTACAATCAGACATTCCATAATTTTCCAGGAGTGTTTTGGCATATTTCATTTGTGAGATAAAAATGTGATTCTTCTTCTGCCATATTTCCAAGCCAAGACAATAATGAAGTATCCCCAAATCTATCATGTCGAAGGATTTCTTCATATCATTCTTTACATCTTTGACAACATCTTTGAGATCTCTATGATCATCCACATACAAAACAAGAATGAAAATCTATGTGCCTACCTTATTAATATACAAATTTGAATATGAGGGGCTACAAGTGAATCCATGTTACAATAGGTGATCATCTATTTTAATGTACCATGTCATGGGTGCTTGTTTAAGTCCATAAAAAGACTTAATTAGATAACATACCTTATTAGGATGTTGTTTGTTGAAAAATCCTTCTAGTTGGGTCATGTATACTTCTTCTTTGAGATCACCATTCAAGAAAGCACTTTTTCGTCCATCTGTTGAAGTTTCCATCCTTTTTGTGTTGCCATTGCAAAGAAAAATATGATAGTCTTGAGCTTTGCAATGGGTGCAAAGGTCTCCTCGTACTCAATTTATTTTTGCTGAACATATCCCTTTTCAACTAGTCATTATTTGTAATTATTGATAGATCCATTTGCCTTGTATTTTATTTTTAAAATCCATTTGCAGCTAATGTATTTCTTTCCTATAGGTAGATCGACAAGTTCCCATGTCCACTTCTAAATCAGGGATTCATATTATGTATCCATATATTTCTTTCACTCTAGTCAACTAAGTTCCTCTCGAATTGTAGTAGGTTAATCAATACTGTCAATAAATGAACTCATGAATGTGATATTTACCTCATTTTGTGTTTGTCTTCTTGTTATTACTCCATATGAAGCATCTATGAGATATTTCAGGTGGGAGTCCACGACAGATATTTGGACCCATTTCATACATTTTTGTTGTTGTTGATTTGAAGAATGAGTTTCCAAAGGACCAATATCAACAAACAATTCTCCACGGAACTCATTTTCCTTGTGTGAAGATTCTTCATGCTCATCATCTGACTATGAGAGAAATATATGAGAGGAGGTCAATACGACTCTTATTTGTGTGGGAATGATTCAAATTATGACTCATCAAAAACCACATCTCAAATCTCATATATATTTTGTGTCTTAGGATCCATGAGACGATATGCCTTTGAGGTAGTATTTTACCCAAAAAGTATACACTAGAGCGACTTATTTTTGTATGGGGCATGCATGTATGTTGTACAACCAAATACTCTGATATGGGAGATCAAAGTTTATGATTACTCCATACCTCTTATGGTGTCTTGTCCTACAAGATATTTATAGGTTCCTGGTTCGAGAAGATATACAACTTTATGTACTACTTCTACCCAAATTTTGTTGTGCACGACTTGGAAATGAGTCATCTCCATGAAAATCTGATTACGATCTTTTCAATGTCATTCTGTTGGGGTGTATAGGGGGTAGTCAAGTGTTGTGAGATGTCATGCTCCTTCGGGGAATACCAAAGATTTATTTGACGTGAATTCCCCCCTCAACTTAAGAGGAGGATAAGAAGGGGCTTCTGGTCTCATTGAACAACTTCTTTGAAAGAAGAATTGAGAATTGGAAAATGCTTCACTCTTCTTTCGAAGAAAAAACACCCATGTCTTGTGAGAATAGTCATATATAAACAATTGGAAGTAATGAAATCATTGAAAGGAAACATGAAAGGGCTTGCATATATCGGTAGACATGACCTCGAGATGGTTCTTGACATAGAAAGAACTCATCTTTAATGAATCTTGATGTTGTTTTCCCTCCAGACATTCAGAACAGATAGGTACAGAGTAGGAGAGTGTAGCAATACCTCTAACCATCTCCTTGTAATTGAGCTAATAGAGGGAGCCGACAGAAAGATGCCCATATCGATAATGCCAGAGTGCAGTAGAATCCGTCGTAGAGGCATATAGAAAAACTACAAAGGATGAAACTGCATCTAGTGCAAACAAATGATTATTCAAAAAAAATTAGCAAATATTATACCTTCACGTGAAATCAAACATAATTTTATGTCTTTCTAGACCATGAACTCCACCTTGATATTTTTATTCAATAGCTGAGAGATAGAAATGATATTTTTGGTCAAACCATGGACATATAACACCTTTGTGAGGGTAAAACTTTTCGTTTTGAGAGGAATGGTGACAATGCCAATTCCTTCTACAACGTACTCCTTATTATCTACAATGCAAACCTGATATCCAATGTGTTGATAAATCAATGAATACAAAATATTTATATCACTTGTCATATGCTTACTAACACCCGAGTCAATCAACCAAACATTCTGCAAAAGATATGGTGTTTGGGATCTTTGGAACAACATTACAAGTGTGTCACAATTTACTAAGTTTGGTACTTCCTCTTATGAGTCATCATATTGTTGAGTCGTGACATGTCCTTTGTGATTCTTATGGTGAGGATTTCATCTAGATTTCTTTGAATCATTGTGATTAGATGTGCTCTCGTTCTAGAATTACCTTGAGTCTTCTGTATGCATGAAAGACTAACTATGTCATAAGAATTGAAACTAACACCTAGTAGCTTCAAGACATGATTAGATAAAAAAAAAACATCAAGATAAGAGCTTATAAAACTAACTTATTTACATGCAACATGAATGAAACAAACTAACATGCTAAGCCATTTTACTCTTTAGATTGCTAACTAAATGTGAACCTAGTTAGATCCTATAGCAATCAAATTGGGTTTGTTGTTTTTGCTTCAAGATGGTGAAAGGATCTCTCTAAACAATGGCTACAAGGCCATGTTAGATATTCCTCTACTAACCAAACATGAAGAATGGATGCAAGGTGAGCAAGTTATTCCAACAATGGAAGTAAGGCTCAAGATCATATGTTTTATATGAGATACTATCAAAAGTATGGTGTAAAGTTGAAAGGGATGCACTAGGCTTGTATTTATAGGTTTCCATTTGGGAAAGTTTAGAATCCTAGTGCATGTGGGACAAAAGGTAAAGAAAAATAGACTTTTACAAGTCAATGCACTTTTTGATTAGAATTAGAAGTTAATTAATCTTTTAGGATTAATTAATAATCCTAAGTAGGCTTAGGAAGCTTTCTGAGAGCATCTGGAAGGGTTTTGATGGATTTTGGAAGTTTTGGAAGTGAGATTTAGCCAATAAGAAGGTTTATTGGTTAAATGCAAGATTAGAGGCTTAATTAACATATTAAGAGGATTATCACTAATCAAAATATTGTTAATTGGCATCTTGAGTGAATTAGAAGCATTGTTAGATAACGAAGTGTCATTATTTGACCAAAGTGAGAGGGAGTGAAGATCGTTAGTGCAATTTAAGTATTAAACTGCATAAGTGGATTTTAGGTGTCTACATTTGCCCCTCTTTGGGGTGGCATAAGCGATGCCACTTCAAAGATAGTAGACAAGTACAGGAAAGTAAATTTTTAAGGGGTAGAAGAAAAATTAGTAGAATAAAGGATGCTCCTTGAGTGTCGATGGGGTGATGAAATAGGTCGATCGAAGATAAAAAGATGAAGGAAACAAATAGAAGAAATGTGAAGGAGGAGGGGGATAGAAGGTAATCCCTATTTCCCCAAGTGAGTTGGAAGAATAGTGTAGGATAGAAGAAAATCAAAATAGCTTGCATCCAACAAATGTAAACAAATTTATTTCATCATATTGCTAATGATCAATGTCAGCGTGCCCTTTATTATAAGATACGCATACAACAAAAGTGTAAAATAACATGAAAAGATATGATACTAACATTTTTTCATTGCTAAAAATTCTTAACTCCATGCAACATACATAATGCAATGCAATACGAGAAAGTAAATAAGCTAACCTAACAGGGAAAACAAGTACACACACACATACTCAAATAAACAACGTTCAAGATAGTTGCACCAATGTTTTTGTTATCAAGATTCAATTTTGACCTATGCGAATTAAAGACAAGGGTTAAGAATGGCACCCCAGGCAAGGATACATGTTAGGTGAATAAACAAGGGACGTATAAGTCCTATTAAAAAGTAATCGTGCACTATGAAAAGCGCCCAAAGCAACACGTTCGTGCGAGGGAAGGCGGAGATAGTATGAAAACCAGCTTTTGTTGATGGAGGGAAGATCAAAATGATTCGCAAGTCACGCACATGAACAGCGAGGAACAAAGAGAGATGTTTTGTAGGATGATTTTTGATGTTTGAGTAGAATGCATGTGATACAAGCTTCAGCCGCATGCATGCTTGTTACTAATTTTTTTATTTATGTGATGTTTTAAAAAAATTAGGATTTTTTTGAAAGTTATACAAATGTTTTTGTGATTTTCTAAACATTTTTAATGTTTTTGGTATTTTTGAAAGTTTTCCGAAACTATGTACATGAAGGGAAAGGAACGTGGATGACCCCAAAGCGATAGATGGGATATACAAGGGTAGAATGCCACACGTATGTTCAAGATAGTGAAGATGGCCCCAGTGTTAGATGGGAATATACAAAGGTGAACCCTTCACATATATACAAGATTAGAATCAGCCGGATCAAGGCGAAAGGGGATAGGTCCAACCGAAACTCAAACATAGGCCAAAACTAGCTTAGGATAAAGCAAATGTTCCCTATAGAGATGAGAATGCTCATGAACAATGAATCCTACTAAGGCACTAGAAAGCTGGTTTTTACCGGGGACTTATCCAAAGTGCCATAATTGTGTGGTTTTCACATTTGGACGACCTGTTTTCTCTTAAATTTTTTGTTTTTATAACTTTTTGTTTTTTTTGTTTTTATTTTTGAGGAACTCCATACTCAAGCATAAAACCACTTCAAATGCATTGTGTTCATGGGTTCCTTTAGTTCTATTTTTATTTTTGAGGAACTCCATACTCAAGCATAAAACCACTTGAGATGCATTGTGTTCATGGGTTCCTTTAGTTCCTCACCATCTGAATGAGCAAGTTTGCTAGGCCCCTGAACCATACTTAGTGACCACTACATATGGTACTAACCAATTTGGCTCGAACTTTCCTTTCTTTTCCCAGTCTTTGGTGGTGTTGAACTAATTTTATTTTAGCACTAAGTCTCCTACCTCAAATTGACGAGGTATGATATGTTTGTTATAGCCACAAGTGTTTACCAATTTTATCGTTCTTAATTAGGTTAGTGCACTAGCTCTTTGAAGAAACTAGAAAAATTATAAATGTTGGAGGGTTTATGTTACCTTGGATGTATGATGTGATACGGGCACCGAGTAATTGATTGGTCCTTGTTGCAAGATGAAGAAGACTTGCGAATAAGACTGAAAATGATATTGATTAGATATATTTATGTGGGGGTTTCTAGACAATGTCGGCTCCAAAAATATTTTGGCTTCCTTTCACGAATGTCAACCCCGTTGTTTAGATAAAGAGAAATAAAGGATATGATAGTAAAAGCATGCAGAAATAGAAGTGTTACTGAATATGAGAAAATGACATAAATTGATCTAAATCCGATTAGATTGCAATAACTATAAATTAAGTGTTACTGGTATGGGTTGTGGTGACCCAGGTGTGCGCAGGAAGGTCAACGGTGACCTAAGAGGATGGATTTGAACATGTAGATAAAATATGTAGACCTGCAAGGTCTGAATGCAATCTGGAAGCTGATAAAGGTCTGTAAGTGTTGTAAGAGGATATGTAGAAGAGAACCAAAGACAAAGAAGGAAGGAAAAGGGAAGAAAAGGACAGTTTTGATAGATTAGTGGATGAACAGAGCCTCGGTCGATGGTGACCAGGAGGGATCTATGGTGACTATATCAGAGAAGTACAAAGCTGAGGATAAAAGGATGAATATGATAAAAGGATGAATATAGGCAAGGGGCTATAGGGGAAGGTTGTTGAGTGTTCCTAGATGTTACAAAAGCTTATTTGTTCTGCAAAATATTATATAGAAGAAATACAAAGATAATTTGATAAAATCTCAATAAAACAACACAGAGATACTGATAATTCTCATGAAAGATGATCATAAGCGATACAGGCGGAGTTGAGATGATGTTTGGGAGATCTATGATTGTTGCGGGAATGCTTAGGAGAGGCAAAGTTCACGAGTCACAAGAAATCTCGGATGTTTGCATCCATCTGATGATTTTTGGCAAGAGAAGAATAGCTTTATAGGGTCGACGGTGATTGGGCGGGGTTGTCGCTTACTATGGGAAAAGTTTTCCCAATGAGAGGATTTTTTTGCTTTTGGTGTGATTTTGGCTTTTTAATAATTGGCCAAATACTTTAAAGCATATAGATGGGAAGATGATGAGATGTGGGTAGTTAGGGCATAAAAATATATAGGAGGAAAGAAAGGGGGTGGATTTAGGATAAAATCATCCTAAATAGAAGGTAGGTTAGGGAAAGATAATGAGTATTAATTAATTAATAGGAATAAAGATTAATATGGATGGGATAATTAGGCATGTAATATATTTAAATGATTAATTAATTAATTAATTAATTAATGTGGCTTAATTAATTAATGGGAGTTAGATGGGCATTTTAATTAGATAAAGGGATGGGCTAATTTAAAATTAATTATGTGCATGCGGGGATCAAGGGTATAGATACCGATTTTAGGTGTCTACATTTTTCCCCTTTTTGTTGAGTGGTTTGCGTTGGTAAACCATGAGACAAAAATGATGAGAGTTGGGTTGTGAAAGGTAGATGATGAGATCCCCTTCAAAAGGGGGATTGATGACATTAAGGGAAATTGATGATACATTTGAAAGAATATAATTGATGAAGGGTAGGTGGGTGAAGAAAAGATGGGTGGAAACATAACCAAGGCAAGATGCCTTCAGAAAAAAAGGATCGCAATATTGAGAAAAATATGGTGGTGACTCCAATATCACATTAGTAGAGGACAATTGTGGTCTCAACAGAGATGGGCTACAATGTTCTATGGACCGGTGGGTGGGTGAAGATCATTACAGTACAGATGCAAGCCAAGATGACCAACGGGTCATGGGAAAGTCATCAAAGTATGTGCAACTATATGTGAAAGGTATGTGAAATCCTTCATACACAAGGAATTGAGCGAAAAGGTATGTGTCCACAAGGGACGAGGATGAAAAGTTATGGTGCCCCAAAGGGGAAAAATGATGGCCTAGAAGGCAAAAATAAAAAGTTGAATGACGAAACAATATGCCCCAAAGGGGAAGATATGGTTGTGAAGGCAAAAGGAAAAAAATTCCCCAAGTGGGGAAAGTATGGCCATAAAGGTGGACTTTTAACGAGAATATGATGCCCTAGAAAAGGGCATGAATATGGCAACAAGAGTGGAATAAATATGATTAATGCAATTCCCAAAGGGAAAAATGGATATGGCCTAAAAGGAGGACTTCATGCGTGGATTGAATAAGATTGTGAAATAAAATTTTTGAAGGAAGAGTGAATATAGCTTAGGGTGCGATATGATTAAAATGTCTAGAGGAAAAATAGAAATGGCCATGAATGTGGACTTAGAAAGTATGTATGTTCAAAGGAGGAATAGCTTGAATGTTGGATAAAAATTCCCAGAGGTAAAATAGAGATGGCCAAAAATATGGATTTAAAGGTCAACAATAGATGATGCTTGAGGAAAGTATAAGAGGAAAATCCCAAAATAATTTCTTCTAAAGGGAGTCGATGTTTAATCGACGACCTAAAATCGATGGCTATATAAGGCCAAGGGTTAGCCGATAATTCTCATTTTCACACACAAATTTGATGAGAGAGAGTAGAGCGATAAAAGAAAGGGTTGAGAAATGGAGGCCGTATGAGCTGCGAGGAAGCACCAGAGGGTGCGAAGGATGGTGAGTAACAAAACCCACACTAGTTTTTAATTAAATTTAATGTTTTATTTATTTTTTCAGTTTTGTGTAAAAATGGATGATGTCGAGTAGGAATGGTCAATCAACCCAAAAACATGTTGATCTGACATGTGTCGGTGTCGACCAGGGTTAAATTGGATAAGCGGGGTTAGATGGAGTTTTGGATGAAATTTAATGGATTAGGATCAAGTTTTATACTGAATTAGATTTTGATGAATTTTAATGGATTATGATGTGATTTTGTATGGTTGATCTGATGTATTTATGTTTTGTTTTTGTTTACGAGGCCGAGGAGACCTTGTACCTAAGAGATCGAGTGATTTCTCTATATAAGCAAATTAGAGGATATGTCACAAATGACGAGTGGGATCACTTGGCTGCAATAGGGTTAAGTGGATTCAAGTATTATAAGAGGATCCTACAAGATGTGGGGCTTATGATTGATCTGGTGGAGAGATGGGATCGGCAGACATGGACATTTTGGTTTAGGACTAGGGAGATGACAATCACCTTAGAGGATGTGTATCATTGTCAAGTTTCCGATACGGGGGTAGATAGTGCCCATTACGGTGAGGAGAGATTAGCATTGTTGACATTGCTATTTGGAGGTGATGCACCCCACATCATATTTTATTTAGGGATTTTACATATGAGTTGAGATATGAGGTGGGGTACCACGCAACCATTTGATCTACATGGTGATGATGGTTATGTCATGTTATGATTTTCCATACTCTGGTGGGGCTTGATTTCCATGGGCACTAAGCTGTGGTATAGTAGCAAACATTGTTTATCACCAGATCATGTTTCGTTTGGGACTAATTTGTTGGCTCAGGTTTACCATGAGATTTCCATGTACAGAGCAGGAGAGGTAAGGATTGGATGTGGGTTTCTTGCTTCACTACTGGACCTCCGAGCTTATTGTTGTGATTAGGCCATCAGGGCTTCTATGTGTCACAAGATACCATATTGAGATTGCACTTGTATTTTTGATATGGAGGGTCGATCAGGCCTTCGGTGAAAGGAGTGAGAGGAGGGTATATTGGTATGTAGATAAACTTGCAGAGTTGGATGCTCATCAAGCTATATGGAGTCGTTATGAGAGTTCCCTGCATGACCTAGTGTAGATGTGGAGTTAGTGGGGATGAGGAGGATGAGGTGGATTCAAGGGAGATGACTGGAGATAATCAATTTCATTCAGTTTGATAGGGTGAGATGACACTTTGAAGTTTTCCAAACAGTTCCTCATGATCCAATTTTATACAGGAGGGAGGAGTTGGATAGGAGCTATCGATTCCTATTATGGCTGATCAATGGAGGAAGAGGCGTATCATGGGATGAGGATGATGACATTGGAGTTTAAGTGAGATAATCCGATTGGCATACTACAACATGGGTAGCTTGGTTAGCAAGGAGGGGGAGAGGAGGAGATAGAGGAGATGGAGGTAGAGGTTGAGGTGACCCCTGAGGCGGTGGAGCAAGAGAGTCTGCAGAGATGACACGGCTACGTATCGTACTAGATTAGATGAGGGTGGAGAGGGACCAGACACATGTAGAGCGAGACACAGAGATCTACAATAGTGGGATGTTGTCACTCATGAGAGGGTCGCTACCAGCAAGCGAGAGGAGGCCTACAAGGCCCGTTTTGGTGATTTGACTATTATTTTGTCAATGGAGTTAGTTAGTGGTGTGCAAAAAGCTCCATAGGGATCATGATAGATAGCACCTCCCGTATGATCTCCATGGACATGTATATAATGCTATCTATAGAGGCTAGATATTACGAGGGAATCCTTTTCGAGAAATACCAAAGACATTGCACTCTTGGGAGCACATACGAAGGATAGTGGTAGGAGGAGCATGGTCTTCTAAGAGGATGATGAGCGTGGCACAACCATGGTGAGTGGAGGGAGGACATAAGGGTAGCGTAGATTTGCAAGGATCAAGTTTTTATGTGTCCCAAGAGGAGAGGACTTGAGATCCTTAGCTATACACTTCACAGATTTTGATAGCATCTCTTCTTTGAGAGAGCCCGTTAGAGGGAAGTGATGTATTGATACACATTTTGATATATATGATATATGGTTTTGTCGTGGATTATTATGTATTCATTATGTGATGTGATGAATTTAATTTGATGTGATGATGATGATTTTATGTTATATGTTGTGATGATAGCTTTTAGATTAGATGTGATGATGATGGTTTTTTAGAACACATGTTTGTTTTATATTTGATGATGATGGTAAAATAAATGTATGAATTAGATGGTTATTTTGGATGTGTATGTGTATGGATAAAATGATGATATAAATGTGTGATGTGTTAATGAGGATTAGGACTATATGTTTTGTGTTTGAATTTGATCATGATGATTAGAATGTATATGGATAAGATGTGATGAAAATAATTTGAGAATGGATGTGGTTAACGATGGATATAAGAAAGAGTAAATGTTCAAATACCCATGGATTAGCTGTTTGCTCGCTAGCTTTATAAAGCTCAGAAAACACTAGTTTTCTAGAAGCTTCTCGCTCGTATCTTTCGTCAAAAGGTGCTATTCTATAATGTTTGTTCATTAGTTCCTTAGAGTTGGACGTCCATTTTGATTATTATCATTTGTTTGTCTAAAAGATCCATTTAACTTTAGAGTTGGACGTCCATTTTCATTATTATCATTTGTTTGTCTAAAAGATCCATTTAACTTTAGAGTTGGACGTCCATTTTCATTATTATCATTTGTTCGTTTAGGACATCCATTTTGATGGAAGAGGTTCGGTGTATGGTGTTGATTGAAAATGGGTTGAATTGATATGATGTAGAGGGTGAAGACGAATTTTATGGTGGTGTAATAGGAAAGGGTTATGTCGAACATATCAAGTGGTGAAGATTGGGTTGGTTGGGGAGACATATGATGGGGAGAAGCAAGATCATGGTAAGATGATGGGGATTAGACAAGAAGATCTGATGTGGGAGATATAATAAGGTCAATTGGTTGGATAGGCATAGTCATGCTAGGTGAAGAAGAGATGATAAAATATTGCGGGAAGGAGTGGAATCTATTAGGCGGCGTGGTTGAGAAGTAGAGGTTCTATATTGAAGGTAGTCATATATGGGTCTAGAAGAAGGTCTAGAAGCAACCAAGGGTTTGGATGGGGTCATGGTGAATTTTTGTTTGATTCCATTTTAAACAGACAAGTCAAGCAAACAATTCCTTTTATGTTGTGATTAAGAATGTGAAAAATAAAAGGGGATGGATAACGAAGGACCTAGGAGAAGGAAAATTGTGTCTAGTTTCAGGTAAGTTATGGCTAGGGAATGTCTAAGGCGGCTTCCTGTTGGGTGATCAAATCCCAATCAGTATACCAGAGAGGAGGTGTTTTGATGTATGATTTGATTTATGAGTTTTAGGTCATGTGTGATAAGATGTGATATGCAATAAGTTAAACCCCTACTTAAATTATATGAGCAAGAAGGATGCAAAAAGAATGTTCTTTTAAACCAAAAATGAAGTGTGATATTCAATGAGGACATAGACAAGAATGTAAAATTAAGATGTAGAAAGGAAAAAACAGGGAAAATGTGAGGAACACCGGATAACGCTTTTCCTATTTTTACGCACTCTTGAGAGACAAGTGATCCAGGCCATGAACCCAACACGAGTAAGCAATAAAGTGAATCCTCACACTGTACTATTAATGGAAGCCAAAAAAATGAAATATAGATAGAAAAGAAGGAGATCACCAAAAGGATGGTCCCAATGGGCGTGCAAGTACTTTTTACCAAGTGTATGGTTCCTAATGAGGTTAGTGCACTAGCTATTGAAGAAATTAGCAAACTCTAAAATGTTGGAGGGTTTATGTTACCTCGAATGTGTGATGTGATACGGGTACTAAGTAATTGATCGATCTTGATCCTTGGAGCAAGATGAAGAATACCTATGAATAAGACTGAAAACAATATTGATTAGATAGATTTATGAGGGTTTCTAGACAATGTCGGCTCTAAGAAGATCTTGGCATCATTTTGTCGATGTCAACCCCCATTGTTTAGATAAAGATAAATAAAGGATACGAAAGTAAAAACATGCAGAAACATAAGTATTACTGAATCGAGAAAATGACAGAAATTTATCTAAATTCGATTATATTACATTAACTATAAATTAAGTGTTACTGGTCTAGATCGATGACGAACTAGGCGTGTGTGAACAATTCAACGGTTACCTAGGAGGATGGGTTTGAACTTGTAGATAAAATGTGTAGACTTGTAAAGTCCGAATGTAATATAGAAGTTGATAAAGGTCCTGTAAGTGCTATAAGAGAATTTGTAGAAGAGAACCGAGAGACAAAGAAGCGGGAAAAGGGTAGAAAAGGATAGTTTAGATAGATTAGAGGATGAATAGAGCCTCGATTGATGGTGACTAGGAGGGATCGATGACGATTTTACTAGAGAAGTAAAAGGCGAGGATAAAAGAATGAATATAGCAACTGTAGGCAAAGGGGTTGTAGGGGAAGGTTCTTTGAGTGTTCCTCATATGTTACGAAGTTGTTATATTCTGTAAAATATTTTATAGAAGTAATACAAAGATAATTTGATAAAAGCTCAATAAAGTAACACAAAGATATCGATAAGTCTCATGAAAGATGATTATATGTGATAGATGAAGGTTGAGGCGATGTTCGGGAGATTTTTTTATTGTTAGGAATGCTTAGGCGAGAGGAAAGTTCACAAGTTGTAAAAGATCTTGTATGTTTGCATGCATGAGACTTTTATGAACAACGTATTATGGATGTATCATTGTTGATACACAATGCTTTTGTTAATTTGGGAAGCCATATGGGATTCCTTGTGGGAATGATTCTAACATTTTCGTATTAGGTTACGGATTTCTTTATGAACAGGTGTAATGCTCTATGCATATGAGGAATCTAGTTTTTTTCATATATAAATAAAACTACAAATTTTCTAGAAAAAAAGATAATATAATAAGAATAAAAATATTAGACCTAGCGAGGATTATGAAGAAAATCGATGTCAATGCTTATAAAATTGAAATACAAAATGGATTAAACATTTCTCCAATCTTGATGTTTTTATTTGCATTCCTATGATGAAGGGACAAAGTCTGAATGAGCAAGAAGATAAAGTCGTTAAATGGCAATGATAGTTGCGAAAGGGTAACCCAATGGAAATTGTGGATCTAGAGATTGAGACATTTATTTTTATGAGTAGTGTGCATCCATTAGGCACTAGATTACATAGATTGTCAGCATCATTACTCATGCTTGGGAGGATGCATATAGCGGATTTATAATTGCGAGTAAGTAAATAACTAAACTAGCGATCACCTTCGACCTAAGCAACTACGAGTAAGGGGCAACTAAACTAGTGCCTAAAAGATAAATTTTTGAAAAGGGAGAAATAAATTCCTTGCCAAGTGTCTAAGCGAGAGCCAAACCAGCAATGCCTACTCCAACAATGATAACATCTGTTTCCTCCTCCCCTACATTGTCACTCTGTACAACGTCATTGTGGATATGCATTGTCATTTCACTTGCTCTTGAATTCTGATTTCTACTCCTTAACATTACTGAGTATAAAATTTACGCTGATTGGTGTTCCATGTTAAAATATGAGCAAGCAAAATTTGACGCCCGACCCAATTGGATGGCTGCACGCAAAGCGTTGATGGACGGATGCATGGGAGCCGTCGAAATTTTGTGGTCCTACCGTATTGAATGGCTATTCAACATGGCGGGACCACTGATTTGAACTACTTATGTGTGTGCCTTCATGCTCCTTCTGCGTGCCACAAGGATTTGCACCTTAAGTACTTAGTTACTTTAGGGGTCCAACAATGATTTGAAATAATTGATTGTATTTGGGTTGCTAAATTGACTATGTCTGAGTATGGAGTAATGGGAATTTAGATCTTGATAATCATTCTTTATGTTGATTAATTTTCCTTATTATATGTGTTTTTGAACTTGAATGTTTATGATGATTATCGTGCATGAATGAACGTATTGGTTATGAATATGATGAACATGCATGCTAATATTCTGATATGCATAACAAAGGAGGGACATGGTAGTTGTGTGCACTTTGGTTGAGCTTCGAGATCCATTTGGATGAAGTACCCAGTCTGAGATGGCTATTAAGTGGGTAAAATAATACTACATTTTGGTTTTGTTTCAGGACCCTTTTTAATTTTTCTATTAGGATGTTGCATACTGAGATGACATATCAATTTGTCTTTAGAGAGTATTGAGAGCTAGATAGAAGATGGCCAAGACAGTTTTGCATAAATATATAGGACTAGTGGTTGGAAACCTACATGGAAAACACGGGACTCCACCCGGGAAATACTATCGAGACACTCTTTGATTAAATTGAGACGTTGAATAAAGTTGTAGATCATTGGTGGGAAGGGGTATTGTGCAGCTATACTTTGGAGTACGCAATCTCGACATATTCTTGTCCAGAGGAGGCATATTTTTGGTTTTTGTATGAACCAAGAGGATCCTATTTATGCACAATACCCTTAGCTATCAAGATCTTGATGGTAGAACTGGAAATGGAGAACTTACCTATGGATAGCTAAATCCCCACCACATGTAGGGATAGGAGTAGGTTTGGAGAGGATGGTGATAGCCCTGGCGAAGAAAAAGAGAGAGAATAGAGATACCTCGATTATAATGAGGTGTGAGAGGATAGTTGATGAAGCGTTGAGATTGATAAGAATGATGACTAGAGAAAGTGATGAGAGCCTGTGGAAGATGAGGAGTCACAGTATCATGTCCTCCCGACATTGGGAAAGTGTAGTAGAGACCCCATCGACTTCTAATAAGAGCATGTCAAAGGAGAGAGTGAGGATCGTGGGCACATCTGACCCTTCCTAATCACCTATCCCTTGTGCAAGGTGTTCCAGATCCAGAAGTAGTTTAAGAGCACCTTAGTGAAGGTGAGCAAGAAATATCTCCACGTTGGGTAGGAGACATAAGCAAACATGTTTTAGTTACCACTCAGGAAGCACGACAGATCAAGGATATGCACATTTTAGTGCAATAGGCACTAGTGTTTGGAAGTACTTTTAGAGGATTTTTAATAAGTGCATCATCAGGATAGAGTGTTTGTACCCATACCATTGGAATAAATCCTATAGGTGTTCTTTGTAACACAGACAGTGGGTGTCTAGTTCAGCACAACAACTAGGACACAAGGGAGTTCATCTACATGATTGTAAGTTGTGGTGGGAGGCTCAAGAGGTTCAATTCAACCACTACGCGGAGGAAATCCTAGTGGAATTTCATGGTCTGGGTTTGGTCCTAACCTAGGGCATGGTCCCCCACCATAGCAATCTCCCGAAAAACCACCACCAAATTAGTCCTAGTAGAAAATGGAAAATTAGGCATGGGCAATGGCAATCTAATAATAACAAGTGGAAATACTACTCTGGATGAGGTATCTTCTCCAATTCATCTACTTCATAAATACAAAATAGAAGGAGAGGTACAAATGTATCAGAGAATATGAAGTTTCAGATATTGAAATAGAAATGGATACTCCTTCACCTTCACATCACACTAGATTTAACTCTTAATGATCCATGCACATAGGAGGTTGAAGCAAATGATTGAGAATTCAAATTTTTAATAATCTTATGTTCATTTAGAAACTATATAATTTCTTGAGATGTGTGATATATTATTTTAACATTTTAATTTATATTTTTAAAATAACTTATTTTCATTTGAATCTATTATTTTGTATATTTTCCATTTAAATCTTATTAGATGTTTTTACTGAAACGGTATTCAATATTGTTTCATTATATGTTTTTAAATTTAATATTTTTTTTTTTTTTTTAGATTTAAATACATACATACATACATACATACATACATACATACATACATACATACATACATACATACATACATACATACATACATACATATATATATATATATATATATATATATATATATATATTAAAAATTATTGGCATGTTGAGTTATAGGTGTTTTCATTAATGTAAAAGCACATTAATGAAAAAGATGATGATGGAGAAGGATCATAGGATTCTCGGTAGTTTGATGACATGGAGTATCAGGTGGTTTCATGATGGCATAAGGTGATTCAGTGAGATTGGCTTGGTCTATCAAGCTAGTCGGGTGACCTAGCTTGCCTAAATGATGGTACATGATGGTTTGAGTGGCTTGGTGGTTCTAGGAGAATGGTAGCAGTATGGAGAGCATGGTTTTATATATTTTGGGCACTCACATGAGTTTTAGGGTGTAAGTACAGGTTGAAGACCCAATTTCAAGCACTCATCTACACCTAGTATAGGTGCTTGAAGGCATGAGGATGACTTGTATAGCCATGTGATATCATGGAGGTATGAAGTTATGTGATACATGATGTATTAAGGTTATTTTTTCTTTTGGAGAGGTTCCATGTTGAGGTACAATGTTAGTTCAATTGACCCTAGCTTAAACCTGCAAAACCCCAAGGGATAGTCATGCAAATGACATGGGATGAGAATATGGAGACTTATTTTAGCTATGTTGATTATTTTAGATGGTGCACATGGGTTTTATAGAGGTGTGAGAAAATTTTCAAGTCATTCTAAAGAACATTTTTTAAGTTATGGTATTTTGTGTGAAACATGGTCCAAGAAAGAGCATTTTTCAACTCGGATTACACCTTTTGATGCTCACCATGGATTGTGTGATTTACATGGGATTTTTTTGATTTCAAGGATGATTTTTCATTGAGTTAAGAAGGTTTCACAAAAATAATGAGGTTATTTCATCATCATGTTTTTATGAATGAATGTTAAGAAGGTAAACACCTTTTTGTGTGCTTGAAACCCTAGCTCAAAAGAGGTAGGAACGATATTGATCATAAGTGCCCAGAATTGATTAATTGTGATAGTATGATGATTGGATGTTTTATAGGACTCCTCCATATTTCCAAAAAGGTATGATAGATCATTTGGTGATATGTGGACCCCACTGAAACAAACTAATTTCTAAAGAAGTTCGAGTTTGGGACAAAGTTATCAAAAGAGTTGTAAAATAAATTGACAATTTTTTTATTATGGGAGTTTTACTTGATTTCCATGATGTTTTAAGATCATTTTTTCTTCTAAATGGAAAAGTGTTCCCTATTTATGAAGACGGGTCTTAAGGTAGTTTTGGGGCGAGTTTTAAGCGGTTTTCACATATGGACTGGTTAAAGGCCTTCCACTTGGAGTTGGAAGGAAATGTAAGGTGTTATGGAAAGTAGATTCTGATTTATTTATAATGGTATAATTTTTGTCTCATGATGAGGATATTTTATAGGTCATCCATGTCAAATTGTCAAGAAGAAGGTTTCTTGTTTTCAAGGCGGGGTTTCTCAGACTGAAAGATTGAGGTAGATGATGCATGAGATGGATTGATTGATAGTTGGAGAGTTAATAGGGATGAATTTTTTTCCTGTTGAATCCATTTGGAGGTCTTGAAAGTGACAACAATGGTGCAAACTAGTTGATTTTGTAAAACTACTTTCTGGGAAGCAATTTGGTGAAGAGGAAAGTTGGTTTGGTTTGCACATATGGATGTTTCATGAGCTATAACAATCATGGGTGTGATATAAAGGTTAGGAGGATTCCAATGAGTGGTCACATTCCATATTCTAGATATTTTTGGGTGTTATTGAGGCCCTAAGGTGAAGACAAGGTCTTGGAAACAACTATTTTGAGAAGGATATGAGCCTTTTGAACATTGTTATGATAAATTTTATTGGTATAAGATAATGTATGACCATGAATGGTGTTTTTATGTCATATTTGACATGTGTGGTAAATTATGGAGATTTACTAATCATGGTTATGGTGTTTTTGGTTTTTCTCATCCAAGTGATGGGGTTTGAGTTGATTGTGAGCTTGTTTAGTGCATTTGGGCATGGCCGACCTACATGGGCCCAATATGAATTTTTATGAATGTTTTGGGATTTTTAAGTTTTATTGGTTGAAATAAATAAGTTATGCTTACTTGTTTCATGTTTTAGAGTTGAAAAGGGTATAAAGTACATGTTTGAATTCAAATTTGCACTAGTTGTTAGAGAGGAAAAAATTGTGACCCAATTGTGTGTGTGTGTAATATGTATGAAGTCATCTATTTAGAGTTGAGAGAGTGTTTAAAAGGTTGGGGAATGTTAGAGAGCATGTGCACAAGGGTTGAAGCAAAATTTTTCCATAAAAGAAGAATAAAGAGTGAGTTATATAAATGAGGGTTTGAACAAGGGTTTGAAGGAGTTTGGAGTTGAATCTTGTGATCACCATTAGTTGAGTTTTACAGCATATATTCAGTGATATTCTTATCAAAATCTTGTGTGATGAGTCATATTCATGCAAGTCTCTTGTTGTGAGTAATATCAACAAGGTTTTAGGGGTTAGTTCTCCTTATGGGGTTGGTGCCTCACTAAAGAAATCTCTTGTGATGTGTAATATTCACTTAAGTCTTTGTTGTGTGTAATATCGAAAAGTTTTTAATTGTTTTCTTCCCCTTGAGGGTTTCCCACTTACATCTTGTGTTCTTGTGTACTCCTTGTTTATGTTATGGTGTATGGTTGTCACTTATTTTTATGATCACATTAATGCATGGTTGAATGCTAATGGTGTATGAAATTTTATTTGAAATTGTATAATGGTTTTGAAGGACTGATTCACCTCCCCTCTGAGTCCATTGTGCTTCTAATAATTGGTATCAGAGCAGGTCCTTTTGGATAAGTTTAATCACTTGAAAGGATATTATCTTAGAGCACATGTCTAGGTGATCAGAATGGGAGAATAGTTCCTGCCATATGAAGGTCCTAAGTTCAATGGAACTAACTATGCCTTGTAGAGACTCGAATGAAGGTATATCTAAGTTATCTTGGTTATGAAGTTTGTGTAGGAGATATTGATTTTTCAGATCCAATGGAATAAATTTCCAAGGATATCATCTTTGGTTATTTGGAAGAATGTGTGAGCACCATGGTTTTGGATTGTGATTTAGCTAAGTAATTATGGAACAAATTGGAATATTTTTATGAAGATATCAGCCCCTCTAGTAATAGTAAAAAGGGCATGGATCAAGGACTAAAGGAAATCCTTAAGGAGCTTGAAGACAAAGAGAAGGAGTGTACTCAGCTGAAAACACAGATTGGATTGCTTAATGCTAGTCTCAAGACTAAAGAGGATGAGTGCATCAAGTTTGAAATGGACATGAAGTCTTTACAATCATATTTTGACCTAGCTTCAAGAAAACTAAAAATGTTTCAAAATTTTGAAAAGAGTGCAAGTAACTTAGATGATTTTTGAGCATCCAAATACATTCAAGTGACAAGTTAGGTTTGGGCTTCAAAAATGAATCAAAGAAGGATGAGAACATCTCTGAATCAAGTCAAGAAGCTTCCAAAGAAAAAGAGAGTTTCAAAGGTAAGGAGGTAATTGAAAATGATGTTGTTTTAAGCAAGAAGTCTACTGGTTCAAGTATAGATTAGATCAAGAACAACATGAAGACCAAATCAATCAAGAAACCAAATGCTTCAAGGTATGAAAGGTCATTTAATGGTTATTTTTTTACTTTGATGGATTTGGTCATAACACTAAGGAGTGTAGGATATTTTCTGGAAATAATCATCTATGGAGGGATAGTAGAAGTGAGAAAGTAAAGAATACAATTTGTTACAAGCATAATAAGAGAGGCAATGTTATTAGGTATTGCTTGTATGAACCACCAAGTCAAAATTGGGCTAATAAAGGCTACAAAGGTAAGGGTTTAGTTCTATGTTTTGATTAAGAAAATTTTGAATAAATAAATGCCTAAATCTAAATATGTAATAGTTTTGAATATAAAAATTAAGTACAAATTTGATCCAAGCCAATAAGCAACTTAAATTTAAAACCCTAGTTGCAAATGAAGGGAATAAAATACTTAGTTGATTGTAGTGATGCCAAATGCATGTTCAGTTGGAAAGCTATTGGAGTAGAGAATTAAGGTGTCGCAATCAGATCCAAAAATTGCAAAGGTGTCATAAATGCCAGGACCGGGGAACCTATGGAGGTTCGGGGGCACCTAGGGTACTAGATACCTTTTAAGGTGCCTCTTACTTCTTAAAAGATATGAAACCCAATTTTATAGGGTTGCGAGATGTTCACTGCTTGTCACCTTCGATTTCTGTATGTCGCTACAATTCATTGTTATTCATATGAAACCTACAATAATAAAGAATCACCTATAAAACCCTTAAACCACATCAAATCCTAAAAATGAAAGATGTAAAATGAGGGGTCATACTGTCCTCGATTGTTAACAAAGTTAACTTATGACTGAGCATTGCACTACATCTTAGACCCAATGTATTTCTATGTGTGTGTGTGTGTGTGTTGAAATTGTGCCCTAGGTGGCTCTTGTGTATGTTGCACTTGATAACGAGCAATAGCTAGATGTAGAAAATGTAGATAGATGTGTGCATGAAAGAATGAACTTCCCCTCTTATGAAGTGTATGCGAAGAATGTAATCCCTTGCCTTTGTATGGATGTTAGATGGATGCTTGAATGCTATTGATAATGCCTTTGGATGCAACCTTAGGTGGTGATAGATAATGCTCGAGTTCTTGGTCCCACATAATGGTCACATAGTTTTGTATTTATATAATTCCCTTATTTGAATTTTATAATTAACCACTAAAAGGCCAACTAGTAAAAATCAAGATTCCCAAACGACTAGAAAAGACCCAAAAGATGTCAACAAAGTACAAAGAGGTGGGGGGATCCTAGAGGGACAGGGCATCTAGTCTTTGGTGTCCCGAATGAGAAATGTTGAAGTATGAAAATACATAATGGGAAAGGAGTGTAACACCAAGAGAGAAAACAAAAAGAAAGCAAAGATGGTCACGAGAAATTGGTCAATTAGTAATGTTCTTACTTAGGAATCATATGAATAGTGGTATGTGACTAGGACTAGAAATATACACAAAGTGCGTGATTTAGTGTCTACAATTTCCCCCACTTTATGTTGTTGAGTAAATTATCGATAACATAAAGTAGATAAGAGATGCATACCTAATAACCATGTAGATTGATGGTGAAAAGTGTGTTGAAATAGACAAGAAAAAGCATGGAGTGATAAAAATGTGAAGTGTGGAAGCTGTTGGTATCAAAATTCATTCTCCTTTTCAAGCCAAGAAGCAACAAAGATTTGGCAAGGAGCTTAGAGGTAGATAGAGCATAAATATGTATCATTTTGTAGCCAGGATGAACTATAACTGACCTTTTATTACTCGGGTTTGTGGAGAGATGGATAACACCATAAAAGGATTTGATCTTATCCTAACTATTTTAGGTTGTGCCTTTCAACCAAGGTAAGAGGACCTATTTTGTAACCTTTGTTATTGAAGGAGATGCAGATACCTTTCTCTTGCACAAATTTTATAAAGAAAACCTTGGGAAAATATGATCAACACACCAAATCCGACTCTCATGAGTTGTCACTTCTAGAAAATGGAGATATTTTCAACACAAGGCTAAGGTTACTAAAGACATTTGGAAACCTGATCTATTCTGCATACTTTAGCAAGTAGATTTTTGTTCTTTTGTGGATATACAGAGAAAAACAAGGGGTAATTCAAGGTAGGATTGGTTATTTGAATAATTTTTTGGTGGGAGATCAACAAGATAGATTTGAATTTTCCAAATCCTCGAGAAAATTTCATAACAAATGGAGAACTCAATAACAGAAAGCTTCAAAATAGTTAAAACATTCCTTCAACCAGAAAGTGTGCATCAATGGAGGCCCGGATTTGCACTTTTCACAAAATCTTTGAGATTCTAGCACGAAGGCTCGAGTTAGAAGACCCAATAAAACATCAAAATATAAGATCAATCACGCCTAAGGTACACCCAGAGGCTTACAAACAATCTCTGTCAACAGATGAAAGAAAAGTGATTTTAAATCGTTTATTTCATTCTTAGAAGAAAGCTCTTCTGAAAAATGAAATTGCAGATGCCATTAAACTGTCACAAGGATTGAGATCTATGTGACTCAAGGAGATTTTGATACAAGATTGCAATAGGAACAAGAAAAACTACTTGCAGACATTCTGAAAGTGAAATAAACACAAAATTTGCCAGAGATTTAACACAAATTAACTCAAAGTTTATCAGATTCATCAGTAGGGGAGAGTTATTTTAAACAATCTCAGAGCTTGTTGATGGCTATACATTCGTAACCAACTCAACATGAATGAAAATATGACACAGAGAAAGTTAACTTGGTTTCTCAGAAGATGAGCTTTTATCAAAATTTTCTCATGAAAATGAACTCCCGACCATTTGCAAGAGTAATCTCATTGCATTTATACATTTCATTCGCTCAATTTTCCTCCAAAAAAGAAGAATATTTGAGGGACCCCTGCTTGTTACTCATTTACCTTAGAAAGTGACCTTTAACAAATTTATATTCAAAAGTTTCTAGGTGGACCGATTTGCGAATTGATCATGTTTTGGGCCTCTCCACGTATGACTAGGATGCCATGCCACAAACCTTTGGCAATCCTTCGGAGTTTTTGCATTTGGACTTGACAGTCATCCCCTTTTTCTCTCTTTCATCTGTAATTCTACCCCGCATCCATCTCCTTGGTAATTCTCATTTCAAAATATGCATTACACAACAACCATTGATTCGGTCCCCTTTCTACTTTATATCGTAACTGTCCATGTGTTTCCTGTTACATCATCCGCAAAGGTGAGGGACAACAACTAGTCTCCAAATAAGCACGGGCCTTCCATGTGTCTCCCGACGCATCTCCAAAAATAAAATTCAGGGCGGTCCCTAAATATGCATGGTCCCTCCACACCATGAAAACATATAATATTATTCTTAACTCGCCTTAGTGGGTGAGAAACTTGGAAAACATTTCTTCCCCATTAATATGGGATCCGATGGCTTCCACTATCGAATATTGGGATTTTGGTCTACCATATTTTCATATACAATAAACAAACATGGGGCATTAGACTCGATAAATGGAGGAAAAAAATTTGTGCACTAATTTGGGGAGATAGAAAACGTGATGAGGGTCAGAAATGAGGGATTTTCACGGGAAAATGGTGCGAGATCGAATAAGCACCAACATCAGCTCCTGCTCGGGAAGGGCACTCCCAACGAATGCCACAAGAACAAAAATAGACCAAGTGCCAAAAATATCCATTGGGCAAAGGATTCAGCTTACGAGCAAAGACCAGAACCATCTTCCAAAGAACGAATCGAAAAACCAGCAAAACCAGTCACTAAGGACCAGAACAAACAAAAACACAAAAACAAAATGAAAACAAAGAACCATACACTCTGTATAAATGGAGTATACCTTGATTCTAAGAAATCAATCAAGGAAATGTTTCAAATGTTTGCCATTAACAAGCAATTCAAGTAGTTCCCCTTCTAATTATTTTAGGAAAAGGTATTTTCACCAATTCAAATATCAATGGAGTAGGGGCCCATCCATAATGCATCAAATTTACCATGCTTGCCCTTATCTTTATGCCTGCTATCCCATAACAAAGACAAGAGATCCAACGTTGAAAGCTCTTGGAGTGACCTTCTTGTCAAATAAAATCTTCAATTTTTCTTTAAACCTTACATGTCTTTGGTGGGATGCCCTTCTTTCTTCATCAAGTTCAACAACTCCGATTTATTCGAGCCTCATATGGGCTAACTTATTGGTCCTCCAATTGTTGAACAAACTAAAATGAAGACAATTGCAAGTACAAGGGCAGCAGAGATTGTGTTCCATAACCAACTCAAATGGGCTTTTACGTGTAACCCTTTTAGAAGTTATTCTACCGGCCTAAACAAAAAAATTCAGTTTCTCACTCCACTTATTCTTGTTCAGCTCCAAGGTTCTTCTAATGATCTTCAACAAGTTTTTATTGTTGGAATCATCTTTTCCATTTCCTTGGGGGTTGTAGTTAGAAGCATATGTCAGATTTATCCCTTATCCTTTGCACATTTCCATCAAAGATTTAGCTCAAACACATGGCATTATCAACAACAATTTTGACTAGCATTCCAAATATTTAGATGATATGATTCAGAATGAAGTCCATGACAACTTGATGTGTTGCTTTCTTAGTGGGGATTGCTTCCACCCACTTAGTGAAGTAGTCAGTAGCTACAAGAATCCACTTATGACCAGCACTAGAGGGATCTGAAATTTCACCAATGAAGTCCGCTCCCATTGTTTGAAAGGGGCTTCAATTGATACAGCTACAAAGGAAGGGAGCCTCAAGCTTTCATTCTTCCGAAATACGATAGCAAATTTCACATTTCCCTTACTAGCAGAGTTGTATCTTTGAAAAGGGTGGGCCACCAATAACCAGCTCTCAAAATTTTGTGAGCTGTAACCCTTCCAACAAAATGTCCCCCACAAACTCCTCCATGGAGATCTGCAATTATTCTTGGGGCTTCATCTTCAGCAATGCACCTTAAGAGCACCCCCTTCAAGTTCTTCCAAGCTAACCCAAAATTAGTAATGACATACTTTTGAGAGGTTAACTTAAGAGTTCTTTTTTGATTTTTATTCAAATGATCAGGGTAGCATAGATGTATAAGATAAAAGATTATATCTTTGTACCACTCAGAAATTACCAACTTTTCAAGCACATGCACCCTTTCTTCCTCTACCTCATTCACCTCAATGGTTTGCAAGTTTCTCTCAGCCATAAGCTTAGCTAAGCCCAAACCTCTTACCAATCTTGTGGTTTGGATATCCATGTCATACTCCTGTAATTTGTTAACCCATCTACATATTTTACTTGAGATCTCCATCTTTGATAAGATATCTTTCACCATGGTTTGGGGAACATAAGTAAAAACTTTAGAGCTCAAAATGTAAGGTCTGAAAACCTTTGTTTCTTTCACCAAGACAAATTCTTGCTTCTCCATAATGGTGTACTTCAACTTAGCTCCTTGCAATGCTTTACTAAAAAAGGCAATTGGTCTCTTAGCCCCTCCATCATCCTTCTGTAATAAAATAGATGCAATGGTGTTTTCTGAAGAAAAATAAAACACTTGAAAAGGATTCATGTAATTTGGAGCTGCCAAAATAGGTGCATGCTTCAGTGCTTCTTTGATCCCATCAAATCCTCGAATGGTCGCTTCTTCCCACTTAATAATCTGGTCTTTCTTCAACATGCAAGTGATGGGGAGAGTCAACTCAACAAAGTTAGACACAAATCTTCTAATGAAATTGATTTTCCCACATAAGGATTGGACTCCTTCCTAGTTCTTGGAATTGGAACCTTGTTAATAGCCTCTACCCTTTCGGGATCAATCATGACACCATCCTTGATACAATGTGACCAAGTAATTTGGCCTTTTGCACTCCAAAATGGCACTTCTTGGATTGATTTAAATTCCATACTCTACATATTATTATCATTTCTTCCAAGTGCTTCAAGTGATCACTTCTCCTTTTGGAAAACACACCACGTCATCTTGGTGAACAATAATAAAATCATTAATGTAACTAGCAAAAGCAATATCCATTACTCTTTGGAAGGTAGCTCCAAAGCATTCATCGACCAAATGGCATCCTGACCTAAACATATGTGTCCCATGGAGTGGTAAAGGCAGTCTTTATTCTTTCGACTCCTTCACAATAACTTGATTGTATCAGAGAAACCATCTAATGTAGAAAGAAACTCGAGATCTAGTCACTAACTCGCAACATATTTTCCATGTTTGGCGAGAGGATAATTATCTTTTATTGATGCTCTATTCAGAGATCTAAAATCCACGCATAACCTAATATCACCATTATTTTTTATAGCGGCACTAAGTTTGAAACCCAAGAAGAATACCTTGTTGAATGAATAATCCATCCATCCCTTAGCTTCTTCAATTCATCTTGCATTTTCATGGAGAGGAGTGGATTAATCAGCCTCTACTTTTTTTTGAATGGTTTTGCATTAGATTCCAAAGGAATCTCATGTTGAAACAATTCCTCTCTGTATGCTTTCAGTTCAGAATAGGACCAAGCAAGGCAGTCCTGATATTTCTTTAACAATTGGACATAGGACTATTTCTCTTCTTTGTTCAGATTGCTTCCCAACCAGATCTTCCTTGGTTTTTCCTTTGTGCCAAGGTCATGCTCTTCAACATCCCTTGATGCTGCTATATGTCTGTTAATAATGCAATTAGCATTATCAAAGTTTGACTTGAGAGCAACCAACCCTCTAGGAATGGTATTGGTTTTCAATTGGATGATATCTTTGCCAAAAAAGTTTCTTTTCCTTCTGTTGCACACACCATTGGCTCCCAATCAATACACTGATCAACAAACTCCCCTTTGTTCTACAGAAACTATTTCACCTGGGCATCATCATCAAATACTTGCCAATTTTTTTATGTTGTCAGGGATAGCTGGCCTTGTCAGTGTTTCAACATTATATTCACAATTGGGGGATATTGAACAAACATCAAACCGAGATCCCAAGACCGCAAGCTAGTCTCAATAAAAGATGAACCTTCTATCATGATGCACAATATTAAATGAGTCAAACATTTCAATCAAATCCCAAACTACATGCTTGTATTGTTTCATTCTCTGATTTTTAGTAGCATACAATTTTCTAATTTGTTTGACAACTAGTTCTGAGTCTCCTTTGACAATGATATATTTAATATAATACTTCCAAGAAATTCTCAAACCTAATAATAATGCTTCATACTCAACAATGTTATTAGTGCATTCAAATTTAAGTTTGAAAGAAAATACAAACTCTTCTTGGCTTGGGGAGATCAGAACAATGCCAACACCATTTCCAAACTTGGAATAGGCTCCATCAAATAACAAGGTCCAAGGTAAACCAACTTGTTCAAGAAATTTGCACTGATCAATCTTGTGCTCCCTATCATCAGCAAACCCCACAAAGTTATCAACATCTACATCAACATATAACACTTCATAAGAAGCATTATTTGGATCTTCAATGAGGTGCAAAATTTTCTTCTCTCCATACAGTTTTACAAGGATGCCTTCAATTGGAACCTTCAATTAGAATGGTGGCAAAAGAAATATCCATCTCAACACTTCCACCAACACGTGCAACCCACTTTCTTGATAACATCATGCCCCATTTGGCAGGTCAATCAACAATGACAACATCAAGTTTCAGGTTCTTACCTAGATAAGCCGCAAGTTGTACCACTAAACCCTTCACACACCCCATAACTGGGATCTCTCTAGAATCCATGGCAGCACATCTTCCATATGTTGTTGTCACCTTGATATCCAACTCATTCATGATCTCAAGAGGCATGACATTGCATGATGCTCTGGAATCAAACATATAATTGTGCAGCAATTTGTCCTTAATGATCAAATTTGTAAAAATGGATCAACACTTAATTGGGATTCAACCAAAGATGTCCCAAAGTAAACCTCAAGTGCTTCTCCAAACTCTTCCAATGCTGGTGGTGTTTCAAGTGCAATGGTTAGAGGAGTTTCTACAATGTTTACATTTCTTCCGGGGTACTCTTTTCTTCATTCAACCCCAAGTACTCAAATGCTCTCTTCTTGTGCTCGGGAATCCTAAATAACTCAACAATCGGAACACTAACTTTGATTTGAATCAAAACTTGGGCAATGTCATATGGAACATTCTTTGGCATGGCATCATTGGAAGGGAAATTAGCAAACTCATCGAGATGGCATGGGATTCTTGACGGTTTGGGCATGAGGAGAAATATGAATCCTTTTTGGGACAAGGCCTTTGGAAGGTGTATCTTTCCTAGAAGCCTCTTTAGGAATAATAGTAAGCAATGGAGTTTTAGGTTTGGCTTGAGGCCCTGCTCCTTTGACAAATCTACTCCTAGTATTATAATCCTTTTCTCGCTTGCAACAAAAATGTTCATCAATAACTTCCTATCTTCCTCTCGAAGGGATTCCTCCATCATACTTCTTTATCATTAAAGTTCTTAAATGCTCAAATTCATTATTAGGTATTTCAAAATATTGCACTACATCTATTTCAAAAGTATGAGAAGGAGGAAGAAATTGTACCGATGAATCCAATCCCAAAAAGTTGCAAGCAGTTCGAGCACTTATCACTTCGGTTGAAGTTGCTCCTTGTTGTGAGGTTGAAGAGCAATCCATCATGCAAACATCATCATTAGTACCATCATCATTATCAACTTCTTCTTCTTGCTGATTTATTTCACATGGAGGATGGGGCGTAAAACATTTATCACGCCAATCAATCTCATTGGATTAATCAACAACAACCCAGAAGTCAGAGGATCAGGCACCATTCTACTTTCATGTGCTTGGGGATGTCTATTTATAGATCCCATGGTTCCTTTACCTATGTCATCTGACCTCTGATCACCCCTAGGATGATTGCCAAATCTGTCATGATTTTGTGCCTTTTGCTAACCTTATGAACTCTGCCCAATTCCTTTCTCTGGCCGGGCTAGTTTGTAAGAGATTTCTTTGATAAACTCGGACAAAGTCCTAACAACCTTTTCAAGATCCACATTCTTTATTACTTGATAATTTTTTGGGTTTATCAATTTGACACCCTCCCTCTTAGGAGGTTTTCCAACTGCTTTGATGTTGTTCTCAATTTTCAGAGCCATGTTAAAGGCTTACCTCAAAGTGTCAGGGTTTTTATCCCTCAAATAGTATGCAACCTTCTTTTCAAATGCATCAACATAATTTATAAGACAAGATTCATCACATGGCCTCAAATTCATAGGAAATCTTCTCAATGTCTTATTGAATCTTGTATTAAAATCATGCACTGATTCATTAGGATTCTTTTTAATATTCTCAAATTCTGAAAAAAGAAACCTAGGGTCTGTTTTTTCACCATACTGCAATCTAAATGCATTCTTCATTTCAGTCCAAGAATCAATGGAGTTATCAGGTAGAGCTTTATACTAGTCCCTTACATCCTCCTCCAATGTATGAATAAACAATTTAATGTACACATCTTCAAACTCTATTTCAAAATCCTCCATCATATTGAAAAAGTGTTTGAAGTGTTGATCACCGCTATTGCATTATTTCTTGAAACTTAGGCAATTTGTTTCTTACATAATGCGGCACAAAGACATTTGGATAGCTAGCCATACCTCTAAAACCGATGGGACCAAAAGTATTAACGACAAATGGATGTCTGGGTGGATGCTTTGAGCCATATTATTTCGAGGAGGTGATCTTACAGAGAAACAAAGTGATGAGGAGTGAGGGGTCCGTGTGGTACAGGATACAATTTTTAGAATGACTATCCCCTAATGGCTCTTTTCATGGCAGAACTATCGATTTGGAAAATACGGGGTAGAATAAGATGCAAATCTTTCAAATACAAGGGTGGAATGAGAAGGCCCCTCTCCGGATGGAGAATTTGGATTTACAAAGAGACTACCTAATTCAAAATTAGATGAGGAAGCATTGCAATCTTTGATATCAATCCGAACAAAGAAAAACAGATTCGACAGGAGCTTAGAGGTAGATAGATCATAAATATGTATCATTTTGTAGCCGGGGATGAAATGTAACTGACCTTTTGTTACTCGAGTTTGTGGAGAGATGGATAGCACCATAAAAGGATTTGATCTTATCCTAACTATTTTAGGTTGTGCCTTTCAACCAAGGTAAGAGGACCTATTTTGTAACCTTTGTTATTGAAGGAGATTTAGATACCTTTCTCTTGCACAAATTTTATAAAGAAAACCTTGGGAAAATATGATCAACACACCAAATTTGACTCTCACGAGTTGTCACTTCTAGAAAATGGAGATATTTTCAACACAAGGCTAAGGTTACTAAAGACATTTGGAAACCTGATCTGTTCTGCATACTTTAGCAAGTAGATTTTTTTTCTTTTGTGGATATACAGAGAAAAACAGGGGTAATTCAAGGTAGGATTGGTTATTTGAATAATTTTTTGGTGGGAGATCAACAAGATAGATTTGACTTTTCCAGATCCTCAAGAAACTTTCATAACAAATGGAGAACTCAATAACATAAAGCTTCAAAATAGTTAAAACATTCCTTCAACCAGAAAGTGTGCGTCAATGGAGGCCCGGATTTGCACTTTTCACACAATCTTTGAGATTCTAGCACGAAGGCTCGAGTTAGAAGACTCAATAAAACATCAAAATCTAAGATCAATCATGCCTGAGGTACACCCAGAGGCTTACAAACAATCTCTGTCAACAGATGAAAGAAAAGTGATTTTAAATCATTTATTTCATTCCCAGATGAAAGCTCTTCTGAAAAATGAAATTGCAGATGCCACTAAACTATCACAAGGATTGAGATCTATGTGATTCAAAGATATTTTGATACAAGATTGCAATAGGAATAAGAAAAACTACTTGTAGACATTTTGAAAGTGAAATAAACACAAAATTTGCCAGAGATTTAACACAAATTAACTCAAAGTTTATCAAATTCATCAGTAGGGGAGAGTTATTTTAAAAATCTCAGAGCTTGTTGATGGCTATACATTCATAACCAGCTCAACATGAATGAAAATCGACACAGAGAAAGTTAACCTGGTTTCTCAGAATTTTTTCTAAGAAGATGAGATTCTCTCAAAATTTTCTCCTGAAAATGAACTCCCAACCATTTACAAGAGTAATCTCATTGCATTTATACATTTCATTCACTCAATTTTCCTCCAAAAAAGAAGAATATTTGAGGGACCCTTGCTTGTTACTCATTTGCCTCAGAAAGTGACCTTTAACAAATTTATATTCAAAAGTTGCCAGGTGGACCAGTTGCGAATTGATCATGTTTCTTGGGCCTCTCCATTGATGACTAGGATGCCATGCCACAAACCTTTGGCAATCCTTTGGAGTTTCTGCATAGCTGGACTTGACAGGTCATCCCCTTTTTGCTCTCTTTCATCTATAATTCTGCCCCGCATCCATCTCCTCTGGTAATTCTTGTTTCAAAATATGCATTACATAGCAACCGTTGATTTTGTCCCCTTTCTACTTTATATCAGAACCGTCCACATGTTTCCCTGGTGCATCTGCAAAGGTGAGGCACAACAGCTAGTCTCCGAACAAGCGCAGGCCTTCCACGTGTCTCCCGGCGCATCTCTAAAAATAAAACTTAGGGGCCGGTCCCTAAACATGTGTGGTCCCTCCACGCCATGAAAACATATAATATTATTCTTAACGCACCTTAGTGGGTGAGAACTTGAAAAATGTTTCTTCCCGTTAATATGGGATCCGATGGCTTCCACTACTGGGATATTGGGATTTTGGTCTGCCATCTTTTCTTATACAACAAACAAGCGTGGGGCATCAGACTTGAAAAATGGAGGACAAAGTTTTTGTGCACCAATTCGGGGAGATAGAAAACATGACAAAGGTTGCAACCGAGGGATTTTCAAGGGAGAATGGTGCGAGATCGAATGAGCACCAACATAAGCTAAAGAAGAGGAAGTGCAAAATGATGATGATGATGACCCTAGGGTGAGAGCGTATGTGTAGATGTCACATTTATACCTGTTGTTGATGTCACTTGATGTGTGATTGATGTGATCTATGTGACTACCACTTCCCATAAGGACAAACTTGCAAAAGAGAAGAACGAACAAGTAATCAAATACATTTTTATATGATCAACACGTGTAAAAAGTGTTTAAAAGTATGTTAAAAGGATGAAAAAGGAACATGTGCACCTAATCCATGATGAGTGAAAAGAGATAGAAAGAATCCTAAAGATGTTGTAGAAGAATGAGTTTTTGGGTGATCTCATGCCAGTTGTGTTGGATGTGAGTTTTTAGGAAATATCATGTTAGTGTAGAAGAAGTGTAGGGAGAAATGTCTAGTTTTATTCTCAACCTTTGACTACTTCCCAAAGTATAAACACCACTACATATGGTGTGTAAAAATCTGATCCGGTTCGATCCAACGTGAAAGTTAAAAAGGTGTAATGCATGCATGCGAGTGTTGAAGGACTATGTGTCCTATAAAATTCATTGTGTAAATTGCTGAAAACTAAACCAAACTGAAAAATAATGTGTAACTACTCCCTAGTCGCAAGCATCCAGAAGGTTCAAGGGCACCCAGGCACTACTGTTAGGTCTAGCGCAATGGTGTTTGTTTTGGGCTAAGAGACCCAATTCATATTTTGAGTTGTTTCTCACACTAAAGATTGTGCTAAGACTAAGTAGATTGTGTGCTAAATTGTGTTAAACCGATGACTTTGAACTATTTTTGAATGGGGTGACTGATTCACCCAATAGATTCCCCCTCGTTTGGGGTGCATGTAACATCGAGGAGTATGCAGCCCAAAGGAGGACCGAATGTTGAATGAAATGGATGCCCTGCATTGGGGATGGAATGTGCTTGGTAAAAACCAAGGCACACATAAACAAAATGGATGGAAAAAAGTGTTAGTGAAAACAAGATAAACACGCATGTAGAAGACAATATGTAAGCTAAAGCATACAAGAAGACAATGTAGACGAGAAATAGTGTAGAAAAAGTAGACTATGAAAAGTGGGTTTTAAACATGGGACATCACTCATGATGTTATAAGACAATCAAGGCTAACATGGCCAAAATCATAGAGTGTACACATAAGACAAAGGGAAAATCCCGTAAACAATGGAAGACAAGAACAATGGAAAATGTCAAATAATGTAATAGAGACAACCATGGTAGAAAATAGACCTACAAAGAAAATGTTGCACATGAAGCACCCATTAGCATGTTAGAAAGATAAATGTATGTCAAAGCGTGTATAATCTGATATAGTAGTGTGTTATGAAAAATGAAACAATAGCACTGTAATGTATGAAAGTGGAACCCTCAGGAGATCGTTGTGGGACTAGTAATAGGTATTGTGCCAAGCATCCATGTTTCGTGTATCGATCTATGTAAAAGATGACATCACAACTAGAAGGAAAGTGAACACACATGTGTATATAGAAAGATAATGACATACAATATATCTATCTAGCATGTGTAATAAAGTGTACATGTAAGCATAAGAAAGCAAGAGTAAATGCATCCAAGATATGTAGTATGTTGTGGATGAGATGGAATGGAATGCAATATGAGTGTGATAGGAGAAGCATCCCCCAATTGAGTGTGAATGTGTATGCATGAGATGAGGTTCATTTATAAATGCCCCCTCAACAATCAAGAATGAATCATAGAACAAGAGTGTGTCATCAAGAAATGGTTTGAGTAGTGCACTAGAAAGATATGATCGATAAAGCATAGAGCGTAGAGTGTGAGTGATGTGTTGTGATGGTGAGGTTCATTTTAGATGTAGAACCCTCAGCAATCAAGTATGAACCATGGAACTAGAGTGCATCATAGGGTAATGAGTGCAACATGTGTAGAAGTAGATGCAAGAAAGATATGTCATGAATGTGTAGAGTGAGTAGTGCATATAATGTGTAACAAAGGATGCGAGAAAGAGATGTGATGAATGTGTGATGTGTGAAGTGTGTAGTGTGTGAGGTTCATGTATATAGTATGCCCTCAATAATCAAGTGTGAACCATAGCACGAGAGTGTGTCATCGGGTAATGAGCATTGTTTATGTGTAATATCGCTTAAGATGCATAACATTGAGTGGGTTATTTAGTGGCTTTCCCAAGAGAGTGGCAAGGTGATAGACATCATTCCAAGCTTGTTAGTAATGATATAAGGACCAATCCAGTTGGGCTTGAATTTTCCTTTGAGAGGAGCATCGCATTCATGTTTTTCTAATTTTATTTTAATACAAGATCACCCACATTGAACTCATGAGGACGAGTTTTGTGATTGTATGCTTGGGTGATGTGAGATTGATATGCACGAAGATGTTCAAGAGCTTGGACATGGTGAGAATCAAGCATTTCTAGCTCATGTAATTTTTCATGATATTCATTGTCTTTAAGTATGCCTTTGAGTGAAACACGTAATGATGGTATCTTGAGTTCTAGTGGGATGATGGCCTTAGTACATGTAGACTAGTGAAAAAGGGGTGGCATTAGTGGGTGTGTACACACACTAGTAAGTAATCCCAAAGAGCATATAAGAGTTGATTATGCTAGTCATCACCACTACTAGTAAAAATATCTTGTGTAATATTTTGAAAATAGTCTTATTGGTGGCCTCAACTTGGCCATTTCCCTGTGGGTAATAAGGAGTAGAGAATGATTGTTTAATTTTGAATTTTGCACAAAAATTTTAACATCCTTATTTTTTAAAGAAGACCCATTATCAGTGATAATGGTAGAGGGAATGTCGAAGTGTGTAATGATGTGAGTAGTGATGAAACCAAAAATATCAGAACTAGTTGTGGTGTGTAGTGGGGTTGCTTCAACCCATTTAGTAAAGTATATATTGTGGTAGTAATAATAAACTTGTGGCCATCATCCGATTCAAGATTGATCATGCCAATAAGATCAAAATCCCCATAGAGAGAATGGCCATGTGGAGTAATTGGTTGAGATCATATGCAGGTGCATGGTGAATATTTTCATGCTTTTGGAATTTATCACACATGTAGCATATTCAAGGAGCAATCTTGCTCCATGGTAGGCCAATAATATCCTATGACGTAAGATATTTTGTGACATAGCTTTTCCAAAGAAGTGGCCACCACATAGTTGTCATGTATCTGAGAGATAGTGGTGGGGATGTCGTAGTGAGTCCAAGACATCATAGCAGATGACCATCAAATGCACATTTAAATAATTCTACCCCTAATGATGACATAACGTGTGGCCTCATGTTGCAAGTGAGGAGATTTATGAGGGTTGTAGCCATTAGGAATGGTTTTTCAATAAAGAAAGTTGTAAATTGGAGTGAACCATTCAGGTTATCATGACTACGTGTGATGACACAAGCTACTAGAGGTAGAGGTAGAAGTGGAAGGTTGTCACAAGTGTCAAATGATGAATGTGGCTTTCTCATTAATGATGTTGAGAGAATAAGCAATTACGCACTAGCCATAGCATCTGCATGATGATTGTCTTTATGAGGGATAAAGTAAGAGAGTAGGACTCAAATGTAGCTAAGAGATCCTTGACAAACGTATTATATGGAATTAGGTGCTCCTCTTTTGTGTGATATGTGTCATTAACTTGATTAATAATGAGTTGTGAATCACCATGTATGTAGATATTTTAGATAAGGAGATTTTGAGTAGTGGTAAGGCCAAGAATGAGGGCTTCATATTCAACGATGTTATTAGTAGGAAAACCCTAAGTGGTATGCAAAGGGGAGAGGATCACCATGTGGAGTGATGAAGACTATCCCATCCCCAGTGCTAAAGAGAAAATGAGATCCATCAAAATACATGGTCCAAGTATCAAAATTGATGGCATAAGTAGTGAATCATCATGAAAGGAATCAAAGATAGGAGATGCATTAGGAAGAGGTGCTTCAACTAGTTGATCCGCAATGACTTGGCCTTTGATTGCTTTTTGTGGAATGAATTTGAAATCAAATTGGTGAGTAGCATGACCCAACGCGTTAGACATCCCAAAGATGTGTGTGGGACAAGAGGTATCATAATGGATCTACTTTGGTAATGATATGGACCTCATTGTTAAGAAGGTAATGACACAACTTGTTTCTACTACAAAGACAAGACCAAGACATAGTTTTTCAACATAACTATAGTTACATTCATAAGAGAGTAAGTTTGAATGATATAATAGACAACCCTTTCACATTGAGAATCATCATGTTGCATGCTAGGAGGGCCCCTAAAGCATGAAATGTGGTGAAATATATAACAAGAAAGGTCACTCAACCATGGGAGGGACTAAGACAGTGGATTTAAGAGGTATGTTTAATAGCATCAAATTCTTGTTGGAAGTGATCATCCCAAACAAATTGAGTATCTTTCTTCATCAAATGTGTGAATGGTTGGGTTTTATCAACAAGTTACACAATAAACCATCGAATAGCTTGAATTTTCCCTTGTAATGAGCATAATTGATGCAAATTTCAAGGTGGAGGCATGTCAACAATTGCCCTAATTTTATTGGGGTCTATTTCAATACCACATTGTGAAATAATGTATCAAGGAGCTTTCCAGTTTGTAACTCCAAACACACTTCTTTGGATTTAAGTGTACTTTATATTGTGTAAACGTTCAAAGAGTGTGAGATCTTGAGCATGTGTAGAATGGTGTCATGATTTAGCAAGTATATCATCAACATAGTCTTCAAGGATCTTGTGAATATAATCATGAAATATGTGTCATTGCATGTTGATATGTGGCCCTGGTGTTTTTAAGGCCAAAGGGCATGATGGTGTAACAAAATGTTCCCCATGGCATAGTAAATGATGTTTTTTCTTGATCGCTGGATTGATTTTAATTTGGTTGTAACCAAAAAATCCATCCATGAAAGAAATAATATCAGTACCCAAGCAGGTGGAATCAACAATGGCATCGATGTGTGGTAAAGGAAAACTATCTTTGGGAAAATATTTATTTAGATCACAAAATTTTGTGCAACAATGAGACTGGCCATCTGGTTTCATAATGGGCACAATATTAGACACCCACTCTAGATAATCGATGACATGAATAAATCCAACATCTAGTAGTCATTGTATTTCTTCTTTTACTAGGAGTGTGACCTTTGGGTGCATTTTTGGATTTTTTGTTGAACAGGTTTTACACCAGGATTAAGAATGATGTTATGCATGGCTACAAGATGGATCAATACCATGCATATCACTATAGTCCCATGCAAAGATGTCTAAAAATTCCTAAAGAAATTTTTGGATATCATTTTTTTCATGAGGTGTGAGAGAAGCAACTAACAAAACTATTGTGGGTTATCAAAAGTGCCAAGATTATATTGAATAGTATCCTCATTGAGAAGAGTTGACCGATCCTCAATGTATGGGTCAAGTAGGAATAGTATCAGGAGGATCGACATTGTCAATAAGTGTATCAGACTCTCCAAAGTAAGTGGTAGCATTAAGAAGTGATGGAGAACACTTCTTATGATAAAAAGAAGGGAGGTGATCATAAACCCCATGTATTCCAAAAGAGAGTCATCAGTAGAAAAAGTGTCTAAATTATCCCAAGTAGTAGAGAGTAGAATCACTGATGAGGTCGGATATACCAAAGGAAGAAGAAGTATGCAAAGCAAGTATAAGCTTCTAAAGAAGGTATAGACGAGAGATGATATCCCAATCAAGCTTGCTAGATTGAGTAGGGATAGCCCATGCTCTTTGTGACTCCTTGTCCTTGTGGGCCTAGGCCATTACCGGAGAAACCATAACAAAGAAAATATTTATATCAAGACCATATTTGGAAAAATCCAAAGTAGAAGAACTAGGAGTGTCAATAGAATGCTCAATAGAATTACAATATGTGAAGGGTGATGGGATCTTTGGAACATCATAGACAACTCCATGATAAAGGAATTTAAAGCCACATATGAAGAGTGGAGGGGACCATGCATGCATGACATGGATCTAAGGCCGCCAAGAAGAATATTATAATTAATATTGTTGGGCATTACATGGCATGGAATGGGAAACATACAAGGCCCAATGGTGATAGGGAGTACGATAGTACCTAAGACACGTTTGGGGATATTATCAAATCCATGAATAGAGACAGATGAAGGAGCCAAAGGAGGCTTCAAAAAGACCAATTAATGGAGAAAAGCAATATTACAAATATTGAGTCCCGAACCATTATCAACTAAAGCACGCTTAACCCCAATATTATTGATACAAACTTGAATGTACAAGGGGGATCATGTTCTAACATTTCTTGAGAAGGAAACTCATTTGATGTGAAAGTAATGTGATCTTCATTGAGAGATAAATAGAAGTAAACTTATGATACACATACTTTGGTGAGGTATGAGGATGAATATAAGTGTTAGCTAGATAGGACTTGAGTTTATTGATATACAATCAATGGATGGTCCTGCAAGAATGCATGGATGGAGACATCCATGATGATAAACCCCTAAGAAAGGAGGGAACTAAAGAAATGAAGATCAAAAAGTGTTGAATGAGTTGGGTTCACCAAATGATTAAGAAAATATTGAATAAATAAATGCCTAAATCTATATATGTAACAATGTTGAATATAAACAATTAAGTACATATTTGATCCAAGAAAATAAGCTTAAAATTTGAAACCCTAGTTAAAATGAAGGGAATAGAAAACTTACTTATTGATTAGTGATAATCCTAAAGGTGTGCTGAGTTCTAAAGCCACTAGAAGAGAAGAAAGTGTCACAATCAGACCCAAAAATTGCAAAGTGTCAAAAATTTCTAGGACTAAGGTTCCTATGGATGGTGGGGGTGCTCAGGGGTGTGAGAGACTATTTCTAGGCACTGTGACTACTCAAAATTTGTGAAACCCAATTTCACAGGTCATGAGATGTTCATTTGTCACCTTTGATCACATGTATGTCATTGGAATTCATTTTTATTCTCATGAAACCTGCAATCGTAAAAGAAAAAACACCTAAAAACCCTCAAACCACATCAAATCCTAAAAATAAAGATGCAAATGAGGGGTCAAACTGTCCTCGGTTGTCAACAAAGTGAACTTATGACTGATCTTGCACTACATCTCAACCCAATGTAGTTCTATGTGTGTGTGTGTGTGAAATCGTGCCCTAGGTGGCTCTTGTGTGTGTCACACTTGAATAGCGAAATAGCTAGATGTAGAAAATGTAGATAGATGTGTGCATGAAAGAATGAACTTCCCCTCCTATGAAGTGTATGCAAAATAATTCAATCCCTTGTCCCTTATATGGATGCTAGATGGATGCTTGAATGCTCTTGATAATGCCTTTAGATGTAACCTTAGGTGGTGATAGATAATGCTAGTGTTTGGTCCTTATTATGGTCACATAGCTTTGTATTTATATGATTCCCTTGTTTGAATTTCGTAATTAACCACTAAAAGGGCCAATTAGTAAAAAGAAAGATGTTAAAATGGCTAGAAAGGACCCAAAAGATGTGAACAAAGTACAAAGAGGTCAGGGGCACCCATAGGGGATGGGAGTGCATGGCGTTGGCATCCTGGCTGGGCACTGGTGTCTAGAATGAGAAATCAAAGTATGAAAAGACAGACTAGGTAAGGAGTGTAATACCAAGAGAGAAAACAAAAAGCAAGCAAAGATGACCAAAGACAAAGTGGTCAATTATTACTTTTCTCACTTAGGAATCATATGAATAGTGGTATGTGATCAGGACTAGATATATACCCAAAGTGCGTGATTTAGTGTCTATAATTTTAGATGTAGTGATGTTGGACATATTTCCAAATATTTCACTCAAGGGAAACCAAGAAAAGGTTGGAAAGATAGAACTCCTAAAGGTATGAATCCTATCATTTGTTTCAAATACAACAAGTTTGGTCACATTGCAAGATATTGTAGAACCAAGATGAATACCTACAAGAAGAAGGATGATGTCAAGTCTACACATGTTGAGAAAGTGAAGGAAGGACTCAAAAATATAAAAGAGGGTCCTAAAGTTATTTTTTCCAAAGATTGATGAATCTATTTCTCATAGAACCCTTTTTGCATTTGTTTACCCTCAAGAGTTATTTTTTGTTTTCTCAATAATACTAACAAGTAGATGATAGAAAAGAGAAGGTGGAAAAGCTGATAAATTTTATGGAATACCTTGGTATCATGTCCCATGAGGGCATGGATGTTTTACCTTGATAGGTGAATGCAGATGTCATGGGTGCCTCCATTAGGCTTCATGGAGTCATCATCCTATGAGAGCTAAAGCATGAAGATTACTCAGAAACATATGTCAAGGGGGAGTTGATTGTTTGAAGCATGTTGATTAAGGAGATCTGTCACAAAGTAAGTCAAAGTATGTTTTCATAGTCTCAAAGTATGTATTATTGTCTTTTTGGTTGTCCAAGTAGTGAAAATGGTATGATCTATGTCAAAATTACCTTGAGTTTGTACATTCATGTTGTGATTTTTGTTTATCAATTTGATGGTTGAAGTCTCATGAAGTCTTTACTCTTCAAAGTATGTTATGATCTTCTCTTAAGTTGTTTATGTAGATCAAGAAATTTTTACCGAGTATGAAGATTTTTTAGTCCTTATAAAGGTGCATAGCCAAGTTATTGAATTTATGTGTCATGATATGGATTAATTTTTAGTTAAAGGATTTTGATGTTTGTTCTTGGTCTCTTAAGGTCTATCTATGGTATGCATTTGAGTAGTAGAAGTGGCACAAATGTTTTGGTTTGAACATTAAGTCATGATGTTTTGTGTGTAATCAATATTGCAAAGGGGTTTTTTCGAATAAGAGGTTATCATAAGTGTGAAGTCATGTTCAATGAAGAAAATGTGTCATTTCCTCAATCAGCTTAAGCACATCAACTCATGTATATCGAGGTATGGGCATAAGATCTTGTTGGTCTCGTCAAGTGTTTTGGATTGTCTAAGTTTCAAAAAGACGTGTATCTCTCGCTCAAGAGCCCCATGATCTGATCTTGGTCTAATAAAGTGTTTTTAGTGTCAAGGTTATGTCATGAATTCATTTTCAAAGGTGTGAAGACGTATTAATATGGAAGGCTTTGAGCTGTCATCTACAATATGAAAGGAAAAAATAAAGGGTTTTGACAAATATTATCACTTGTTTGAGCCCCTCTCGTAATATAATCACATTACTAAGAAAGGAACAGACCTGAAGTAGGAATGTGTGGCTTTGAAAATAAAAATTTGTCATTTTATGGAAGAATTAGACCTCCTAGGTCTCTCAGAAACTCTCCTTAGGATTTGGTCTAGATCAAGCATTTGAAGCATTAATTATGAAAACTGAGACTTATAATTTTCCATATATTCTCTAAGGATTGTGTTAAGGTTTATTTAAGTGAATTTATGTAGCAAGAAACTCTTGAGTGATTAGAAATCATATCATTTACTTCTTGATGGACTGTCTTAGTCTTAGAAGACCTAATTAGTAAAGGAAAATTTGTAAAATGTAGAGTTTTCTTAGAAATGATCAATGGTGGTTTGTAGATCAATAAAACACTAAAATGTGTATCTTTGAATGATCTTAATTTGGTTTAAAATTTCCTTGAATCAGATTTATGTCTTGAAAATCGTGTTAGTAGGGCTAGAGGTTAAGTATGATGCCATTAAAAGGTGAAAGGAGGTCATAGGTCATGGATTCACATTTTGGCATAAAAGGAGATCTAATACCTTATATCTAACTTGTTAAAACCTAATACAAGTTGTGAAAGGACTTTTGAAAGGATTGTCCTATAATTTTCATGATTCTTGGTTGAAAGCAAACCGTGACTAGTTACTAAATGTATATGAGAAGAGAAATTAGCACTCTGAAGTCATCAAAAATATTCATTATTATATTAATTGATGAAATATTTATGAGAATACTTGAAGAAAACATGTGGCCATAAGATCAAAATATTCCAAGGCATCAGACAGAGGTTAAGTGAAAAGCTAAGAAGCTAAAGAAAGTGGATCTTGATGAAGCACCATGAAGGGTTTACATGGACATATCTACTTGAAGGTATGATTATTGGTTCTCTTTAGCATGTATTATGAGTTTGTATGATACAAAAGAGTGTGTCAAGGTGTCAAGACAAAATATGGGTCCTCATTTTAAGATTAGGTAATTCACAAATAATAAATGAGTATGGTTGTAATAGTTATCATTCATGGGAGATGAATGGATATTACTAGACACCTACATGTCTAAATAGACCTACTAAGACAAGGGAATTCATTAACAATTATGATCAAAGTTCCCTAGGTTTTAAGAATCCATAGAAAGGAAAGTAAGAAAGAAATGTGATCTAAGACAATATACCCAAATGAAAAAGATAGTTGAAATAGGTACATTATTTGAGGTCAAGTATATGACTATTAGAAAGGAACAATGATGAGCTACATGCCAATAGAGTATCACCAACAAGTAATTATGAGGACAACATGATTTACAAAGGCTCACCGACATAAATTAAAAGGTTAAAATCTAATAAGGAAGTGTTGAACTGTTGGTGCTCGGTTTTAAACTCGCCCCTTTCGAACCATTTTTATTTTTTTAGTCTACTTGGTTTGAAATAATCTTTGTCTTCTTGTGTGGATGCATGAAGTTTTATATTTATCAAGTTGTTGTCATTGAACCCTCTATGGGTGTGAATCACATTGAGCTCTGTGTTGGTTGCGTTTCTCTTTCCGTGCATACCTATTGGTTGTTTGGTCATAGATGACGGTTTTCCCCTTATTTTATTTTCCATGGTCATGCCTTCTTTGTTATTTTTGTCCCAGCATCCACGGACACGTGGTCGTCTTTAATTAGACACGGCACAACGAGTCTATTTGGTGAACTTGTCACTTTTGTTACATTTGTAAAAAATGCCAAATTGGTCTCGTGGCTCCAATAATTTCTAATTGGCTATTCAACAATATGAAGTGGTGAAGCAAATTTCTTACTTTGACCCCGAAGATGTACACGTGTCATAAGACGAGCGGTTATGGGAAGGCGGGCCCTTTTGGAATTTTGAGGCATTATGGTGAAAGGCGTAAAAGTGTAAAAGGAATGCCTAGAGCCCGTAAATGGACACGTGGCCATTTTTAAGTTAAAAGTAGGGAGGCAGTCGCTGGAGGACTTTGGAACTTTTAGCCTTGTTTTGAAAAAAGGAGTAAGGTATAAAAGTAAAACATGACCCCGTAAGTGCCCGTGAGATAAAGCCACGTGTTGAGTCTACTTCAAAGATAGGAAGGTGGGTCAAGGTATTTTGGAAATTTTGGATTTGTTTTGAAAAGGTAAAAAGGTGTAAAAATGAGCCGCGACTCCGCCAACGCCCTAGGAAAGCCATGTGTTAAACCTATATTGAAAGCGGGGGCGGGCAGAATGTTTAAAAGCACACAATTCCTTTGAGTGGTATAAAATGCAAAAGCCCCCTAGGCCCACCTCAACTAAGATATTTTCCATGTGGACGACCCAAATTCGACGGTTGTAAAGCAATGCATTTATTTACCACCATTAATGCTCTTATTGTAAACAAAGGACCTTGGGGATGTGAATATATTCATATTTTATTGCTAATTTGATGATTTTTCATCATTTTTATCTGTGAAGTGCTTTGAAATATTGTGGGGCTCAATTTGTGAACCAGAAAAGTGTGAAAGTTGTCGTCTTGAATCAGAATTTCTCGGGCACCTGCAGAAAACCGGTAAGAGTTTGAAACTCCTATGTTTTGTGTTTGTTTCCATCAAAAATTGATTGAAGTGAAGTTAGGGATTTTAAAAGAACACTATGTCATTTTCTTCCTTGGGTATGTCGAGGGTCACAAGTGACCTCGACATGATAACAGATATAGACTTAATGAATGCCGACTTGAATGATTTTCATCAACAATTGAGTAGTGCCCACATGAGTGAATCCTTGAATGCAATTTGTGATAGTTGTATTACTTTGGCGGGTGTTATTCCACTTTTTGTCCAATGCAAAAAGTTAGTGTGGTATTGCACGATGAATTATGACTCTAAGAAGAGAGAAGTATTATATGGGAGTGGGGATGCGGTGTTGACATTAACATCGCAACCATAAGGGTAATTCTGAAATTACTTGTAATTGCAAACCCCATTACTATTAGTATAAAACTTTCCTTGGAGGATTATGAAGTAAAAAATAAGGAATTTGCAAAGATGATAAACACAAAATGGATCCTTACAGATAGAAAGGCATCTACCAAAGTCCCCAAAAGATTGGTTAGGGCTCAATTCGTTGAAGAGGTTGAAGATATCATTGTGCTCCTGAGTCGGATGGCTGGTTTGGAGACTACAAATGAATTTAAAGAATGGATGACCACCTACATATGGATTATCTTGGAAATAAAAGGAGATATTTGTTGGGCTACTTTCATTTCTGATGCAATTCATGGTCATATGGCCACCTGATAGCTAAAATTGAAATGGGGGAAACTACAAGACTTGGATTTTTATATGATGACTTATTTGGTATATAATGTTGACAGCACATAGGTGTTTCCCGACATTATCACCACAAGCTGATGTTAAACGGTTCCCAATGCATGAAATTTTCCCCAATTGCAATTAACTAATTTGAATGGAAATATCAGATTAGTAAATGATGCTTTCATTGCACCAATTATTTTCTTGTTCAAACCAGAATGGGGGCAAGTATAGAATTTCTGAGCATGCAAGGCAAGTAATTATGGAGTATGGATGTTACTTCATTCAATACAAGAAGTTCACTTACATCAGAGTTAGTGGTTTTGAAGGAAAACCTTTCAAGTTACCAAGGTATGTGGATGACAAGCTTTGTTTATGCGAATTAGTAAGGCAATTAGTGCCTGTGCACAAGCTAATTATTGGGAGGCACAAAACAAATGTTAAATTCCCTATTAGAATTGGTAATTTTTCTTCCCCTCCATTATAAAAGCTAGATTGATTGGAGAAGAAATGAAGAGCTTGGCCATGGAGACATTTGTAGCTAGGCCTAATTATGACATTCGGTGGGTGGTTAACAATGTGGCTAATACTTTGAGCATGAGCCTCATTTTGAGGACTATTGGATGAATTGTAGAGATGAAGAAGATGTTAGGTTGAGATATTTTTCAAGGATGAATTTGTCACAAGTTGTGGATTTCAAGGTTTCGTCATTCCAGAAGGACTTGTTGATGATTTAAATACAATAAGTAAATTCTATATTGATCAGAAGGTAGAAATTCAACCCATAGTTCCCCCAAGTTGGGATGAGGAAGAATTTGATGATCCTTATATAAGGATAATAGATGTCATGAGGAGAACGGTGATTTGGTTGACCCAGATAAACATTGACCTATCAATACAAAACACAAAGATTCTAAATCACTTCATAAGTCTTGGAAACTTGGATGATGATCTCCCACATCTTAGGGAGGGTGCTGATAAGATTGACCCATTGGGAGGAAAATCTCCTTTATTTCCCTCCAGAAGGCCTACTATTGGGCTTATTGATGAATGGAAAACAACCACAAGTGAGATAAGTACTTCCATGTCTGCCCTCAGGCGTAAAACTCGAAAGAATGCTCTTGTAATCCATGAAAAATGCTCCAATTACTCCTGCAATGCCACTCCAGAAAAGGAAAAGGGTTTAGATTCACATATGGTCCTCCCAAATGTTGTGCCAAAGCAACATAGTATTGAGAATTTAATGAGTGCAGCTATCACAAGTGGTCATAGTCAGCCCAAGCAACACAAAGAGGAAAAAAGGGCACCACCTGAATTGATGAAGTTTGAAAGGGCACACAAGAAGCCCAAAATTTTCCATCAACAAGTCCTGGTGAGGGTAGGTTCCCATACACCAAAGATATTCAAACATAGAGATGAGGTAATTGATCCCCAAAAGTGGAAAGAACGGATAATGACCAGAAACAACAAGACATACCATTACTAAGTATGGGGCAGTCAAGTCCTCTAATCCCTCATTCATTATTTGTGGAGAAAGAAGTAAAGGACACTCAGAGTTCAGTTCCTCAGGGGGATGTTGCAGTCAATACAAGTGGACAACCAATTTGTTACCTCAAGTATGGACATTCTGAAGCTCTACTTGTTAGAGATATTAATACACCTCCAATACAAACAATGAATAAATTTGAAAATATGCAAACTGAGGTGATTGATTTAGATATTATTAAGGGATTTTCTATGTTGGATAATCTCAAGTTATCCATGGAGGAACCATTGTTAACACCAATAAGTAGTATTGAAAAGGATAAGGGATTAGAAGGAGATACTCATGTGTTGGCAAGTGAAGAGATGGTTCAAAACATAGGAAATTCTTTCACAGAACAATTATTTTCGGTATCAAGCAAATCTGAACTAGTGGTAGAAAAGGATATGGATATTGAATTAATGGTAGAAGATATTGTGCCCACTCCTATTAAGGTGGTTGAGAGTGATAACATTCACCAAGAAGAAAAAATGTCTTTTGAAGATAAACTAAAAATGGCACAAGACTTAATTGTTGATGAAGAAATTGTCATTGGTGGAGAATCACAATTTTAAATGGGGAGTGCGGATCCATTTCCATTAGATCAACCTACCATAACATTTCATGAGGTGCCACTTGGAAAATAGGATAGTGATTTGGCAACTCAGCCAGTCATGGGAGAAAAAGATCCCATTGCCCAAATTTCAATACAAAAGGGAAATGAAGTGAAAGTTCATACCACTATGTTTTCAGCCAAAGAAACAACAAAGGAGGGCCCTTTGAAAATGGAGGCTAATCAAGTTAAGGATGACCAAATTGAAATTCCAAGGCAGGAGGAGAAGCATCTAGAGGAATCAACAACCCAGATTGAGACAAGTTCTCCAAAGAAGACAGAAATATTGACACAAAAGGAGCAAGAAGTATCCATGCAGATGATAGTTGTACCTAACAAAATCCAACAAGGATTGCAAGAAACAAAGGCTAAAACAAGTTTGAGGAAGGGTTTGATTAGTGAATTAATGTTAAGTGAAGAAACAACCCTTCCTATTCAAGTAGTTGACCTCACTACCTTATCTTTTCCAAAGGCAATAAGAGCCCCAAAGAAGGCCAGAACCATCACAAGAACCCTTATCGATTCATCCGGGCAAGAAATTTGGAAATAGTAACCCCTTTTGAGGGGAAGTCAAGAAAATATATAACTGATGATGATTACAAAGATTCAAGTCATCCCCTTGGGTAAACCATCAAGGGAACACTAAAGCAGGGAGTGTCTGAAGCTGTAAGTGGTCTTCTACAAAAGGTAGATGAGGATGGAATAACAAAGAAACAACTTAAGGAGAAAGTTAGAGCCTTAAATTCATGTTTTTAACAATGACAGGGAAAACTAGTCGGGAGCTAGCAGTGCCTCTCTGTGAACACCCTTGAAGGTATGGACAAATTGAATAGTGTTTTTAAAAAGGTCCAAGCATGGACACTTGGGTTGGGAGATTAACTGAGAAGGGAAAGGAAGTTATCACTGAAGCAAGGACAAGATATGAAGATCTCAAAAGTCACTTAGATGAAATTGATGGAGTAATTGAAGACTGTGACAATGAGATCTTTTACTTGGAAGGAATTCTCCCAAGCTTGACTATATAACAAGGCTCAGTGAGGAACTGGTTGAGAAAGAAGACATTGTACCAATAGAGCACAAAGGGAGCCAATATGCTCTTGAAGAGCTGACAAAGATCAGATTGGATACCCTAAATGAAATCAAGAAAAAACTTAAAGTCAAGAAGGACTAGGTTGATGATTTACTTTATGCCATTAATAAAAGGCTAGAAGACATGGTGGTAGACAAATTCAAAAAGAGCTATGGGGACTTTAAAATTGATTTCTTACTTGAATCCTTTGAAAATAATATCTAGGCAAGTGACTTCTCCTATGAAGTTATTGAAAAAATGAGGAAAATTGAAAATAGGATTGAGGAGTTGAAAGCAAGGCCATTAGAATACAAGCAGAAAATGGCTCAATGTTTGGATGTAGTATCAAGACAAACATTGATTTTCCATCACCACCTGGGACCGGATGAAAATGAAATGAATGAATTGTTTCGAGAAGATATGATGCTTATGTGGCTAGATTTCCAGAGGAGTTGGATACAGAGGAAAAAGATGAAGAGAAGGAGGCTACAGATACAAAATAAGAGAAGCATGCTTGAACACTCTCTTCCTCATTTTATATTCTCTTTTCATACTTCATTAAACTGATACTATGAATTGATGTTTTTGCTACATTAAATGTAGTTATCTCTTTGAATTTTTATTGTTTCTTTGTTTTAATTGAAAGTAAAAAATGTAGTAGTTCATAATATATTTGATTAAAATATCACATACATTTGGAAAAGATATGTGAACTATTGACATAATTGTATTGATTACAATTTGAACAAAAAAACAAGACATGGTTCTATAGGGGCCTTTCCCATGACAAAAAGAGATGTACATACATCAGAGGTCAAAATAGTGGAAAGAGAATAGTACTCAAACATCCTTTAATCCTACTTCATAGCTTCCCCAGTAGGGGAAGTCTATTAAAAAAAAAATCTTCCTAGGTAGAAATTCATCGGAGCCCCGTGTTGTTTGTATAAAGATAATCGACCATGTCGGTCCCTAGACATCCCCATACCCATTAATGACTCCAAGGTCATCCTAGGGTAACCCATAATCTCCTCAAGCTTGACTTTCTTTTGATAGGATGATACCCAATCCAGGAGGTCTAGACCACCTGAAAAGAAAGTTGTTTTCCCTTTCCCTTGTGAAGGGCCGACGTGCCAGGATCGCTATGAAGAGGGGTGTTTAAAGTGTTGAGAGGGGCATATGTTGCAGGTTGGTGACTGGGAAAAATGTGAGGTTTTGAATTGGTTCATGTTTCTCACTTCTTGAGGAAAATTCATATTTTCCATTGGAGAAGGAATTTGTTGAGGACCTCAAAGTTCCCATTCAGAATGAGGGGCACAATGCATCAAATGCATGGATAGCCGAGTTACAAACCAGCCCTCTACTATCCCGAGCTGAAGAAAGTGCTACCCTCGAACAACGAGCAGAGATAGATTGGTCCTCTTCTCCATCCGAGATGATGACAGGAGAATGAATGTGTGTTTCACCCTTCCTCTTGCTCGAGGATGGTGCTGATAATGGACATGATGGCAAGGGCACATTTTCTTCTTATTTCTTTTCCAGGAATTGAACCCTCTTCTCCAATTCACTCACTTTGTTGGAGATGACAGACATTGTATCAATGGAAGTTTTGTCATACAATATGTATGACTCCTTAGGGATTTCTTTTGAAACAAACTCTTCATTGCATAAAAAGGGACATTGAAAACTGGTTTTCCCAGAGACCTGAGGCCTCCTTTCAAACTAGTATCTCTTCAAATCCTCAGGTGTTTTCATGTGCTCCCATATAAAAAGATGGAAATACATAACTTAGAAGGAGATGAACACAGGTTTGATTCTAATCAACCTGGTTAAAAGTGCTATATAGACCCGTTGATATGTCAATGGTCCTTTGGTCTCCTACACATTTCACTTCGAACAAGGCTCTAACAAAATCTTCATCCGGGCCACTCAGGTCAAAAATCCTATTCAAATATTTTGAGGAAATCTCCTTTAGGCTGTGAGCCACGAGTGTATTTGCCATTTCTCTGGTAGAATATTCTATACTCAGAGTTATGAAAGAAATACATAACTACAAAGGAACAAAACTAAGTTTTATAGCCCAAAGGAGACACATATTTCAATTTGAAAAAATCTTTCCCCTGAGGTAAGAGGGATCTTGCTCAATTTACACAAGGGAAATTTAAAGACTGAAGGAAAGTATAAATGAGCAGAACTGGTAAATCATGGTGATTTGACAGACATCCTGTATAGAATTTAAGCCAATAAGACGAGAAGTGAAATGCACTGAGCCCGAGAAGGTTTTCAAGAGATGAGCATAGGTGTGTGTCATGTCAACAAACATCTGGAAACGCTCAGTGATCATTTGAGATGATTACTTAATCAAGATCTGAGGGGGACGGCTCAAGTAACCTACTAAAAGAAATAACCAGACAACCCAGTCAAATACAAGTGGAGCCCATCAAAATGACTCATGTTTTGGACACTTGGTAGTATAGGATGAAGTGCATGAATACCATTTTTTTAATGAACATGTAACAAAGAAGTATTCCCTTGAATATTCTTATTTTTGGGGGAAAAGAGATTTGAATTGAAAAAGGTCATATAAAAGCATGTAAAAGTGATGAAAAGAGGGGGTTGTTTAATTTGTATGAAATTTTTTGAGAAAACCATCTTCTTGAGAAACCGTCTGAGAAACCCGTTTATTTCCTATGCCTTTAAATTTAATCATGTCAAGCTGGTTGCAAGTGTACAGCCATTGACGAGCTTTGAGATTGTTACGAAACTTTCCCAGTGATGAATTTAATAGGTCTTGAATTAATTTGTGTTAATCATGGGCATTATTGTGTTTGCTTCATTTCAGAATGTTTTCAAATAGTTTTTCTTGTTCCTATTGCAATCTTATGTTAGAATCTCTATAAGTCACACAAGATCTCATGTCCGTGTGTTAGTATTGTGGCATTTTCAATTTCATTATGAGAAGAGATTTCATCTTGTGATGCAAATAAACAATTTAAAATCACTTTACTTTCGTTATGTTGACAAAGATTGTTTGTTAGTCTATGAGTGTATCTTAAACATGATGAACCAGGGATTTCTAATGTTTAATTGAGTCTTTAACATGAGCCTTTGTGTTGAATTCTTCAAGAATGTATGAAATTGTGCACCTCTCGGGCTTCCATTGTTACACACCTTCTAGTTAAAGGAATATTTTGGCTATCCCAAGGCATTATTTTTGTGAATTTTCCAGTATTTGTTAAAGGTTCTCATAGATTTGATATAATCAACTTTATCCCGCTTAACTTCCCCCAAAAAATCTTTAAAAATGAATTCTACAAGAACTATCCCCTGTTTGTACTATGTATCCATAAATGAACAAACTCCAATGCCAAAATATGCAGAAACAATCAGGTTTCAATTAATGTCTCTAAGTAACTTGAACCTTATCCGAGAAAATATCGCCATTCTCTAGATGTGACAACTCGTGAGGGTTAGATTGTGGTGTATTGATCATATTTTCTCAAGGTCATCTTGAAAACTATGCAAAGAAATATTTATTGATATTCCTTCATCAATATAAGTTATAGAATAGGTCCTCTCACCTTGGTTGAAGGCACAACCTAAAGCAAAGTGAGGGTAGATCAAACCCTTAATACGATGTATCCATTTTTCCAACATCCGAGTGACAAAGAGTCAACTGAATTTCATCCCTAGCTACAAATAACTTATATTATGATTATTTTGTTTCTAAGCATCTTGCTTGATCCGTGATGTTGGCCAGCACCTAAGGGAGAATCAATTTGGGTACCAACATGTTGGGTTTCATAATGGAACATGGCTAGAAACCACAATCGGGGACAAACATGTCCTCCTCTTTAATGGGAGAGGTTCCTTAATTGAAAGCGGAAAATAAAGGTACAAATATACAACTCTCAATGTTTGGACCCCGATATTCTAGAATTTTTTCATACTTAAAATATTATCAATATGAAGGATTGGAAGAGTAGAGAGATGAAGAAGAAAGAAAACAACAATGTTTTGGGAGATATAGGTAGCAATTTGATGATTTTTGTTGATATTTCCAACCAAGAGGTAGTCTATGAAGCTAAGAAAGATGAATAATATGATGCTTAGTTATGTACAATGTCATTAATTTCAAAAGGGGAAGAATATTAGGTAGTTTTCCATTAATGACAAAAGGGGATATTGTTGGCATGTTGAGTTTTAGGTGTTGACATTGATGTAAAAGATCATTAATGACAAAGAGGATGATGTGTTACATGTTGCATTTTCATTTCATGATTTTCACAAGGTGGGCTATTAGCGTAAGTGATTCACGAAGGTCTGGGGGTGAGAATCCTTACTCGTCCAGTGTCGCAGTTTAGGCGTATGCACGTTTACCCTGAAAAGGATAAACATGTTTACACATAGTTGTGAAACTAATTGTGTAACATTTCTTGTCACCAGCACTCATGAGTTATGTTACGTTAATATCCTATTTTGTTTCTTATGTGATGAGTTATTTATATTGAGGAGTTTGATTATTTCATATTTAGATACTTGTTGTTATATCGTTATTGATGTAATGGCTTACTTTTCATGTTGGAAGTAATAACTTGCAATTATAGTTGAAATTATTTGTGGTTTCAATATATTACTTCATTATGTGGAAATGATGATGATTAATTAATGTACTAAATCTTTTTATACTAATGATCATTGATCGAACAACATGAAAGGACCTTCAATTAGGCAGGTAAAAATGTTTGTTTTGATAAGGTACTGGTATAAGTATCTTAATTATGATTAAATGTTATTATAGTTTATTGATTAAGATTACATATTAATATGTTTTATATCATGATCCTAAAGTATTTATTATGATCATTGGTTATATGGATTTAACATGTTGATTTGGTTAAATTTCTTAGATCGATCGATACTCCACTTGCAAAGAATTATATTGATCATTTTGCGTAAAGGCATTATTGGTTTATAATGGTTTGCATAGACACTCTTAGTTGGGCGAGGCATATGTATTGATGGTTAATGCTAATTTGGATGGTTTATAAAAAAGATTATAATATGGTCTTAGACCATTTGCATTGACATGGATTAAATTTAATATTGCATTCACCTCATGTGTTGGCATTATTTAATATGGTCTTGACCACCAACCATATTCTTTGGGCATGATTTGTTTGAATTTGATAGTGATTTGACTATAGTCGAATGGTCATTAGGTATATTTCTTAACATTCATAATAGGGTCGGTTAAAGACCAAAGAAAGTTATATGGTTTATATTTGATCTTTAAGCGTGTAAACCACCTCGGCTAAGTTAGCGGGAAACTTGGGGAATGGCGGTGGAAAGTCAAAGTTTGATCCACTACGTGACACTCTACAAGATACACTATCTTGTTACAAAGCGAAATAGAAAGTATCTTCCTTGTATTAATGGATAGAGCAAATGGCTATTATATAGCCATTACAATAGGAAAACAACTTCCTATAAATAGGAAGTTATACAAACAAATAAACCGTAAAAGGTTTCACAGGTGTAACAACCATCTACAAATATATTCATTGTTAAAAATATATATTATAACAATATAATCAAAATATTTACTAACCACCCAAACTATAATGTAAACATTAATTTTCCTAGCATTCCCCCCTTAATGTTTACATGGTGGTAAATAACTTCCACATTCCCTCTGTAGCCTACCGCTCGTGGTTGCTCATGATCTTGGTACAACACTTGAACTGAAGGTAGAAGACGAAACACATAAACTTATTATCAACCATGCACTTTCGGGAACACATCTGACCGACAAGGATGAGAACACGCTCAAGAATCATTTGTTTATCAACCAGTCACTCTAGGGAACACATCTGACCTAGAAAGGTTGGAACTCAAGCAGAACACATTTGAGCAGCCTTCAATGGTTTTCTAAAGGCTAACCACAACCTAGGTCTGAACAGGAACACATCTGACTGTTCAAGCTCATCAAGACTCGTGATGCTACATTTCATTGTGTTATTTTCTCTTCACTATGTTTTTGCATAGGGGAAATAGGAATAGCCACATACCAGTGAACAGGAATGAAATTTTGTTCTTATTTTTCAATTTGCACGGAAAACCACACCAAACTTAAATGCTAAAATCAAACACATTGCATGTTGAAATAAGGCACACCACACACACGTGTCACCAAATCAGTGAATCAGCCCCGTCGTTGGTGAATGACAGCATGTCGTTGATTGACCTCCATCCTCTTGTGCCTCCTACCTCCAATAACATGTTGCTAACTCAGCAGATATAAACATGAAGTACATATGTTTCCACATTGAGCTTATTTTTCCATCCCACAATGTGAAACACTTTATTTTATCGACGTCGGGTAACACCGAAAAAGTGTTCGTAAGGAAAAAATTTTATTTATTTTATTTTACAATATTTTGACTCTACTAATTGGACTAGCAACACAATAACATTATTGACAAGACAAACTATTTGAAGACTTTTAACACTTTTGAATTATTGGACTCCTAAAATGACTCAATTTTTTTTCTTAACTGGAAAACTACAACTTCAATGACTATAAACAAGATGACACAAATAAACTTTTTACACTTGATAATGATTATTGATGAATTTTGACAACTCGAATACACAAAATAATTATGATTGTAAAAGTTATGAGGATACAGACTCTATAAAATATGTGGATTATAAAACTAAACACAAATCTAAACATTATAATACATTAAAAAACAAATTATAAAAGACAAAAAAGACCACAAAAAGATTAACAATACGGACTAAAAGTATTATAACCGATGATCTCCAATACACGTGTGAATGACTTTCAGATTGTCAAATACGGAAAAGAGGGAATTTATTTTTATGAAGAAGTTACGATGGTGAAGAACATGTCCTCTTGAAATAGAGATCACAAGTTCAAATCCTGCAGGGGGTAGGGTATGTACACCTCATTTGTAGCAAAAATAGTTGCCTCCCGCATGTGAGTACGAGGTAGTCCCATATGGTATAAATCGTTTGTAGACCCAAAAACAAGCCGCCCAACATTGTGGACTATAAAAACATATTATTATTATTATTATTATTATCACCGCATGTTGAAGATCGATGCATGGACGGATTTGACTATAGAAAATAATTCAACCGAGTCTTCTTTCCTGCAAAGATGCGATGCGTTTGATAGTTGATTCAGTGAACTGAAATGTTTGGCTTACAAATTGTTGAGCCCGAGGCATGTAGATCAAAACTATCAAAGATTATGGTCCCTGATTTATACCGGCCTTCAATACACACTGGAAACAAGAATCTACAAGATTCGAAGAGTCCATGGTATATAGTGATGCTATGACAACATGCGTAGATCAAAAAATAACATTTTGGTTGGATGATCAAATAGTAAGGATTAGTTCGCAGAGAATTTTTCCAAGCAATAAAAATAAACTTCAGTCGCAGATGCAAATGCTCAGATCTGGATTCGATGTAGAGACCAACAATGTGCATGAAGAGAAGATTCTAATGAAAAATTGTGGCGATTTGTAATGAAATTCACTTGGGACTCAGTCAATGCCAAATTTCTTGATGCAGATCTGTATTTGAAACTGTGTTTATAAAGGCAGTATTGTGAGTCGATTAGGATGAAACATAAGCCTTGAGATCATAATATCATTGTTCCACAACAATGACACCTCCTTATAACTCGTTCACTTTGTTGTCCTCTGTAATTACATGGCTAATTTCCCAAGCTAGTAAGATGGTATAAGGCACCACATTTTCCATACTGAGGTGTCTCATATTATGACTGCATGGAATTTGTTATGAAGCCTTTGGTTTGATCAAAAAATGCTCACTGAACATGCTCACAAATTTAATATCTGCCAGATACTTCTCTAATAGCAGATCGCATTATAGCAGGTCAACGAGATATGGTAGAATACAATCACCTGCGAAAAAGGTAGGAGCCATAATACACAGTCTGAAATTACAGTGACGTGGAAGATGCACTTCTAGACTGGTTGTGCAAGAATAGAATTATATTTTGATCAACAACCGGGGAAATTATAACACAATTACCATGGAAGGGGTAAGCCAAGAATTACAACATGCTACCCCATACACAATTAGAAACTCATTCTCACAAATATAGCTTGCTCTGATACCAAATCTAAAAGATGCATTATTGTTGAACAGGCGAAATATAGAATATCTTCCTTTTATTAATAAGAGCAATTGGCTATTATATAGCCATTACAATAGGAAAACAACTTCCTATAAAATAAGAAGTTTTACAAACAAATAAATTGTAAAAGGTTTCACGGGTATACCAACCATCTACAAATATATTGTTGTTAAAACAATATATTATAACAATATAATCAAAAATATTTACTAACCACCCAAACTATAATGTAAACATTAATTTTCCTCACAAAGTGCAAGAATTTAATGCTCATTTACTATTTTTGGGAAACTCAAAGCTTCTCTTGGAAGTTATCCTTACATGCATCAAACGAGTTCATTTTTATTGTTATTGTTCATCTATGGGGTTTTCCTTCTATTTGAGTTGTTGCATGAGTTTTTAGAATTGTTATTTTGGTGAGATTATTGTGGGATCCATAATGGCTAACCCAACTTTACTTAAATATCAGTTGTATGATTCTTGGGAGACTTTCCTTTTTAATCTAGACTGTATCATTTTGAAATGGGTTGGAGATTATTGAAAGCTCATTGTGAAGATTGTTGCATGGACTTCGATCCTTTCAGGCATGGTTATATTTCTCCTTGTCTCGATATTTCATTATAAAATAATGGAGTATATAATCCAGCTTGTTTAATGCTCTATTGTTAAATCTTGTGTTCTAATTTTATTGTTAAATTTGGTTATTATTTTGTAGTTTGGGTTTGATATATCATTCTAGGTGTTCAATTTTATACTTGGAAATATCATTGTGAAAGTTATTTAATACAACCTTCGGGTCTATGCATGGTGTTTTTTCTTGTCTTTTTGTCTAAGATTTGAGTTGGGAATTGGTTACCCATATATATATTTCTAAGTCATTAGAGGTTGGCATAAATCTCTCGAGAAGATGTATTATTCGAGCATGTAGGCTCTGGTTTTTATTATTTGTTGAAGAGATATTTAGCTCAAACTACCTAATGAATGTCTCTATAGATGATTCAAGAAGGAACCCATTTCGATTATATTGAGTGTATTCGACCATGTTACCTTTATGGGTCACCATTTATTTCGTAGTTGATCTTTGATTGGTTGTTTGACTTTCAATATAAACTTTTAGTTTGAACCCGTATGGGTATATCTTGTATCAACAGCTTGTTGTGTTTTGGGCATGCATGTAATGTGATGGTTTATGTTTAGTAATTGTGACTAAGAAGTCATTGTGAATTAGGAATAGGTGGGCTCATTTTGAGCCCAACCACCTATTGGTAATCTAATGATATAGAACACCATTGTGTGCAAGTTGGTAAGGGTTTGATTATTTTGAGATGTTATTGTTTCTCAAATGTATGAAGTTGAAATCTATCTTAGAAATGGATGTTATACTCATTTAGTTTGTGAAAAGTGATTTATGTTAAATGTCAACCTTAACCTCTCAGTGGGCTTGAGTTGTGATCTAAGTCTTAAAAAGAGACTTTGTTCTAAACAAAACTCTGTCAAAATTTTATATGGATTGAGTTGGTAAACAAATGTGGTTTTGGTTGTAATGGTTGGGTATAGATAAAATTGGGCATCTATGTATTTTTGTACCATTTGACTTACAAGATGGACGATTTTGAATCCCTAATAATAGATTGTATAAAATATAAGATTGGACATATTTAAGGCCAATAATATGTGAATTTAGTGAAATGTATATTTCATTGAAAATATTGATGCATAGTATAAGAGTGTTATCATGGATTAGCTTTTAAATTATTATGGGGTTTATCCATGATATAGTTTGGAATGAAACATTGCAAGATAATAGTAAGGATCTTAATTTGGTTGAGAATTAAGATTACTCTTGACTATTGTATAATCTTTATGACATTTAACGATGGCTTGTTTTGAACTTGGATGGTTAATATTATTATTATGTTCTCTTGATCAATATTATTAAGTTGAGAATAATGAAGGATCATTCTGATGGATTGAGTCAACATTGTTTGTAAATGAAAAGAAAGGGGCTTTGCGGGTTGTAATTAGGTTTTGGTGTTAGAGGGGGTTATGGTAATTTTTGTTTCCTTAGAATTTGAAATGGAATTTTTATGACTTGTATAGTTAGATGCTAGTTTAATGGCATTAAATCAATCAATATAAATTCAATTATTTTGTAATAAAACATCTAGGTAGAGATATGTATATCCATGACAGTTCTTTGAACTAACCATGTAAATCTATAATTTTTATCTTTCAGATTTCAGGAAGGATTAAGTATTACAAGGAGATAATTGGATTGTTGCATGCATGCTCGGCATGCGATATATTGTTAATCTGATTTGTAGACATTGATTTAATGTATATACTAAACTTGGATTATGTAATCCTTACTGATCGAATATTTATTTCGTGATGTTGTAAATGGTCCTTGGCCAATTGTATCATTCTGAAAATAAATGTTGTACTTTTAAAACATGAAATTATCATAAAAGAGTTTATTATATACCTTATTATTCTTATGAGATGAAATAATAATGTAACCCGATTTTTCAAATGTTATACTTGAGAATGATTGTGAAATACTTTGGACTGGATTAATTATCTATACTTATGATATCAAATAATTTGATTTATTAAATGATAATGTTTGACAAGATTTTCACGACACTGTTTGAGATTAGTGGAAACCAAACGAGAAATCAAGAAACCTCAAAATATGGGAGGGTTTAGGAAACCTCCTAATGTGGATAGGATGGTGTGGTACAGTGCACAATAAATGATCATCCTCGCAACGAGTCTCTAACCCGCACAATAGAAAAGACTAAACACAAAAGGGGATTAATAAGAGATATGGTGGGCTACCCAATAAGAGTCAGCTCTGAGAAGTGCAAACTTCCTCGAGAGGGTGTTAACCCACATGATGATAACAAAGAGTGATAATACAATAACAAAAATGAAATATTGATAATGTAATCGAATAAATATCGATAAGATAATCTAACCGATATGATGATTAAGTATGAAAATCATAGAAAATGAGGATGAACCACAGAGGATCAACGATGACCCGAGAGTAGGATAGAAATTCGATGGTGACCTAAGAGCAGTAAGTGTAGTCGATGGAAATCTAAATAGAACCGTGTAGAGGTATGCGTAACGGTGGGAAAATGTGGATTCTAAGATGCTATAATGAGATAATCTGGATGTTTCAAAGGGCTGGAATGCTACAAGGGTGGATTGGATGTAGGGTATATCGGGTAAGGTTTCATGTAAAGTGGATAGGGTGTGTTATGGATAGGATGTAAAAAAATGCAGGTTATGGGTCGATGGTGAATGGGTTTGATCGGTGGCGACCAGACCGGAGATGGCATGTTAACAAGAAGATGGGATAATATGTTGGAACCGGGGATGATTGAAGTTGAGTGGAGGCTAAATCAGATCTCGACGAACACCTACAAAACTAAACAAGTGCATGCACAAACCAAAGCTCCAAAATACTCTTTAACTTTGAGCTCTCAATGTAAAAGGAAACACCAAGATATCTCAACTGATTAGAAGGATTCACGGATAACACCGAAAGCAATATCGCAAAAGCACACAAAAGTCTCAAGATTTTATAGCCATTTGAAAAAATGGTAGGGGTGATTAAATAACCCAAGGCAGGGTCGACAGAGACCCGGCTCATTCGTCGATGACTGGGGTGATCAGAATTTCATTTAAACGTTAGAATGAGAAATGAGGATGAGAATAGACTTTCAAACATGTTACATGATATGTTAAGGAATGTGTGCATGTAAGAGGGTTAAATGGGTGTAAGGGAGTGGAAAGAATCTTAGGAAGGGATAAGATGAGTGGGGAATCCTAGGGAGGATTAATGAAGGGTAGTAATGAAGAGGGGTGGGAATCCCATGGGGGATGATTAAATGAGGGTAATTAGGGTAGACTTAGGATAATTAAATAATTTAGGATGTATTTATATTTTATTAAATTATTTTAGGATTAATGGGGATTTAAAAATGGGAATATGGGAATTAAGTTAGATAAGGGGGGATAATGATAAAATAGGATGAGGGGAAAATAGAATAATTTAGGAGCAAAAGGTGTAATTTTAAAAATAAGAGGGAAACCAGCATGTTAAGCAAGGGTGGAAATCGAACGCAGGAAAAGGCACAGGGAGGTGCCAAAAATAGGTGTCTACATTTTGCCCCTTTTGTTGAGAGGTTTGCAATAGCAAATTGTGAGAAAAAAACTAGAAATGTGTAATCTTGTTTCCTTACTCAAACCCTATACAAGGTGGCACATCACTCGAGGCATGTGTCCGAGAGCTCACTCAAAGCATGCAAAGGTACCATGTCCCTCTTTTATGTTAGCTTTGTCAAGGAGATAGCATGTATGAACATGTATTACATAATCATAACAACCTGATCCATGAACTTAATTTGGAAACACACATAAATAAGTAAACATATAGTTTACATAACGAGTAAGATCGGTTTCATGATATAGTTACCGAAGAATAAGAGATGTCAACAATTAATATCCAACCACAATTATCCATTATATTAATCCACAATAGTTGAATACATATATATATATATATCATTGTCATAAGTCAAGGCGCACCCATAAACCAATAACATAACCTTACAAATCATTCATTGTCTTACATGATCCTCCAAACCGTGCAAATTAATACATATATATATAGGGGTGGGGAACTTTCCCTTCACCTCCCATGAATTCTCAAAATAGGTTTCATGCCAAGAATATACATGCGCTACTATAAGATATCTATAGAAGCATGCAAAATTTTCCTATTAATAGATCATCTATAGTTAACTCTAAAACTGATCTTATTATTACCTCCATGCGCATGTTTGAACCTGCAAGTTCTTTCCTCAAAAATATAATCTTCCAAATCACTTACTCCTCCTTGTGTGTCACACAATCCAAGTCTATATTTAGCTCCACATACTAAAAAATCACTAAGTACTCTACCTTTCTATCATACTTCTCACATGCATCTCCTTTCATGTTCCGCGCGTAAAACTTTTTCCTTTCAGCGCACTCACCTGTATATCCTTCTATGTGTTTCTTCTGTAGTATTACCCGCATGTTTCTTTCATGGTCCTTCCGCACATGTGTGAACCTTTACATACCTTAAATACTTAGCCATTTTCTTATGCCCAATATTACCCCATACTAGGTATGTTTTCCTCCTTAGCAACACTTTGTTGGATCACTCAAATAATGATTGAAGAATCCTTCAACGATCAAGAATGAAAGAATATTTTTCCTACTTATGCCAAATAATGAAAGAATCCAAGATCTATTGTGCAAAAAGGAGGGGGAATTCCTTATTTAATAATGCTTATAATGTTTTCCACCCCTCTAACTTATTACTCTCCTAAGTAAAATCCTCACCTACAATGACATGAACCTCCTCAATAGTCAAATCCTCTCTCTTTGCCTTCAGGGTTTCGACCAAAGTCTCTAGTTGTTTTCCTGCATCGATCATCGCATCCATCTTGCGAGTAACTTAAGGGTAGAGTTCCTTCAACTTATTCTTAATTGAGGCCCTTAGTGAATAAATTGCCTCACGCTTCTGTTCAACCTCCACCAAGATTCTTTCTCGTTCCGCCCTATTTCCTTTGTTCTTGGCCGGAATTCTTTCAGATCTGCCTCATATTTTGCAACAAGTAGTCCCACTACATGATCTCTATCATCACAATTTTCATAGACAACTTTTGCCATGTGAGTTGTTGCTTTCACTAATACATTGTGTTATGGTGGCTTCAATTTTTTTCTTTCATGTTGCTTCTGTCGCCGTGCCATAACTTCTTCTGCATATTCTAATGCAAGGGGTGGCTATTAAGATATGATTATGCATGTTATATCTTCTAGACAATGGAAGGTAGTTTCATACTTGATCGTATCAGGAGGGTCCAGATCTCGGCGTGCTAGTAACATCACATCAACTATGTATTCAGACTTTTTTAAGCCACACGCATCCACCCTTTCTCATCCCTTAACTCTTGTTTCAATTGCACAATAATCTTTTCCTTCTCCTTTATCTCTCTGTCCCTTTCTCTTATCTCTTTATTTTTCTCCTCCAGCTCCCTCTACATAAACCGTATATTGTTTTTCTTGTCAAAAATCCTAGAACCCACCTCCACCGATAGCTTGTTAAGTGCGTTGCATGATTTTTCATCTGTCAATTGTTAGGAATGAACTATCAAATACATATCTCTTGAAACTACCAACTCACGGGTATCCAGTAACGAATGGGTGCTCACTTTAATTTTGGCTCTTCAATATGAGATTCAAATTCCCAAGACAACATCTTCCTTGTGTGTGATAATGCATCCTCCTTATTGAATGATGACCAAAGAAAATATTTGGTTCGAAGGTATCTGCTTTGATACCTTATACACAAAACCTTGTTAGGATCTTCAACATACTGCATTATAGGTCCTTTTGGGATGTACAATCGTCTCCTCTTTCCACGAACACCCTTGGGGAAACCTACAGCAAGGTTTAATTCTCCACCCATGATCCCTTCCTATTCTTCACTCTTTCCTTCCTCTACACTGCACGCCACCTCATGCTCTACAAGATGCTCTATGATCTTTGTGACCTCTTTCTCCACTTTGCACTCTAGTTCAGGGTCGGGAGTGCACCTATCCTCATGCTCTATAGTTGGGTCCGGGTTTTCCTTTGTAACCTATGTGATGGTTGTGTTGGCACCCCTACATCCACATCCATGACATGTACATCCTCAAAGTGCTCGTTTTGTCCCTTTGAATCTGATTCTTCGACGATATGCACCTTTGGACTCAACTTTCCTACCGGATCATCCTTACTTTCATCTTCTTCTTCTTCCTTCAGGATCTATGTATCCTCAGATTCTGAGCTAGGGACTATTTTTGTTTCTTCTGCACTTGAGACCTTCCTCTTGTAGGCTACCTTCTGACATAGGTGCTTATACCTTCCTCCTTCCATTATTAATTTTTCCCTCTTGTGGTGCACCACCATGAATTATACCAATAAAATCCTGATGGTATCATTCAAAAAATGTGTGCCCTTATCACTTGTAAGACTCAACCGACATCCATACCGATTGATAATGTTCTCCCATAAGAAACTCATTGTTGTAGCTGCAGTACAATCCTTTCTAGGTGCTACTTCCACCCACTTTTTCATATAATTTGTACAAGTTATGATGTAGCACGCGCCAATCCTACGATTGGATGGGGAAATAGGACCCATAAAGTTAATTGCCCATTTTTCAAATGTTTCAACACTTTCTATAGGCCTCAAAAGCATCTCATCTCTTGTTCTAGGATTTCCAAGGCACTGAAAATGGTCACACGCCTTTACATATTCTTTAACATCCTTATAGATATTCTTCCACCATAATCCAACCATAAAAATCTTGCACACGATGGCATCTCTAACATAATTCCTACCTGCAATCCCACCATGAGATTCCACCATTATCCCCTCGCGCTCATGTTCCAAAACACACCGATGCAAAACCTCATCATGACCAAGTTTATATAAGTCTCCACCTATCAATTGATAGGGCACGAAGCGTATTGCAAGTTGCTTCTTTTCCAAATTCTTCACCCCCTCGGGCACTGGCCGGTGCGCAATAATATTGCAATGTCCTCAAGTTCGGTGGGTACATAATTCAATCAACGAGCATGTGCATCTAGCATTGTTTCCTCAATACTCTACTCATCCTCACCAAATTTGATCCTTGACAAATGGTCGGTCTTGAGTTGATTTTTCTGGTTTTACCACAACTGTAAACTGAAATTCTTGAAATAATAGGATCCACATGTATATGTGCCCTTGTAAAACAGGCTTGTTGACTAAATACTTAAGCGCCATGTGATCTGTAAAGAATATGAAAGGCGTAGCCAACAAGTATTGTATAAACTTGTGTAGTGCATAAATCATAGATAAATCCTCACACTCAGTAGTTGTATAATTATGTTCAGTTGGTGTCAACTTCCTACTCACAAAACAAATGGGGTGGTCCACTATTCCTTCCCCTGGTTGGGCTAGTACCACGCCAATTGCCATCCCAGAAGCATCCACATGAACATGGAATGGTTTTTCCCATGAAGGAAAGCACAAAATGGGCATGAAGTGAGTCTTTCCTTTAATGTCTCAAAGGTTATTTGTTACGCCTCATCCCAATGAAACTTTCCTTTACTCTTCAACAATTCTTCCAAGGGCATGGAAATCTTAGCATATCCTTTAATGAACTTTTTGTAATAACCTATATGTCCTAAGAACCCGCGCACCTCACTGATTGGTAGGCTCCTCTAAGCCCAAAATAACTGTGACCTTAGTAGGATCTACCAACAAGCCTTCTTTACATATGATATGCCCCAACAAAGTGCCAAAAGGTGTTGTAAAGATGCACTTTTTAATGTTCAATGAGATACTCAATTGTCTGCACCTTTCAAACATAAGTCTCAAATTTTCACAATGGTCCTTCACCAAACCATATATTGTCTAATCATCCAAATAAACCTGTAAAAACTTATGAATGAAGTCCTGAAAGGCTTGTACCATGATGTGCGAAAACACTGCAGGCACGTTTTCAATCCAAAAGGCATCATGGTGTATGTAAAACTTCCCCACTCTGTGGTGAAAGTGGTCTTTTCCTGATCTTCCTTAGCAATACGCACTTGATGATAACCAGAGATAACCCATCAGTAAAGGAGTAGATCTCATGCCCAGCAACGCCTTCAAGTATTTATTCTATAAATGGGGTGGGAAAAGGATCAATTACACAAGAAGAACTCAACTCCATATAATCCACACAGATGTATATCCATCCATTTTTTATGTTGATGACCATAGGAATTACCCACTCATATTCCTCAATAGGCTCAATGATACTGACTTCAACATTTTATCAATTTATTCTTTCACTTTAAAACATGATTAGGATTCATCATGTAAGGCCTCTTCCTAATCAGTGCGTGCCTTCTTTAATTTTTACTCCCATCTCCCTAAAGTAGGGTGTACTCCTTTCAATTCATGATATCCTCTTGGAAACAGATCCTGGAAGTCACGCAAGAGCTCAATAATCTTAGCAACCTCCTACTCCGACCAATAGTCACCAATAATGGCCTCCTTGGGATCTGCATCTGTCCCAATGTTAACTTTCTTCATTTTCATAGGTTCATGATACGTGCATACCTTTACATCGACTATATCCATCACCTCGCACGTACCCTCAGTGTGATTTATATCCAGATTATTATCCTCATCATCTTCACCATATATTATGCATAGCAGCTTACCCTTCTCTTTTTCTTCCCAGGCATGGACCATCTCTTCTTCTTCACTCTCTTTAAGGTCAAGGCATGCCTCTAGGTCCAATTCCCCAAACATATCTAGCAAGAGTTCTTCACCTTCACGTTGTCTCCCATGGTAAGGTGCTTTACAATCTATAGTGCTTCATTGACCTAGGGCTTAGTTGAAAAATAATCAAAAGTATGAATCATACCTGAGGTCATCTCCTACCAATTCATTGTTACTCTTGTTAACTCTACATGCACATACCATGCGTGCATATAGCCACCTAAGGTAGTGTAGAACTTATGTACCCAGAGTGATGGTGGCAAGGCCTCCTGCCCCTCGGTCCAAAGTCTCTCACACTTCTGAATGTGGTGCGAAGAAAAATCCTTCCCATGAAATTCACATATTTGTGAGGGTACATTACTCCTAAGAAACCTAGTAGAGAAGGTGATTCTCACTTCCCACCACTCCACAAGGTTATCTCTATGTGTAATCCACCAATGTGTTGCATTCCCACGTAAAGTATATACAAGCATATTCCTCCTATCTCCTTCATTTATCCACCATGCTTTCATGGCACGTAATAATACATCAGGGTTCCCTTCACCAAGTATACTGAGGTACCTAGCTATGACCCAAGTGCTGAATTGTGCACGTCATGAAAACACAAGTAACAATATTCTTGATCTCCCATCCTACTACTTCATATGTTCCATGTGCCCAATTATCACAAGAAACATTAGTGGTGTCACTAACTGAATGAGCATCATCCCATTGTATCACTCCTTCCTTAGATGGCTCATTTACTTCAAGATCTCTGACTGTGCGCACGTAAATTATCAAGTCTTCTTCACTCAAGGGCTCAACATAGGGAGCATCCTTTGCATCTATCAATGGTATAATGACGCACTCTTCTTTATTCTCAAAGCTAATGTACCCCTTGTTGAAGTACAAATCTGCATTATTTGTATAACACCAAGGGTGCCCAAGCAATGCTAGGAAACTATATGCCTCCACAAGCTCCAATACCTCAAAGTCCCTAGTAAACTTGGCCCCTGAATCATGATAGTAGCATCCTTTAACACTCCAATAGGGTTGGCCCTAGTTCTATTTGTTATGTACAACACATTTGTAGAAGGCTGCAATGGTGGTCTTCCCATCTAATCCCAAGCATCCAACGTGAGCACATTAAATTTTTCACTTATATCTATCAAAATATTACTCAAGATCCATCCATCTATAACCGCATTCATTTTAATTTTTTTCATACTCATGATTATGGGGAGGCATATTTTCATGGAGGGTTTTCCTCTCGTACTCATGTCCTGCACGTGAAACATTTTCTCTCAACCATTTTCATAGTAAGGGGATGATATTTTCTGCGTAACATTCTACATACTTCTTTTAAATCATCCATGTCTTTTGTGGAAGGTCAACCTTCTTTTCTCTATCCATCGCACATGCATATTCCTTCAAGCCCTAAATCTCTCCTTGTAAATTCTTGATAACATCCATGGTCTCTAGATAGACTTCTTTTTGATGTTCAACATCAAGGTACTTGACATTGATCACTTCTTTCTTATTTATAACAAGATTGCTCCTCAAAGCCTCACACGCATGGACTACCTCTACACGGGTAGTGACTAACAAAGTGTTGTAACTCTGAATCCAGTCCAACCTTTGGCATCCATTGAACTCCATCGGTGTGTTATATTTTAATCATATTTTATCCCTTATCTTGCTTATGTTGCTTACTCATGTGCTCATACAAATCAGGGCATTCTTCAAACTTGTGTTGTTTCCGCACCATGAGAAAATTATATTATGAGGGCATTTACGTTGATAATGATCAGGTGATCCACATGTAAAGCAAGTACCTCTAGGAAATCCTCCTCTTCCACCACAAATGACCTTGTCCTTTGTATCCTCCATGAAATCCCTATTCCATTTATCACCATTATTGTGCCCTTCATTATGTTTCTCTCCCTAATCCTTAGATCCACTTGCTACACTGTTCGGCACACACTAGTCTCAATAGCCTCATGAATATGATCAATTATTTTGTAGTTAATAGTGTCATGAGTATGAGACTTGCAAATATTACAAAGACATGGATACATTCTTATGGACAGATGATGTTGCAAGAGGGGACATCTACTCGCATCATGGTCCAAATGACATATCTCATAATCCAACAACATGGTGCGCACCGACTTACGAGGACATTTATCCTTAGTATTTCCTTCCACCTCACAATCTGTACACCAAATCCCACTACGTGTCTCATGAGCTAAATTGGCCGATAGTTTTTCTAACTATTTTTCCATAGATGCAATATGTGCTTCCATAAATGGGATAACTCCAATGTCTACACTCCTAACTACCTTAGCACATAGGGCAGCCTCCAAATCCTTGCACAGATCTGTAAAAGTCTTATGTGAAATCACCCTTCTGAAAGGTATGATCAAACCTCCAACAAACCACCGTACATGCTAGCTAGGGTGGATACAATAGGATAACTTAGATAAAAAAATTAAAATGTGCATCATACTCCCTTACGCTCCGCTCATTATGCCCTATTTAATCTCTTTCAAGTGCGTTGATGCTTTTCTCTTCAAATTCGTGTATATGAAACTCTACCTAGAAATCATCATGGATCACATTGTAATCCATAGCAATCTGGTTTGGATCATATTTTCTATACCAATTATGTGTGTGCCCTTGAAAAGTAATAGCAAACTAGCTTTCCTTCCATTCGGTAGTTGTGATCCCTTTAATGTGCCATAGAATTTTACACATGTGAACGTGCTCTATCGTGCATCCTCAATGCCTTTGTACTTTGGAAGGCAAAGGAAATCTCATAGATAACCTTTGGGGTTGGTGCGGACCATGCCCACAAGATCTAAAACCTGTATTACCTCCATTATTTCCTCCACCTCCAAAACCACCACATTTTCTTGATCCCGAGCCTCCAAATCCTCTATATCCACCTCCTATAGTAATCACTAGACAGAAGACGAGTTACTTTTCATTCCAACTGTTGTGCTAAATTGAACTCCCATAATCTGTGAAGTTATGCTACTTCCAAATGTATTATCAATTTTTTTGCATGCCCAAGCTCTACGTAGATGGCGTGCTAGAGAATATACCTCTAACCGGACCCGCAAATAACAAGGATGACATATGCACTACCGTAGATGAATGTGCTATCTGATTAATTCTCTGTAATCAATGGAAAATGTAATCTACTTATTTCTACTCTATCACCAACACTAGCTTGTTTATCAATAATTGTTTCAAGAACTAGAACACCAAGCGCAAGGGCAAGGTCACCAAGTGGGATTAGATGCACACTCGTAGTCCTTATACTTTCTTTTAACACTCTCTCATTTGAAACCGAGAGGATTTCTCTACCTTGCTTAACCAAATGAAGGAAAACCAGATGCTCGGCTCCATGTCTTCCACATGAGCTATAAATCCTTCGCGATCCATCTCTCTCTGCAACACCATTTACTCCTCAATATCACATTGCTTCGCTAATTTCCTCTCTAATGATTCATTATACTTAAGTTGCCTTTCTTCTATCTACTTTTCTTCCATCTTTAACCATACATGCTCCTACACCCATGCGTGATAGTGAGTTTAGATAGCCATAGAGGAGGCACTCTAAATTCAACATTACTATCAAGATCTTAATTGCTAAAGGAATAGCGCAAAGGTAAGATCCTCTAGGCTCACACAGAAACTCAAAATTTGAAACTTCTGAGAAATAATACATGTAAAAATCGTACTCTAGAGTATAATTGTTCACAACACCATTCCACCAATGATCTATAGCATGCATCCAAGGTTCATCAGTGTCAAACAAGGTCTAGTATTATTCCTGCGTCCAAACACTTGATCTATAGCATGCATCCAAGGTTCATCAGTGTCAAACAAGGTCTAGTATTATTCCTGCGTCAAACACTTGATCTGTAATACCAGCTCCTAGTTTATGCGTACGTGGACAACCACTCAAACAATTCTATAGGGAAGCAAAAAAATAACGACTCATAAAGCTCATGATAAAGGTGTTCCTCAACCCACTTGTGCACATTGAAATTAGGTCTAGAACCATATCTTCGAGAAAACTAATCATGTCCATCAATAACCCAATCTTCAATGGTCACAAGAGTCAATCGATAATCCATCAGTGTGCATCATCCTCACAACAGCTTGAAAAGAGGTCCTAGCAATGAAACCAAAATGTAGTTTGTTTTTCTTACTCAAACCCTATACACGTTGGCACATCACTCAGATAGATTTGAGCGCTCACGAAGTGCACGAAGGTACAAGGTCCCTCTTTTATGTCAGCTTTGTCAAGGAGTTAGCATGCATGAACATATATTCCATAATCATAACAACCAAATCCATGAGCTTAATTTGGAAACACACATAAATAAGTAAACATACAATTCACATAACCACTAAGATCAGATTCACCATATAGTTACTAGTAACAAAGACATCAAAAATCAATATCCAACCACAATGATCCATTATATTAATCCACAATAGCTGAATACATATATATGATTGTCATAAGTCAGGCACGCTCATAAACTAGCAACATAACCTTACAAATCATTCATTGTCTTACATGATCCTCCAAACCGTGCAAATCAATACATATATATAGGGGTGGGGAATTTCCCTTCACCGCCCATGCATTCTCAAAATAGGTTGCATGCTAAGAATAGCCATGCATTGCTACAAGATATCTATAGAAGCATGCAAGCTCCACCTATTAATAGATCATCTATAGTTAACTCTAGTTCTGATCCTATTATTAGCTCCATGCACCTATTTGAACTGTAAGTTCTTTCCTCAAAAATAGACTCTTCTTGATCACTTACTCCTCCTTACGTGTCACACACTCCAAGTCTATATTTAGCTCCACATACCAAAAAATCACTAATTCCTCTACCTTTCTATCATAGCTCTCGCGCACATCTCCTTTGATGGTCTCATGCGCATAAAAATATGTCCTTCCAAAGATGCTCATCGGGTATATCATTTTGTTTGTTTCTTCTATAGCACTTCCCAAGTGTTTCTTATGTGGTCCTTATGTGCGCACGTGAACCTTTGTATACCTTAAATACTTAGCCATTTTCCTAAGCCCAAAAAAAATTGATAGGTTAGACTGCGAAGAGGTATTGGTAAGGTGATCCCCCTCAAACTAGTGATCGATGATAGGAAGAAGAAGGGAATCGGTCATTAGTTTGAAAGATATGAATGAGAAGGGTGGGTGGGGAAGAATGGGAAAATAAAAGGCATGATTCCCCAAGGAAAAAGGGATCTCACAATAAAATGATTAAAATATGGCGGTGATTTTAGGAGTCACGTTGGTAGAAAACAAAGGGTATGGTCTTCAGGAGATGATAACAATGTCGTACAAGTTAGTGAGTCCGTGAAAATCACTATGAAATGGATGGAATCCAATAGGAAATCACTCGAATGGATGCAGGCCGTGGGGACCAATAGGTCATGGGCACACATCAAAATCATGTGCAACCAAATGTGAATAAAGTGTGAGATCCTTCATCTATGAGGAATCGAGTGAAAATTATGGGTCTTTAAATAAGATGAGGATGATGGTAAAAATAATGATGATGCCCAGTGAAAGGCACAAAATGTGTGGTATGGATGTTTTATCAACAAAGGAGAAGTGATAGTTTACTAAATGACATAGATGGTGGAGTGTGGGAATGGGACAAAGTGGGTAGATGGCATCCGAAGTGAGTCGGAGGTGACCCATAAAAATCAAAGTGACTATCCCATATGAGTCAACAAAAACCAAGGGGGTGGCTATATATGTCCGCAAATCAAGCCATAACATGAGTCATTTTCACACTTGAAAATGACGATTGAGAGCTTTGGTTGATAAAAGGAGGTAGAATTTGTGAGAAAACAGAGGCTGGAGGAGCGGCGAGGAAGAGGCAAAGGACACGTCAGATGGTGAGTAATGGAAACCCTAGATTTTTTTATTTAATGTTTTTATTTTTTTACATTTTTCAAATTTTTGGATGGACACAACGAGTGGTCGGTGGTGACCGTGGCGGTCGTCATCAACCCGGCCTTTAAAAGTTGGTGACTCGGTTGTGGAGGCATCGACCCGCTTGGGTCGGCTTTGACTGGTTATAAGGGAAGTAGGTTTAGGATAGATGTTTATTTTTTATAAGGGTGTGATGAAATTGATGATGAAGAAACTGATATTTGAATGGTTTTCTTGTGATTGTAGGCTCAAGAGACGCTCTATTTGAGAGATAGATTCCCCTCCTTTTATGATCAAATCAAGGGAGATATAGTTGAAGTTGAGTGGGATCACTTAGTGAAAGTGGTGTTAGGTGGTTTCAGACATTATCAGAGGATCCCATGAGATTTGGGTTTGATGATTGTGCTTGTGGAGAGGTGAGAAGTGCACACATACACGTTCTGGTTCAGGAAGGGTGAGATAACCATCACCCTGGAGGATGTGTACTACATTCTTGGGTTGTTGATAAAGGGGGAATAGATAGTTCCCATTACAGTGGATAGTAGATTAGCAATGTTGACATGACTATTTGCCACCGATGCCATACATATTACATTCACTTCAAGGGAATTTCGTTATGAGATAAGATATGATCGTGGATTGTTACTTGAGCATATTGATTTGTTTATTGATTATGCGATATCATGTTATGCACTTCAGATTCGGGGTTTTGGCTGATATAGTGGATCACCGACCATGTTTTCATTTGGGACAATGTCACCGGCATAGGTGTACTATGAGCTATCAATGCATGATTGTGGAGGAGGACGAGAATGGATATAGGGTTCATATTCCACTACTAGGCTTATGAGCACATAGCAGCTTATTAGGACACCAGAGTTGTCATGGGTCACGGAGGATCACATCGAGATGCATGTGGGGTTTCTAAGATGGTGGGCCGATCAAGCCTACAGGGATAGAGGAGTTCGCGATGTAGACTAGTATGTAGATAGGCTCATAGAGTTAGATGTTGATCATATTAGATGATGGCCATATCGAGACTTTCCAGTATGGCCTTGAGTGGACATGGAGTTGGACCATGTGGGTGCGCAAGGACACAAACCTGAGATGATCGAGGCTATACAATTTGACAAGGTGTGATGATAGTTTGGTGTCATGAAAATAGTGTCGAGGGAGCCTATTGTCTATAGGTGAAAGGAGGGAGACAAGGATCTACCATGTCCCATTATGATGGATCCATTAAATGAGGCTCTAGCGCTGTGGGATGATGATGATGACGTGGGAGTTAGCTTTGGGTTTAAGGATTGGATGACTACTACGTGGGCGACTCGGGTGGTAGGGGAGGGAAGGGAGATGGATGAGGATGATGTGGTGGAGATGGAGGTAGAGTAGGTGGAAACTCCTAAAGGTGGTGTGGATGGTGAGCTAGGGGAGTATATAGATATGGTGGAGCTATGCACATATTTGGCTCGAGTGAGGATAGAACAAGATACCGCTTAGCAAGAGGCATAATCCTTCAATAGGAGAGAGAGACAAAGTGACTCGGGAGAGGGACCGAGTCATCCAGATAGGTACTGTAATCGAGACAGAGGGAGGTATAGAGGGTCCGATTCGAATATATTTCTACTATATTGGAAATAGAGTAAACTAGCGGTGTACTGGGTGGCACCACCGAGAGAAGACAGTGGCGCCTCCGATATGATATTGATGGATCGATATAGGGCCTTGGTGGTAGAGGAAAAGTACTATGAGCAGATAGTGATAAAGAAATTAACATAGACTTTGAGATATTGGGAGCACCGCAACGGTGAGGGCCAACTGGAACATGGCCATCTAGAAGTGCGGTGAACATGGTGCAGCCACATCAAGATGAGGGCCGGGCGGAGGAGACGAGGCAAACAAACAAACAAAGGGACTTTCCTCATATGAGAAAGACTTTAGGCTTTCTGTTGTTAACTTCACTGGTTTTTATGACATCTCTGCTTTGAGAGAGGACCTTTAGAGGTCAATGATGTACTGAGACACTTTATTTTGATGATATATGATATATATACATGATTTTTTCATGTTCTAGCATGTTTCATTTGTATTACTTTGATTATTTGATTTATATGGATGATGATGTAATGATGATTATATGTTTTTGTTAAGGCTAATGATTATAGTAATTATAGATGTGTGATAAATGATATGTGATGATAAGAAAAATTTGTTTAGAAATAGATGTGATGGGTAATGATAGATAGGAACATGTGATTAGATGTGATCTTTATTTTGATAGATAGGCTGGAAAAGATAAATGAGATAGATGTTATGGTGATAAATCAAGGAACAAATAGATGATAGATGTGGCAAATTAGAATAGAATGTGACTCAATGATCGATGACCTATGGATACGAACGACACTACATCATAGAAAGGAATGTGCGAGGAAATGATGCCTCTAAATGTGTTAGAGGTAAACAAGAAAGGGACCTGTAATGAAAGCAACATGCAACCAAAACATATATTAACACATAACCCATAATAGCTAGTTATATCAAAGATCAAGGGAAAATATGGATGAATGAACTTATGCACCTATAGTCGACACGACCAAGGGGTGTAGATGTAACTTGTACATGGGTAGATGGTTCTCCATAGGTGTATTTCCCTATGACTATGCCCCACTGGGAGAAGGGAAGAGGTGCAAACTAATCAATGCAAGAAGTTTGCAATATATGAGAAAGTTGATCAATGTGGGAAGCTTTCTTAGGATGATTGCTTATGAATTTTTATGAAATAGAAGGTTGATCAATGCAGAAGCCTTCTCGCCATGATATAACAAAGTAGGCATCATTCGAGGGAGCGGTCTACCTTTGTTTTATAATGACATGATATATATTATAGTTTTCCTTCAAGGATCGGTCTATTTTTTATATTTGTATTACATGAACAGTTGTCCTTCGAGGGATCATTTTGTATAAGTATCTGGAATTTTGAAATGGGGAAGAGTTGGATATAGCTAAGTAGACCACTTATGAGGGGATGAAAATATGTACAAGAGACACCCATGGACCCTGAGTGTGGTTCCAATAGGTACATAAGAGGGTAATGGATGTAATGATCGTGGGGTTCTCACCAAGAAGAGAGATCCTATCTATAAGGAATATGTTATGGGCGAGTCGTGTTGCCCATATTTAAGGTCATGACTAGGAAAGTGACGGAAGACCACATAATTCTAAATCATTTTTGATGGATGGAAGACGATAATGATGAAAGGATGATCATATACATGACTAAGTATATATTGGTAAGTATGCTAATAATAGAATGGTCACAAGTGCAATGTGTTAAGAGGTTATGTTTCCGGTTTACCATCAAGGGAAGCCAAACGATAGGCTCCGACCCGTATTTATGTGTAATGATGTATGGTCCAATCCAGTTGGGGAAAATTTTCAATGTTGGCTCCTCTCTAGAGTAGTGACGTTCTAGTTTTCTTTAAGGACAAGGTCACCAATGTTGAAGTCACAAGGCTTAAGGTGCTTGTTATAAGCACACTGATGTGATCTTAGTACACTTGATGGTGTTGAAGGGCGATAAGGAAACGTTTTATAACTCGAGCTATGCTAGATGTTCCTAATGGTATTCTTAGTCAAAAATGAAGTCACGAAGGGAAACACTCAAGGAAGGAATCTAAACTTTAAGAGGAAGGACAACTTCAGAACTATAGATGAGAGAGAAAGGTGTAGCACCTGTAGGGGTGTGGATGTTATTTCAAGTAGGCCTATGTAGTGAAGGGAATTTGAAGATGCCAATTACAACCTACTTTATCGATAGTTTTAGCAAGAATGTTGCGTAGGGTCTTGTTAGAGGCCTCATCTTGGTCATTTTCCGAGGATAATAAGGAGAGGAGAAACTAAGTTTGATGTTAAAGGAAGAACCAAGATTCTTAAGATCTTTGTTTTTGAAGGACTTTACGTTGTCCATAACAAGCCTATGAGGGATGCCAAAATGACAGATAATGTGCTGATAGATGAAGTTGATGATCAGATTAGCTTTAGTTGAGGTGAGTGGAATTTCTTCCACCCACTTGGTGAAATAATCATTCACGGTGATGATAGAATGATGTTACTATGAAGAATGAGGATTGATGGTACCAATGAGATCGAGGCCCCATTGTGAGAAGTTCTAAATGTCTTAAGTTTCTGTAAGGCATAACTAGGAATGTGGATAAGGTTGGAATGTTGTTGACACTTTTCACATTTCTTAACATACTCACAACAATCTTGATTAAGAGTAGGCCAAGTAATAGCCCAAGTAAAGGACATGCTTAGCGACAACTAAGCCACTAAATTTTCCACCACATATGCCATCATGGACTTCTTAGATAGCATGAAAATATTCATGGGATTTAAGGCATCAAAGGAGAATACCATCAAATCCATGCTTATAAAGGATGCCTCCAAGAATGACATAGCAGGTAGCACGTTGGAGAAAGGACCTCCTACCATTCTTAGAAATATCGGAGGGGATCTTAGATTGGGATAGGTAGTCAAAGATCTGATAATACCAAGAGTTATAAGAATTGGTTTCAACCTATTTGACATGTGGAAGCTCATGGATATGAGCGGGTTGATCCTGACAATGAACAACAATGGGTAGGTTGGATTCTTATGTTTTCTAGGGATAAGAGAGGTAAGCAAAGACATAGTTTCTACAAAATGATTATATGATCGAGGAATATCCCGAATGGAATAAGAGTTGAAAGCTTCATGGAGGAGAAGGACAATATCTCTATATTTACGAAGGGTTTCATTTTTATATTGATATTCACATGTAACTTGTTAGAGGATAAGATCGAATCCCCATAGATGTCAAGAACTTGAACACCTAAAAAGGCAGTAGTTTCAAGACTGGGATAAGGGATTTGTACTTTGTCATATTGTTTGTGCATTCAAAATAAGCTTTTTTGTGATATGGATAGGAGTGCCCCAAGGAGGAATGATGATGACGCCGCGGCGCCTCCCCTTTTTGACACTTGGATCCATCGAAGAAGAGGTTCATTTAACGGTATTGTACTCATGATGAAAGTGATTGATGGATTCATCTAGAAATTTCTCGTGTGGAAGATGTGTACTAGGAAGAGGGGCTTTAGTTAATTTTTCTACAATAGCTTGGCTCTTAATGGATTTTGGGAGATAAAATCAAGGTCAAACTCTATCATGAGCATGAGCCAACGAGTGATGCAATCACTATGGTAAGGATTTGAATGCATGGTTTTAAGGATGTGGAAGCTAGTAACGACAAAGGTTTTATGATTAAGTAGATAATGATGAAGCTTGTAAGTGGAGAAGAAGAGGGCACAACACATTTTTTCAGCTTCAAAAGATAGTGGGTTTTATAATCAATAAGGGTACGGGTGATATAATACACAACCTTCTCTCTTCCTTTCTCATCACGGTGTGCCAACATGGCACCCAAACCATGATTGGAGGTAGAGACGTAGAGGTAAAAAATCTCCCCCTCGCGTGGAGGTGTGAGCATAGGTGGATAAAGAATAAATTGTTTGAGATCGTTAAATGCCTTCTAACGTGTGGCATCCCGCTTAAATTGGGTGTCTTTTCAAGAATGTGATGGAAGGGTTGGTAGTGGTTAGAGTTTTGAAATGAAATGGAAGATTGACTGGAGATGGCCGTGGAGACCGAATTTTATTTATATTAGAAGGGGGAGGCATTTCGAGAATGGACTTGATTTTTGCGAGGTCAACCTCAATACCCCTAAAAGAAACAATGAAGCCAAGGATTTTTCTAGTTAGGACTTTTAATACACACTTGGTTGGGTTGAGATGAAGAAGGAATCAGATAAGACATTCAAAAAGGATTTAAAAGACTAAAATATGGTCGGATCGGTGCTTGGATTTACCCAAAATGTCATCGACAGAGTCTTCCACTATTTTAAGGATAAGGTCATGGAAGATATAGTTCATCGCACGTTGGTAAGTGGCCCTAGCATTTTTTCAATCGAAAGGCATGACACAATAAGAAATTCCCCAAGGGGTGATGAAGGAAGTCTTACGTTAGTCTTCTAGAGTAATGATAGTGACAATGTTATAGACGATGATGGAGGGATCAAGACGGCATGTCATAAGTACGACCATGCAAATTCTTGGTTATGTTTAGATGATGAGGAGGTAAATACTTTAAGCTCTTGATGATCAAGAGATTGGCCAAACTTGAGGATGCGAGGCTCCCTGAAAGGTCCCTATATTAATGTCGACATTGGATTCGTTTAGAAGAGATGAAGTGTCAGGAAGAAGGGACTTTTGGATATGAGAATCCTCAGCCCCCATGTAATATAGAATAGAGTTGACATTGTTGCATTGGAGGATGTTAATGGTAGGGGAATATTCCCTTATCATTTCAGGATTTTTAAGAGGAAAGGACAGGTTTTTTTTGTCTTTAACTTGATAAGTGACCGGTCCAAGGGAAATGGTGGAGACTAAAAAAAGTCAAAAGGGATAGATATGGTATCATCTTGATCTTCAAGATAATCAGATGCAAAAAGGGAGGTGACTCAACATCAATGTGAGAAGAAGGAGAAGAGGATGGAGGAAGAGTAGAGGGATCTTGGTATCCCAAGCCAAATTTTTCATGTGGTTCACGGGGTTGTTTAAAGGGCAGATCATGACACCTTTCTCATAAAGTCCTAGTTCATATCCCTTCTAGGCAAAATGATAGAGGTAAGTATAGACAATGGATTTGTTGGAGAGGAAGCCAAAACCACTAGTGTATTATTTGGTGTGAGGATGGTCTTCAAAATGAGATGAATGAAAATCAAGGTTTTCATAGACCAAATTAGTTTTGTTGAAAGAGGGGTCAAATGAGATGATGTCCCCAATGTTGAATTGATACATAGGGGCCTTATCAGGGTGACCAAGGCGGTTGTGGGAAGGAAGAAAAATTAAGAGCGAGGATTTGGTACTCCCCTAAGGTGAGGCATTGCATCACATCATCAAAAGATTCATCATGGGAAAACTTGGATCTAGTCACAAAAGAATTGGTGGATGCTTCAGAAGAAGGGTTTGATTTAGGTACAAGCACGTCATTTGGTCGAAAAGTCATATTACATGCCTTGAAATGAGGGGAGTCAACCAGGAGAGTTTGAATATTCCCTTCATATTCATACTTAATACACCAATGAAGGATAGATGGGACACAAAGTGCATGGCATGAATCTAAGGGTGTCCAAGTAAAACATTATACTAAAATTCTCATTCTATAATGTAGAAGATCTCATGAAGGAGCTTATGGCCAACGTGAATGGGAAGTATAATTGTACCCAATGTGGGGGAAATAACATCATTGAAGGCATGGAAAATGACATGGGATTCAATGATAATGGTATTAGGGAGATTGAGTTGATTGAAGGTGTGGGAAGAAATTATGTTGATGTTAACACCATCGTTAATCATATTCCGCCGATGAATGTGTCGTTGATGCGAAATGTGACGAAGAGAGGAAGGTCATGGTCTTCAAGAAGAATGTTGAGGATTTTAGAATCCTCGAAGGATATGGTGGTGGACGATGCGAGAGCATTAGTTAGAGCCAAGAGCAGTTGAGTCTCATCGATGATACATGGATGCACTATAGAGATTCAATAAGAGCATGTTTGTGGTTGGGAGAGATTTGTATGAGCTTATATAGGGACATCTTAACATGAGCTTGATGTAACTATTTTACGATGGTCTGTTTGATAGAATCGGGATTAGGAGAGGCTAGGATAGACACCTTAGCTTTGGAGGAAGAAGAGGGAGGTAATGGAAAAGTATAAGTGATGGGTTTATTGGGAGGAGCAGCGATCAAAACCTTAGGTTTGGATGAAGTGGATGGTTGGGTCTCATAAGGGCGAGATCTAGTAGAAACACATACAACGTCTATGTAAAGAGGGAGCTTTTCTTTATCGAAATATAAATTGAAGGTGCAATAGTGGCGAAGGTGGATTTAGAAGCCTTGGATTTGATGGGAAGGTTAGATTTGGATGAAGATGGACAAGGGTATGAAGGGTTTCCTCCTCTTCAATAAGGACATCATCCCCTTTCATAAGGCTATCGATAAGGATGTGAAGGGCCTTGTAATTATCAGTAGTGTGGCTAGGCACACGATGATAGGCACAAATAACATTAGGATCAAACCAAGTGGGCTTTGGCCTATGCAGGTCAAAGGGTTTGATGGGAGGAAGGGTAACCACTGATGCATGGAGAAGACATTGGAATACCTCAGTATAAGATTCAACGAATGGTTTAGAGGTCGATGTTTTAGGAGTAGATGGGTTTGATTTAGAGGAAGTTGATGTAGGTCAAATCGAGGTCTTACCCTTAGGAGTTTTGACCACTGATTTTGATGTGGAATGGATGATGATGGTTGATTGATTTGGGGGTAGTTTAGAAGTGGCGGTAGGTGATTTAGATGTTGAAGGTTGAGTTTTTTCATTTCATAGTTTATATGTCTTGTATTTTTTCCTAGTGATGTTTGATGGTTTAGAAGTGATGGATGATTTTGATGTGGATTGATTGATTGATTGATGTCTTAGAAGAAGAGACTGGTCCTAGGAGAGATAGAGGTAGTCCTAAGATGGATGATGTGGCATTAGTTGATTTGATCTTCAGCGAAGGAATTTCTATCTTCTTATGAGGACATGAAAGGGACTTTTGAGGAAATACACCAAGGTTATTAGATTTTGATTGTGAAGAAGAACCCTTAGGAGGGATGACAATGATTTCAATGGGAGGGTCTAAATATTGTGTTTTCATGGTTGATGTTGGTAGTGGGATTAACTTTTGTTTAAGGATGTCTAAATAGGATGTGGATTGAGTTGATGTGGGTGTGTCTAATTTTGTGGATGAGATAGGGGCATCATTTGAAGTTATAGCAAGTTGGATTGCTTTCACAAATTATGAGAATGATGTAGTGGGAGAGGATGGTGTTGATGTGGTCATGATAGTTGATGTGATTGGCATGGGTATGAGTGTAGGAAGGGCAATCTGGGATTAGTTCTAAGGATGCTATAACATGTAAGGGTGTAATATATGTGGGCGAAGTAGCAGGTATGATCAAGTCTAAAATAAACGGTGGTAAGGAGGATATAGAAAGTGATGGGGATGTTGATTTAATGGAAAAATATGTAGATGTAGAAGAAGATGATGAGGTAGGTTCATTTTCTAAATGAACATCTAAGGAGGATGTAGAAGTAAGAGATGATGTGGGATCGAGATAGATGAGAAGGGGTGGATGTTGATGAGGTTGTCAAGGTGTGATGAGTAGGATCATTGGAAGGTGTAAAGAAATAAGTAGGTGAGAGATCATGTGTGGAAATGTGCAGTATGATGGGAGGGGAAGGCTTGGATATAGTAGATGTGGGTGTAACAGCTCGATGGTAGAAGTGGATGAAGTTGATGAAGTGATCAAAGATGAGGATGTAGGAACATTGGTTAAGGTGTTAATAGTGTGGGATTTGGGTGTTTGGGATGTGGAAGGGAGTGCTTGGCTAGTAGGAAGATGTTAGGAATATGTCTAGTGCTCACATATTCAATATTTACCATAGGTAAATATTTCGGTTATATTCTTATCATATATTGTTTCAACAACAATATATTTGTATAGGTTGGTTGTACCCGTAAAGTTATTAACAAGATATTTGGTTGTATGACTTCTTATTTTTTAGGAGGTTGGTTTTATATTTCTATGGCTATATAATAGCCTTTGTATTTGGTCTGAATACAATATAGCAACATTATTATTTGGTGTGCAATGTGCTCGTTCCTCAAACCTGGTTCTGCCATTTTATGTGGTATCAAAGCAAGTTTTTGTTCTTGTGCTTGAAATGGAGGATTAAGCATGTAAATGGGGTAATGTTATAAAAAAATTTATTTTCCTCAGATTAATGAGTCAAATCATATGATATATTTGTTTTTTATTTTCTCCGTGTATGATCGTTTTCTTCTCTATCTGTGAGGTTCACTGATGGAAGATATATAATTTAGGATTTGATGTACACACTACAATTGGTTGGTAAAATCGGTGCAAAGTGATAGTTTTACAGGATTGATTTAATGCCATTTCAAACCATCCACACAATTGATTGAAGTCATACCCACGTGTGTTGCTGGCATGTTCGTGAATCAAAAGTAAGCATCCAGATCCACATGCATATGTTGAAGTCTTTCGCTCCACCTCGATTCTGTAGTTCTCAAGTGGATTCGCCACATTTACATTGAGTTTACCACAGCATAGTGTTTATAGTCTCTCGCTCTTGACGTGCATTCTAAACCAGTATCAACCCAGTCATTTCATTGATACTTTGGCTTGATCTTTTGGTGTCAACCCCTAGATCTCACATCACGGCATCCCCATAGCATTCAACATGTAGGATTGAATATTATGCCAATTTCATAGCCTTCATGATCAGCATGGTGGTGAAGTATGATTCAAGGGCACCTGATTTGAGCAAGCAGTCAAACGTCTATGTTTTGAACTGCGTATGGTGTTGATACAACTTTCAACACTTTGATCTCTAAAATTTGTGAACATCTCTTCATTGAGCCACTAGTCTCAACCACAACTTGCTCTCCATTCTAGTTGCAACGAATGCATGGTTGGCAGTGAATGATACATCAAAAGAAGTCATTTTTTGGTATTAGTCTTCTCGCAGATCTATCAAGAGAAAATGATTGTCAATAGTTTCAGGTACTCATACATATACGGGTGACAATTCAAAGAAGGAGCTGACACATTAACTGCAAGACCTGGTGAAATATTTTATGTTGTGCATTGATTTGTACTATACACGTCATAAGGCAAAGTTGAGTATCAATAGTTTCATTTTTTTTCATTAATAGGTTTTGTGTGGAGTCATTCAAATTGATAAGTATTGTTTTGAAAGTTAGTTGTCAATGTAAAAGAGTCTTGTATAAGTGTCAAAGCAATAGTGGTGTGAAAATTCAAATAGTGTTGTTATCTTTGTCAAGTCATAAAAGAGTCAAAGTTTTTGAGTCATTAGTCAATTCATCAAAAATTGTAAAAATAAAATAAATAAATAAATAATTTTAAAAAAATTGCTTTACGGACGCATTTTCGGTGTTACCCGACGTCCAAAAATAATTGATTTCACATTGTGGGGAGGAAGATAAAATAAAAAATGTGGAAATCATTAAGTATCAAGTTCACATCGGCTAATTAAGTAGCAAGACAACCGGAGGATGGAGGCGGAGGCAGGAGGAGAATTAGCGTCCTCGAGTTCGTCACTACCTTAGAGGCCGCATACTACTTTAGTGACACTTTTGTTTTGTGTGTGATAAATAAGAACAGATGAGCATCCTTATTCCTATGTGCAGTACAGTGTTTGTGTTTCCCTATGATGATGTGGAGATTTGTACCATTGATACTATAGCAGGAAGTGTTCTTGATCATATTGACTTGATGGTTGATGTGAATTGGTTGATGGGTCCCAATTCATGTATTCACCTAGATAGGTTGATGGGCCCCTATTCATGGATGATGTAGTTCCCATAGTCATTGTTGAGGATCGAGACCATGTACAAAGCTGAGCGACATGCCGCTTAGTTCAAGATGGTATTTTTCCCCGTGTTCACACTAAAGGGGGAATGTGAGAAATATGTCTAGTGCTCACATATTCAATATTTTCCATAGGTAAATATTTCAGTTATATTCTTATAATTTATTGTTTCAACAACAATATATTTGTATAGGTTGGTTGTACCCGTAAAGTTATTAACGAGGTATTTGGTTGTATGAATCCCTATTTTGTAAGAGGTCAGTTTTATATTTCTATGGCTATATAATAGCATTCGTATTTGGTCCGAATATAATATAGTAGCATTATTATTTGGTGTGCAATTTGCTTGTTCCTCAAACTGGTTGTGTCATTTTATGTAGTTAGGAAAAGGTTGTTTAAAGACGTCTAGTGATTGATTAGGAGGGGCATTAAGATTACTTTTTGAAGGTACCCTTTGTTGATAATTCATTGAATAAGGTCCTTGAAGGTACGACACTTCTCAATGACGTGCCCACAGACTCGGTGATGTCTGTACTAAGCATCCTCATGATACCAATCGGGGTTGGCCCATGATTCGTCTAAAGGCCGAATATGAGTTAATTAGATAAGATTGGAAGACATAAGTTTGTCAAATACATAACTATAAGACTCCCCAAGAGGAGTATAGTTTGGGGTAAGGCGAGGATCTCTTTGTGAGGGCTCGGCTTAGGAGGAAGAAGAGGAAGATTCGATGACAATAGTGTTTTCTTCACTCTTGAATTTATCATGATGAGAAGAAGAAGAAGAGGATTTGGTGAACTCCATCTTGATTTTGTTGGATTTAAGTTTTACATGTCCTTGTTCAAGGGCGTGGAGTTCTAATGTCAAAGCCATGGTGAAGGTTTCCTCAAAACTTTGAAATGAATGAATTTGGAGAGTAGAGGAAATGTGTTTAGCATAAGATTGGGAAAAGAGCTCAATAAGATTAATCTGAGGAAGGGAAAAGGATAGATGGTTGATGATGCCATGCCATCTTGTGAAAAAATCTGAAATGGATTAGTCCTCAAACTCGTTTATTGGTGTATAGATCACTAATGGTGATGTTACGAGCGGTATTGATGGAGAAGTGCGCTAGGAAGAGTTGGTAAAGTTGTGTGGAAAGAGAAGAGAGAATGTTGAGGTATACCATTCTCATCACACCCATTCTCAAATCAATCCTCTTATCATACAAAAACCATTGATCTTATCCTTCTTCTTGAATGCCCTTTCATTAGAGCATCTCTCAACCCATCCAATCTCATCCCATCACTTATTCTCTTCCCTATCAACCTAATAAATTTGGTAGAGATTATTAGAAATAATCTAACACAAGAATATCATAAAAATACAGAATATAACAATCATCCGGGATATTGTATTCATCTAGAGATAGCTTCTTATACAAATGCTTGATCATATAATCTAGGAGTCAAGTCTTATCACTTATTCTTCCTCATATCTCTCTCCCTGAATCTCTCAAGCTTATCCCTAGGATCACTCACACTCCAAAATAGCTACGTGAGTTGTTCTCACAACTCACCAATAATTAAACTATTACAACTATATTATTAATATGAGTTCTATAAACTCATTATTAATAATATTACAATTTATTTAATAATGTTACACAATATTTTGGTAACATTCACTCCCCTATTATTAACATTATTAATTCCCAATATACACTCCCCTAATGTTGACATGGTAAAAGAAAACATTCACACTCTTATCTGCAGTATGCTCACCCATGTGGCATGCCCAACTTGGCTCATGACCTTGATCAAAAGAAAATTCTTTTTCCTTCCATGGTTTTAAACAAGTTTACCAAAAACCTTGACGTGACAGGAACCATCAACTGTCCACCTCATGTGGTTTTCTGGATCTTCCACAAACCTTTTCAAGATCCACGAACTAACTTACATTGGTGCTTCTGGTCTTCTACAATGTTCTGACATCAAGAGAAAATATAGGAAATATCGCTCACGTAGGAGCTCACTTAATACAATACTTGAACAGGTATGATTCATCTATTCTTATTTACAGAAAGTAAACACACAACTGAAAATGAAATTCCACAACACCATTGTGTGGCACCGTCTGCCATGGGCCGATGAGAGGCCACTAATTGACCTCCTTCCTCTCGTTGCCTCATGCCGCTAACTCGCGAATTTGGCTTTGAGGCTCAATAATTACATACCCTACCCGAACGTCGGATTCCACCAAAAATGCATTCGTAAGGCAAATTTTTTTTCAGACTTTTGACGATGACACTTTTTTACAATAGCATTGACTGACAATAAAATTTGACTCTATACAATACAAATAATCTTTTGATGATAAGAAATTTGACGAAACTTACAAGTAATGAAAAAAAAATTAACAAAAAAATAAAAAAAGACTTAGAATAACAGATCCAATTAAAAAATTGGATTGACAAAGCTAAACAAAATTATAATCGAAACAATAAATTTTATGGACTATGACTATTAATAGGACTTTTAATCTAATAATGAGTGGGACTTATTCATTCTATTTCAATAACATTCTAATACAACTATGAGTATTCTAAAACATAAAGCTTTTATGGTGACACTGGGAAAAAAATAGTATGAATTAACGGTGGTAAAGACTACACGGCAGACAATATTGTATCAAATCCTAAGAACCTGCATGCATTTTTGAAGTGATGTTGGAGGATCCTAAGACGTCAAATATGACACAATGATGAACAGCCACATGCACAAATATAAGGCTCATATACCAAGCATACACAAACATAGGAATTTCACACTACAGAGCATAAATTCCACGTGACCAGTATGGAAGATAAAATACCTTAGAGAGATTGTAAAGTATAATCAGCATAATATATAATGTGTCTGCTCCGCTTTTAGCATCTTCAACAGATCTCAGACGGTCCGGTTGGATATTCCCACATACCAAAACATGTACAACCACCAGACCTTAACGAATGGATAGAGGCACAAACATCTTTTGAAAAATGTGTCTTTTAATGCAAAACAGTGGTTGAGAAGTCCGAGGTTGAAGCAATGAACACACAGCTTATGGATCGATGGGAGCCTGAGATTTCAAAGATCAATGCAAAGAGAAATTATATGCTGAAATGGCCAAATCATAGACCATGCAGAGAGAGAAAATAAATGGATTCTGTAGTGTTAGAGACAGATCACGCAGAGAAAAAAATGTGGGCACAATTATTCCAAACTACAATGTCAACAATGAAGCTCTTTATATTTTCATATGCGTCCAAGGAAACACGAACAAATTTTGTTAATCACTAAAATTCTCTTGATTAGTTTAATATCTGCAAATCTAAAATCCTCTCATATCAATAAATTTCCATACATAGGGGCAACCAATAACACATATTTGCCCCAAAAAAATTCTCAAAATTCCATTATAGGTACAAGAAATACCACGCTCTGATACCAAATAATAAATTTGGTAGAGATTATTAGAAATAATCTAACACAATAATATCATAAAAACACAGAATATAAAATTCATCTCGGGATATTGTATTCATCTAGAGATAGCTTCTTATACAAATTCTTGATCCTATAATCTAGGAGTCAAGTCTTATCACTTAGTCTTCCTCATATCTCTCTCCATGAATCTCTCAAGCTTATCCCTAGGATCACTCACACTCCAAAATAGCTACGTGAGTTGTTCTCACAACTCACCAATATAATTAAACTATTACAACTATATTATTAATATGAGAGTTATATCAACTTGTTATTAATAATATTACAATTTATTTAATAATGTAACACAACCACCTCCTCAAGATCTTATATATCCTCTACGCCTCAACCTCGATCCATCTTCTCCACTTTCTATATCCAACAACATTATCCTTCCACATCTCCTCTGCCTACTTTCGGTGACCCCATGTAAACATTGATGAGTAGATTGGCCAACCTTGATGCCGCTACCTTGGGTCCCAAGAGCTCATTCACATACAAACAAATTTTTAATGAGCACATTCATCCTTCTATCCCAATCAAATTGTATTATCCTCTTTATTGGGAACTTCCTAAGCTCTATGAATTCAACCGCAAGGAGGATCCTCAACAACACCTCCAGGCTTTTCTACATGCTTGTTATCTCATTTCCCATGACCAAGACCTCATGCTCAGAACATTTCCCATGTCATTTTATAGCCCTGTGTTGTGATGGTATAATGGTATCCCTAAACATTCTCTCTTCTCCTTCACACAAATTTCCCAACTCTTCATAGAGCACTTCTCCATCAATATCACTCATAAAATCACCATTACTAATCTATACGCCATTAAATAGTTTGAGGAAGAATACATTTCATATTTTTTCGTGAGATGGCATGGCATAATCAACCAAATATCCTTTTCCCTTCCTTAAACTGAGATTATTGAGATTTTTTCCTGATATTTTGCTAAACACATTTCCTCTACTCTTCAAATTAAGTCCTTTCAAAGTTTTGAGGAAGACTTCACCATGCCTCGGTAATTAGAACTCGCACCCTTGAAGAAGAACATGTAAAACTTAATTCCAACAATCCCAAGAGGGAGTTCACCAAATACTTCTCTTCTTCTTCTCATCATGATAAATCCAAAAGTGTGGAAAATGCTATTGTTGTCAAATCTTCCTCTTCTTCCTCCCAAGTCGATCCCTCGTAAAGAGCTCCTCACCCTACCAAAAACTATACTCCTCTCGGAGAGTCTTATAGTTCCATATTTGACAAGCTTATGGCTGCCAATCTTATCCATTACCTCTTATTTCGCCTTTAGATGAATCACGGTCCAAGCCTACGGTATCGCGAGGATGCTTCTGTAAACATCACCAAATCCACGGGCACAACATTAAGAAGTTTCGTACCTTCAAGGACCTTGTTCAACGTATTATCAACCAAGGGACCTTCAAGTAAGTAATCCTAATGCCCTCCTAGTCAACCATTGGACATGTTTAAACAACCTTTTCCTAACCATCCTCCTACTAACCAAGTACTCCCTTCTACATCCCAAACACCCGAAGCCCACACTAGTAACACCCTAAGTCATTTTCCTACATCCTCGTCCTTGATCACTTCATCAAATTCATATGCTTCTACCAGCGAGCTCGTTACACACGCATCTACTATATTCGAGCCTACCCCTCCCATCATACTACCCATTTCCACACTTGATCCCTCACCGACTTCTTCCTTTACACCTTCCATTGATCCTACTCTATTGTCTCGACAACCTCATCAACATTCACCCCTTCTCCTCTATCTAATCCCACATCATCTCTTACTTCTACATCCTCCTTAGATGTTCATTTAGACAATTCCCCTACTTCATCATATTCTTCTACATCTCTATCTTCTTCCATTAAATCAACATCCCCATCACCTTCTACATTCTCCTTGCCTCCGTTTATTTCAGAATTGATCATACCCACTACTTCACCCACACATATTCCACCCTTATCTATTGTACCATCCTTATAACCAATCCCATTTCCCCTTCCTACACTCCTACCCGTGTCAATCACATGTGTGTTCATGGATAAATTAGATATGCTATGGAAATGAAGTTAAAACCTATAACCTCAAAGCATGAACCTAATCTACACTAAACCATCATGATAAGAGATAAACAAGACTAACATCTATCATTGTATGAACTAGATTAAATCTAAACTAACATGATAAAGCTACTCTCTACTCTTTAGATCACTTAATTAAACATTGAACCTAAGAAGATCAACTTAGCAATCAAAGGTGTGATTAGTTGTTTTATGGTTCTCAAGCTTTCAAGAATGGAGTCTCACCATTAATGGCTTCAAGGCCAATGGTTCTCTCTATTTACTCAAAACTTGGATTATGGATGCAAATGGAGGTTATTAGCTCAAGATCAATGAAGGGAGTAAGTTTAAGATCAAATGTCTTATAGCTTAAAGCTAATACAAATGGAATCCCAAAACTAGGTGTTCTTAGTGTTAATAAGATATCCTAGGTGTGAAGGTGTAAGTTGAATGGGTAGGCTTAGCCTTGTATTTATAGTTTTCCAAATGGAAGAGTTTGAACTTTGGGTGCATGTGGGACTAAAGTCTAAAAAGCACTTTAGGATTAGATTAGGATAAACATGCTTTAGGCTTAGTTAAGCTAGGATTAGGCTATTTAAACTTGATTAGCAAGTGATTAGAGACTCATTGAGAGTTGGGAGGGGTCTGGATAACCAATTGTGGACTGATAGATAGCCTACGAAGCCAATAGAAGTGGTCTAGAGAGAACTAGGGAGGTTTTGAATGGTCAAAAGGAGGAATGTTTAGCTAATAAGAGAGATATTAGCCAAATAAGTTGAATATGGGAAGAATACGACCGAGAAGGTGTCATAAATGGGCATCCAAGAGTGGAGCAAAGAAGGGTTGATTAAATAAGTGTCGTCAATTGGTTGAATTAGATGAAATTCTAAGTCTAAGCATATTTTAGGTGTCTACAGTATGAACTATCATGACCATGTCGACACCATCCCGTCCCCTATATCAATCTCATCATTTGAAGAGTTTTTGAAAGCACTCCCACTCGCGATAAATTCAAATTATGCCCCTATCTCATCCACAAAATTAGACACACCCACATCAACTCAATCCACATCCTCTTTAGACATCCTTAAATAAAATTTACTCCCACCACCAACATCAACCATGACAACACAATCTTCAAACCCTCTCGGTTGAAATCATTGTCATCCCTCCCAAGGGTGCTTCTTCACAATCAAAATCTAATACCCTTGGTGTATTTCCTCAAAATTCCCTTTCATGTCCTCATAAGAAGATATACATTCCTCCACCAAAGATCAAATCAACTAATGCCACATCATCTATCTTAGGACCACCTCCATCTCTCCTAGGACCATCCCCTTCTTCCAAGACATCACAATCAATCAATCAATCCACATCCAAATAATCTATCACTTCTAAACCATCAAAAATCACTAGGAAAAAATCCAAGACATCTAAACCGTGAAATAATAAAACTCAACCTTCAACATCCAAATCACCTACCACCACTTCTAAACTACCCCTTCCTCAATCAAGCCTCGTCATCCCTTCCACATCAAAATTAGTGGTCAAAACTCATAAGGATAAGACCTCGCTTCAACCTACATCCACTTCCTCTAAATCAAACCCATCTAATCCTTCTAAAACATCAACCTCCAAACCATCCATCAACTCTTATACTAAGGTATTCCAATGTCTTCTCCATGCATCCATAATTACCCTTCCTCCCATCAAACCCTTTGACCTGCGTAGGACAAATCCCACTTGGTTTGATCCTAATGTTATTTGTGCCTATCATCATGTGCTTGGCCACACTACCAAGAATTGCAAGGCCCTTCACGCCCTTATCGATAGCCTTATGGAAGAGGATGACCTCCTTGTCGAAGAGGAGGACACCCTTCCATCCCCTGGCCCATCTTCATCCAAATCCAACCTTCCCATCAAATCCAAGGCTTCTAAGTCCACCTTCACCGTTATTCCACCTCCGACTTCTCTTTCTAACAAATAAAAGCCCCCTCTTTACATAGACGTTGTTTGTGTTTCTACTAGGTCTTTCCCTTACGAGACCCAACCATCCACTTCATCCAAACCCAAGGTTGTCATCACTGCTCCTCCCAATAAACCCATCGCTCATCCTTTTCCATTACCTTCTTCTTCCTCCAAAGCTAAGTTGTCTATCGTGGTCGTTCCCTAATCCAGCTTCTATCAAACAAACCATCATAAAATAGTTACATCAAGCTCCTATTAAGATGTCCTTATACAAGCTCATCCAAATCTCCCCAACCACAAATAGGATCTTATTGAAGCTCTACGGCGCATATGTGTATCATCCGATGAGCCTCAACCCCTCGCGGATCTAGTTAATTCTTTCATATCGTCCTCTAATATATCCTTCAAGGATTAAAATCCCCGACATTCTTCCCGAAGACCATGACCTTCCTCTCTTCATCATAGTTCACATCAACAACACATTCATCTAGCAGACTATGATTGACAATGGTGCTAACATCAACATAATTTCTTCCCACACCTTCAATCAACTCGAGATCCTCAATACCATTGTCGTTGAATCCCATGTAGTTATCACTCTTGGATTTATCATGATGAGAAGAATAAGAGGAGGATTTGGTGAACTCTGTCTTGGGTTTATTGGATGTAAGTTTTACATGGCCTTGTTCAAGGGCGTGGAGTTCTAATTTCGAGCCATATTGTTTGTGTTTCTACTAGGTCTCACCCTTACGAGACCCAACCATCCACTTCATCCAAACCCAAGGTCGTCATCGCTGCTCCTCCCAATAAACCCATCGCTCATCCTTTGCCATTACCTCCTTCTTCCTCCAAAGCTAAGGTGTTTATCCTGGTCACTCCTAATCCTACTTCTATCGAACAAACCATCATAAAATAGTTACATCAAGCTCTTGTTAAGATGTCCCTATACGATCTCATCCAAATCTCTCCCAACCACAAACAAGATCTTATTGAAGTTCTACAATGCATCCATGTATCATCCGATGAGCCTCAACCCATCACGGCTCTAGTTGATACTCTCACATCGTCTTTCATCATATCCTTCGAGGATTATGAAATCCCTAACATTCTTCCCAAATACCATGACCTTCCTCTCTTCATCACAGTTCGCATCAACAACACATTCATCCGGCAAACTATTTCACAATGGTGCTAGCATCAACATAATTTATTCCCACACCTTCAATCAACTCGAGCTCCCTGATACCATTGTCACTAAATCCCATGTCATTCTCACTCTTGGATTTATCACGATGATAAGAATAAGAGGAGGATTTAGTTAACTTTGCGTCTTGGGTTTGTTGGATTTAAGTCTTACATGGCCTTGTTCAAGGGCGCAAAGTTCTAATTTCAGAGCCATGGTGAAGGCTTCCTCAAAAATTTAATAGGAGTGAATTTGGAGAGTAAAGGGAATGTGTTTAGGACGAGATTAGGAAAAGAGCTCAATGATATCATCCGAGGAAGAGAAGAGAATAGTTCATTGATGATGTCACACTATCTCATGAAAAAATATGAAATGGATTCGTCCTCAAACTGTTTAATGGTGTATAGATCAATAATGGTGATTTTACAAGTGATATTGATGGAGAATTTCTCTAGGAAGAGTTGGTAAAGTTGTGTGAAGAAGAAGAGAGAATGTTGAGGGATACCATTATAACAGTCCAATGCAGGGCCAAAAAATGACATGGCAAATGTTCTAAGCATGAGGTCTTGTTCATGGGAAATGAGATAGCAAGCATGTTGAAAAGACCAGAGGTGCTATTGAGGATCCTCCTTGTTGAATTTAGTGAACTTAGTAAGTTCCCAGTGAAGATGATAAGTTTTGACTGGGACATAAGGATGAATGGGCTCATTACAAATTTGTTCGTATGTAAATGATCTTTTGGGACCCAAGGTAGTGGCCACCAATTGGCCAATCTACTCATCAATGTTTGCATGGGGTCACTAGAAGTAGGCAGAGGAGATGTTGAAGGATGAGGTTGTTGGATATAGGAAGTGGATAGGATGGATTGAGGTTGAGACTATAGAGGATAAATAGGAGCTTGAGGAGGTGGTTGATAGGGAAGAGAATAAGTGATCGGCTAAGATTGGATGGGTTAAGAGATGGGTTGTTGAAAGGGCATGCAAGTAGAAGGATAAGATTGAGGGATTTTTGTATGATAAGAGGATTGGTTTGAGAATGGGTGTGATGAGGAGGTTGAGATGTTTGAATGGGATGATGATAGGACATATGTTGAAAAGTGGTATGAGGAGGTTGATGGGTATGAACGGGGCTGAATAGAGTGGTTGCGAAGAGACCACATTAGCATCAATTTGAGACATGGGAATGGAGATCAATTTCTGAGGATAACGCTCGATCGTAAAAGGGAAGGAGACCGATCCGAAAAGAGGTTGAGTGATGATATAAGTGACTACACTAGATGACGACAAGATGGGCATAGAGGAAGGAGAGGTAGTGGTGATGCGAGGAAAACCATCTAGGATGGGGACCACCAATTGAGTAGATTGATGCATGGATGAATCAAGGGATGCGTGTTCACATTGGTATATGGCCAATTCATTCATTGCTCAAGGGAAGAGGACAGAAAGTTGAGAAGTTAGGATCTGGGTAGACTCAGGGTAGGCATAGATCTATTGAAGGGGAGGTCCATCAATGGGCAGGTGAGTGGATTTATGGATGAGGTAATCATGGAGTGCAATAGGATTAGCATCTAGGAGTTCTTGGAACTCCATGCATCTGTGGGGAATAAGAGGGGGTCCAAAGGCCTCAACAGAAGTGGTTAATGATGGTGTGGCTAGTCAAAAAGGGATCAAATGATGATAAATGGGGGGATTGGTCTCAAAGCATGAGCGTTAATCGTGGGTGGTTCACTAGAAGAGATGGTAGGGGTAATGGACATAGTGATCGTAGAGGAAGAAATGGTAAGAGGGATTGATGTCTGCGTGAGAGAAGAGGTAGAGATGGGAATTTTTGATGAAGATACTTAATCCATTTTCCTTTTTGTAATCAAATAAGAATGGGCATGAAACAATAAATCCAAACCTATATTGATTAGTTACTATAATAGGCAACACACACAACACGGTTTATTTTATCTTGACTACTTAGAAAAGATGTGAAGAAGAAAGAAAAAGGATTACAATATACCTAGGAAATGGTCAATATAAGTTTGGTTTTGGGACGTTGTGGCTATGGAGTCCTCAATATACCCAAGGGCACGTGAGGCTCGATTTTGTAATAAAATTTATAACGCGGACAAAATATCGTGGCAGATTTCCTATTGGGTGATGAAATCCCAACAGTTCCACCTGGAAGGAATGTTTAGATGTATGAATTTGATATGTGTTGTTTGGATGTGTGTGGAAAGGAGTGAATGCAAAAATATTACCCCCTAATTATACTATGTGAACAAGCAAACAATGAGGAGGTTATTTTTAATACCCAAAAATGAAGTGTGATGATTCAATGAAAACAACAGACAAGATATGCAGTGTGATGAAAGAAAGTGATAGGAAATAAAAATGAGGAATACCTGATATTCACGTTTCCTATTTATCTGACTTTAGAAGAAAATAAGCACGTGAAAATGTAAATCCAAGCAAATATCGAGCCTACACAATCAAGTAAAAGTAAACTTCTACCTACGTTGTTAGTAAAAAGGAGATATAGAAGAATACAAAATGGAAGAAATGAAAACAAAGATACCTCGCCAAAGGAAGGGGTCCCACCGGGCATGCCAGAATGTTTAACAAGATTTCCGTGTCATATGTTTCATATTAGTGAAAACCAAATGATAAATCAAGAAACCTCGAAATATGGGAGGGTTTAGGGAACCTCCTGATGTGGATAGGATGATATGGTATGGGCACACAATAAACGATCCTCCTCACAACGAGTCTCCAACCTGCACAATGTGAAAGACTAAACACGAAAGGGGATTAGTAAGAGATATGGTGGGCTGCCCGACAAGAGTCGGCTCCGAGAAGCGTGAAAATTCCTCGGGAGGGTGTCAACCCACGTGATGATAACAAAGAGCGATAATACGATAACAAAAATAAATATTGATAACATAATCTCGAACAAATATCTAATAAGATAATCTAGTTGATGTGATGATTAAGGATGAAAATTATAGAAAATGAGAACAAACCACAGAGGGTCGATGGTGACCCAAGAGCAGGATAGATAATCGAGGACGACACCCGAGATCAAAACAGTAATCGATGACGATCTAAAGAAAATTGTGCGAGGTATGCGAGAACAACAGAAAAATGTGGAGTCTAAGATGCTATAACAGATAACTGGATGTTTCCAGAGGGGTGGAATGCTACAGGGGTGGATTGGATGTAGGGTATATCAAACAGGGTTGCATGCAAAGTGGATAGGGTGGGTTATGGATAGGATGTAGCAAAATGCAGGCTATGGGTCGACGGAGACCAAGTCGATCGACGATGACCAGACCATAGATGGGATGTTAACAAGAAGATGGGATAAGTGCTTTGGACCTAGGGATGATTGAATCTAACTAGAGGTGAACTAGAGCTCGACGAACACCTGTAAGTACACAGTAAAACAAAACAAGCTCTTCGCATGAACCAAAGCTCCACAATACTCTTTAACTCTGAGATCTCAATGTAAAAGGAGACATGAAGATATCTAATCTGGTAGGAATCCCATGGGGGATGATTAAATGAGGGTAATGAGGGTAGAATTAGGATAATTAAATGATTTAGGATATATTTAGGGTTTATTAAATTATTTTAGGATTAATGGGATTAATGGGGTAGGGTTTATTAAATTATTTTAGGAATAATGGGATTAATGGGGATTTTTAAAATGGGAATATGAGAATTAAGTTACATAAGGGGGATAATGATAAAATAGGATGAGGGGAAAAATATAATAATTTAGGAGGAAAAGGGTGTAATTTTAAAATAAGAGGGAAAGAAGCGTGCTAAGTGAGGGTAAAAAGCGAACGTAGGATGAAGGCACGAGAAGGTGTCAAAATAGGTGTCTACAAATAATTATAGTAATGTTAACATTATGGCATTAATTAATGATTAATTAATGAAGTAGGCAAACAACGTTGGTTTGGGACAACATGTACAAGATTGAGAAATAAATGCATATTTCTAAACTCGGAATTAAGTGGGAAAATTTAATAATTGCTTCATTACCTAGTACAATTAATTAATATTTGATATTTCCAATCGTACTTTGATATGTTAACTAGATAAGTGACATAATGATGTCAAATTACAATAGTACAACTACTGCAAATCAATAATTATGATTAAATAAGTAAAAATAAAGCATTGTGGATCAATGCTGAAATTAATTACATGGTTAGACATTTTTGCAATAAACACGACATTGTCTAGTAAGGTTTAGGATGATTACCTAATCCTAATAAGATGATTAATCTGAAATGATACTTAACGACACAAGTCATAAAGTGACCTTAAGAGTTTGAAAACATAGAACAACATTAATGAATGTGTTATTAATGTTTGTCGTCAACCTTATAATCTGACTTAAACTCTTGACTTATAATCATCTCACATGTTAAGTAGGTATGGACTCTAAGTTCCGCCTTTCAATTTGAATGTTCTCTAACCGTACCATCTTAGGATGGCTACGGGAAGAGTAATGTTTACCTTTTGACGTAAGTCAAAGAATAACCGGTATCTTTCTCATAAGGGTCCTAACCTGGAACAGTCAGCATACTCTCAAATCGAGAGGTGAGACCTAGGTTTCATATCTTCCTAACACGTTAGATTAAAACATTATGATTGTTAATATTTGAATCAAATAAATTTGTGGAATGACGATGTGATGATGGGATGAGTTTCAAGTGACATAATGCAATCACGAAACTAAGCATGGAAAGCATTGCTTGAAGACTTTGGCCTAAGTAGTGTACTAGTTGGATACACTCTCAGATCACCAAGTTCCAATAAAATGTGTAGACCTCGAATGAAAATCAATAAATTATTTTCAGGTAGACACTTGGAACTGCATTAGTTCACAAGCCTAGTAAAAAGGGTAACCAATTACATACAAATTATGTACACTTGGATAAAGTGATGATTAGGAGATCGAATAGATCTAATAATTATGCACACTCAAAAGATTGATAAAGGGGATTAGGTAGATCTAATGGACCTTTATAGCTACACGTGGTTATGATGTTATCATATGAATTGTAAAACTTGATTACTTGTTGGATTATTATTTCTTAATTGTAAAATCATTGAAGGCGTATATTGGGAATTAAGGGATTTGTAAAAAATCCCTTAACTGGAATTGTTATAAAATTAGGTGTTACATGATGGAGAATGATCATATGATGCTCATTAGGTTGATGACATGGAGTATCAGATGGTTTCATGATGGCATGAGGTGATTTAGTGAGATTGGCTTGGTCTAAAGCAAACCTAGTCGGGTGACCTAGCTTTCTGGCGATGGTGCATGATGGTTTGAGTGGATTGGTGGTTTTAGGAGAATGGTAGCAATATGGAGATCATGATTAGAGAGTTTTAGGAACTCACATGAGTTTGTGGTGTAGGTACAAGTTGAAGACCCAATTTTAGGTACTCATCTAGACCTAGTCTAGGTTATTGAAGGCATGAGGATGAGTTATAGAGCCATGTGAGATCATGGAGGAATGTAGGGATGTGATACATGATGTATTAATGGTTTTTGGTCCTTTTGGAGAGGTTTCATGATGATTTATAGTGTTGGTTCAATTGACCCTAGCCTAAACCATGCAAAACCCCAAGGGCTAGTCATGAAAATGAGATGGGTTGAGAATATGAAGACCTATTTGAGCTATGATAATGATTTGAGATGGTGAAAAGGTGTGTCCTAGAGGTTAGAGAAAAATTTCAAGTCATTCTAAAAATATTTTGCAAGTTATGGTGTTTTGTGTGAAACAGAGTCCAAGAAAGAGCATTTTTAGCTCGAATTGCACCTTCTGATGCTCACCATGAATTGTGTACTTTGCATGGGACCTTTTGGATTTCAGGGATGATTTTCATTAATTTAATATGGTTTCACAAAAATAATGAGGTCATTTCATCGTCAAGTTTTTATGAACAAATGTTAAGAAGGTAAATAGCTTTTTGTGTGCTTGAAACCCTTACTAAAAAGCGTAGGAACGATATTCATCATAAGTGCCTAGAATTAATTATTTATGCTATTATGATGATTTTATTTTTATAGGAATGCTCCATATTTCCATAAAGGTATTGTAAATCGTGTGGTGATGATTGACCGCACTCAAACAAAGCTAGTTTCTAAAGAAATTCGAGTTTGGGACAAAGTTGTCCAAAGGAGTTGTAAAATAAATTGACATTATTTTTAGTATGGTAATTTTACTTTATGTCCATGATGGTTTCAAATCATGGTTGTGCTTCTAAATGGAAAAGTGTTCCCTATATATGAAGACTAGTCTTATAGTAGTTTTGGGGCAGTTTTGAGTAGTTTTCAGAGATGGACGTGGTTGAAGGCTTTCCACTTGGATTTGGAAGTAAATGTAAGGTTTTTCGGAAAGTAGATTACGATTTTTAAAAATGATATAATTTTTTTCTCATGATGAGGATATTTGATAGGCCATCCAACTCAATTTTTCAATAAGAAGGTTTTTTGTTTTCAAGACAGGATTGCTCAGGGTGAAAGATTGAGGTAGATGATGCATGCAATGGATTGTTTGATGTTTTCTATTAGTTGGAGAGTTAAGAGGGATGAATTTTTTTCCTATTTAATGCCCTTGGATGTCTTGAAAGTGACATAAATGGTGAAAACTAATTGATTTTGTAAAACTAATTTCTGGGAAAGTCAATTTGGTGAAGAGGAAAGTCGGTATGGTTTGCACATATGGATGTTTCATGGGCTCTATAAAGCATGGATGTTCTATACATGTCGGGGGATTCTAATGAGTGGTCATATTTCATATTTTATATGTTCATGGGTGGTCTTGAGGCCGAAAGGTGAAGAAAGGGTCCTCGAAACAACTAATTTGATAAGGATATGATCCTTCTTGGTAGTGTTATGATAAATTTAATTGGTGTCAGCTAATGTATGACCATAGATGGTGTTGTTATTTCATATTTGACATGTGTGTTGAATTAGGGATCTTGACTAATCATGGTTATGGTTTTTTTGGTTTTTGTTCATCCTAGTGATGGGGTTTTGAGCTTGTTTAGTGCATTTGTGCATGACCAACCTACATGGGCCCAATATGAATGTTTTTATGAATATTTTTGGATATTTTTAAGTTGTATTGATTGAAATAAAGGAGGGAGACAAACTTTTTCATGTTTGAGAGTTGAGAAGGGTATAAAGTGCATGTTTGAATTCAAATTTGCACTAGTTGTGAGAGAGGGAAAAGTGTGACCCAAGTGTGTGTGTGTAACAGGTATAAAGGAATCTATTCAGATTTGAGAGAGTGTGCAAAATGCTAAGGAATATTAGAGAGCATGTATGCAAGGCTTTGAGGCCAAGTTTTTCCATGATAGAAGAAGAAAGAATGAGCCGAGTAAATGAGGGTTTGAACAAGGGTTTGAAGGAGTTTGGGGCTGAATATTGTGATCGCCATCAGCTGAGTTGTTGCAGCATATCTTTGGTGATATTTTTATTAAAATCTTGTGTGATGTGTTATATTTCATGTAAGTCACTTGTTGTGAGTAATATCAACAAGGGTTAAGGGGTTAGTGCTCATTGTGGGGTTGGTGCCTCACTAAAGAAATCTCTTGTGATGTGTAATATTCACTTGATTATTTGTTGTGTGTAATATTAGCAAAGTTTTTAGTGGTTTTTCTTCCCCTTGAGGGTTTCCCACTTACATCTTGTGTTCTTGTGTTCTCCTTGTTTTTGTTATGGTGTATGGTTGTTGCTTATTGTTATGATCACATTAATGCATGGTTAAATGTAAATGGTGTATGAAAGTTAATTTGAAATTGTATAAGGGTTTTGAAAGACTAATTCACCCCCTCATTCCATTGTGCTTTCAACAAAATGTGTGTGTGTCTACATGTGTATTTTTAAAAATAGTGTAATTTTTTTATATTTCAAATAAATACTTTTTTAAAATATATCGAACGAAATCGAGTGGGGAAAAACGTGGCGCAAATGTGGCGCAAAAGTGATGCAAAAATGACACAAATGAAACACAATTAAAATTCCCTATCCCCTGTCAAGTTTGCAACACTTCCACGATGTAAATTTCTCAAAGAAACATGGAAAAAATCCCAAAAATGTTTATTTATGACACAAAATTGACCCAAATAAAGACATTAATTGCAAAAATATATTAGTGATTATGTATTTAGTTTCCACCACAACATTCTCCAAAAATGTCCAACAAACTATTTATATTTAGCATACCCTATGTTCTTGGCAACCCAAGAAATCTCATAACTTCCCTGAAAAACAAATTGGCTACATGTGTAACATCAATAGTCTTCTTCCATGAAATTAAATATTCCATTTTCAAAAATATAACTACCACCAAAAAAATAGAATCATTTACGTTACGGGAAATCCTAAAACAAAATCCATGTTGATATACTCCCACGATCTCTCTAGGATATGTGTTGTTTGAGATAGCCCTATGTAATGTCTCTTTCCTTTTTCCAAGTGTTGAAGCCTACATCCTCGCACAAATTTCTTCACATCAATGTTGATTCTCAGCCAAAATTATCCTTCACTAAGTTGTTGAAACATCTTATCCTTGATCAAATGACCATCCAAGACTTACTCTATTATGTTTTCCTTGACCGAATTCCCTCCCATCGATCATCAAGGTATACACAACTATTTCCCTTGAAACCCTAATCCTCCTTCGCAAGAAATAGTTTAACCAGGTGTTGTTTCCACACTCACATGAATCTAACATCTTATCCTTATTTCTTTGAAATCTTCATCCTCATATAATTCTTTCATGGAATCAAATCCCACTACTTCCACATGCATTTCATTCAATAAGAGACACCATCTACTTAGTGCATATGTGACCTTGTTTGAATTCCCACTTTTATGCTTTAACACAAACTAATAACTCTGTAGGAATTCCACCACTTTGAATTGCAAAGCTTGATGAATAGTGTACAACACAAACTCCTTCAACAAAAGATAGTGCCTCCACTTATTGAGAGCTTTCAATATGATATAGAACTCATGATCATAAATTGATCATCTTTTCTTGGCTTCATTCGGTTTCTCGATAAATTAAGTAGTGGGTCTACTTTCCGACTCAAGACCACTCCAATCACAAGTCCATTGGCATCAAAGTCTCGCTTGAAATAATTTGCCGAAATAGGAAATGCCAACACTAGTTTCTCAATTACCTTCGTCTTCCTACTTTGTAAGCTATAATTTGATTTGGTTATCACTATGCTCTTTTCTAGCTCCCCTCATCATCACAGTGATGGGTGCAAATATTCCACTTAAATCTCTAATAAACATTCTATAAAAAAACTCACTAAGTGATGGAAGCTATGTGCTTGAAACATGTTTTTGGGTGATGGCCACTCTAAGATGGCTTTCACCATCTCAGACACATTCACAACCCTTCTTGGGATATCATAAAACCCATGTACAAAGCAACATTTTCTTCACGAAGTTGCATTTATTCAAATTAACCTTCCAACTTCTCTTCTCGCAATTTATGCAACACTTGTCTTATCTCGTATTACATGTTCCTCCTCCACTTTAGTAAAGATCGAAATGTCATTCAAGTACACAATGACAAACTTCCATGAGAATGGCTTGATACTTCATTCGTGAGTCTCATGATTGTACTTGGTGAATTTCTAGTCCAAATGACATGACAACCATTCATACAAATTGTCCTTTGTTTTGAATGTAGTCTCCACTCATCACCTTCCTTGATTCTAATATGATGTTAACTTCTCTTCAGATTAATCCTGATGAAGTACTCATCTCTACTCCAAAAGTACATCACGTCATCTATTCTTGGAAATGGGAATCTATACTCGATAGTAATGATATTGATGGCTCAAGAATCAATGTGTGTCCTCCACTCTCCACCTTTCTCAGGTGTTAAAACTACAAGTATTACACAGGGCTCAAAGTTTATGTGATTAGCCATTTCTCCAACTACTCTTGCACTTGTCTTCCCACTTTCTCATTATTTGCAAACATTATTCTAAAGGTTGCTTTGATTGGTAAATTGGATCCCTCGCAAGGGGTAATCCATCGGGCATATCATTTCCTTCTTCGGTTATGGTCCAAACGTGAAATTGTTTGGGATTGAAATCATAGCACGAATTATCCTCCTTTGCTTCCTTCAAAATTGCTTTCTGAAAACAACATAATCTTGAACTAATGTTCACTCCTTAGTTGTCCTTCAATCGAATCAATGTGTATTTTCTATAATCCTTCACAAGCGGTGTAGATGTTGGATCTCCCATGGTGTAAATATTTGGGATAGAAATGCCAAGGTCTCTCCAATAACACATGAAAAACATCCATATGCATGACATTGCATAAAATTTCATCCTGATATGCACCAACCTATATTTTGACCAAGCATTGTTTATTTACCAATATCTAATGTCCCTCCAATAACCAAGACACCTTGTATGGGTTTGGGTTTGCAACTCTCTTCAAACCCATCATCAAACATCTTTTTTGACACAATATTTTTAGTGCTACTACTATCAATGATGGCATTGCAATACTTACCTTTGAACTTGAATATGATCATGAACAAATTATTATTTTTCATTGTCACGTTCTCCTCTTTCGCAAGTTATAGCAATACATTTTTCATCATGAGAGTCTCTCTATGAATAATTGGTGATGCAACACTTTCCTCATCAGCTTGTACAACATGATTATTGGCCTTGTTCCTTCTTCCACTAATTTGCTTTGCTTGCGAGACATTTGAAGGCTCTATGTCCCATACCTCCACATCTGAAATAGGTGCATTTGAATCTACTCTTCCTCATTTGTAGTTCCATCTTCCTCTGTAGGGTAATCCTCTACCCCTCAAATATTGGCTCTTAGTATTGGTTTCTTCGTCATGTGAGTGTTGTGCTCTACCACAATTTGTTCTTCCTCCACCTCTTCCAAACTTTCTTTTTCCTTTGGTATTATTATGTTGCCTCTTATACAACATTTCCTCAACTTTCAAAGCATATTGATAAGGTTCTTCCACGGAATGCACGTTAACCAATCTCAACTAATTTTAAATGGACATTCACAAGTTATTTATATATCTAGAGACATTTTCTTCATCATCCTCCACATGACCACCTTTGATAGTGACCTTACAAAATTCTTTAGTGTAATCTTTTACATTGATCTCTTTTGTCTCAAGTTCTACAATTTTCTAAACAAACATAACTAGTAGTCGAAAGTATGCAACTTAATTTTTATTCATAACCATTTTATCCCAAGACTTGATTTTATATTTTCCCCTTCCAACTCAATCCATTTGCACATGCTCATGTCACAAGGGTGCATGCCCTTTTAGCTTGGTAAAATTACACTTCACTCGGTTGGGGTCTTGTCATTGTTCCTACTCAAAGTCTCTCTCTAACTCATTGATCTAATCAATGAGTTCCTTAGGACACAAACTCCCTAAATAACTAGAAATTTCCATTGTTGGTTTACCTACCATTCTAACAACCTTGATAAACCCATCCTCAAGTTCCTCCATCACATTTTCTAGCTAAAGCTCAAGCATTTCTTCTTTTGCTTCATCTTCCACAACTCACCGTTGTGTAGTCTCCATAGCCTCCAACCAAGCTTGGATTCCTTTTAAAATAAAAAGGTCTATAATCCTCAATGCTCTCCTCATTCTTCTAGCAGGGAATTTGTGTGCCATCTGTTACTCTCAATCAATAAAAACAACCCCTTCTACAAAACACTCCCTTGTTGGAAGATTCCTTCATCGTTTTCTACCGACATTCGTGGATGTGGAAAACAGGGCATCTTAACTCACTCACAATTTACATCCTTATCTAATATCAAATGATGTAGTCACTATTAGGGGCTTCCATATAACCACCACCCTAGACCATGTAACCTAAATTTACTCAAAGACAATGAATATTACAAATAATGACACCACTAAACTTCTCTTTGGTTCTTTCAAAGAAAATTACAATGCTTCAAACTCCTCTCCTATGAGAACCTCAATTAAATTGAGATTACAATATCCTTCCTCAAAGGGATATGACCACATTCTTATTGAAGTGAACACAACTTTGTGCATGTTCTTATCAAGTTTCTCCTTGCAAACTACTCTAAATCTATGATGAAAAATTTTTACAAACTTCTCATTGCAAACTAACAACATTTGCAAGCTTTCTCAAAGCTTAGACAAGTTATTCTAAACATATCAAGGAAAACATTTATCTACTTTCTCATTGCGAGCTAACAATGTTCACAACCTCTCTCCTACCTTAGGCGAAATTTTCATCTATGAGTTAGTTCAACGCTTTTGACTCGTCTAGTTATCTTGCTTTCCTTGACAGTGTTCACAAGCAATTCCACATCAACTGAAAAATATGAGAAGTAGATTTAACAAGTGTTTGTGGCTTATATTGCCTCATATATCTTGCGAGGGTGGGATATTATAAAGGAAAACTTATAAAATCTTGCAATTTATATATTTATGCTATGTCGCAAGTTATCACAAGATTCTATTGGGGTTCTTTGATGTTGTACATGTCATTTGTCTAAAACCTTCTACACCACACTTTTTAGTGTTTTCATTCCATTCAGCATGGGCAGTTATGCATCTACTTGTCCCTACAAATGCCTCCGAAGTTGGTAGAATCTTTTCTACCCTTAAAACAATCATATCGCATAACTAAGAAATGTATAATGGCATGCAACATGTACACTTAAAGCAAGATAACCCCTTGCCTACAACTACGGAATATGTGAAGATTCTTGAAACAGCTCTACCATAGTTGAGACATTCACCTAAGCCAATTGAGAGTTGGGCTTGTAGCATGAAGTTAGTAATTATTCCTCCTAAAAGTACCTCACAAAGGGTAACATGCTAGGCGTATGCACAAAGTTTTGGGTCACATCCCCTTCAAGGAGTGGATTTTGCAAACTTAATCCAATTGAGGTTGTCATCGGAGATAGAGTCAACAAGCATTGTAATCTACTTTGAAAGACACAAAGAGAAGTTTTGAGGTGTGTCACATTTCTATGTAATAGTAGTTGTGTGTGGGAGTAAATCTAGATTGCAGAATCTAAGGTTGTCAAATTGCTCGGTTTCCTACCTCAGATTGCTTTGACAAGTGTATAACAAAATTTACCCACCCTAAGTGTTCTTACATTTGTTATAATCAAATTTATTCAACTCTAATGCCAATCTGTTTTATCTTCCTCTTTTTACTCTTATTTCATTTCTCGTCCTAATTATTTGTCAACGCACGACATTGGGAAAACTTTGATAGCCATCAAATTTAAAAATTATGAAATAAAGCACATAAAAACTGCTGCTTGTTTTATTTTACAGAAGCAGCATGATGCATTTTGACAATCCCTTTATTGGCCAGGAAAATTTCAAATACTGTCCACTTCTCTTTTTTTTACAACTTCCCATAATTCAGTATGAGTTTGGCAATTGAGTCAAACTATTTTTGGATTGCCTCTCAAAGGTTTAATTTACTTAATATTTCAAAAACTTGGTCTGTATTTAGGCATTCAACAATTGCATACATACTACCATTTTATCCCAATACAAGAATCTAAATTCAGGGAAAAGGGAGGTTGACACCTCCGACTGATATTGTTGGCTTGAGAAGAACCCAAGGAGGAGTGCAAAAGTCCCAATGCCATCACCATGGGAGATAAACTGTATCACATATAGACACAATATCCCACCTAGGGTTATAAGGGTTTGTGCTAATTTGAAGTACATTTTGTGCACTCCAGTAATAGGAGGATCCTTTTTCTTTTTTGCTCATCAAGTGTCATTTTAAAAGGCTAAGCGAAGACAATTACAAAATAATCTTGTATAAATAAGATATGAAATGTTTACATGTTCAAGACAAATAGACAACTCTATTGTCTGCCTTGCCTTGCATTACAGTGTGCATCAAGCCAAGAAACAATATCATCAATGACTTGAAAAATGCTCTCATCTGACTCGCCTTCTAAAATAGCATGACATGCATTTTCATAAATTTTCAGTTGTTTGTCAGCACCTTTTGATTTCTCATATAAAGCCTTGCTAACAGAAGGATCAGTCACAACATCAGCAGCTCCATGTAGAATTAATAATGGTAAAGAAACCTGCATAAAAACTTTTAAGCATCCAGCAAAAGGATAAATTCAAATTGAATCAAAACTTCATCCACTATTTAAGGCTTACTTCATGCATTCTTGTTTCTATTTCTTGAGTAGTCTTAAGCAACTCCACAGCAGTCCTGAGTCGTGGCCGGTCTTTGTAGGCAATTACATTGTAAGCCGCCTGAAGGACAATTAAATAAAAGATTATCTAAGATCGTACTTTTCTGCAATGAGATTGAGGCTTTCTTTCCCACAAACATTGCATTTTGCCTATGGAAAACGTAAGATTGCTTGCAAAATAGAAAATGCAAACAAGTACGTAAATTGTGGATAACTAACCAGCTTTCTCTTTTTGATGTCTTTAAATGCCAGCTCTGCTAAGTCTTTCTGAGGAACCAATTTCTCTTTAGGAAAGATGCGAGCTATGACCAATAAAATCTGCACTAGTAGCCAAGGTGGAGTAACATCATCTGCAAGCTGGCAGTTCAAGGTTTTTAACATGTTAGTACACCCAAAAACTAATGCATCGAAAATGTGAGTAACTACAAACTAGTGCAGAACAGAACCAAATAATAAAACTCATATCTAGAAGTTCGAGTTGTGAAATATACTTTACACATAGGAGCAACTAAAACAGCCCCATCCCATACACGAGGCTGCTTCAGATGGATCTTTAGAGCCACTGCTCCTCCTAAGGACTGTCCAAAAAGAAAACATGGAAGATCCTTGTATTCTGACATGGCTGTATGTTATTGAGAACGTCAAAACTGTAAGCTTTGCAAACCTAGTTGTAAACGGAAGAAAACAAGCAGCTATATTCCTCGTATACTTAATCTAGTCCAAATGAATCAGACTGGACCTTCACTTTGCATGGTTAATCAGTACTGTAAGAAATTGAAGAACTATTAAATCCACATTCAAGATTCACATTACTTGGGAGTAAAATATTTAGTTTTTGTACAAGACATAAAGTAGCACACATTATTGGGAAGCAAAAGCAGACAACCAATTCTATGGACTCTGTAAAATGAACTTCATAATATTTATGCAACTTGAATCAATGTTTTGAAAGCTGCGATCACAAAAAGATCAAAATTCTCAGAATTTGGAAACAACATGATCAATAGTTAGTAATATAGAAGACTGAGTCTGTTAAATAACGGATAGTATAAATGATGATGGAACTGTGGATCCCAATAAAGCTCTAGATAATATTTGCTTCCACTCCTTTCCAGCAACTTTGATCCTGTTACTAATTATAATAAAGTTAAAGATGAGTTTTTATAAGCATAACTTATCCAATTTCAATCACCGTGATTCCAAAGGATCCAAGTTCATTTCAGAGATGTTTGTATATTTTGCACTGCACTATATGTCAGCTACAAAAATTGCTAAGTCGTGACAAAATGATGAACAATATAGAGCTGGGCAAATAGCAAGCAATTGATCAACAATATATATGTAGATTAATGAATTTAGGGACAATCAAGCTGAAAATAGAGAGAATAGAGCAGTCTACATAATGTAAACATGGAAAAGCTCACAACATAATATTTGCTTCCAATCCTTTCCAGTGACTTCAATCTTGTTACTAATAATAAGTTAAAGATGAGTAGTTTTATGCATAACTTATTCAATTCAACTCACTTTGATTCCAGAGGATCCAAGTTGTTCTATAGAACCAATCTTGTCTTCCGATCATGTGCTAAGTTGCACCTAAATCAACATCCCAGATAGAACTCTAAGAAGATGGCTCCTGAGTTGGTGCAGCATATATTTCAAGCAAGTGGGTGGTTAAAATGCACAGGCTCGTACCAAAGAATTTTGTGGACATTTCATGTTGATGGGCTTGGACTTGGAGGATGAAGACAATTTGACCAAGTACTTGGATGGTCTCCACACACGCCTAAGGAGACTGATCATCTTAAGTAATCCAAAGGACCTTGATGAGGCATGCATGCAAGTATGCTGCATTGAGGAAAAGAGAAGACAAGGAGAGGGAGAGCCCTAGAAGCAAATTCAGCCCACAAAGCAGTTCAAGAAAGAGCAAAATCAGCCTACAGAAAGAACAAGTGGAAAGGTAAGAGAAATACTCCCACTTTGTGCAATTGTAAGAATCCAAAGAACCATTGTAACCATTGTGGTATAGATGGACATACTGATGCTAAGTGTTGGAAGTTGCATCCAGAATTGCATCCCAAGAATCAGCTCAAGAAAGAAACAAGCAGGAGAGGAGATGAGAAAATTATTCCAAATCATGATCCAGATAAAGAAAACCAAGGGAAATACACTTGTTGATACTAGTTCTCAATCCAATTTGATTTTAGATAGAGTTGTTAGGAAACTTGCTTTGCATACATATGATCATCCTCACCCATATTGATGCAGAAGCATCCGCATTCACATGCAATCTTGCATCAACCAAAAAACGACAGATTAGGAAATTAAGCTAAGTCTAGCAGTGAGCGAGTTTCTAGTTGCAAGTAAGCTTTGTTCCTTTGATTTGCACAAATGCAAATCATGTTTGGCATAAAGTGTTTCTGTGTAGTTTTGTATAGCCTGTGAGCACGCAAGCATTATGTTGCGAGTCTGTACATATTTGTGTGTGGTGTTGGCCATTGCCTCAAAAGGGTCCGCGATTCTATTATGAATCCAAGCAACGCTTTAAAAGTTGGTGCAAACCTATATCCTATGGTACAACGCAGAAATGTTAATTCCATGACTGAAGGTCTTGAAAAGGAAGACGGCCCTTCAAGAGGTATCGTGATACTTCCGCGCTGTGCCTCCACACTTCTTTGGATACCGCAATGCTTATAAACCTTGGTTTGGGATCAAAGACATTGCATAGACAATTGGGAGATGGCGCAGATCCAAGGAACCTTTGAACGTGCGTGGCAGCACATAGCACATTTTAAGAGGCTCGCATAAGAAAGAGAGGCTCATCTGGATACTATGCATTCACATACGAAACCACAAAGTCATTGGGCTTCCTCACATGAGATACTCAAACATGGATTGCAGGACTTCTTCCACAATAGCACAGTCTTATAGAAGTGGAACTGGAGGGCTCACTTGTTGACCTCCTCAAGTTTACAAATAAAAGCCAATCACAACCCGCCTAATTAAAATATTGCAATTGCTTAGCCAATCTGTGTTTGTTTCAAGTTGTGCTATCTTATGGGTCCCTTGGGCCTTACTCCTCATGTACTATTTGCAATGCATTTAATCTTGTATGGATATGTACTTGGGGGCTTAATATTATCAATGGTTGATTGTGTCTCTATATAAACACAACACCATAGTTGAGAAAGGCATTCAGAAATCCCGTAAGGATATAATCTAAGTGAGGTTGTAAGGAGTACTGCAAGTAGAGATGTGTGCGCAGGTCTGGAAAGGGATAACAGCATGAATAACTTGTGCATGAATTGTAAGCCTGCAGGCATTTGAGTGTGTGTAGAATGCCATATTTGGCAGTGAATGTGAGATTGGATGTGTGATCTCCTATCGTTAAATATAAGATTAAGTTGTTGCTATAACTGTTGTTGTTGCTGTAATTTTCCTAAGCATGATTTTGTTAAGGCTGCATAGTCTAGGGCATCCTTTCATCTGACAACCTACCCACGATGGCATCACATATGCTTTGGGTTGAATGAAAAAGGGTGTAGAAATTCAGGTAACTAAGAAATGCAGATTTAAGTTTGGTACTAACGCACAATATATTGATGAAGTAGAAGTAGGTGCAATTCCTCTTGATGCATTTGATGCGGTATTTGGAAGTCCTTACTTATATCTTAGGAATGCTTTTTTCATGGAGAGAACTAACAAATACAAATGGGTCGAGAATGGAATCAACACATCATCAAGACATCAAAGAAAGCCCAAGTTTTCCTTGGCAAGTACCAACCAAGCAAAGATACTCATTCAAGCTAATAAACAAGTTTGTTTACTTCTTTTGAAAGATAAACAAGAGAATGGGTTAGAAATTTATGAGATTGATTGTGCTAACAACGGATTGAAAGATTTGGATGATTTTCTATAATATTTTCAAAATGTATTACAAACTCCTATGGGCTTTCCTCCAAAAAAAAAAAAAAGGAATTAGAGCATGACATTCAATTTATCCCAAAGTCTCCTTTGCCTAACATTGGTTTGAAAGTAACAAAGTTTGAGGCTACCATTCCTGAGTAGACCATTGGTCCTCGTTTGCCTCCCCCTTCATTCCCTTCTTTGCTTCTCTTGTCTTTCTCCCCTGCTTGCTCCATTGCCCCCGCCTGTGGGGGTATTGGCTTTGGGTTTCCTTTGTGCTTTGTCTTTTCTCATTTTTTCTGTTTTTGGGAACTCGTTTTGAATTGTCCCTGCTCGCACTTTGTATATTGTTTGGGCTGCAGTCCCATTGACCTACTTTTGTGGTCATTCATTGGACATTAATATATTTATCGTTATCTTATCTTATGTTATTCGCCCAAGTACCTCACCATGTAGGTCACCAACATTAATGGTGCAAAAAAAGATGGCTCTTGCAAAATGTGCATAGACTATAGAGCCTTGAATATTAAAGAACCAATATCCACTTCCGCAAATTGATGAATTATTAGACCAACTTCAGCATTCTAAGTTGAATCTCAAATTTGGGTACATCAAATTCATATGGAGGATGTATGGAAGATAATCCTTCGAGACAAAATCAGGTTTGTATCATAGTTACCTAAGTCTCGGGTACGGTGGGATAGAGGGACGGGATTTCCGGGACGGCAAAAAAATTCCCAATTTTTGGGGACAGTTATTAAAATAATATACAAAAACTAATATTTTAATTGTACTCAATGAAATTTAGGGATTTAGACTATGTTTAATGTATTTAAAGTACTTTCAAGATCATAATTTAATGTTCTTGGTAAAGATGCATTTAAAGTAAAAACATCAAAAACTTTTAAAAGATTTTAAAAATATAGAGGGCATTCCCTCTAAGTCTTCAAGTCCCCAAAACATTTTTGACATCTACAACGCGTCACCAAAATCTAGGAGACATGTCCCCACGTAGCATTGGTTTGTATAAATGGTTGGTACTTCCTATTAAGTAATGCACCTCCTATGTTTTTGAGATTGATGAATGATGTATTCAGACCTCTCACAAATACATGTGTCATGGTGTATCTATATGATATTTTAGTTTTCAATGCTACACGGGAAGAAAATTTAACCCATTCATTTATGAAAATTCTTGCAAGTATTAAAAGAAAAACAATTTATATGCAACATGAAGAAATGTGAGTTTGTTAAACAATCACTAGTCTACTTGGGGCATGTGGTTGGAGGAGGAGAATTGAGAGTGGATCCCACAAAGTTTGAGGTTATCACTAACTAGCCCTCACTTAAGAGTGCCACGGAAACAAGGAATTTTGGTGGAGCAATATAGTACATGATGAAGTTTATTCTGGCATTACCGCACCTTTACATACAATTGTAGCAAGTGGCAAGAGTTTTTATTGGGGTAAGGAACATGATAGTGCTTTTGATTCACTGAAATATATAGACAACCATGCCCCGAGTTTGCTATTTCTAATTTGCAATGACTTTTCAAAGTGGAAATGGATGCAAGGGAATATACTAATGGGGTAGTTTTTGGGCAAAGAGATAAACCAGTTTATTATCATTCCAAAGTATTTACTTTGGCAGTAAGTGGATATCTTGTTTATAATAATAAAAAAATACGCACTAAAACAAGTAATAAAGAAATGGAAACATTATTTGTTGGGTAAAGAAACTATTGTGCATACTGACCACAAATTTCTTCAATATTTGCAAGCACAAAGTAAATTGCAGCAAGCAAGACACTACAAATGGATGGGTTTTCTTCAACAATTTCATTTGGTGATCAAGTACAAGAAAGGAAGCACAAACATTGAGGCAGTTACATTATCTATGACACCTATAGCACAGCAATTTTAAGTTTTGGCAACAGTTTCACAACTTGAGCCTTTCACAAAAGAGGCTTATGAAGAAGCATATGCACAAGATGCAGATTTTGGGGAGACATTCCACCAATTATAAGTCCAAGTAAGTTGAGAATAACGGCTAAGATGAGTGTTGTTTCAAGAATGGGCTACTCTACAAGTGGCATGAACGACATTTGCCAAAACAAGAAAGACTTCTATCGATGAGGCAAGCACATACTTCCAACATATCGGGTCTTTTCGTTGTTTGTAAGGCCTCACTTGCAAAGATATGTGTATTAACCCAGCATGCAAGAAGATCTATCTAGATTCTGTAGGGGATGTGAACGTTGTTGTACAAGCAAGCCTAAGGTTAGGAAAGAAGGATTGTACATGCCTTTACCTGTACCTACTAGACCATGGGAGAACATCTCTATGGATTTTGTAGGATGACTACATGTCTATGCATGGTCATGACTATCTATACGTTGTTTTCAGTAGATTCCAAAAAATGTGTATTTTGATTGCATATAATAAAAGGGCGTGAAGCAGCTGAACTGTTATTTTCTAATGTTTGGGTGCATTTTGGATTTCCTAAGTCCATTGTTTCAAATCGAAATTTTGGAAAAAAATTGGACCAGAAGGATACCAAACATTAAAGAAGCATAGTGTTCCATCTTCAAACTGATGGACAAACAAAGTTGTAAATACAACTTTCGTACAGCTGATAAAAGGTTACAACAACAAGTATCCAGAGACTTGGGATGAGTCTTTGGCATATATCCAGCCCTTGTACAACAAGGCAGTACATACATATACAAAAAAAGTCACCTTTTGAAGCATTTTGAGTCATTTACCTACTAACCCACTTGATGTTATAATGGGATAGAAAAAGCTAAATGCATATTTTGATTGCATGTAAGAAGACAATAAAAGGGCATGAAGCAGCTGAATTATTCTTTTCTAATGTTTGGGTGCATTTTGGGTTGCCTAAGTCCATTGTTTCAGATAAACATTCCAATTTTTTTTTTTAAAAAAGTTGACCACCTTTTGGTATAGGATAGATATCAAAATTTAAAGTAGCACAGCGTTCTGCCCTCAAACCGATGGGCAAACAGTTGTAAATAGGAATTTAGTACAACTGATAAGAGGTTACAATAGCAAGTATCCAAGGACTTGGGATGAGTCTTTGGCATATATCTAGCACTCATACAACAGGGCAATACACACATCTACAAACAAGTCACCTTTTGAAGCATGTTTGGGTTATTTACCTACTAATCCACTTGATGTTGTAATGGGACATAAAGAAGTAGTGGAAGGAAAAGACTCATGAGTCATAAGTGACTTGAGCAGCATCGTTCATTGAGAAAATAAGATAAATACGTCTCAAAGAAAAGGACAATTGAAGAAGTCTCAAGCCAAGTACAAGGCTAGGCATGACCAGCACAGCAAGGAGCATACACTCAAAGGGGAAGGTAGGATATGGTTGTACTTGAGAAAGAAACTACTTCCAAGGGAAAGCTAGGAAGCTCAAACCTCTGAGATATGGACTTTCCACCATCTTGGAGCAGGTTGGAGAGAATATTTTCAAGCTTGATCTTCCACATTTCATGAGGATGTACTTGGTAGAGAATTGCTAAAACTTGCACCTATATGGGCCATCCAATCCATATTGGATGAAGAAGAGGAATATCAATTACTACCCTTTATAGAAGATTTTGTCTTAAATCCGCAAAGAGAATTGGAGGATGTCGTGTTGCAGTGAAAAGTCAGAGAGACCCACAAGGAAACATAGGAATCTTGGCAGGTTGGAATCAAGGGCAAGACCCAAGGCAAGTAAGATGGCACCTCAAGGAGAAAGCTGTTCCCATCTCTCCCTACTTTCCAAAAGGAAGGTATGATCCATAAGAATTCAAAAAAATTGCAAAATCGTCGCGGGAGTTGCATAACTGCCGGCATTTGCAAAGCGACATTTGTGCAATTACCAGTCTGCACAAACTTGCGGATTCGAATGCGGTGATCACACGGGTTCAGAAATAGCAAGAAACGATGTCTCTTCGATTCCCAAGACTTTTGGGATCTTTAGTGCACGGAAGGACGTCTCCAGCATGAGAAATATGAGGCACACATTCAGAGAGATCATCGGTGATCAGAAAATAGTGTTCATTTCGTTCTAAGAGAAAGGATGAGATTGACGGAATAGAGGAAGACGCTGAGTGAGCCGGATTGCAGAATTGTTCTACTTATTCTATTACTCTATGTTATCCACTTTGGCCATAAAAGATAAGAAGTTAATCAGTCACCACTTCCAGCTACTTTTCCACATCTTGTGATTTTCTATACCAAAATCTCATGTGTCTTTGTGGTTTCCTGCTTTATGTTTGTTGTTCATATTATTTACATTCACATTTTCAGTACTCTTTATGTTTCCAACAGTAAATTACATTAATTCTAAGCTTCACTATGTTTTCAGAACTGTCATTTTGCAGTATATTCAAAGTAGAACAGCATATTGTGATTCCTGTGAATTCAATGAGTAACAACTATCAGGTGTTTACATATCAAAATTAACCAAAATTTTATTTGTGATTCAGCTTGTAACAAGATTTAAATTTCTCAATAAGCAATTTGCCTTTGTGATTGACCTTGTAAAGATGTCTAACTTGCTGTAAAAATTGTGATTCCTGTGAATTCAATGAGTAAGAAGTATTAGGTGTTTACATATCAAAATTAGCCAAAGTTTCATTTGTGATTCAGCTTGTAACAAAATCTAAATTTCTCAACAAGCAATTTGCCTTTGTGATTGACCTTGTAAAGACGTCTAACTTGCTGTAAAAAAATTCACCTGTTAGGTGCTTGAATTGCTTACAAAATTGTATGAATAAAGAGGTGTACCAATCTTCAAAACATTCTAATACTCTCCTGGTTTTTAAGGTTCTAAGCAAAAGCCTGTCATAAAATTCAGTTTGTTGATCTTCTTGCTATTCCAATCCATTAGCAATTCACATAACATCCCATCATTAAACATATATTGGCCTGGGATCGGGTAACATGCAAACACATGAAAAGTTTTAAAAGGCAACACATCTCAAAGAGGAATAGTTTCACATCACTGTTCCAAACAATTTTATTGACCATAACGGACTAACAATACAAGACAGCTCATTTAGAAACTGTCTTTCCATGATGAAATGCACGTTATTATTATTATGTCACACTGTTAAATCATCATACTGCACTGAATATGAGTAACTCTTTTGTTATAGGTGCTTAAAAATATCATACTCTGTGGGTTTAGATATAGAATTAATGAGAGACTTTAACCATGGTGAAGCAGCAAACACTTTCAGATTCAAAGCAAAAGCTGGGTTTATGGTTATAGAATCCTTTTTCTAGATAGAATGGTCATAAACTCTAAGTTCGGGCTTACAAGACATTCCACGAGACCCATGTTCTTATGGTTGTCAAAAATGAAAAAGTAAAACATAAATATTTTGATAGTTTTAAGATAAAAGTAATTTGAGGTAATTTGGTTGGACGGTTTTCATGTTTCAGTGTAATTAAACCAGGAGACAAGTCACAAATCTATTTTCTGACAGACTGTCGACAGTTTCTCTACAAAAATTTCCATTTACATTCAAGTCATTTGAGGTTGTCTATTATGCAGGCCTCTAAGCATCCACTTCGATTCTTTTCAATTGTGCAAGAAGTCATGCATAGGCAATTTGTCAACAGTTATAATGTTTATCTTGAAGCTTTTCATTAATAAGATTCAGAGTTTAAAATTACCCATTATTTAAAGCTTTTTAGTTCAAAAGAGCGGACCAATTACAAATATTCAAAATGTTTATTTTGAAGCATATCATAAATAGGTTCCAGGGTTACAAGAATATCCACCATTTAAAGATTTTTAGTTGAAAAGAGCGGACCAATTTCAAATATACAGAATGTCACGGTGTCAGCAAGGTACACTGGGCGTAGGTGGATTGGCAAGGTTGGGTCTTCTCTCGAGTTTTGGTCATGAGGTTGAAAACTAGGGGTACAAAATTGGAACAACGTAGAAGGTAAATTAAAAGAAAACCCCTTTTAGACTTCCACGAGAGGGATTCCATATGCCAAATTATCATCGGACTTAACCATGACATTTACCTTTTAGTATGCTAACATATATGTACGCGTCATTTGTAAGAGGATTACAAGAAACTTTTTGTAAGTATTATAGCTAAAATGGTCTTATTGTGAAGAGAAAGCTATGAAGTTGATTGATTTACCAAAATTAGGTGAGAATAGGAGTTCAATATAGCTTGAGGAAATAAGTTGCATTCAAGAACTATAATTCCAAGGAATATTGGATATCATGCCAGGAAAATTCAGCAACAATGGCAGGAGTAGCAGTAATAAAAGCAATGAATTGCTACAATTGTGGTCGAAAATTATGCTAACTAGATTTATGTCAAATATAACAATTAACTATTTGATTAGTAACGATTGACCTCTGATTAGGTCTCACATACCATGTAATCCTTCAAAATGGACAATACAATGTCCATACCTATAAATAAGAAGGGAGTTTCACTGCATCACATCAAACTTCTTTTTAAAAATGACTTGAAAAAGGTGATGTTTTCTAGCTATACTTCAATTCCTCATGGTGTTAACATTTCCAGTAAATTGTTGACTCCGTACCCATAAATATACCCTAAAATATCAGTTCAGATTCAAATACACATCAAGGTACTTATTTAAACTACGAGATACATGCAGAAATGTACATATATTTGTTGCAGTATGACTATAGTATAACCGCAAAGAATGCTTTAGCACGTATAAGATTAAATGAAATAACTGCTCTTCATCATCATTATCACATGCACTTTGAATGACCTGCATTAAGTCATCAATCTTGAATATCCCACATCTGTCATGTCATATCAGATTTGACAGGCTAAACCAATGAGGGCATTTGAATTTTCATTGAATGATCCAATCAACTTTCCAAGAAGTATCTGGCCTTTATTTGGAAAAATTGCAGAATACCCCAAAACATTGCTGAAACAATGATTTGCATATTCTTGCCAAACAGTGATGGATCTGCACGATGAACTAAAAAAATTGAGAACAATGTCACAGATTTCGAGTTACTAAAAACCACACAGGTAAACTCTGAGAAATCTGGGTCAAACTGTCAAAATGGCCTGCATGCAGATCAATCACATCATTCCCAACTCTGACAGCTGTTCATGGTAGCCAATCAGATCCATAACAAAGAAGCTATGGCCTTAAAAAAGTTGTCAGTTCTGAACTGTGGCTTGACAAACATTGCTAAATCTCTATTTCAGTAAGCATTGGAAGATAAACCACTCCATCTTCCAACAGTACCTTTCCTTCTTCTATTACAGATGCTTGTATTTAGATGAATCGCCCGGTGTGCAGATAAGAGTGCTATAGCTTCACATCTCTTCTAATAGATAGTTGTACATAACTTTCATCTCAATAAATTTGTTGATTTAGTTGTTGTTGCAAGAATTGTCGTTTGGTGTTTGGATATTATGCATTATTTGCTTTAATTCTATTCATGTCACAAGACATTATATTTAATCATTCAATTTAATGTCTGTTAAAATCCCCCTAAAATACAAATCTGTGGTATTAGAGTCATTTGTTCCATGCTTGTCCTATCAAATGAGATCAAATTATAGGAAGAACAATCTCAAGACAAGAGACCCTTCAAGATACCTTCCATGTCAGTTCATACAACCTCAAATAATAGGCAAAAAGGGAAGGGAAGATTTTTTCCAATCATTGTTAGACAGGCTCTTGTGAAGCAAAGGATCCAGATGATTACCAGTTTGCCAAAGTTCTTCAAAAAATCATGCCCACAACATATATAACTTTAACGATAAAACCTTTTGGGGAACAATTGCCTTTCAAGGTACAAGTCAAATTCAATAACCCTCTTTTTCAAAAAAGTAAATAAATGCAAATGCAATAGAGAAGTTGCTTGACGGATTGGAATCATATTTCTTTGTCAATAACTTTTCTAAGGGTAAAAAGATAATCACTTCCTTTTAAAATCTGCATTAAATGTTCACAAATAATGTGAATCATATTGTCTTCAGAATAGCCAAGAAGAGGATGAAAAGGGGGACGAGTTAACACTAGCGTATGACGATTCTTTGGTCAATACTTTCACTGACTTTGTATAGGACATGTAGGAGTTATACTGCCCTGCGACAATTACAATGATCAGTACAGAAAGTTGCAAACTTTGATCCATGGTCATGAAAAGACAGTGCAAGATTATACCAAATTACCAATAAATTCCATGCATTGCCTGCAAAAATTGGCATTTATGACATTGAAAGGCAAAAGGTCCTCAAGTACAGCAATGGATTGCACCCATGTATCCAAGGAGAAATAGAACTCTTGGAGACAGAGTGGGAGAATGTTAGAAATATATTATTAATGTTCACAGGTTAATGTGTGTGGTGTGATGAGATGTAATAACAACTCATATTGTTGTTACATGTTGTAACAGTGCTTAAAATAATGAGGGGTGAGAAATATTCCTGGGTAAGTTGCATTCTATAGTTAGACTAATTATTCATGCTATTATTAGGTGTGACTTGATAAGTGTTGACTCCTACTTTGTAGGAGATCATTACACTATATATGTACCTTCTCTCTTTGTGAAAATAGAATCAACATATCGAATAAGTTTATTGTGTGTGAAATCTGTGTATATTGTATTTTTACATTTGAGAAGCTCTACCAAATTTCACATTTGGTATTAGAGCAGGCATAGTATGGAGAATTAAGTTGTGAAGAGGCAGCCACTCTTGTAATGCCCCTGCGTATGAATTTCATTACTATGAGATGAGATTTTAGATTAGGATTTTTTTATTTTTTAAAAAACCAGAATTATATTACTAGAAAGAAGTTATTCAAATTACAATGCCATGCCATGGTACTCATACTCCAAGAAATATCCTTAGACTTCCAACAACAAAGTAAAGAAAAAGAAAGCATATCTGCAGCTTATCCATCCAATGATTGCAAGTGAAGGATCTTTTCAATCTGATTTCGCTTCTCTGGAGGCCATGTCAAAGGCAAAGGCCCAAAGTTGATCAAATTATGATGATCCAAGGCCCAATTTGCCAAAGCATCCGCCACCTTGTTCTGATCTCTAGGAACATGTTGATAAAAAATGGTCTGAAATTGTCTAGCAATAGCTTGAATATTCCCCTGATATCGGCGACTAGCCAATTTTTGGATCTATGCTGCTCTGGAGATGCCAGAAGGTTGATAATAACCTTAGAGTCAGATTCGACTATAATTCTAAGACATCCCAATTTAGTTACTTCGAAGAGCTCGCTGAATTGCCAAGATTTCAGCCACATTATTAGTGAAGTAACCCAATTGGTGAGTAAAGAAGAAAAGGGGAGTTCCCAAGGTTTCATCAACTACCCCGCCAATACTTGTCAGACCCGGATTACCTCTTGCTGCTCCATCAGTATTAAGTTTAACAAAATCAAATAGAGGAGGCTTCCATTTTCTTAAAGCAAAGGGCATAGATAGTCTAGTGCAAGACCTAAACTGCAATTTACTTTCCTCCAAATTGAGCTTACGTATCATGGTTTTCCACTTGCTAGGTAAGGGGGAGGGGATTTTCACATTATGCTCAATAACTTCCAATATATTGCTTCTAGTTAATTCCTTGACATACCAAATGTCTCTATTTTCAGATTTGAAGATACGTCTATTTCGCTCTTTCCATACATTCGGCGTCGGAGAAATAGCAATCCAAACTCTTTTGTTAAGATCCTCTACAAATTTAGTGGATATTCTTAGAGGTTGGAAACACTCAGTCTCGGACACCCAGGATTTTAACAAAGGAATCGGATTGCTATCTCTCTTATGTTGTGGAATGTATGGAAAGAAAGAAACAGACACATTTTCAAATCAGAAAGTAGAGACAGTTGGTATGTTAAGGAACTGACTCGAGTAATATTGTGGAAACTATAGTGCATAATTTGAAAATTACCTCCCCACCACCTGGAAAGTGGAAAGTTTTGTTACAAAAACTTAATCTGGGGAATAGGCAATTACAGACAAAGCTTTGTTCTAAACAATTGACACCTATTTTGAGAAAATGGAAACCACCCCGTTTGGCTTTGTTAAATTAAATACCGATGGAGCAGCTAGAGGTAATCCAGTCCCACAATATGGGAGGGATAACACATGACTCTTTGGGAACTCCTCTTCTTTTTGCTCATCAATTGGGACACTGCACCAATAATGTGGCTGAAATCATGGCTATCCAAATGAGCTCTTCTGGAGGCAGCTAAACTGGGATGTCTTAGTATTATAGTGGAATCTGACTCTAAGGTTATTGTTAACCTTCTATCAGCTCAAGAGCAACATCCATCCAATAATTGGCTTATTGCCAAAATTCAGGATAATATTAATGTTATAGCTAGACAATTTCAGACAATCATATATCAACATGTGCCTAGGGATCAGAACAAGGTGGCAGATGCTTTGGCCAATTGGGCGTTAGATCATACTAATCTGATCAACTTTGGCCCTTTACCTTTGACATGGTCTCCAGAGAAGCGGAAATAGATTGAGAAGATCCTTCATTTGCAATGCAGGATGGATAAATTGTAGATATGCTATTTCTCTTTTCTTATATGTAGTTGGAATTCCAAGGATATTTCTTCGAGTATGAGTATAACAACATGGTATTGTACCTTGTAATTTATATTTCTATTAATATAAAGGTGGTGTGTGTGTGTTTTTTTTAAATCCTAAGTATTAGAGAGTGAACATTTCCAAACTCTAAATATTTCCACCAGATTCATAAAAGAATTCCAATTGATAGATAACCAATCAGCTAAAATATTCCATAGGGCCATAACAAAAGGGCACTGGAAGAAAAGATGAGTCCAAGTTTCATCCGCTTCTTTGCATAAACGACACCCAAAAGGTCCTACCATACCCCGTTTCATCAAATTGTCTCTAGTAAGGATCCTCTTGAATAAAAGAAGCCAGATAAAGAATCTAACCTTAGGCCACAAAACAGGCTGCCAGAGATCAGCAAAAATATCCTTCCAAGGGTGCGGTTGAATCCCTATCAAAGTACTATATCCTTCAACTCTTGAATAATTCCCTTTGAAGATTTTCCCAAGCAAGGGTATCGGGACTAGAAGAAGTGGGAAGGATTTTGTTTTGAAGAAGAGTCTGAAAAAATTGAATTCGGGCTATAAACAAATTAGCATGCCACATAGAAGGGGAAATCCACTTGTTCCCCGAGGCGAAGATTATAAATAATGAAAAAATAATGAAACACCTTTTCCTTAACGGACTATAAAGAATATTCATAATACTTCTAGAATCCAGATACTGCTCAATCAAAGTTGGGTGCTCATCCCACGAATCCGTCCAAAAGTTAGCTTAGTCCCCTTTCCCAATTTGCCAAAAAAATTGTTTTTTAATAATTTCTTTACCAATTTTGAGGATCAATAAAATCGGAGATCCCCAAGAGGGTAAGGAATGTCGAATCAACTCTTGCGGCATCATCCCTTCTGCAAATTTTCCTCTAATGTTGATGGCCCATAAATGATGGGGATTTTGCAACAATCTCCAATTTAATTTTGCAGCTAGATCCTTATTATTCAGCACACTTGATCTGAAACCCAAACCTCCTTTCTTTGGCAAACATAATGTTTTCCATTTCACCAAACGCCATTTCATACCCTGTTGAATCCATGTCCATAGAAATTTTTGGGTGATAGAATCCAGTTGATGTAAAACTTTAGCAAGAATGTTCAAAAGGGAAGAAAAATAGATAGGAATAGCTGTAGAACAGCTTTAATCAAAGTAATGCGTCCCCCATAAGATAACCATCTATGTGTCCATTTACTAAATTTATGAAGAATCTTTGTGGGTAGCCAAGTCCAATCAGTTAATCTTTTAGAATCCAACGGAATACCCAAATATTTTAGAGGTACCGTTCCCTTTTGAAATCCTAATTTAGCCAAAATATCCTACTCTAGCCTAGGCGAGGAATGGAAGAAAATGATTTTTTATTTTGCCTATTTATATCTTGACCTGTGGCCTTTGAAAAGAGCTGCAAGTTGTTGTGAATTTGGGTAGCTTCTTTTAAAGATACTTCTCCCATAATGAAAGAATCGTCTACAAACTAGAGATGAGACAGAGGATCACCCTGTCTGGCCAATTTAATACCCTTCAACTTCTTTTGAATTCTTGTCTTGGAGAAAAATCTGCCGAAAGATTTTGCAACTATTATGAATAGAAAAGGAGATAAAGGATCTACATGTGTTATGCCACGAGAAGCAGAGAATCTAGAACTAGGAGATCCATTCACCAAAATAGAGTAAGAAACTTGAAGAGATACAAGCTTGTATCCATTGAACCCAAAGGGGGAAAATCCAAACCTAAACAGGATTGCAGATAGGAAAGACCAATCCACCCTATCATAAGCTTTAGACAAATCCATCCTATCTCTTGAATTTCCATGTAATGGAGAACTTCCTAAGCCAAAACTATATCATGATAAATTTGTCCGAGGAACAAATCCGCAATAACTTGGTCTTCAGCCTTATTAATGATGGTCTTCAGCCTTTCATCTATAACTTTGGTTATTATTTTATAGAGCATGCTGAATAAAGCAATGGGACGATATTCCGCAAGGGTAGAAGCCTCTTCTTTCTTGGGAATCAAAGCAATATTAGTGTGATTAATGATTTGTAGGACAGTCTAGCTTGTCTGCATTCTTCCACCACTTCCAATAGATCATTTTTTATAATATCCCAAAATTCCTAATAGAATTTTGTAAGAAAACCATCCGGTCCGAGCGTTTTCCTTTTTCATAGCCCATACAACTGTTTGGAGTTCCTTCTCTGAAACTGGCTGCAAAAGAAAATTATTGTCCTTCTCTCCAATTAAGGTCGGAATGGAATCAAGCAACTGGTGTTGAGCATTGCCATCCAAATTAGTAGCAGCAAAAATCCCAGAAAAGTACTGAATTGCTAAGTGTTGTATATCTTCTTGTGTATTGGCCTAGGTTCCATCCCCTTTATCCAAGTAAGCAATATGATTATGAGAGCGGTGAGCTAAGAGAGATTTATGGAAGAAGTGTTTTTATCTCCCTCTTTCAACCATTGAATTCTGGATTTTTGTTTCCAGAAAATTTCTTCTCTTAATTCCCATTCTGTCAACTCCTATTTAAGGAAGATTTCCTTTGTTTGCAGTTCTTTAGAGTATCCTTGCATTCTCACTTGATGGTTCACTTCCGTAATGATTCTTAGATTAGGGATTATTATTTCAGAATTTATTAGATTTAATTTGTGAGCGTAAAATAAGGTATGTGTGCACATCACCGTGTGACACAATCATTTTGTCCTAGTGTTGTAGCTTCCATCCACAGTTTTATATCTCGGCCTGCTTCATGCAATAAAAAAGCGAAACACGAATTTTGAGTCAATCGACTTCCATTCTCATGCATTCTATTCTCTTACACTGGTATTAACGTTTTGTGCAAATTCGTGTGTTGAAAGCTTGCTCGTGGACAACCAATACACAAAGGATTTGGAAATGTCTTCTTCTTACAGCCTTGTAATTCAGCTTGTACCTCCCTTCTACCCATTCATGCTTTTGAGCATGCCGTAGTTCGGTGATTATGTTTGCCTCAATCCATACATTGACGATTAGATAAATTTAATATTGCATTGCCATTTGATCTGCCATACACATGCATGAGGCGTTAGACCTATACAACCAATCACTTCACATTCTATGCTTGGAAAATTTTTGATCCACATTGGTTGTGAATGCAAACAAAAAGTGGCGGTAACAAAAGCTGGCAGGTATCCATTGGTTGTTTAGCATAAGATATATTCATTTTTTGATGCCATCAACACCTACAAGCATCCAGCTACCTTCTCGGCTGCCGAGACGTTATTGTTGGTGTTTATATGCCAATTACCTTAAGCTTGATCGATCCTATCTATTGTGGCGTGGCATAAATTAGTGGGCGCCTGCAGATTTTCTCTTTACACATATACTTGCTCCGGTGACTTCTATCAAAATTTAATGACTGCATAGAAGGACAGCTTCAAAGATTTACATTGCATCAAGATTTTAAGTTCGCCATACAAGTCTACTGTCTGACCATACACTTTCTACACAACAGTTAACGGTTTGAACCGTTTGTTGTTGCCACAGTCTCCTGCAAGCTTAGATTCTTGCACCGCTTCAAGTTTCACACATCCCCATCGAGTCCACATAGCGAGCGGGTTTTACAATAAAAAGGTGTAATTTCTTTTGAATTACCAAATCCGCAGATTTTAGAGTATAAATAGTTGTATTTGACTTTTATGAGATATTTTCTCACATAGCTTGTGTGGTTAAGAAAAGTTTTGAAGGTTTGGTGTACCCAGATTTCATCCATGGGTCGTTTTGTGTTTTTATTGCCTGAAAGTTCTTGTATTGTGTCGGGATATTCCCAAAGAGCCATATTAGCCTTTTTCGCCAAATACCCAGATGCCCAAAATTGTTATATTCTGTCATCGGGATTTGTCAAATGGAAATTTGTATTTAATTATTTTGAGCCCCGTATGAGGCTATTTGCGCTCCGTTTTAACTCTGTTATGATCGAACATATCATTATTCCTATGTACTAGAAGGATTTTAACAAGGAATAAGTTTTGGGCTTTATTTGTGACTTTTGGCAATTTTTCGTGTTTTTGTGTTTTCCGTTTCGTTTTCTGTGAAATTTCTCTAGATCAATTCCTTTGCCGGGTTAGCCCGATTCTTGGCCTGGAGCAGCTGGAGAACATATACGCACGTTATGCCCGGAGGAAGTCACCATCGGAGGTCTGGTTCACTGGGAAAAAGCTAAGTGCGCAGCACTAAAAAAAAGCCCCTACGGGGGGTGGGCGCATTTTTGGAAAACAAAGGATTTAAGTGGGATCATGGAAAAATAGAAGCAGCAGTAAAGTGTGGGAATTTTGTACCTACCTGCCAAAGCAGGTACTTTTTCCCATGATAGAAAATTCACTTAAGCTGCAATGGGAAAATTAGAGGCAGCAGGCAGGCGGGAATTTATTGCTTGCCTTGCAGGGTAAAAATTCTCATGGTGAAATAAAAGAAAAGTGACTTAAGTGAAATCATGGATTTTATTCTCGCCATGCAGGTAAATAATCCCATTGTCAAAGTCAAATCACTTAAGTGGATCATGGGATTTCCGGGGCTGCCTTGCAGGTAAAAATTCTCATTGCCATGTGTTTTTAAAAATAGAATTCTATTATGCTAAAAAGTGCGACCCACCTTGGGTGAATAATAATGCATTAAATAAATATTTGTTAATATTTATTCACCCAATTTTGGCACCCAGGCTTGTGGAAAAGTCAACAAAGGGAAGTGGACAAAAGGAATTTAAAAATAGAATTCCAAAATTAAATAAATTTAATTTATTTAATGCAGCCCCTTTTGAGAAGGAAATAATACTTTTTAAAGTATTAATTGATTAAATTAAATTCTATTTTCAGTGGCTATGGTCAAAGCACACTGTGAAGCTTAAGTGAAGTGAAGAGTGGATGATTAAATTGATTAAATTTAATTTAATGGATGGCTGTCCTTAATCATGCAATTTTAGCACATCAGTTAAAGAGAAAAACATGATTTTTAATTAATTAATTGCCAGGAATAGGAAGGGCAATTATTAATTATAGAATTATGAGGGTTATATAAGCATGGGCTGCCATAAGGGTGAATTAATTAATTCACAGGTGAAGAAGTGCAGCCCAGAGGAAAAGTGCGCCCCATATTGAAGAGGATTTTGCTTAAAAGAAGATCAAATCAAGGCTAAAAGCTTCCAATTTTGGCGCATGCATTGAAGGAGGTTGATTTGTGTTTGCATAATTGTTTGCATAGGTGATACAGGTGCTCAGGTGATGTTGGTAAAATTCATGTTTGCTTTGCATGCAAATAAAACGTCAAATTTTGGGGCAGCAGGCTTGAATTATGCAGATTTTTGTGATTAAAATTCACTGTGCATGCTCCGGTTGCCATCTTTGTCTGAATTAATTGCAGGAGTTAGATATAGGTGCTTTTATAAAGAAAATGAACTTATATCAATGTCCAATACATTGAATATTTCCTCCGAATCTGAAGGATTATCCAGATCTGCACCAGTTTTGAAGAATTCCAATCAAATAAGAAGAAAAAGAATTGTTCAGACAAAGATAGACAAAGCTATGGCGAAGAAAGATGAAAAAGAAAGCACAACGGAGTCATGCATCACTTCTAAATTTGCAGATATTGGAGACACGGATCTAGGCTCTAACCTCTCAATCGAATGACAGACAGATCCAGAGCAGGAAAGACTTCACTCATGCGTGCAGGAAAAACTTCACTCATGCGTGCAGATTAAAAGCAGTGGAATTATTCGAGCTGCAGCTTTTCCATCCACAACCAGTTGCCAAAGTTTGTTATGCAGGTGCAGATCCATATCCAGATGTAGATGCAGATGCAGATGCAGATGCAAATCCATATGCAGATCCAGATCCAGATCTCATAGTTGCAAAAGCTTCCGGCACAAAGGCTTCATCCTCTTGTTTCGAATGCAGCCCGTGAAGAAGTCAGTGCGTGGAAAATTCCTTCCAAGATCTTGTGCAAATGCTCCCATCTTCCAGTTGAAGCCTTCATTGAATTTTCATTCATCCGGAGTGCTTTCCATAATTTTTAATTGCTCATATGCAATTAAAAATAAGGATGATGAGTTATCTACGACAAACATTGCATTGATGCATGTACTAGAGAAGAACTGCAAAAGCTTCAAGGATAAAAGAGAAGACAAGGCGAAGGCAAAATCCAGCTATTTCCAGATCCAACTTGTTGTTTCCAGATCCAGCAACTTGTTTCCAGATCCAATCATTTCCAATTCCCTGTTGTTTTTCCAATTCCAAATTGCTTCCAAATCCAAACTACTCCCGTGATCCAGCTTTGGTGAGAATCAAAGGCAAAAGAATCAGCTGCATGCAAACATGAAAAAGGACAAGACTGCAGCTTTCCTCTTCCTTCTTCTTTCCTCCGACAAAGTAATTGAGCGATCAATTAAATTATACAACTTAAGTGATTGGTTTAAAAGCCATTACTTGAAGAAGTCAACTACTTGGAGATAGGTGGTGACGTGCAAAATAGAAGGTTCTATTTTCAGTTGTAAATCATACATGTCATGCAAAGAGGAATTCCAGATGGAGAGATTGCCAAATGTTTCTTTTCTCCGACTTCCACATGTGTCACTCAACTAAAAGCTTCCAACTTGTAATCGCCCCTCTACATTCTATAAGTAGAGGAAGAACCTTCGGTTAATGATCGAATTTGTAAGCAAGCAACCTTGTGTTCCAGACTTTGTGCTTGAAACCTTGAGAGCCACTTGAAGCAAAGGAATATACAGGAGCAGATTTCCGGAGAACTTTGTGTCACGGTGTATTGTGTTTCTTACTTTTTATCTTAGATCTTTTAATAGACTTTGTGTTATTTCAGATCTAGATCTAGAGCTACCTTTGCTTAGAATTATGTGTTTATATCTATTGGTTTCTTCTATGTGCATGCAATCAACTCTGCTATCTATTGATTGGGATGCACATCTTCCCCATTTCTTCTCTGTGTTTATATAATTCCCTTCTTCTATAAATATTTCCTTTCTTTAAACAATTGCTTACTTGCTGCAGAATGTCTCGCTTATGGTTCATGAACCGAGTAGTTAAAGTAAAAGTGACTTCCTTATTGATGCGTCCGATGATTGTGTTAGTATTGTGAGAGGATTATTCTCTCCTAGAAACATTTTGCAGATAGGACTCATGTTCACATTCAATTGATCAAGCAATAAGACAATGGAGGATAGAGGCAACGGAGGTTGGAGGACAATCAACATCCTCTTGTCACAATTAGCGATGGGGCCACAAATTTGATATAGTGGCATGTTTTTTTTCAGTGTTTTTATGTGTTACGTGGTGTGCAAAATAAACTCAAACTGCAAACAGATGAATAGGATAGGAGCTGACTACAAAGATCTTTTGTCTTCCATACTTCTACAATGGTTGGTGGAAGTGTGGTCACTGTGAAAGAACATTTATTGGAAGTGAAAGCGGAATCTGTTGAGTTCTTGTATGTGGGTGATCATGTGTACAACATGTTGGTTCCCAATTTTACACCCCACGAACTTCGCAGCAATTCACAGACAAATTGCTTAAAGAGTGATAGAAGGCTGAAGTGTCATTTATATCCGCGGATCTAACACTCTTTCATCACTAGGTCTTGGAAATGACTGGGAGGCACGTACAAAGGAAGTGGCTAGCTCATGCTACTTTTGGTTCTTCCTGGAACCAGGGTGAGAGAACCTAAAGGGTAGCTTGAATGAAGCACGGATAGTGTGGGTTAATCTCCTACAAATATTGGCAGGTCAATCTGAGAAAAGTGTAGCCATAGATGCAATGTTCACTCACAAAGTTGTCACACAAACATTACATACACTTAATACATCAAACACAAGTTATTAAAGACAAACAAAATATGATCCCAAGCATAATTAAAAAGGATGTTGTTAACAACTTTGGATGGAATGGTGTTTGGTGATACTAAACTTCACAAATCATAGCAAACACACTTACAATATGCGGGATAGGTGTAATTGCAGGCAAACACATGTAAAATGAGCTGAGTTAATGTGATTTGCAGAGGTAGAATGGTACAATACTTAAAAAGGGGGGAAGGTGGATCTAAATGGGGAGAAATAATGGTGTTTACCAATTCAGCCTGTGACACTCAAAAATGCAGAAAAATAGAGATTAAGATGATATAAATGTCAATGGGGCATTTGCATTCATTGATACCAAGTTCCTACAAATACTACCACATAATCTTTGGAATCTCAACCACAAACACTTGTGCATAAGATTTCAATGAAACATTTATTGCTTCAATCAAACAACACCCAAGATACACTCATGAGTTATAAGAAATTATCCCCAAATAATACTGCAAGAAGGATTTTAAAACTAAGAAAATACTGCAAAGTAACACTACAATAGTACATTCATTCAATAACCAGATCTATTACAAACACGGGAAGAATCCCTTTGCATTTAATTGATTCAATAAACATAAGATCACATCAAAACTTACATTCCTTAACTATACTATCATATATCTCAAAAATGTCCTGGCTGAACATGGCATACAACTCTATATATTTAAATTTGAAAAGGGAGACATGCACAAAAATGCTCTCAATGCACTGCTAATGACTATACAATGTAATCACCTTAGCCTAAACCCAAAAATTAGAACCCTTAGAAGGAAGACAAGCCTTCATTCTTATACAAAACTTTCCCCTAAGAGAATATACCCAGATGCCCTTTTAGAAATAACCAAAACCTAGAAAAGGCAATGGTATAGTGGTCCATGATGCGCCAAAATGGATGGAGAAGCAGTTCCAACTGAAAAGATTCAATCTTGATGTGACAGGTTGAAGCGGTTTTGAATGATGATTGACTTCATCGAGGAAGGAGAATATTCTTTCTTGCCAACAAACCATTTTGTCTTTTAATGCCCTCTCATCATTCAATGCGTGCTCACAGGAAAAGTTTGTTATGCTATGAAATGAAAAACATTCCTCATGTGCACTCCCAAAGAGTTTGTTGTATATGTAATCATTTGACTTGATTTCTCCCTTTTGAACAAATAATGAATTGGAAAGAATAAAGAATGAGGGGGAATAAGAAAGAAGAGGGAAATTAAGAAGGGTCGAGGTTGATTTGCTCACTCTTCTTTTGTTCCTCTAACATGTCCCTATATGTATCCAACGTTTTAAGCATTTCTAGAATGAGATTTTCATCAGACCCGGTATGATAAAGAAAGACTATCTCTTGCTTGGACAAAATATTGTCATACTCATCTAAAATAACCTTGTTCTTCTTTGTTCTTTTGGCTAATTTATTTATATGTCCTTTCAAATGAATAAACCTTTTAATAGATGAATAATCAAAATCTTTTGAAGACCCCAACTCACCCCCAATATGTTGTTGAAAGATTTCAATCAGCTTATTCGCTTGCATCGAAGGTAAGCTATGCGGAAGCTTTGCGCCCTACACACGATTATGCATTGGTTCATTAGTGGTTAGGGGGCCAAGTGGAGGAGAAACTCTTCTAGCGCGTTCCCGACAAAAAGGTGTTGCCCTACACGATTGTACATTGGCTCATTAGTGGTTAGGTATCCCCGATGCCCCAAAGGAGCTAACTGCGACATGTCTCTCTGCCCTCCCATCCAACCTTGCGCTTGCCCTAGCCGGTCCGAACACATGGCTCTTCCAATTCAAAAAAACTAAGAAAAACTCGGAGTAGGTATATAATAAACTCTCTCAATAATTTACTTTCTTGATTTGGTTAGTCTTATGCAAAAATAGTAAAATGTTAAGATGTTTGAATTTTGTAGCTCTGGGGTGTGAGTATCTTGGATGGGAAGCATTTTCTCAATCTTAGAATCAATATCATCAATGTACTTTCCTGCTTTATCCCTCATGTCTTGGAGTTTGCTTATGCAACCTCCTAAAGTATCCATCCTTAATTTGATGGCTCTCCCATACTCATATTGCCTTCCTCTACAATCTAAGGGCATAATGCCTTCCTTTTCCACCAGCTCATCATTCATGGCAATAATGGCTTCGTGTTTTGGCAACATTTCATCCCAATACTCCATCTCATTATGATACTTTTCAATCTATGCCATTACCAACTTCAATTTTCTCTGACACTTGTTTATAGCATTCAACTATATTCTTGAGGACCTTGCATCCTTTTCTGCTCAATTCCTCTTCCCACTTCGTTGTAGGCTCTTCCCGCACCTTAAAAGTATCAACTATCGGCAATGCATCGGGGGTGATGGCAGTATAGAACTTCTTGAGTCTCGGTAGGAGGGTGCAACCACTTTTGCACATAAGTTGACAAGATGTCAACTTTGTCTTTCAACTGCTTCTTTGTTTCCTTATCCTTATCTATTTTCTAGAAGAGGCCTCCCATTAAAAATGTGACCTCCCTTCAGGCCCTCAATGGTCGGTTTCCCAAATGGGACTTGTGTAATTTGATAATCAGAAGGAGTAGCATCATCCCTCAAAAATGTCACCTTGTGGAGTAGAATCTCCACAAATCTATCTCCTTGTGGCCCCACCATAGTTCTTGACATAAGTCTAGCCTTTTTGGGTGCCCTAGGTGGTCTCACAAAGATGACACTTTTGATGTCCACTTCCTCCAACTTCACCTTCACATTCTTCTTCCTTGGGAGTGTTGCTCCCAACCATCCTACACTTGGGGTATTGCCCTCTCCTTGTGTTTGTTGTTGTGAAGTACCTGGAGCAACCACAATTACTTGTGAATCAGGGAGGGTGAGACCAAAATCAAAAACCTGCTCTTGTGGGATTTTCACATTCTCTTTTTCTTGCACAAGGGTTGGATGTGAGGAAAAAAAAGTTGATCCTACCACTTCAACATCAACCCCTAGCTCCTTGGATTTCCCTCTATCTCCGGCTGCTTCTTCTCTACTGCAGTAACTACCTCTATGATAGGTTGTTGAGAGAATGTTGGGCACTACCCCTGTTCTCATATTGATACAATTTGAGTGGGTACCACATAGACATCCTATAGGAGAAGGTCAGCCCCAACATCTTGACCTAAACCATGCAACAAGTCAGTAAAAACTTGTTCATGAGAAGACTCCCACACCTCACACTTCACAACCTCAACCGGTTCATCTTGCTTTTCTTGACTAATAGTTGTGGTATCAAAATTAAAGTGGTATCAACCACCTTCAGCTCCTTTGTTACTTTGAAAGGCATCTCAAGGCCTATGGTAGCTCCTAGCATGGTTGCACTTGCAAATGCTTTTGTTGTAGGTGTCACAAGCTTCGCTTTCTTTACCCTTACAAAGTGATTGAATTTTAGCTCATCCTCCTCCTCAGGTATAACACTCGATGTTGGATCTATTCCTAATCTCTCTGGTGAGATTTCTCCCCTCATCCTCTTCTTACTTGATAATTCTTTAGGAACATAAGAAGTTGCACCTGCCTGGACTTCCTCATGAGAAACAAACACTTTAGGCTTTGAGGTGTGAGGAAGCATAGCTTGAAGTGGCGTGGCTCGAGTGATAGGTGCATTTTTCATTGTTCTCACCAACATTTCCTTTGCCTTTTGTGTTAAAAGGGACACAGGAGTGTCTATCTTGCTTGTAGCTGCACTTAATTTCTCCACTGCTCCAAATGTTGGTCCCTTGGCAGAAGTTTGAGGTGATTTATCCTCTCATGCAGATGAATTGGCTCTTGTTTGCTCCAATCAGGGGTGTCATTGGCTGAGATGTTATGTTTTGTTCAATAAAATACCTACTCACCAACCTTTATCATCTGCCAAACCCTCAGGGAAAATTGCAATTTTATAGTTAATAACTTGAGAGAAAGTCATTAGGGAAAAATCCCTAGTCTCACCTCCTCATCCCTGCAACTCATCCAGTAGTCATCATAGTGAGGCTCATGTTCATAAGAGTTACCAAGGACTACTTGCATTATCCACTTGATGTCATAGTTTGGTCTGGCTTGGAATTTCTACATGATAACTCTATTCATCTCAGCATCCAAGAGTCTAGCCTTGACCACTGTAGGGCATGTGTATCTCCCAATAGTGATTGGGAACTTAACATTAGTTTTATGCTTCCCTGTTATAAGCTTGTGAACTTCAACAAGTTGTCTTGATAACTCAAGCAATGCCCATTTATCATCTAAGTACCTAGGCAACATATATGGAGTGCCTTGGAAGCCACTCACCCTGATGTATGTAAAAACTATAAATTGAATGAAATAACATCCAAATTCATTTATTACTTCCCTATCCCTGGGTGACATCCTATATTGCTCCCATTCAGGTTTAAACAAGCAAATGATAGGAGCAAAGAATGCATCATGGGCCCTTCTAGAATCATACTTCTGACTTTCTAAGTTGAGATGAGGATACACATCATATAGAGTATTATACCACACCACGTGCTCTTTGTCGAGCCCGAGAGATGGGACGGCAGCTTGCATCTTAGCAAAAACTGTGAAATTACGAACTGTCATGCTGCAAGGATGCTTTCTCGGTCCAGTTCTACCAAATCATGCCACATGTCCAGAACCGTCGTGCTTCTGAGATGGGGGCCAGCTTGCGACTTAGCAAAAACTGAGGAGTTGCAAACTGCGAAGCAACAAAATTGCCCACCCAATACTTGAAGATTTCCTTTTGGGCCTCGAAGTTTCTTTGCAGTTTGCAACTTTGCAAAAATTGCACAACTACCTATAATACGCTTACGCCCAAATGCCTGGAATATTTCGCTGTCAGGAGGCAACATTGCAGGTTGCAAATTAGCAGAAATGTAAGCCTGCAGAAGCATAATTTCAGAGGCAAGGAGCTTCATTTCAAGGATCGATTATACCACCAAGGTCGTTAAAACCTCCCACACCTCCTAAAACCTGCAAATCACAAAATTTACAAGAAGCGTTAAAGTGTTAGCTCAATACGAATGATTGACCCAAAAAGGAATGGTTTGCTCAAGTACGAAGCTTGGGACAGTAAGAAAGTGCTACAAAAATTTGCAGAGCCGAGGAGACAACACAAAAACATGACAAGGAACCATGGGGCACACGGAAATGCATGATTTATACAAAGGATCAAATCATGCATCAACACAACAGATATCCAAAATAGCAAAACTACAGACCTAAAGTTTACATCCATCAGACACATGATTTTGTTTCCAATTCCTATGGTGTGATTACTTCCCATGTTCACACTAAGGAGGAGAATGTTATAAATATCTTGTTAGTGTTCACATGTTAGCATGTGTGGTGTGATGAGTTGTAATAACAACTCATATTGTTGTTACGTGTCGTAGTAGTTAGTTGCTTAAAATAATGAGGTGTGAGAGAGATTCTTGGGTAAGTTATATTCTATACTTAAAATGTAATTGCTCATGCTATTGTATCAACATCTCAAATAAGTTTATTGTGTGTGCAATCAGTATTCTATGTTTTACATTCGCTAAGTTCTACCAACTATCATAAAGAAATCCTACAAGTATCATGCCGAGAATGAAGAGAAATTTTAATGTAACGTCAAGAAAGAGACAATTCTCACCAATAAGTCTTACCCAAGAAAGAGGAGGGTGGCATCAAGTTTGGTGATAAGGAGTACAAGGACTCCTAACCCCAAAGTCACCCATCTAAACATCCTTCAAAGAAGACCCTCTAGATAAAGAGTCACTAAAATATATCAGAAAGTGACATTCTTATGAGAAAATGAAACTCAAAAGACAAAGGCAAGCAATGCTAACCAAAATTGTTGGCTCTAGCTTCAACATCGGAACTTGCTTGTGCTAGACAAAGTTAAGCAAACCATCAAAGCAAATCCATGTGCTACTATCGTCGCGGAGTGAGAACCTCCTCAAAGTCAAAAGAAGCAAAGCCTCTCTTCCATTCACAAATTAGGTTGTAGAGGAAGGCTCTATATTTTGTTGTAGACAAGTGGCAATCAAAAGAATCTAATCTTGGTAACTGTCATCAAAAGGTTGAATGTAGAAATGACAAATCATTGTCATTCATACATCATGGTTGGTTGATCAAGATAGGGCCATACAGGTCAACCAGCAATATCACCTCCCATATGTCAACTAGAAAAGTGTCATGTGACGTGGAGCCGAAAGTAGTATGTAATGTTCTACTCAAGCAACCCTACATGTGGCATCTTCAGAGTGTCTCTAAACCCAGTCCCTAGAGAATTGTCATCACTCAAAAAAATCAACTCTACTGAAAATCAGAACTAACTCCCGCTAATAAAGTCTCTTTACTCATTACGTCTGACCAACTTGGAGAAATTTGGTCTTGGCCTAAAAATTGGGTATACACTCTTAAATTTCCTTACACCAGCTAAGATTCAAACCAAGAACCTTCCATTTGCTGTTGGGATACTCTCCCACTGTGCTACTCGTCCATTTTGTGGTCTAGAGTATGGTTGTTTAACAACACCCCCTCAAGTCACACTTTTGTGCTTGGATCTCCTAGTTTGGTTTTAATGCCATATTGGATTTCCATGGACCTGCTAGTACTCAAAACTAAGACTTCCCATTTGCCGATGGGGTGCTCTACCACTAAGCTACTAGTTATCTTTTGATGCAAGAGCATCAACCATGTGTATAAAGAAATTTTGGTTTGCATAGAATTTTGAGTTGTTGTAGGAGTTTAAGGTCCTAATGGAGTTCTTTGTGTGTCACAAGTCCATTTGGACCCTTTTGTTTATAATAATGAGGTTTTGGAGTTCTCCTCCAAAACACTCTATTCAAATATTTGAAATTCCTATGTTGTGTCTAGTGGTTTAGGTGGTAGTGTAGGTTGAATAAAGTTTGTAAATGATTCTAAAGGGCCTTATATGGTTATGTACATGTCTCATATCCTCCTAACTTGAGTTATAGTTATCCCTCACTTGGGTTAGGTCAACTAACTCAATGTAACCACCACCTTTTAAGTTACTCAAAATAAGATGTAATCGAATCAGAGAAGACATTAGGACAGTGGGAGGAAGAGTACAGGTTGAGAAGAAGCATTAGGGAGCCTTACAGGCTCATGAATGGTTTGTGGATCAGCATGGGAAATTTGTAATACAGATCTCTAAAAGAAACGAAAAGAATTTTTCATGCAAATATATCTTGAAGTTTGTAAGTATGGATAATTAGTGATGTGTAATGAAAACATTTTTATTGATCCTATTATTTTTGCTTTGATATAGATAAGGTTAATGATAACTGAGATGGAGGATCTGAATTCGATAATGACAATATAGTTCTAATAAGTTTAGATGATATGTAGCCTGAGCATACAGGTATTAGAACATGTAAGAGAGGTTTTAAAAGGTGTGAATGAACCCTCTTAGGGTTTGAGGAGACGAGAAAAGAAATTTTTTTCAATTGAAGCCAAAACAGGTATGATCCTTTGTGCATTCTTGAGAAAGACAAATTTCAGACTGGTAAAATGCATTTTCCCAGAGTTATGGGTATAGGTATGAGCTAAAATTTGGTGGAGATGTGTAAGAGGCTAGGACAGAACTTTTAGAAGGGGTTTGGATGTTTGAAACCTCATAAAACAAAAGTTGTGGATTTTTGAATGCTCGCTGCCAGCACAGTCCAAGAACTAGGGCAAGATTTCTAAAATGTGGATTGTGGGAGTTTGATCCATTTCCAAGGCCTGAAATTTGGTGAACAGGTGATGTTAGACATTTAAAAGGTTCTCCTAAAATTTCAAGGCAAATTATCAAGTTTTGCTAGGTCAAACCCTAAAAACTCAGTCGGACTGTATAGTGAAACCCAGATTTGGAGGGTCTAGTGAGTGAAAAACAAGCCTAAATTGCATTCTAGTTAAAGCTTGAAAAATTGTAGAGAGTGAGTTTTGGGTGTGATAAAGGTGGTGACAAAGTTTCAAGAAGAAATATTGTGTTTTGGAATGTGATCAGATTAGTCGGCCTGTGCACATACCCTGTTTTTGAGGGGTTTGAAGAAGGAAAATTAACAAAAGCTTGCATTGTGTTTGGTGTTAAGAACTAAAACTTGGTGAGAAGGTGTAATAGAGTATTTAAAAGGTGATAATGAGGTCTCATATTTTTAAGACAAGATTTGCTAAGTCAAATTTGAAAAACACAGTTCCTACCTTTGATTCTTTTGACAGTCCTAAGAAATTGTTGAGGTGAAACTTGAAAAGGTGATACAAAAAAGCTATCGGAAGGTCCATCAAAGTGAGAGGAACATCAGAAACAGGTTGGAATATGGTCACAACAGGAGCCACCAAGGTTTATAACCCAACACTCAAAAAACTCAGTCCTAATCCTTAGCTAAGACTTGGGTGTAAAAGAAGTCAAAACAGTGAAATGGGAATATTGGGGGCTTAGTACAAAGTTAATTCAGCCTACGGACTTGTGGAACACTTGTTGAATGCTTCTAAGGAGTTTTAGAAGATTGTAATCTAAGATGGATACCAAAAACTTGAATCTCAGTCATGAGGGGTATTAAGAATGACCTAAAGACCTAGAAGTGAAAACGGTAGAGGAATGGTTGGATTTGAAGTAAGAGTTGGGCCAAGAAAATTGGCAAGAAGTTCAAAACCATTAAAGGGTACCTAAAAGTATTTTTAGTTCATCTGAAGGTCAATGGTTTACTCCTATATCAGGGTTTGTATAAAAACAGGGCTACAAGGGCTAGGCCTTAATTAAACTATGCAAGATGAATAGGAGTTAGAAGTTAAAACAGAGCATGAAATTTTGTGAGGAGCTCTATGAGCATAAAGGGTACTCAGAAATATCTTCATAGTGTTGTGAATGTTGGTGTAAGGATCTAGACATCAGAGTTTCCACGTACGAAGGGCTAGAAGCCTAGTTTTGCTAGTAAAGGTCAAATGAGTAAAATGAAGAGCTTAGGTGCTAATGGGTGTTTTTGATGATTGTTTTAGCATAGAACAGGTTGTGAAAAACAGAGAAGATACAGATTCTAAAGTATTAACATGATTTTGGCCTTTTGGCATTGTATGAACCTTGAGAAGCCTAATGACAAAAGCATGTTTTTGTGAATATGAAACTAACAGTGATGTGTTGAGTGTGTGCTCATCCCCCATTGCTATCATCTTTGTAGTCCAGAGTATGGATTGATTCCAACACCTCATGAAATACAGTTGTTCCACATTTGACTGTTTCTTGTTATCCCTTATCCACCATTGTATTAAAAAAAAGTTCTCCAGGGAAATGTTAGATAAGAGGGAAAAGAAGGAGAAATCTGCATTCCTTCCAACTGGCTTTAGAAAACTTTGGGGAGGTTTATGTAAGTTTTGGCTACTAGCAAGGAAATTAATTTGTGCTGGCGCTAGAGGATAGGGTCTATGGATCTAAGCAATGTTTTAGATGAGTATTCGATAGCTGAAGGCAGGTAACCAGCTGACCTCTATGGCCAGAAGTAGATCCTTATCAATCTTGAATCATGAACTGGCCACGCTTGGTACATCTCCTGTAAATTTAACACATTATTTTCTACATTGCATGTTAGAAATAATGTGCCAAATTATTCTCCTTATGTCCAACTATGAATCAATATGAAAGTTCTAAAAAATATTATAAATCAACCCTCAGTGTTCGCTCCAAGCAAGGGTCTTGGTTCACTATGCATGATATGAGGGAACCCTAACATAAACTGCTATACAATGTAAGATAAAATTGTCTAATAGGCTCTAATGATTAATGACTGACCACAATCCATTACTTCTCCTTTCTTGTAGACGATACAGGTTACACTTTGAACACTTATTGGATATTAGGGTCAAATTTGTGTTGAAAATAGCTGCAATTCATCAAAAAAATCTTCAAGGTTGCAGAACAACATAAAGATGCCCATCAAAATTACTTCTGGTCTATTCTTATAGTATGAAAACTTAAAGTTAGCCTTAACACAGAAAGTAAAAAAGCTAATCTTGTGGGATTAAACATAATAAAATAAAACCAGATTTCTGTAAACCTTGCCATGAGAGATGCTAAAAGAAGCGATGGCAGGGAAAAAGCAAGAGCCTGTAAACATCTGAAAGCATATGGACCACACACCTCTGATTTTAGAGTAATGTTCAATAACATCATCCACAAGTCTGTCAAAACTTGGAATATAACAATGAAGTCCTTCTGAAAGACCAGATCCTGGATAATCCATTGCAAATACACCATATCCAGACGCTGCAAGTTTCTTGGCAACTCCTGCAAGTTTGTAATTTCAAGTATCAATATCATGAACTGCTAGGTTTAACATAAACACAACAATAAGAAAACCTTAATTAAAATTTAAAACAGAGACAAATTTCCAAAAAGTTTATGAATACCTTCAAAAAAAAAGGTACATGTATCTCCATACCCATGGCAATAAAAGATAATGGCCCTTAGGGGACCAAACTCTGGAAGCCAACTTTTGGAGAAGATTTCTAGACCTCTTGAATTTATTTCGTATCTCTGTTCATATCACCAGAACTCCTTTTCTCAGCTCTAAATAACTGACAAGAGGAAAACTTAATAATTTTCACACATTACTGATTAATTTTGAGATTTTGAATAGATTATTAGCATTTATGCGTCAAGATTACAAGTGTGACATTAAATCATATTTCAATATAGCAGAAAAATAATGTTATTGCCTTAAACTATCTAAATGGACGTCTTACCTTGCTAATCGTTGCTATTACTAGATCTACCCCCTAAAAGAAATGGGTAACAGAACAAAATATATTTATAATTTACATGACAACTAACGTATTGTAGATCATTGGAACAAACAGTGCAAAGAATCTCTAGTAACCCTACCAAATTGTTGTCACAGAAACATTACCATATTAAAAATTGAAAGATGAATCACAAATAATATACCTCGTCTGCCTTTACTCCAGACTTCACCATCTGCAAGAAAAGGTAATAAAGTGTTATTCGGTCAATAGTATTGGCACAATTGAACAACACAACATGTTCTGAGAAACAACTGCAGTGATTTGGATGCTTCAAGAGAGTTAACATTTGTTTGCACTATTAAGAGTTCATTCTTTCATTTATACATTAAAACTAAATGAGTATCCTCAAGGCTGCTGAAAGTCTTAATGAGCCATTCAAAACATGATTAGAATTCCAACCAATTCCTATTGTTGGCAATACCACTACCGGTAATTTTGAAACTTAATTTTCTTTTCTAGAGCATCAGCTAAAATAATTAAACATAGAAACAAGAAGACTTGAGCATTGTTCCAGCCTTGTCCAATATTGTTCAAAATTAGTCTTCCGTTTAACGGGACATCAAAATTTTATCCATTCAGTTGTGACTTGAACAAAAGGTAAAAATACGTAGGTATCAACATCTTCGCCACTAACCCCCCAACAAACACAGCACTAGCCTCCAGTAGGGTGCAGGCACTATCAAACTTATGCAAAGACATATATCTCCATGGGTTTCCGACTCATCATAAACCTTGGCAAAGCCCAATTGAATCACTGTACAATCTATGTTGCATTTATTTATTCAAACAAATTAACCTTCTACTCTGTGTTGGAATGCAAATGTGATTTTGGTGCACAATGGAGAGTGACTAAGAAAAGAGGAGCTTGACCTATTTCAATTGACAACATGCGATTGCGAACTACTCTAAAGCATCGTTGACCCATCTTAAGGTTGAAAAAAACATTAAACAGTAATCAAAGGAAATTAGGTTGGATAAAATTCCCTGCTTCATTTGTAATATGATACTGCCGTACAGTTTTTGCGAGGCTTGCTTGTATTCCCATCAGCACTAATATTAGCCCCTTTCAGCCTAATGCTTCCACCTCCTTGCTGGTATTTTTACATATATTTGTTGCATGTATTATTCTATAGGTTTAAAAAAAAAATCCATATCAGTATTACATACGGTGTCAGACTTCGTATCCAGGCAGAATAGCTGTGCATTTATTTATACTTGGTAAGGATCTGTTTTCTCCAAAATCCTTGATGTTTCAGTCTGCATTCTTTCTGCACATCTTATTTTATTGACAAAATTAACTCCCACAAACTCTGAGAAGAACCAAAATGGGAATCACATCTACCCAATGTTATACCCATAATAATGCACATTAACTTTAACATCACCAATATGCTCTCACCACAGAAAATTCATGGGTGGGGAACTCCTTAAGAGAGTTGTACTCTCAATCCTGGACGTACACACATTGCAAACACATTCCTCCACTGGTGGTTTTGGATCTGCAGGCAATCCAGCTTGCAGATCACGTGTTAGTATGACATCCAGATCATGGACTAACCAGGGTTAAGACACCAGCATGTCAGCCAGATTATGCTTTAAAACATCAGCATATCAGCCACAACGAATTAAGGCAAAGTGATAAACTACTATATATGGAAAATATTTGTAGAGGTAAGAAAGTGAAGCATGCCAATCACACCCAGACAGGCACAAATGGTGCAATCCGAATCCATTTAGGTGACTGGTGTGGTTTTCTATCTTCCTTCTGTAAAACCCTCCTCGATTTGATTGTCAGAGTGGAACTATGTTGTATTAGATCCCCATTGTGATACTGAAAATTTTTGGAGATGTGGATGCTCTGCTTCCACCATTTCTATCCAGAGCCATGCTCCTATTCATCTTTCTTCATCGGAACTGTTTTTCCATCATTTCTATTATGATATTATCTCGTCATATTTTCTATGCAAATCTCTATCTCTTCAATATTTCTTCTCTTATTATTGGTTGATTGATCTGAGTTAAAAACCAGCGTTCATAGAAAGAGTTGAAAATGCTTTCCAGCTGCATGAGTCTATGGATCAGACAATTTTCAGGTTTATTCAGTTCCATGATGGTCTATACTTTATCTATTAGGGAAAATTACAGAGCTTTTTGCAGTCATAACCTACCATATGAAATCTTAAATAAGGACAATCAAACAAAGCTCGGTAAACTCATATTAAAACTACATACTAATAGATAAATCTTCCAAACAAGTAAACACACTTAATAGGTCCTACAGATCGCTTTGGACTAAAGGTAGATAGTAATCATCTTATATTATTTTGTTTTAAGCTTATTCACCCATATTGCTAGGCAAGTCATCCATCCAAAGCGTCAAGTAGAGCTAGGATATGTGTCAACAATTCCAATGGCTCGTTAAGCCAGTTAGGCACCATCATAAAAGATACAAAATACGAGGCGAGCAAAAATGATATATCTCCTTGTCAAAAGGGTTATATCATCTCTTTGGAGGCATTAGTGATACAGGGAAGATTAGTGTCGGCTTGGAGCAAGAATGACAAAGCATAAAACAAAAAACGGCCCTAATTGAGAAATGATCCGAATTTTTAACTCCGAGCATAGGTGGATTAGTGAGTTCAAGTTTACTATGGAGCTTGATTATGAGAACAAATCCCGTAAGAACAAAATTTGAATAAAATATATAGTATGTAGAAAATAACCTCTCGTCTGATGCCCCAAATTGGTGTCTTGCTTGGCAGTGACCTACAAAAACTATCTTTATATCAATCCAATCAACAAAACAGAATCCAAGCATGCCCAATTTACAAAAGGAAAAGTAATAGTCAGCCAAATCACTGAATAAGTGAGTCGTCGGTATAATACTCAGAACGCCAAGAAGCTCGAATTGAATTCAAAAATCCAAATGGCCCAATAACTCACTTGAGTACTATTATTGAAAAGCACAAATGCTCAAGAAAAACAAAAACCTAAAACACTGAATCTAGTCATAAACTGGGTCATATCGATCCCAGGTACAAAGCAGTACCCAATTCACACAGAAGAAAAAGAATAGTAGCCTCCCGATATCGCTAGGTACCTGGAATTGAGCTTAACAATCCCAATAGCTCGTTAATCCGCTTGGGTGCACAAAAGTACCTTACTGTGTCAGATTGGAGGGAAAATAAATCGATGGAGTTAACTAATAAAATTACATAAACTTTTTTAAAATGCTCATGCAGAATTGCATGAAATGCGTTCAACATAAACCAAAGAAAAAATAGAGACATTTTCAACTCTACGCTTCAATATACGAAATGACATCTAAAGTTTGCGTGCTTGAAAGTGAGACAGAGTACCATGCTGCTTAAAAAAAAAAAAAAAAAAAAAAAAAAATCTGAATCTGACTATAAACCAGGTCATGTCAATGCAAACTACAAAAATTGAAACCAAATATACCCAACTAAAAAAGCAAGGTACCCAATTGAAAAAAAGGAGATACCCAGCCAAAGTAGAGATGAACCGAAAAAACGAATGATCCAAAAGCAGTTATAAATCTGACCTTAAAGAGACAGTGATCCAAATTCTGCTGAATTTGTAGAAAAGCACGTCTTACTCTCCTCCTAGCAGGAGCGTAATCAATGTTGATCTGTGAAAGAGAATACTTTTCTTCATCAACGCCTTCCATTCGACCACTCGCTGCAGTCACCCTGGTGTTAAACCGGAACCCTCTCAATCTCAGAGCACACGCAACCACCACAACTGCCACAGCCGCTACGGCTCCAGGAGGACAGCACACCACGCTCACAATTGTATTCATATTCATTCCTAACATTCTTGTTGGTTACTATTTATTTCATGGACTGTGTGTGTGTTTTTTTAATCTGACGGGTGCAGATTGTAAGTAATATTTATATTTATTGGTTTGCAGAGGTCGTACTAGTCTGTGGGTTTGAGTCGTGCCGGAGTAGGAGATGTGAGTGTTGACATAGTATGAAATGTGTCAAGTGGGTAAAGAGGAGAGGAAATCGTGGAGAGTTCGAGTCCACTTAATGGGAGGCCTGCGTGCTTCCGACGTGCACACGCGTTACCGAGGATGGTTTCTGTTTTTGTTTTTGTTTTTGTTTTTGTTTTGCAGGGTTGGAACTTTTCTAAGATTTGATGCCGTTTACGCATCTTTTTCAGTTGTTTGGTCGACGAGTGAGATTTGGTCAAAAGCGATTTAGCCTCAAATGCCTTCACCTTAAAATTTGATTGGGCTGAATCTCGTTAAGATTTGATTAGGGATTATTACCCATTTAGAAAAAATTAAATAAAAAGATTAGACGGTGAGAAAAGTGTAATTGTCATGGGGGTAATGAGTTAGTAATGCGTATTGAGAAGTGGATTAAAATGTTGGAAAGAAACTTGAAGAGCAGGATAGGAGTTATTTATGAGTGGATGAGAGTTGCAAAAGCCTAGCTAGTAGAGGAATGTTGGGGTGCTTTTAAGCGTGCCTCTTCTATTTTTTTGAATTTGACAAATGGACCCAAAGTCGTCTTTGAGTAGTGTTGGAGCGAGAAAGGCAGTGAAATATGCTAGACAATAAGGGAGCGAACTATGGGAACAAATGCGAAAGTAAGGCCTTGTCGTTTTGTACCCTCCGATATCTATTGTTGGTTCATGCAATGTTAGACCTCGAACTTTGTGGTTATTGCTTTGGGTTGGAATGTTGTTGGAAGGAGATTTTTTTGCAATGTGACAAACACTTGAAAGCTTCTACACAAGTCGTCCCATATGAATGCCCAACATACAAAGGTATATCCTCGACATGAAGCTTTGGCCAGTGTCGCCAATGAGAATGATAGACTTGTTACCAAAAGATGTCATTTTATGATGGGGAAAGCCACTTATAAACACAAGTGAATAAGGGAAGTAATATGGGGCCAATGGAAGGGTGGTGACAAAGTAGTTGGAGGGAAAAAAGCGAAGGTGAAAAATTGCACTTATAAATGCAATGAATAAATGTCTTTTGTTATTCCTTTGCTAATGACATTCAATTTAATATTATGAAAATCTTCCAACTTGGGAAATTATGCCTTCCACATATTATCTTCTTCCTCGAGACTCTCCTTAATGGCTCTAAAAGCTTCAAATTCAATCTCCATTTTGTAGTATATTGACACTATGGCTTCAATGGTCTCCTTCACTAGTGAAATGCATCTATCAAACCATGTACTAGTAGTACAACCCCTAATTCTAATTCTTTCTCGCCATGATAGTATATGAATATGTGAAGATCAAGGAGGGGAGAAATGATTGAACAAGTTGCGTTAATTTTTTGAATAAAGGTAAATAGTTTATCCACCTTATTTCTTAGTTTCTCTTTTGTTTCCTTGTCCTTTTCCATTTTTTTGAATAAGGTGTTAAGGAAACACTGTACATCTTTCTATTCTCCTTTCCTTGTGACCTTCCATAGGTGTACTTTAGAAATATGATAGTTTGAAGTTGATATTTTTCTTCAATCTTACCTGTGGAGGGCACCATTACTTCAACATATTTTTCACATGACCTTCATCCATTATGATTCTAAAAACATTTTTGGTTTCCTTGTTATTATGGTAGAGGGACGTCTTAGGTCTATAGTACTAAAATCAATCTCCTATGTTAGTACATTTTCTTCATCTTCTTTGAAGCTATATTTCTTAGCTATCTAGTAGCTTTTGAATCTTCTTGAAATAACCCTATTTGCTTTTATGAATCTGATTTTTCAAAACCAACACTAGGGATTGAGTGATCTAGAGAAGAGGGTAAGACATGATGATTTCATAAATAGGGGATATTATAGAAGCAACGGGTGGGGAAGATGATATGAGCATGGGACTAGATGGAGGAGAAGGGGGTGAAGAATGTTGAGGAGGTGGAGGAGGATTTGGAACCCTAGGAGAAAGAGCCAATTTTGGAGGTGGTTTTTCCTTAGAGGAAGAAGGCGTTGAAGTAGAGGAAATGGAGATAATAGGAGGGGAAATAGTAGTTAAACTTGGAGGATGGGAAACACCAATCGATACAATAGTGGAGTCAATATCAAGAAAGATCATGAAGTATTTAAAATTAGGTTAGGAGATAAAGGGTCTAAATTAATAATTTGTACTTGGGTAGGGGGCTTGGTAGACTTAGGTTTACCTTTGGTCCCACCAATTTATTTCCCATTGATAATTATTTAATGAAATCCTTACCCTTTTCCTTGTTAATGTCCAATGGATGATCATCTTTAGGGGATATCACCTCCTTCGTTGTGATGACTCCTCCTACCTATGCCCTGTTTTGGAAGAATCACCGCATCAAATAAATTGATTGACATTTGTAGCTTTTCCTCTCGGATTTGAGTCCCCGATCAATAAGCCAATGGAGTGTTTTTGTCACCATCGTAGTGGTTTTTTCCTCAAGAGACGTGGACTCATCCTTACTAAAATCTACATAAGGTAGGGCCCTAAGTTCAATTTGAGCACGGAAAGATACCAGTTCTAGAACAATACCATAATCAATCATTCCCTTAGGAATGTTAGCCATGTTAAAATATGAGATCCACTGCAAGGTTATGTAGGATCAATCTCATCTCCTTCTTATCATTTCATTACAACAATCCATATATTGATCCTTGTAATATGGTACATGAATATGGGAGGATCCTAAGATGTTATGTATTACACATCAAATGTCTAAGGATAGCCTTTGTTGAAAAAAATAAGATATTAACATCAATCATTTATATCTCAAAGGTGTTTTATCTTTAACAAAAGAATTTCTTGTGTACCTACCAATTTATATTAGGAAATATATCCCCCCCCGTGTTTATTAGGCAAAAACTTGTGTACTTCAATAAGTTGGCATACTAATTTCATTAGAATCCACTTATCACTAAAATATATGGGTAGCATGTATGGTACACCTTCAAAGATTCATAATTGTATGTAATAGAAAGTGGGAAATTGGATTAAAAATCCCATTTAGTGATGGTATTTAAGTTCCAATAGAGAACCTAGTGTTGTATAAGTTGTCATTCAATTTTCATGTGATATGTTAAAATAAAGCATCATTAATTCGGAGGAAATGTCGATTACTTTCTATAAGTAGGAGTCGTGGATAGAAGTCATAAAACTTGTCGTGTTTATATCTCACACTATTGTTAATGTAGTAAATAAATTTATTCCGGTAGTGGCATATATAAGATAAAAATTCATGTAGAATTCATTGGTCATTTTCACTGCATGTAACTACTTATGTATAGAATCGTTGATCAACTTAGACTAGTAGATATCTTAATTTTATACCCTTATGATTTGGATGTATTTATACATCCATTCTTGAAAATATTTGGCTATTATATTCCCGCCATTTTATTCAAGAGTTTTATACAATCATTGATCTCTTGAATGAATTCGGATCTTAGTAGATTCTTGGGAAACCTAGAAATAGAAGCTTTTGGTTTTACCAACCACTATTTGTTAATTGCCTTTTTGTATGATGTGTTGTGCTCATTCCAATTTTTTTACGCAGACTCTAGAGATATGTCTACATAATCATTAAATTATGGAAGTTTTAATAGATTATAAATGTAATCTACATTAAGCTCAAGAAGGACCTCACCTTGTGATCTTATGACTAACCTTCAATTATTGTCATAGTGATGAGCAAACTTTAAAACAAATTTAGGATGTTATGATGAAATAGAAAAATTAGCAACCATGTATATCTCATTGCTAAAAATACCTTGGATCCAATGTGCCTTGCAATTAGAATTTATTTGAGTCTAAAACTCAATGAGTTCAATATGATCTAAGTAAATATATATGTAATCTTACCAACATTTGAATCTAAATTTGGGTAACCCTGGAATTGGAGCTTCATGTATTTTTGGCCTATGGATCCCTCGGACATGGATGGGAGTGAAAATAAGATTTTTAAAAAAGAAACTCCTTGATTATTATTGGATAAGGCCTTTTAGACTTTTAACTTGTCGAAGTAGGTTAAAAACTTGCAGAAACACTTGGTAGAGAAATTGAGTCACAGGACACCTTGAAAAGTCTAGAAAACATTGGGTAGAGAACTTGGGTTCCAAGACACCATGAAAAGACAACAATACTCTCATCATATAACTCGAGTTAAGAAACCTTGAAAAGTGTGCAATACTCTTTGTGGAGTATTCAAGTTGTAATGGCCATAGGTTTAGGGTTAAAAAATACCATGAAAAATTCATGATACATTAGGAAGACTTATGAACATGTAATACACCAAGGAAATCCTCCAAACACTCATTATTATAATAAAATAATTTTGAGGCCTCTCGCAATTATTAGTTATCATTGGAAATACAAAACCCAAAAGGTTAATTCAATATCTCATAAGAACCCAATCTATGAAGAACAAGTGGTAAAACCCCAAATGGCATATGTAAGATCACTTCTACAAAGAAGGTAAGTTGAAAATACAATAATATATGCTCAAAGGATCTCGCTCAATGACTTAAAAATGGGTTTAGGAAATATTGGTGAAAATGTGAAAAAATTGCTCTAAAATCATAAAGAGAATTCGGGTAGAAAAACAAGTTCGAGTTACAAACACCAAGCATGAAAATGATGTGTAAAATCCCTATTTATAATATAAATATTAATTTTGGGGATTTGATATGTATGGAGAGTTAACTCACAAGTGTGAATGGTGTTGAATGGGAGTTGGGAAGTGAAATTGTATATTGTAACTAACTTACAAATATGCATGGGAAGCCTAAAATTTTGATTAACAAAGGAAGTAAGAGCTCGTCATGATTTTAAAATTTTCTTGTACATTACATGTATCTTGCAATTGTGCATTAAAAGTATGAAATTTTGACCCTCACTACATAGTGTTAATCGGTTTCAAAACTTAGAGAACACATTACAAGTTATATGTAAAGGTGTTTTGAAACCCGAAAATATGACAAATAATGGTAGGTAGACTATGGTAGAGATCATAACCTAATTTTCACTTTGCAAGTTAAATGAAAATGTGCTTATGAACTCCAAAAGTCTGATAAACAAATAAAATGACCATGATGGAGATTAGAACGTGGTTTAGATATTGTAAGTAAATTGCACGGTGTGATTCAAAACTCTAAAAATATGTAAAAGAGTATAAATACAAATACTTAGATAATATTCTAAATTATTAGATATAACTAGGACATTGAAACATTTTTTTTTCAAAATTTGAATGGTTATCTAGAATTTTCACAGATTAAATTGCTTGCTTAGGATAACACCACCCAATGTGAATGGTGGAGATGAAGAGATACTTTCATGGATAAACACAATGACCCGTGTGAAAGGGGGTACACCTCAATTTCTCACCCTAACTTCCACATTCTCCTTTCTCTTAGAGGCAAGGAGCCTATCTACTTAAAACCGCTTGCTCGGGTGAATCCCAAATACGGTGTTGCATTAGGTAACACCGCTACTAGAACACAAAACATTCCATTGTCCATGTTGGTGTCATGGGTAGAGAGGCATGCCTAAAACATAAGTAGACTAGGTAGATGCATTAGCAATCTCTTTAACCATGACTTGTAGATAGGGAAGCCATCACCTTGACACAAAGAAGAGGTAAAGAGCCATATAAACCAAAGAAAATTTGACATTTAATTTGGAAATAATGGATATGTTTGATTATCAGAGACATATCCCCGCTAGATATGGATATACACTAACCATAGGACTTGTGTCATTCACATAATATTGTAGATCAATCACCTCCCAAAATAGTGTTGCACATAGTTTATGGCTACAAAATATAAATATTAGGATTGGTTGTCTACGACTATAAAAGATAAATATTAGGTTTTTTTAAGTTCTTTGATAATGATTAGGGTTTATAAATGGTCACGCGTATGGTCAAGATTACATCATGTGTCAATGAAGCCCCAAACTATATCACCATTATCAAATTCTTGATGCATGTGAAATGTGAGTGCCTTGTTTTCACCAAAGTAATTCCTATCAAAATAGTGACGGTCATCTTAATATTTTTATTTTTATTTTTCATGATTTCAATTATTTAATACAAAATATTGTATTGGATTGCCAAATTTTGTGGTATTTAAATTCATTTTTGCCATTTCAAGATACTCATTATGAGTATTTAGTAACATAATGACATTGTTTCCTCATGTATACTTGGTATTAATCATAAGGAAAGAGGGCCTATTCGGAACATAAGCATAATAATAATAGTTATTAATATAATAACATTGCTTTTAAATTTGTATGTATCAATATATTAATCAAATATAAAAAATATGGTTACAATAAAAGTGGTGGCTGAAAAATGCACATCGTGATCTCTATTTCAACAAAACACATGGCTCAAAATCTAAAGCAAATGCCACAAGTTATAGCTACATATAAGAAAATCTTATTGAGAACACTAAAAATAAATCGAAGGAATCATGTATGCAATATAAATACCGGGGAGGTGGCGGATGATCGTAAACAAGTAGGAAACCCCTACTATTTTTTGTTTATGAAAAGATCATTTAAACTTATCAATTTCTAACCTTTATCAACTTGAAACTGATTAAAATCTGATTCAAAAACTAATTAAAATGTGTTTACAAACTGATTTAAAACTAAAATTGATTTCTAAAAACTCACTCATTTCAGCTATACATTTAAAGCAATCTGATTTCCCTTATACATGATTTTACTGATTTTTTGTAAAATTGTCATTATTGATTAGAATTGCATTAAAATTAAAATATAATTTAATATTTTAAAATAATCTCAAAATTGAATACAAAAGCTGAGAAAAACAGGACACGAGATTGTTTACGAGGTTTGGAAATTCCTACATCCTCGGGTTTATATGAAACGATCCATTAATGTTAGATTTTCAAGTACATTCAAATAACTTACAAAATAAAATAATGAATCTCAAAACTTGCATTAGAACACCCTAAGAACCCGGAAGCTCCGAAAAACTTTAGTGTTTGTTCTTGGTTTTTGTTCACATCTTCGCAAGGCGATCTACCCTCCATTCACTATTAAAATCAACACAAAATGATTCAAAACAATGACATAAGAACTACAATTTGGTAAAATGATTAAACCACAAGTATCATCTCTAAATGTTGAACACTTTCCCAGTTCACTTCGAGACCGAATACTGTGCCCAAGTTTATCAAAAACTTTGATTTGTAAAATTGCTCTGTTATGGCTTACACACAGTCATCTCCATTAACATGTTCAAATAATAAGTGGGTCCTTATATAGGTTTGGTAACCGCTTTATAGCCCAATGGTGTGGGATTAATTTTGGGAACCGGGTGGTTGGGGGTTCAAACCATGACTCATTTTACACCATATTGGGATAATAATCCCACACTTACTAGGGTAGTAGTGAACAACGATGTCTATATTTAGAGCGGTTGGTTTGTTGAATTGGCTTCGACTACTATGTTGTTTTTCCACTTTAGGTGGCTAGTGAGTTTGTTTGGTGACTGACCGGGTTTGAACTACCACATATGGCTCGGTCGATGGATGATGCTATGTTTGATGTGCCACATTATAGATCGGCCAATGTGGAGATTGGCATGTATGGCTTGGCTGAGCTGTTGATGACTCGATGAGTCGAGATAAAAATAGGAGCTCAGCGAGTTGGCCCTTCTAACTCGGTCCAAAGACATAATATAGTTTACAATCATGAACTTAGTCCCACGTGCACAATGTAGTGTTTGACATAAGCACTTCTATACAAAAGCTTGAACATAATGATATGAAGAAATGGAGGCAAAGGCAGCCCTCATGCAAAAGAGTGTGTTGACCCAGGTTGAGGCCCCCACTAGCAAATAGTGGGGCAAACCAATCTAATAATGAGTGTCGAAGTCCTGGAGGCACAAAACAACTTTCGCTTAATATCGCATTGTCACTTATCATTGTTTAATTGGTTCACATCTCGAGTGTGCACATGTCCACATCATTTCGAACTCGTGTGCAATCACTTATTTTTTCTAGATTGTCAAAAATCTCGGTGGGCCATAACTTATGCATACGACCTCTATTTTCAACATTCAAGATACCACCAAAAATCTCTCAATCTACTCTTTCATGTTATAATGATCTTGGGAGATTTTGGGGACTTTCTCCACCGAATTTATCACCGATCACACCTACTCACTGAGAAGGATTTTGTTCCACAAAAGTAGTTTTTCACCCACAAATGTTGTTAATCATCTTCTTGCATATCACAAACACATACATGATCCATAGAAATAACATTATGGGCAATATTACTGCATATTGTTGAAAATATTATCACAAAAAAATAAACAATTGTTCACCAAAAGAGGCAACTGTCACACTACAATGATGCTCGTGATTCTAAAGCAACCTCTACAAACAACATAATTTAGTTTTAAAAAGAAAAACAATGCTAACAACAGGTGAATGTCTAACTAAAACCTTGTAGAACTGTCAAATCCCAGTAACTATAACTGCCATCACAAAAAATCATCCAGCTTTTAAAATATACAATTGTTTTCCAAAAGAGGCAAACTGTTTAACTAGCGATACTGTGATACTGACCATCATTGTAAACACAATTCCACCAAAATAGATCAGTATAAAAAGACATCTACATGCCAATAATAGGCTAGTGTCCACTGAATTATGTGAAACTATCAGTGAAATATCTATCCCAACATTTTGTACTGTAAATAGGATAGAAGCAAACTATCTACACAATGTTGCATACCAAAATGGTGAAACTGTCATCCACTGCAAAATATCACTAGGTATAATTTGCAAACCAGTTTGTTAGTGTAATCAATGTACACCCTAATTGTAACCACATAGGATAGTTACAAATAAATTCCCAAAATAAGGGACTTAATACATGTGTAAATATCTTGTGTGGACAACAAGTTTGTATATTAATTACAATACAAATGGTGCCCAAATGGGTCTTATAAGCATCCATACTTTTGCACAATAAAATCAACAAAAGATACATTGAAATGCAAGTTTCCAAAATAGACATTCTAAACATGCCCACTGAACTTGCGTACTCTATTGTCAAAATCAAAATGGAAATTTTCAACCTTAAATGTGAGAAGTAGAATCTGAGTATGTTAAACTTGTCTCTCAGCTCTTCCCTACAAGTGACACCATTATCCAAATTCAAAGCTAATATGAATATGGGAAAATTTCCTTTCAACATTCAACAAAATCCCACAAAATATGCTCTAAAAATATGCATGCTAATCAACAATATCAACTATGTAAACATGAAACTAAGGAATTTCTTACCAACCAACTTTATCAGATTATCCTTTTTGGGTGGTATAATTTCCTCGGTGTATACATGGGTATCTTGCATGGGTTATATTAGAAACTATTGGTTTCACAATTATTTCCTTTTTAACAAATCTCACTTTGTTGTTTTCACCAAAGCCTGCCAACACATGTTAACCTCGTGACCTTTCCTATTACAATGGGTATAATATCGTTTGTCCACTATTTAGGAAACTTACCCATATTGCCATTTTTAAAACCTTGAGTATGAAAAAAAGTTATTTTAAAATTCTCCCCAAAAATGATTTCCTTTTCTAACACTAAGCTACATAGTGGTTAAACAATCCAGAAAAACATGCATGGATGAATGTACCACAAATTTTGTGTATCCAATCCATAGTTAAAAGGAACATGTGAATGTTTACGTTGTTTAGAATTAACACTTTTAGAATTTTTCCCTTACCATTTTTACCTTTTGTGGGATGTGGTGGAGTTTTCTCCCTTGCAATCTCGACTATCCTAGAGCATTCACCTTTTTAATTCTAACCACCAAAACTAAATCCCAGGACTCCGCACGGTGAGGCCTATCCTCTACCTGAATGGGGTTAGTAATCCTTGGCCTTCTTTTCCAAGGATTTTTCCATTAAATCCCATTTTAAAAAGTAACTTTGAACCTATTCCCTTAGTATGTTGTTCAAACTTACAAAAATAATTTTCAATTGATTTGAAATGGGAAGATTCAACAATTGGTGGTATACTTACAATGCTTGAATCAACTTGTACACTTGTGGGAGAGGAAGGTCTTGATTGCAAAATGGACTTGTTTTTCCCCTTCATGTCACCACCAATTTGTAACTTTTCCAAGAGCTCATCCTTGGCTTTCAATTTGTTTTCAATTTCTCACATTCCTCTTCCAAGGAATAGTACATTGATCTCAGGAGAACATTGTCTTCCTGGATCGGCGATTGAATGCCTCAAGATCATCAAGTTTTTCCTATTTTGACAACTTGCCCATAATGCACTTGTACCTATCCAATCACAACTGAACCAACTACAAAATTTGAAGCAATAAACTGTCAAATCAACTTGCTCTAATACCAAACATGATCCGTAAACAGGTAGGAACCCCCTACTATTTTGAATGTTTATGAAAAGATCATTTAAACTTATCAATTTCTAACCTTTATCAACTTGAAAACTGATTAAAATATGATTCAAATGTGTTTACAAACTGATTTAAAATTGAATTTGATTGCTAAAAACTCACTCATTCAGTTGTACATTCAAATCAATCGATTTCCCTTATACTCGATTTTCTTGATTTTTCATAAAATTGTCGTTACTGATTAGAATTGCATTCAAATTAAAATCTGATTTAATATCTACAAATAATCTGAAAACTGAATGCAAAATCAAATAAGAACACGACACTAGATTGTTTAGGGGGTTCGGAAATTCCTACATCCCCGGGTTCATATGAACTGACCCATTAACATTAGTTTCAAAAGTACATTCAAATAACTTATAAAACCAAATAATGAATCTCAAAACCTACATCAAAATACCTTGAGAACCTGGAAGCTCTGAAAAACTTCAGTGTTTGATCTCTGTGTTTTTCCGTCTTTGCAAGGCAAAATTCTCTCATTCTCCGTCACAAGCGACAAAAGGCTTTAAAACGACAACATAAGGACTCCAATTTGGTAAAATGAGTATACCACAAGGAGCATCTCTGAATTCTAAACACTTTGATACCTTAATCCACCCCTAAGTTTCTCAAAAACTCTAATTTATAAAACTACATTGTTATGGATTACACATAGTCACTCCATTAACATGTTCAAATAGCAAGTGGTCCTTATATAGGCTTGGTAACCTCTTATAGCCCAATGGTGGGGGCTTAATTTTGGAACTAGGTGGTTAGGGGTTCAAACCAACCCAACCACCACTAACTTATTTTACACCATATTGGGATAATAATCCCACACTTACTAGGTAGTAGTGAACAGTGGTGTATATATTTAGAGCGGGTGGTTTGTTGAATTGGTTTTATTTGCTTTGTTGTTTTGCCACATTGGGTGGTGGTGATTTTATTTGGTGACCAACCGGGTTCAAAATTCCACGTATGGCTCGATCGGTGGACTATTTTATGTTTTATATGCCATGTCATGAATCGTCCCATACTGAGAGATGGGCTATGTATGGCTCGGCCAAGGTGTTGATGACTCGAGTGAGTCGTCGAGTAGCAATAGGAGCTCAACGAGTTGGCCCTACTAACTCGGTCCAAATTCATAATATAGTTTATAATCATGAACTTAGTCCCACATGCACAATGTGGTGTTTGACATAAGCAATTATATACAGAAGCTTGAACATAGTGATATGAAGAAACGGAGGCAAAGGCACTCCTCCACAAAAGAGTGTGTCGACCTTGGTTGAGGCCCCCAGCTACCAAGAAATATCAAGGCCCACCCATCCGATAACAAGTGCAAAGACCGAAAGCGTAAAATAATTTTTTACTCAATATCACATTGCCAATTTTCATTGTTTAATTGTTCCACATGGTGAGTGTGCACGTAATCCACGTCATTTCAAACCTATGTGCGATCCATTATTTTTCGCTAGATTGTCAAAATTTCAACAGGGCATAACTTCGCATATGACCTCTGTTTTCAGCGTTCAAGATACCATAGGAAATCCCTCAACCTACTCTTTCATATTGTAATGATATTGGGAGATTTTGGGAAACTTCATCCACTTAATTGATCTCTAGATCAGAAAATCATCCTTAGGAAGAAGGGTTCCAAAATGAGAGGGATCTCTTGTAAGAAAATTCTAGACTAATCACCCGTCTCGCACTTGAGACTTATCTTATATAACCTAATACACCATGATTCCCCACCATGTAGGTAGCGAAACAACCACTATTATGAATCCTTATGCTAGTGATGAGCATCGAGAGGGGCCAAAAATAGATTTTTCATAGAGTTGTGGGTTCCAATATTTTCGCCGAGGAGGAAAATTTGAGAAGTGGTTGTAAAAAGATGAAGAGAACTAGCGTAGGAATGAATCCATATGTACCTAAAGGTAGGAGGTAGAGGTACCGGCTACTAAGAATCCAAATGTACATGACTCATGGTGCAAGGTGCACTCTCCCAATGATTTAGTAATTCTTACAAATATTATAATTTGAGTTCCACTTTTTTTGTTTATGCTTGGATCTAAATACAAATAGCTGGTAAGAAAATAAATTTATCATTAACAAAAAATTACTAAGAAATGAAAACATTATTAAATATAGCAACATTTCTAACATTCTAGATTTGAAATAAAATATTATATCTTAATAAATTCCATATAAAATTAATGTAAGTTGCTCACTCAGAGATATCTCCAAACAAAGGCATTTTGTAATTGTGAGCTCTAGAGAAAGGGTTTGAGTAGAGAATGATCGATGAATGGGATTCTTTGGCATAAGGAAACTCCGAATATATGTTTATAAGTTTCGGGTTAGGCGCAAGTAACATATTCGAGGTTAGGAATTCCAATATGTTTAAGTCATTACCCAAGAGGAAGGCCTTGGTGGATCGAACACTAGAGAAATTAGGAAATTTTACATTCAAAATTAGAATTCCATATCGATTGAGGTGATTAAGACATAATCTAAAGTTTTTTCATGAGGAATAATTGAAAATCATATATGAAACAATTCCTTATTTAAGTTAAATATCATCCAATATTTCCTAGATTAGTTAGCAATTAAACTAGTTTGCTTCAATGTGAGATTGATGATATAATATGCATTGTATAACTTCAAATCATGATTCCAAGTCTTGATGGTTTTATTTGTAAATAACTAAAAATAAAATTATATGTAAACACATTCCAAAAATCTCAACCACTTGGAAATTTTTCCCTCCTTTGGAATAAACAATTAAACTAAAAACAAGGCAATTATAACCATTAAAATAAAACTAGTTTCAACTTGCAGAAAAGTCAATTACTAAAAATATCTTATACAACCCTTGTGTGAACTAGAGACAATTAAATAAAGTAAAAATAGACTCAATATGAAAAATATCATCCACTACTAATATTTGGTCAACATGCAAGAGGCGAAAATTAGTTTAAGCGACACATGCATAGTCTATTTGATAACAAGCTAAACTATTCACCCCAAGCTCTCCGAAAAATAGAATTGGAATAAACCAAGACTAAAATTAGCAAAACATACAAGGAAATGGTGCCCATATATATTGGGGATGAATGGATAATGCTTTAAACTTAGTTAAGTGTACATCTAATTTACTACACTCTAACTGACACTTCTAGTCTAAAAATAGATTTTCTAAAAAATGAATTATAAAATACAATTACAAAAATAGAATTTTACTCATGACCAAAAAAATCCTAAACATGAAAAACAAAAATAACTTATATTATTATTAATAATAATTTCGTATATTGCATCATACTCAACACATTTTGGGAGTGGTATTTAACCTCCCCTAAGATTTTAGTTTACAAAGAGTGGGAGAAATGTCTCATCATTTGATAAAGAAGATGTGGTGAATAATGAAATAATTTGGACAAAGTTGCAAAAGAAAACTATAATTAACTTCATTAATAGATCATAACATAAATCATACATGTATATAATATTCTCTTCTCTAAATTATAGAAGATATATAAACATTCCTATAACAACTCATCCTAATTACGTGAGTGGTTTCAATTACCACTTATCACGTAATAACAATATACACCAAACATATACAAATTTATTTACGTGTATTTTTTATTACTAACAACTCAACCACTATTACATGCAGACATAAAATCTATGCACTTGGGTACATTTCTAGGTCATAAAGCATACTTATATATACATGATTCCTAAACAAGAAAACTAATAATTGATAATGTCTTTGGGGCATTTTGTTTTGTCGCTTATAGTTTTATTTACCTTACACGCCTTATAGCCATGTTGGTATTTCATTGATTTATCTTTTATGGCCTCGGACACTAGCACCCAGTTAGGACACTAACTCCCAGGTGCTCATGTCCCTCCTAGGTGCTCCTGGCCCTTTCTCCCCTTTTCTCACTCTTTTGGGTCTCTTTTACTTCTTAGGCATCTTTTATACTTTTGGGTTGGAATTTTGGTTGTCAAATACGGAATTCAAGCAAGGTAATCATATATATATATATATATATAGTCATAGCTCTCAAATAAGTGGCCAAGCACAAACATTATGTACTATCACCTAATCTTGCATTCAAAGGCACACAAACATCACATAGCATCCATCTACCACATTCACTCAAGGGACAAGGGTTGCATTGTTCTGTATACACAACATAGGAGGGGAAGACTATTATATTCCATCACACACATTCTATACATTTGTTACATCCTAGATCTAGCCCCCTATCATTGTGAAACTTATACAAGGGCATCTTAGGGCATCATTACACACACTTACACATAGAAACTACATGGAGTCTAAAATGTAGTGTATCACTCGGTACTAAGTTCAATCTTTGGGTGATCATCGGGGTCAATCCAACTCCACATTTTACATTTTTTTATTAGATTTGATGTGGTTTGTGGAAATGTTCAAGTAGAAAATTATTTTTTAGGTTCAACTACATTTGGTGATCTAGGAGCAAAATTAGAGCGGCAACTAGAGACAAATAACAAAGCTCCTTCTGCACAAAAAAGGCCAGTTCTTGATCATTCACATAGACATTAGCACCTAGAACAAACACTAGCACCCATGCACTCCTGTCCTCCCGTGGGCACTCATGTTTCACATATAAGCGAGTTTCAATACTTCGAGTGATCTTTAACGACATTGCTTTCGATCACTGCTCCAAATGTTCATCCGCGAGATCACTTCTGTGCTGCTCGAAAATTAGCTAAGTCACTCTATCTCCTCTTCTTGCTTAGGGTTTCATATTTTACATGCTTGTTTGCTCGTGTCTTTACTGTATATTACCATTGTATATCATTCATTGTAGTATTTACTCTGAAATTAAGAATTAATTCAATTTGAATTAAATCATTTGGTGAACCTTACTCGTGATCAAACATTTGGATCCTCATTTTCTTATATTCTATCTAATATTATTTCATGGCTCCTAAAGTATCATTGCATCAATTACTTTAAATGTACCCACCTTGTAAAGATGTTCTCCAAAAATACCTAGATATTATGTACCTCCTGCGTAATAAGCCACCTACACAAGTAAGTGCCATCTTCAATCATCTCTCTGATGACCCTATTGGTCCTCATGCCATAACCAATCAATCCATTCGCAAGTCAATTCATCATTTGGTGAACCTTACTCGTGATCAAACATTTGGATCCTCATTTTTCTTATATTCTATCTAATATTATTTCATGGCTCCTAAAGTATCATTGCATGAATTACTTTAAATGTACCCACCTTGTAAAGATGTTCTCCAAAAATACCTAGATATTATGTACCTCCTACGTAATAAGCCACGTGCACAAGTAAGTGCCATCTTCAATCATCTCTCTGATGACCCTATTAGTCCTAATACCATAACCAATCAATCCATTTGCAAGTCAATTCAAGCTTTACATTGTTTATTTCAAGGTAAAATTCAAGCTATGGAAAATATCTCATCATTGAAATCCAACATCTCAAAGTTGTTTCTCAAGCTCATACTAATTCTTCTTCTACACCTCATCCTAATCCTATGACATCTACATGTTCTCATATAAGAAAAGCCCAATACTTACCGCTACCAACACCTCTCAAGTTTGATCAAAATGCTAAGAAACATGACATTCTTCATGAGCTCCTTAATCATCAGGTTATCAACTTTCCACCTACTCATTACTACCCTCCCCATCGGCTTGACAAATAACAAGGTCACCCATTTTGCAATTATCACAGACTTAATGGCCATCCTAAAAATGAATGTTATGCTTTAAAATGAAGAATTAAGCACCTTGAGCATCAAGTTTTTATTTCATTTGCTACACGAAATTCTACTACATGCTCATCGCTAATTGTTAAATCTCATTAGGCTCTCAAAATTGATCCCTCTATGTCTAGTGAACATCATTCCATAATTACTAATGTTCCTTCATCCGTAATTCAAGAGCCCTCTATCTAACCTAGTGTCATACCACCTTAAAAAAATTGTACCCCATCACTTCCTCCTATCAAGTATTCTATAACATTACCAATTCCAACAAAGCAACCACCTCTCAAAATTCGTACCCCATCACCTCCTCCTATCAATTCTTCTACAATGTTACCAATTCCAACTAAGAAACCACCTCTCAAATTTTGTACCCCATAACCTCCTCTTATTAAATTTGTTACATCATTACCAATTCCAAATCAGTAACCACCAACCAAAAATACCAACCAATACCCCATGTGATAACTAACTTATTTAAACTTCCTTCAGTCAACCCAAAATCCAGCGTTGGTCCTACTCTTTCTCCTACCTACCATTGTGATGAATCTATCTCTTCTCATGACACATATCAAAATATCCCACAATGGCATGCTATCTCTCACATCATCCCATAGATCTCCATCACTAAAACACTTGGGAGGCATCACACTTTCTCCCCCTCTTTCATTAATATCAATTATCTCTAGTATCTTTAACCACACTTCATGCTCCGCGCTTCATGATCACTCTTATTCAACACTCCTACAACTTTGGTACACACATTATACCATCATTTCCCGATTGTGCACTTTAGTGCTACGGTTCACACTTGACTATTGAAGGCACACTTCATTCATGTATCTCACATCATCTACACTTCATGCTTTGTGCTTCACGATACATCTTTTCTAACATCTAATTCTCTCTCTCTCTCTCTCTCTCTCTCTCTCTCTCTTGCTCGTGCTTCATGCCCATGTTTCCAAGCATCACATCATACACACTTCACACTCTGTGCTTTACGATATATATTTTCTAGCATCTAATCTCACACAACACATTCATTTCCCAATGACACACTCTTGTTATATGGTTCATTCATGACTATTGAGGGGAATTTCTAAATGAACCTCATCTCATACACATCTGTTAGGGGGAAATGCTGACCCTATCATCTAAACATCTTGCATATCATGCCATCACACTTGAGACACCTACAATTTAGCTCTAGCAATTTAAATACTTAAATTGTGCTAATTGTACCATTTCCATAAATTTACGACATATCATTAATATCTCATATTTTATCTTCTATAGTTGTTAATTAATTACATTACAATAGTTAATTAACTCTTTTATCCAACAAACGACGTCGATTAACGACCTTTTTTTTATCAACTCCCCTTTCTATCTAGATTAATTAATTAAGCTTCCCCTTATACTAGATTAATAAATCATCATTTATTTAATCAAACCCCTTTCACCCCACAAATCATGCTAATTTTCTTCTTAAAATATTTGATAAGCTTTCACACCTATTAATTAATCACTTTGATTAATTAATAAACCCCACATTTTGTTGAATGCACACTTCATTCATGAACCTCACATCATCTACACTTCATGCTCCGTGCTTCACGATACATCTTTCCTTACATCTACTACTCTCTCTTTTGCTTTGTGCTTCATGCCCATCTTCAAGGTTAATTAATTATTCTTAATTAATTAAGCTTCCCCTTCTACTAGATCAATAAATCATCATTTATTTGATTAAACCCCTTTCACCCCATAAATCATGCTAATTTTCTTCTAAAATCTTCTATAAGCTTGCACACCTATTAATTAATCACTTTGATTAATTAATAAACCCCCTCAACTCCCATGAGTCACTAGAGGACAAATTAAACTCTCCTAAAGTAAACTCAACCCCTCCTAAACCATACTTATCCATAACTAACCTAGCTTTGCTATTATCCCACATACAATAGGATGTAACACTCCTTCAATCCATAGGGTTATATAAAGAACCCTCCTCCTACCTTTCTACTTACACCTTACATGCATATAGCTAAACTATAGGCATTTCATCTTAGAGCATATTTCATTTGAGCTAATAGCCTCATTCTTGCATTTCATCCATCCAAGCTTTTGGGTCATATGGAGATAATCAAAATGGTCTTGTAGCCATATTTTGATGAGCCTTCATTCCCAAACCCTTGAAGATCAAACAATCAACTTTGATTTCCATGGATCTATCTAGGTTCATTCATTTGTTTTGGTAATCTAAAGAGTAGAGATTCAAGTGCTTAACATGTTAGTTTGATTTCCATTTCAAGTTCTAATGCATAATGTTGGTAGTTAGTCTCTTTAAGCTCTTAACATGATGATCTTTGTTTAGTTAACTTAGTTTTGGAACTATTAAGGTGTTAGTTTCAATTCTCTTAGCTTAGTTAACTAATGCATTGATACATATGGCACACCCGATGGGGGACTTGATCCATAGTCCCTTTGATCTTAATGAATTTTGCTAGTTTTCTCATGTTTTTAACCCATATCATGCAAATATGAAATAAATTGAGATTATTAGTTTATTTCATCATCTTTATATGCATTAGATCTCATTTATGTGATTTATTATGATGGGTTACTCTTTGATTTGAGATAATTTGAGCAAAATTTGAGCTTTTTGAAGTTGCCTACGTCATTTCCATGTTCTTGACATCATCTCCAAGTACAGGTGTACACACAAATTTTTTTTGTAAGGGGCGCGTACATGTCAAAAACTTGAGTGTACACGTCAAAATGCTAGCATACACGACATAAGTCAAGCGTATACATTATGTTGTTAATCGTACCCTATCAGCTTTTTAGTCAGGCTAGCATATGCATTTAAAGTCTCGCGTATGCATCATTCTGCCAACATACATGATATTTTGTCCTCTGTGTTTTTCTGGATTTTTGTCTGCTAGTGTATGCATCTAAACCCACACGTAGGCGGTCATACTTGAGCGTACACATATGGTAGTGCTTCTGCTTTGACCTATTTGACTCGCAAATGTATACATCAAAATGTTAGGCATACATATCTCTGGCCGTGTACCCATTTAGCCCCCACCTATTTTCACAGAGGCACATACACATCCTAAAATGTGTGTACACACCCAAAGTTGAGCATAGGCATCACAAATGAGTTGGGATTTGCTTTAAAATTTGTAAAAGCATGTTTTCTGGATATACTAACTCCTTGCAGGTTTAAATTGAAGATTAACTTTTATTTTGCAGGGAATATTTGCATGCTTTTTGATAACTTGGTTTGTTTTAAGGGTTAATGAATGTTACATGCTTAGTTAGGAGATTAGAGTCGTGTATGCTCTTCCCTCGCACCTTTTAGGTGATCTTGGGAATCAGAATGATTTCTATATCTTTTATTGCTTTGAAAAACACTTGTTGCTAAAGGAAAGAATGTCAAATTTGGTTAAAATGAATGAATTTTGTGTTTAAATTGAGTATTTTCCATTGTTAATTGCATAGTTGGATTCTACATCGCGTATGCTCTTCTCTTGCGTCTTAGGATGATCTTGAGAATCAAAAACAACATTTTATCCTCTTTTGTTTGTGGAAAACTACTAAATCATCGTGCAAGACCTAAATGCTTGTCAAAGAAAGGTGGTTTGAAACATAAAACTACTAATATAGTTTCCATGCAGGTTGCCAAAAGGTGTACAAGAAAACCACATTAAGTATAAAAGATAAAAAACACACCACAATCAAAAGATTATATTTGTAGGTTGGATAAGGGTACGCCCCATCGCTTAACTAGGACATAACCCTTTGGCATAAGCCTTAAGCTACAATAATGGGGGTGGTCCTAGGAACCCCAAAGTAGTCCATGTAAGAGGGAACCTTGTGGATGAAATGGGAAGTGCTCCACACACCTACTTGACTAGTATACACGTGAGATTTAGCGTCAAAGTTATTTGTATCATGACCCCAAGTGAGAACACATGATGAATGCATTTATTGCTAGTGTTTGAAGGGGGTAAAGTAAAGCCAAGATAATCCTTGGGAAACCTTGGAAAACCGAGCTCGCATTAGATAACTTGTGACACCTAGTTGAGCGAACCACCTAGGAAGCTATCTTGTCCAGAGCCAACTTTGACCATATCAAAACCAATTTGAGTTGAGATCCATCGCAAAGGGAGAAATTTCTCGGAATCGAAACCTTGTTTGTCAAACAAGGGGAGACTCCATTAAAGTTCAAACAGTGCATCATTCATCACAAAGATTGTGAAGCATTACTTTTGTTTAGTTTTTCACTCACCCTAAGGTGAGGCGAAACTTTACGAAGTGAGGCCAAACTCTCTTCAACCCCAATTGATCTACTTCCTTCACTTTATTTTGACACTTTGTTGATCAATAGAAGAGTGACTACCCATGTGTTGCTAATTGATTGTATTCACCACTTTTGTGTCCGTTTACGCTCATCCATGTTTGTGGCTGAGTTGTTAAATGTCTAAAGTGTGTGGACACATTTTCATATCATTGGTAGCCTTTTTATCTTGATATCCAAGTTGAGAGATGTCATCATAGTTAGGCTTGTTTCTTCACTAGACTCTCCTTTGAACTATTACGTTGTTTGTATCATATCACCACAATTTTGATACTTACGTCTTGTTTCTTGCAAACTTGGCCTAAGTGTCTAGATTGTAACATTACGCTACACACCCTAACAATTCCTTGGTATACTCTAGCATTAGTTTGATTTCAAACATTACCTCGATTTTGAAAGGTGTTGTTGTTACCTTTGTGTGCATCGTATCAATATTATTTTGATATTAATACCTTACTTTTCCATAAAGTTTGGTTAACATATCTTAGTGGTATTGTTGCATTGTTCATACTCATAACTTCCACTTTTTGGGATATAGGTCTTGATTGGATTCAATCTTGCTTTTAGTATACTTTGTTTGGGGATCATATCAACCTCTTGTTATTACTTACGCCTTGTTCATTTCTTTGAACTTGACATAAGTGGTGACATTTTTTTGATCATCTTAAACGTCAACTATCACTTGGAAACAAACATAGGAAGTACCTCATTTGATTGATTGGTTTTGAATAAACATTGTGTGATTGTGTCTTGTTTGTCATTTTTGACTTATTCATTTAGGCAATCACTTTGAACTATTGACATTCTTTGACATTCATAAATTTTCACTTAGGTTTGACCAATACCTTTTTGAAAAATTCAAAACACCTTAGTGAAATTCTTATTCATCATGGCCCCAAAACAAGACTGGGAGCTAAAAGACAAGCAATCAAAAAAACAAGCATGGGAAACATCAAACAAACAAGGGTCAAATCCCTTTATTGGTCATGATTTAGGGCCCATATTTTCCACAGAAAAAGAAATGGAAGAAATGGTAGATCATAGTGGTGATGAGTAGGATCACCATGGAGTTTGATTTGACCCCACCCTATTAGATGAATTCCTTTTCATAAACAAAGATAGGGTACTTGCGAGAGTGGTGGAATTAGGTGCTAGAATGCCAATAGAACATGAAACTATTCCACCCAAAAATGAGGCTAATGAGGAGGAGCCACTTCTCATCAACATGGATGACATCTTAGCACATGGACATGCTTCCACATCAAATGTAGGAAATGACAACATGGGGGTTATAAAATTGCTTATCAAGATACCACATAGAGTAAGAATAGAACATGAAAATGGAACAACCCCATTCAATGAAGATGAAGAAGAACATCATGAGGAAGAAGTCACTATACCACAAAAAATTCAGAACCTTAGTCGACAACTAGCTTTACTAACATCTCATGTACAAAAGGAAACAAACAAAAATGTACATCGGGAGAAACCTAAGGTAAAAAATAGTGAACTTCACATAGAAAACCAAGAAGGTGAAACATGAAAAATAGTCATGTGAATATGCCGCCTTCCCCACAAAAGACCAACTTCTTTCACAAGAACTACAATCTATGAAATCAACGCTCACAAGCCTTCAAGAAAATAATGGGGACATAGAAAAAGGTATCAATACAAAGAGTTATGCCCTCATCCATTTGATAAGACTATGTTGCTTCAACCCTTTCCTAAGAAATTTGATATGCCAAAATTTGATAAGTATAGAGGGAAAGGTGATCCACGGGATCATGTGAAATATTTTTACATGGCATGCCAAGAAGTGGCATACAACATGACAATTACCTCATACGACTCTTTCCAAAAATTCTAGGAGGACAAGCCTTGGAATGGTTTACTCGCTTACCTCGTGGGTCTATCTTCACATGGCCTGAACTAGCAGAGAGATTTGTGCGACATTTCTCATACAATATGGAAAGTGACATAACCATGACAAGACTTATGTAACACTAGACAACGTCCAAATGAAACCTTTGCAAGTTTCCTACAAAGATGGTGGGGCTAGCTAGCCGCTTCCCTTGCTCATTTCTGAAAAACAACTTGTTAGCATCTTTGTACCAAATCTAAACCCGGACATCACTTTTCATTTACAAATGCATTGTGTTTGAGCTTTGAAGAGGTCATCGAGAAGGGCATACAAATAGAAAAGGCCCTCATTGCAAAAGGGACAATCAAATCATCTTCCAAAGATAATCAACCTACCAAACCTACAAACAAGCCAAAGATCATTAACAAAAACAAGAATGTGGTAGGAGATGGAATCACGGATTCCAAACGTATACAAGCAGTCCAAGTTGGTCAACCTTTTAAATTAACCAAAGGACCAATCCAACCACTGGTCAAACAGAACATTCACTCCTCTTATGGACTCTTTTCGCGCATATCTTGAAACAATTAGATGCAATCCACATGGTGACATATCCTACAACGTAACCCTTTGACGACAATGCTCCTAAACCTTCATGGTACAAAGAGCATGAATATTGTGACTTCCATCATGTCAAGGGACATAAGACAAATAAATGCCTAAGACTTCGCCACTATATCCAAGATCTTATGATAGTGGGGATATAGAAGTAGATTCACCAAAATCAAATCAAACAACCAATCAAAATATGGGAATATTCAAGGAACCATTCCCAAAGCATGGTAAACCAAGTGAGAAAAATTTGGATCAGGAGAGTCATCCCAAAGCTACAAAGCCACAAACTATTTGTATACCAAAAGTGATAACAATCATTATGACTCACTCATTGGATGTGTTTCTCTTCTGATGAGCATGTGAATACCATTAGGATCAAGGGAAAATATTACGCTTGTGGTAACAAGGTGCGCTCATCTCACGATCTCAAAACCTCCTCTGTCTACCCCTCAAGATGGTCAATACAATATCCTAGAGAAACTTGAGAAGATGTCTACTAAGATTTCAATCTTAGATCTTCTCAAGATATCAAACGTACATAAAGACATCTTATACAAAACCCTCCAGGGGTTAGGAGTGTCAATGGAAGTAGATCCTTCACACCTACAAGCTGTGGTGGCAAACATTACACCTAGTGAACACATTCTTTTAACCACAAGGAAATCCCTAACGAAGATCATACACATAACCTTCCTCTTTATATAGTATTTGTTACTTGCCGAAAGATAAAGAGGGTGGTTGTGGACAATGGGTGGGATTGAACATATGCACATTGAAACTAATCAAAATAGTTGGGACACACGGAGGAAGATCTAGAGTCCCACATTATCACCATAACCACATACGATAACACGGAGTGGGAATCAACTGGAACAATAACACTACCGATGGAAGTAGGGCCTACTTACCACAACACGAAGTTTCATGTCTTATATTTGGAACTTCCATATAATATGCTTCTTGGTCGCCCATGGATCCATGCCATGCAATCCATACCATCAATGTTTCATCAGTTTATTAAATTAAAACATGAGGGACACACTATTACCATTCAAGGTGATCCAGAACCCTTCACTCACTGCAAATATCTCAACAAATTTACACGTAGGGGTACATATACATGTCCCTACTAATATTTTTGTTCCCCTTCAGTCATAAGCTCTTGAATCATGGGTAGATTCGGACTCCCTAAGTTCTTGTGCTCGTGAGGCTTCTACATCTACCTCTCCCTTTGATTCATGGGAGATGAAAATCTTGAGTATGGTTGTGGAGAATACAATGTTCAACAGGCTCTCCTAGTTTCAGATCTATCTTTGTCACCAAAAACAAGAGGCAAACCCAATTATCACTTCAAATGGCCTAGAGATGAATAGACTATTGGGACATTCTTACTTGGTGGACTACTTGCATAAAGAGAAATTGTTGGACCCACCTACAACTTGGGTCCCTAAAGACACTAAGCCTACATGCTATGAAATTCTAGAATACACAAAGTCTAGTAGAATGATGTATTCCATGGGCTACAAAGGCCTTGGATGTGGAAAGTTTGAACAAGGAGCAAGGGAACTAGTCCCACTTCCACATTTCAAAACTGAAAGATATGGTATAGGTATTTGGCCATATGGGTCGCACCCCATGGATCAAGATGCTACTCCTACTCGAACGTGAGGATAGCTCTGTTTATTTAGATAGTGACACAAATTCCCATTCTAGCCAATATGAGGATCTTACCTCCATGAACCTTTTCATGGATATCATTGTCCTTACCATAACCCCCATGATCCTAAAATTGACCTTGTATACCCTACCCTTGTCGATTGGGGCCAAAAACATCATGTGCCATTGGACCTATTTGAGAATGACGAGGCTATTGTGGAATTTATGGGCATACATGATACCATTCCTATTAGAGATCATAAGAAAGGTTTCTTCATTGACCTAGATACCTATGCATACTTGGTGAGGAAGCAGAGCTTCGTGGTTAGCAAAATTTAAGAAAAAGTGAGGGAAAAAGTTCCAAAGAAAAGCCTCATAAAAAAATGTAAGTCCAAGTCACATAGTGAAAACCTCTTTGAGGCACTAGCTGACCAAAAAAAAAAATCAATGGACAAAATAAGTGACCACATTGAGGGTGAAAATCTCATAGAGACACCCTTAGAAGAAGATCTCAACCTTCCTCCCGATCCTATGCATATGGAGGATATGTCAAAAATGCTGGTAGAAGAAACTATTGATGTAAATATCAGAACAAAAGAGCAACCAAAGATAGTCAAGCTAGGAGCTTCACTTTCAACACAAGAGAAAAGACATTCACCTTGCTTCTTAGAGAATTTTTGATATATTTGCATGGTCTTATAAAGATATGTTAGGATTAGATCCAAATTTGGTGGTGCACAACTTAGTTGTGCATGTAGATGCAAAGCCTATTAAACAAAAGCTAAGGAAAATGTATTCGCGGGTGGCCCTTTTGGTTAAAGAGGAGTTAGTAAGACTATTAGCAGCAGGATTCATCGGACCCATGACTACTCGAGTGGATATCAAACATAGTTCTAGTAAAGAAGAAGCTTGTTGGAAGAATAATTTTTACAAACTTTCGAGACATCAAAAAGGCATGTCCAAAAGATGATTTTCCCTTACCTAACATTGACATGATTTTCGATTCGACTGCAGGCTATGAAATGCTATCCCTTATGGATGGCTTTTGGGCTATAACCAAATTAAGATAGCAGAGGAATATCAACATAAGATGGCCTTTACAACCCCTTGGGGAACATTCTATTATCAAGTAATGCCCTTCGGCCTCAAAATGTCAACGCAACTTATCAAAGGGCAATGACCGTAATATTCCATGATATGCTTCATGACATCATGGAGGACTATGTGGACGATATATTAGGAAAATCAAAGACAAGAGAAGACCATCCTGAAGTATTAAGGTACATCTTTGAGTGGCTCGAGAATATAAGGTTAGACTAAATCCAAAGAAGTGTGTCTTCGAGGTATTTTTAGGAAAACTATTGGGTTTTATTGTATCAAGAAGAGGGATTGAGGTAGACCCAACCAAAGTAACTACTATTACTGAAATGCCTCCTCCTAAGAACATCAAACAAGCTGCGCATCTCAGTAAGGAAAATACAAGCCATCCACTGCTTTATCTCGCAACTTTGACAAATGTCATTCCTTCACCCATCTACTTAAGAAATATGTTGACTTCGTTTGGGGACCAGAGCAATAATAAGCCTTTTCCTTGCTCAAATAATACTTGGAAAATCCACCAGTCCTCATGCCTCCAACCCTAGGTGAATCACTTTTGTTATACATATCTACAACCCAATTTTTTATTAGTGCTTTGTTTTCTCAGTATGACCTAAGACAAAAGGAAAAAGTAATTTACTATTTTAATCATACCCTAATTTCATATGAGTGCAACTATCCCCAAATCGAAAAAGATTGTTTGGCTGTAGTTTTTACCTTCCAAAAACTTCACCATTACCTGTTGAATAACAAAACCAAGCTTATATCCAAGGTTGACCCACTTAAATATCTATTGCCAAAACATGCCCTCACTAGTAGGATGACTAATTGGATCATCTTACTCAATGAATTTTACATTGAGTATGTACATCAAAAGTCAATGAAAGGACAAAGTGCTCACCGACCAATCGGCGTGAAGCACCCTTACGAAATAGAGCAGCCTGTGAGTTTGGATCTACCTGACACATCATTGATTTATATTGAAGAATATGTTATGTGGCAAGTACATTTTGATGGATCGTTTACTTTCCATGGTTCGGGGGTAGGTGTAGTGCTAATCACTCCTTCAGGAGACCCCATACCATAAGCTTTCTGTCTTGGCTTTCCTTGCACAAATAACATTGCGAGAATATGAGGCACTCATTGCTGGAATGAAGCTGGCTATAAAATGGAATATCCACCACCTTAAGGTCATTGGCGATTGATCAATGGAAAAGTGACAAGCGAGCGTGGGAATCTACAAGTAACTCTTCCTCGCACCCGACCTCTCGAGGTCGTGCGAAATAGCCGGTGGGGATGTAATACGTGTGGGATGCAGTAAACTAGTTAGGCAATCGATGTCTTCGACGTGCACTAGTGGAAACCGTGAATATAAGGCAAAGAAGGCCCTCTAACTTTGAACTAGTGTGATAGATCGATCAACAAGGATGACTGCTTGAAGGCTCCAATCAATATCGAGCTCTGGCGTGATTCGGTCTATGGGTTATGGGATACGCGGAAAATGACCTGGGATAGTTTCGTATATGTCTCCAGATAGGGTCATAGGGTGGATGATGGGTATAGTGGACTCTACGGGTGATTATCTGGTCTAGTCTAGAATTCCTTAGCTATATTAGCTGCTATGTCTAACAAGGATAACTGTTCGATGATGATAGGTGGAAGTGGAGTAGATCTGAATACTAGTGTGCGTAAGCCAACATCTATATCTAATTCACCTGTGGGTTCATTGGGCTGTGGGATTTGTGGGTCACAACCGTAGATTTGTGGTTGTTGTGGACCTGCTATGGTCATGTGCGGAATCAGTCCCTAACCCCTAGTATCTAATAGTCATATGCTTTTTCAGTCTTTATATTCAGAATAAATAGTTGTGCGATCTTCTCAGAGTATCTCACAGGTGTTTGTGCATCTTGAATTCTTAAGCTAGTATCTATGTCTGTGAGAGTATCTCATGTGTCTGATTGTGGGACCAAAGGATCACAACCGAACGTTTGCTCTCTTTCAAGCCCTTCTACAGTCATGTGGATTTTTATCTAGGATAATCTGTAGTTTGGCTGATTTGACCAAAACGTATGCGCTTGGTCGTCTTCTATGTTTAACCTACTCAACTGTGAGCTGATCTGTTGTAAATCTATTGTTTTTCGAAAGACTTGGATTCTAAGATTCGATCTATATCGATTATTGTTGTGACGAGATTGGGTTGAGGCACGATTGGCTCGAATATGTATTCTCTCGGGTTCATTAGGTCCCGTGATTGTCATAAAAAAGCAACAATGTAAATCTAATTGCAGAAAGTAAAATTAACTATGTGAAGTATATCTATAGCATATATAACTTCTCTATTTTTGTATTTTTCGATGAACTATTTGAACGAAATTGAAAGAGCAACTTTTCTTATATATATAGGAATTGATAGCTAAACTAATAATGAACTAAAACAAACAAAGCAACCGAGTATAGCTACTTGTCTGTGCAATTGTGAGCCTATTCTAAATAATGAAATAACTGATCTAATCTATTTGAAAGACTCTCAATCCTACCTCAGAAGTGAGGAGTGAATCATAGTTTCTCAGAAACTATCAATCCCCATAGCTTCCCTGGCAATATCGACAGTAAAATTAACTGAAATGGAATGATTGGCTACTTTATTTGATATGCTTCTAACTAGAATTTTGAAAGCTAGAACCTGGATTCTGTAGAATAGTGGCGAATCCGATGGTGTGTGTGGCTTTGTCCCCTCAGTGTGATCTCCTCGTTCCTTTGTGTTCACGTGGATCCAGAAAAGTGTGTAATGCTAGCATCAATAGAAGTAGATATTGGAACAAAGGCAACTTAGGATACAGACTGAATATAATGCGAGTAGGAGAGAGATAGCGCAAGAGTACAGAGCTTGGCTTATGCAATTCCTAGTGGGATTTATTGTGAGTCATGCAACATAAAACGTCCAGAACCTGAAACTATCCTATTTGATGAGTAAAACCTGCAACTTTAATGGCTTCCTATTGAAAATTAAACTGTTCTACCTTAATGGACTGCATGAAGTAATGACAACACTTGCACAAGATGGATATGTGGCTTTCTAATAGCAAAATAACACTAACTAAGCATGCAATGAACAAAACTATGAATCCTAAGCAAAATGAAATACTGAACTACTGAAATGAGAAATTGAGAGGAAATTTTGAGGGATCATTTGCTTGAGCACAAGCCAACTATTTATAGCATTTCCATTTACCCAAAGGTAAAAACCAAATTGATTTCTTAAACCATAAACAATGCTAAAACACTATTCCAGGGAACCAGAATCATTAATGCAAGCCAAAGGCGGTGAAAAAAGTTGGTAAACGTTGAAAAATTACGTGAGTCACGTTAAAAGAGCATTCTGGAAAATGCATGAAGGACCGCCGCCCTGAGCAGGGTGGCGGTTACAGACCGCCGCCAAATCTGGATCGGGTGGCGGTCACGAGACCGCCGCCGGCCGGGGTGGCAATTTCAGAATCGAAAGACAAAACGCAAAGAACAAAGAGGAAAAGAGAACAACAAAGTGACAAAGGGGCTAAGCGGGGCATGTGGGATGTTAACGCATACTTGGGGAGCTTTTCTAGATCCCGAACACCTTGCGAGGAGACCTGTATCATCATTCGGGCATGTGTTACGTTGTTCCGACGGTGCAACACCCTACAATTTTGGGTACATACATATTGCCTCCTCGGAGAAGCATTTTAGCCATGAAGAGGTGTAAAATGGTGGGTCTAAGTATGGCGGTCCCGAAATGGGAAGTTAGAATTTATACCTTATACGTCCGTGTGTTGGAATGACACCATCCGAAATTCCCGCTACCTACAAAATGAAAAGAGAACTCAAGTGCAGATAGAAAAAATAGATCGAAAAATAAATACTAAAATAATATGAAATGAGGACGTACCATTTGTGCGGGGATAAGAACTTACCTCTGTCGGTGCTCCAGACCTACGGAAAAGGGCATTCAAAACAAGTCAGGTTGCTATATATGTAAAAGTGGGCCCATTTTCCTATTCATTTGCGCGTGTCGATTTGGTTGATTTTGAGCTCTGGGACCCACGATGACGGTTTCTCACGAGTAGAGTCAAAACGTTCGTGACGAGATAGTGATCATGCCTGCGAGCGGAACATCGACCTGCGAGATCACAAGTTAGTTTTTCTCAATTTACCGTTTTTACCCCCAAAATTTTAAAATGCTAAAATCTTTGTCGTGGGGGGGTTATTTTTGAAAATGTTAGTTTTAATAGGTCTATCTAGGGGGGACACCTACCTGGTAGGCTTTGTTTTAGTTAAAATAGTATTTTTTTTGTGTTTTTAGGCCTTTTTAGGGTACAAAGCCCGCGTGGGTTTTCAGGACACGACCGCCGCCCTATTCAGGGCGGCGGTTACAAGACCGCCGCTTTAACCCGAACCCGCCGCCTACTCGGTGCGGCGGTTCTTCGCGTAATGCCAAAGAAACACTTGTTTGAAATTGTTTTTGTGTTTTTTTAGCATTTTTATGTGTTTTTATGATTTTCTAATGTCATTCGGATGCTAACTTGCTCTGTTTTGTGTTTTTGGGTGTATGCAAAGCGAGGGAGGAGTACATTCGATGGAGTCAAGAGAGAGAGAGAGTGTGACTGGCTCCTAACAATATTAGATGCCCTTTCGCAGGATGAGGAGGACACTCTTCAGAGGGCCGGTATACTGCGTATATCACGCGTCCCACATGTTGCACCTTTGTCCATCACATACTTTGTGACTTATTTTCTTATCAGGATGTTGATCGGAACACCTTCCAATTACTGGGGTCCGAGATGAGTGGACCATCACTTTGGAGGATGTTTACCGTATCCTAGGGGTCCCGATCATCGGGAGACGTCTTACTCTTGAGACAAAGAGTTCACTCACCTTCATATATGTCTCATTCATAGACCTTGTTATATCGCCGGCACATCCGGTCAAAGCATAGACTCTGTGTCGTTGTTCAAAGATCTAACCTAGCTTCATCTAGGATTTCTAGTTGGGAAAGATGTGCTTCTCTGTAAGCGTCTTCGTCTAGAATCCCTTGTAATGAGATACAGAGACTGGGTATTTCAACCTCAAGCGAGAGAACTGCTTTTGCCCCGAATACTAGCGAGAAAGGAGTCGCTCCTATTGGTGTTCTTATCAAGGTTCGGTGGGCCCATAAGGCCAGATATAACTTTAAATGCCAATCTTGTTTGTTTTCTTTCACCGTTTTAAGAAGAATGGCTTTTAATGTTTTGTTTGTCGCTTCAGCTTGTCTGTTGGCTTGAGGGTAATACAAGGAGGCTGTATGATGGCTTATTTTAAACTTATTGCACAATTCGTGAACTTTGTCATTCTTAAAAGAAGTCCCATTATCTGAGATAATGATTTGCAGGACACCGTACCTGCAAATGATTTGGTTCAAAATGAACTTGGTGATTACAGAACCCGACACAGTAGTAAGAGGCATGGCCTCTACCCACTTGGTAAAATATTTGGTGGCCGTGATTATGAAATTATGGCCATCTGTAGACGAGGGAGAGAATTTCCCTATCAAATCTAGGCCCCACATAGAAAAGGGCCATGGAGTAGCGATTGGTTGTAGAACTTGTGTTGGCATGTGGATCTCGTGGGAGACTTCTTGGCACTTATGACACCTTCGTACAAACTCTCTTTGCGTCGTGTTCTAGAGTAGGCCAGAAATAGCCCATTCGATGTATTTTACGAGCAGTGGCATGGCCACCGAAGTGGCCTCCACATATTCCACTATGAGATTCGTGGAGAATCTTCTTAGATTCTTCTATGTCGACACATCTTAGAAGCATTCCATCGAATGCTTTACGATAGAGTACCGCTCTATAATGATGTATTTAGCTACAATAATGCGTAACCGCCTTCTTTGTTGTGGTGTAGCACCTTCTGGATACGTATGGTCCATGATATACTTAATAATATCAGTATACCAAGGACACTCAAAGATAGGAGGTCTGGTTTCGATGTAGTATACGCATTCATCAGGAAAGTCCAGACCCACTAGATTGCCTCCGTCTAATGGGTTATCAACTAACCAATATGTGATAATTTGTCCCTTAACAGACTTCTGATTTACGAATGTTAACTCAAATTCACCCGTTAAGGTTATAAAGCATCCAACCTTTTTAGACAAGGACCCTTGCGTGAGGAAGGTTCGTAAATGCTCTATCTTTACAATGACCCTTGTTTCTTAATTTAGCATGTAATGTCTTAAGCGTTTGGTTGCAAAGACTATGGCAAGGCATTCTCATTCTGCTTGTGTGTAACGTGTTTCATAGTTGAGAAATGTTCAACTAATGAAATAGGTCGCACTTTCTCTTTTGTTATCGTCTTCTTGAGCCAGCATACAGGCTAGCGAGACATTGGTAACTCGCGAATATAAAATTAACGGGCGGTCTGGCTTAGGTGGCATTAGCATAGGTGGTGATAATAAGAAACACTTAACTGCGTTGAAAGCTTCATTGTAGTCTTCAGTCCAATCAATACTATAATCTTTCTTGAGTAGATTGTTGATCGGATGAATGGCGAAACTTAAATCTGGGATTTATCTCCGGATTGCACTGAGTTTTCCAAGAAATGACTTGATTCCAGATTCATCTAAGGGTGGGATCATTTCAAGAACAACCCAGATTTTGGCTGGGTCAACATCGATTCCTCGTGACGATATAATGTAACCTAGGAGCTTCCCTCTTGTTACACGAAAGACACATTTTTCTGGATTCAGCGTGACTCGTATTCTATTAGACGTGAAAGAATAATGCGGAGTACTTCCGGGTGATCACAATGCTTTTTGGCCTTGGCCAACAAGTCATCTACATATGATTCCACAATTTTATGAATAAGATCATGAAATATATACATCATAGCCCATTGGTATGTAGCACCAGCGTTCTTGAGACCGAATGGCATAACAACATAGCAATAGGTTCCCCAAGGAGTTATAAATGTGGTTTTAGCTTGATCTTGTTTGGATATTCTGATTTGATTGTATCCGGAGAATCCATCCATGAGAGAAAAAAGCTCAAATCCAGCTGTTGCGTCAAAAATGACATCTATGGATGGTAATGGGAAGTCGTCTTTAGGACATGCCTTGTTAATGTCTCAGAAGTCTATGTAGATGCGTATCTTCCCATTCTTTTTAGAACGGGAACGATATTAGATACCCACTGAGAGTAATCGACTGGTTTGATGAATCCTACTTGGAGGAGTTTCATTACCTCCTCTTTCACCATGAGAGCTACCTTGGGTTTCATTGGTCTCGATTTTTGTTTAATCGGCTTTGCATCTGGTTTAATGACGAGGTTATGTACCGCAATGTGTGGTGTAAACCCTGTCATTTCCTTATAATTAAATGCAAAATCCTTCTGATGTTCCTCGAGGATTTGAGTGTGTATTTCTACTTCCGATGGAGTTAATGAGGATCGTAACTTCAATACCCTTGGTTCATCCTCTGTTCCGATGTTAATATCGATTGTTTCTTCGATTAAAGAAGCGTTACCCTCTTCAAACTCAGGCGGGGCTAGAGGTAGTTCCAGATCATCTCCATTCTCGACTGTGTATATGTTGAGTTCCTTTTGTGGGGAAGCTCTGTCATGGGATTTCCGAAGTAGGAAGATGAATGTGGGATTAAGGATAGATCTACTGCGTGATCGGTGAGATGTAACGCTGCATAGGCATTTAAGTAATTCAGAGTGGTTATATCACTATCAATGTGGTCTAGGATAGTAGATTTGTTTTCATTTCTGTTTGTTAAAAGAGGATTTGTCATTGTTTTTACTAGTGGTTCAGTACGAAGGGATACCATGAAATGGGTATCTTCCAACTCACTGTTTGGAGTGAATCGTGACGCTGAGGTTGCTATTGAATCAGCGAGAAGATTTTGTTCTCACGGGATTGCTTCAATTGATATGAAGTCAAACTCCTTGCTTAAATTTAATACAGCTGCTTTGTAGAGCTGTAAGTGTTCGAATTTGGTTTCATACACCTCAGTGACTTGGTTTGCTACTAATTGTGAGTCTCCTAACACCCTGATGTTATTAACACCGATCCTATTAGCTAAGACGAGGCCAAGGAGGAGGGCTTCGTACTCAGTGCCGTTGTTTGTACATTTGAAATTTATTTTAAAGGTAAATGGTAGGAATTTTCCTCGGGAGAAGTAAAGATTACACCCGCCCTGACTCCAGAATAACAACATTTAGCTCCATTGAAATGGAGAGTCCAATACTTGGTTGGGAATATGGGCGTTGGAATATTTGTTGTGTTAACATCTTCTACCTCTACCATGCGAGATCCACTGTTGAAGAGAACCAACACCTGGGTGTATCCCATGCCTACAGAATCAAATGGTAGGGACATTGGTAGATCCTGTTCTAAGAATTCAACAATTTTTGCAGTAGTTCCCAATGATATTGTTTCTACAATATTTGCCTCATCCTTGAGGGCTGGGATCATCTTGACTAGGCTCATAGTCTCAAGATCTGTCGTAGGTACCAAATTTTCTTCCGGTTTTGCGTCGGTGGGTTTATTAAGTTGGTTTGTTAGGAGTTCAAACTCCGAGTGCACACCTGGTCTTTTCTTTAAGTCAGCCAGGTCTATATCGAATGGTTTTGGATCACCTTTGGCTACGAATATCTTTCCTAAGTTTAAAAACCTTACTTCTTGAAATAACGTAGAAGGGATTGCCTTCATACGGTGTATCCATGGTCGGCCGAGGATCATATTATAGTTCGTTTCCGATCTATAATATAAAACTCAGTCAGGATTGTTTTGGGTCCTAAGGTGACCGATAGTATTATAGTTCCAATCGATGTGGCCTTAAGGCTATCATAACCTCTTAGTGCGTTTCGAGTCGTGGAACAATTCATTTCTCCATACCTTAGCTTTTGAAGGAAAGAGAAGGGGACTATGTTAACTGCTGCCCTATCATCAACCATTGCACGTTTAACGTAATTGTTATAAACCCAGACTTGTAAATGTAAGGCTGGATCACCTCGGCGTGCAATCTCAGCGTCTGTTGGCATTTTGTTTATTTCGAATATGAATTCGGTATCCCTATCCGGCTGCCCCGGAGGGTGGATATCAAAGTCTATATGGTTTACCTATGTTTCGGGAGGTGGAGTGATGTTAATTAGATGACCTAAACCTAATGCCTCTAAAAGAGCAGCCCTGTGGGTAGGAGAATTCTTTAGTAAGTCCAAAAAAGAAATGTGCGAGAAGGTTTTTGTTAGATCACTAATTAAATCGTAGGCACCCACGGGTTTTACTAATATTTGTTGGATATTGTCTGTCTCCAACAGTGGCTTGGACTCAGCTAAGAGGAATACTCTCGTGTCCTTGTTACAGCCTCTACGGGTAGTTCGGTGTCTAACTCAACTAAGCCGACTATCTTAGGTCGTGGTTGACTTCCTAATTGTGGCGCAACTAATGGATTTAGTGAAGTTGAGGCTTCATGATCGTTGTTTCCTATCATTACACCCTTGTTTTTCCCATTCGGATTTAGCTTGTTGTTGTTGTGATTTGGGAGCGGATCATTGAAGATCTTGAGGGGTGTATTTTGCGGGGAAACTGCCCCTGTAAAAGTATTTGGTGCTGGTGACGCAGGATCTGCCAAGAACATATCTATGAAAAGCTATTTTTGTTCCTCTGGAAAACGTTGTATGAACTTATTGTAGTCACAACATGTTCTAGTGTCATGGCCCCAAATTTTGTGGAAACCACAATACGAGTTAGGATTGTAATTCCTAGTTTGTTGGCTTGGTGTATATTGTGGCCCAAAATTATGATCAAACCGTTTCCTATTAGGATTAAAGTTTTGCATTTGTTGTTTTTGGTCTTGGTTCTGGTTTTGATATCTAGTTGAGTTTTGGCTTGGACCCTATGTAGGGTTTCGCCGTTATTGTTGTTGTTGTTGTTGTTGTGGATGATTAAAATCCACTGCATTAATTGTTGGGGTAAAGTTGTTGTTTCGTTGGTTGTTTATTAGCGGTGGAGTATTCACAACATTTACCTTTTTAGCCTGATCGGTTACCCCATCTGTTGTCACTCCACAATTCTTATTGAGGATTTTAGGTCCTTGATTGACATTTGTGGTAGTAGGATAAGCTGTAGTATTCTGGTTGGAGGTGATTAACCTCCCGTTCGCTCCATATGTCTTGCGACCGCTATCAATTGCCACTTGATCTATTCGGAGAGTGCTCTCAAGTACTTCATCGTAAGTCCTTAGTGGGAACTTCTGGACTTCTTCCTTTACTTCTCTACTGAGAGAATGAAGGAATAAATTGCATAGTTCCATTTGGTCCATATTTGGAGCCTTTGGATGAAGAATAAAGAAGCGTACGCCACCCTCTGGATGAAATGGGTGACAGATTCATTGTGTTCCCGCTAATGTGCAAGAATTCCCGATTTCTATTCTTAGTAGTTTATTCATGTCAAATACTTTAATGAACTCTGAAACGAGTTGTTTAAACGAGTGGATGGAAGCCTCAGGTATTCTATAATATCAATCGAGAGTGATGCCTTCCAAGGTTTTGGGGAATATTTTAGCAACAACCCCATCCCAAGGGAGTAGTTCTCGAATGGTTGTGGCGTAAGCCTTGATATGTGCATTCAGATCTCCCTCACCTTTGTATTTGGGAAAATCGGGAAGAGGTCTTGGAAGCATGACGCTTCGTATGGTGAAATCTAAGGGCTCTTTCAAATATTCTGAATAAGTTCCTATCGCATAGGTTTCGACCATTGATGGTGCTTGCTAAGGGGGCGATGGTGGAATGATTTGTTGATATGGCATAGCGTATGCATTGGCAGGGGCATAAGGAAACCCCTGTGTTTGAGCAGCCATGTCGAGAGGAGAACATATCCCCTTGTGGTGATTTGGAGTACATGTTTAAGTATGAAGGGGTATTGTCCAGGAATGGATTATTTTGTACTAGACTGGGAGGTATCGGAACGGTGTTAGAAATGGTAGTTCTAGTTGGCGTTTGTTGTGAATACTGAGGAGGTATGCCCAACGTGCCTATTCCTGTGAGTAGGTCTACTTGGCTAGGATAGTGTAGAGGATTGGAATTTCCGCCTGCATAAATTGCAAATTTTGACTTGCTTGGGCAAGTTCTAATCCCCTAACTTTTTCTACTAAAGTTGAAATGACCTCATTTGGTGAAGTCACGATATTTTGCCTTAGTGGCGTTTGTTGCATATCCTGATGTTGTATAGGCCTGTGATACCCTGCTATGAACTGATCGTTGCCCTGCCAAGTTTCCCCAAGGGCATTTCCTATGTGTAGTGGCATGGAGGTATTTTCTTGAAAAGAGACCTCGGGTCATATTTGTAAACTCCCTATGGGTGGGTACATACTCTGAGAGCGTTGCTCATTTCTAGCATAACGTACTGAATGTTCATCATCTAAAACCAGGTATGGGTCTGATTGTCTACTAATTTGTGGTCTAAGCAAGACTGAGGAGACGAACCAGATTCTCGGTGAACGTCATATTGTTCGAAACGAAAGCTCTGTTTGTTGTGTTTGAGCGAGTGATCCAACTCCTCTATTTGGAAGGATGAGCTATATATAGTCCATGGAGATAGAGTTTGTGTTGACATTTGGTTAGTTGAGTAGTTCTCACCCCATACCGAGAGTGAGGGTGATGATTGTCTATTCGGTTGAGCGTAGTATGTCTCAAGACGTAAGAGAGGTCTCGCCATATGCATCGAAACCCGACATATTCGGGGTATATGAATACCCGAGAATAATGGGAAGGAGCGAAGGTGGAAGAAATAGGTAACAAAGAAAAAAGTCTTTGTGTTTTTCACGTTGGGTTCACCAATTTTGTACGATGGAAATGTGACAAGCGAGCGTGGGAATCTACAAGTAACTCTTCCTCACACCCAACCTCCCGAGGTCGCACAGAGATAGCCTGGTGGGGATGTAATACATGTGGGATGCAGACAAACTAGTTAGGCAATCGATGTCTTTGACGTGCACTAGTGGAAACCGTGAATATAAGGCAAAGAAGGCCCTCCTAACTCGAGGCGGGTGTGATAGATCGATCAACAAGGATGACCGCAAGGCTCCAATCAATATCGAGCTCTGGCGTGATTCGGTCTATGGGTTGTGGGATACGCGGAAAATGACCTGGGATAGTTTCGTATATGTCTCCAGACAGGGTCATAGGGTGGATGATGGGTAGAGTGGACTCTACGGGTGATTATCCGGTCTAGTCCAGAATTCCTTAGCTATATTAGCTGCTATGTCTAACAAGGATAACTGTTCGATGATGATAGGTGGAAGTGGAGTAGATCGAATACTAGTGTGCGTAAGCAAACATCTATATATCGATTCACTTGTGGGTTCATTGGGTACCGTGGGATTTGTGGGGTCACAACCGTAGATTCGTGGTTGTTGTGGACTCGCTTATGGTCATGTGCGGAATCAGTCCCCTAACCCTAGTATCTAATAGTCATATGCTTTTTTAGTCTCTATATTCGAATAAATAGTTGTGCGATCTTCTCGAGTATCACAAAGGTGTTTGTGCAACTTGAATTCTTAAGCTAGTATCTATGTCGTGAGAGTATCTCATGTGTGTCATTGTGGGACCAAAGGATCACAACCGAATGTTTTCTCTCTTTCAAGCCCTTCTACAGTCATGTGGATATTTATCTAGGATAATCTGTAGTTTGGCTGATTTGACCAAAACGTATGCGCTTGGTCGTCTTCTATGTTTAACCTACTCAACTGTGAGCTGATCTGTTGCAAATCTGTTGTTGTTCGAAAGACTTGGATTCTAAGATTCGATCTATATCGGTTAGACGAGATTGGGTTGAGGCACGATTGGCTCGAATATGTATTCTCTGGGTTCCTTAGGTCCCGTGATTGTCATACAAAAGCAACAATGTAAATCTAATTGCAGCAAAGTAAAATTAACTATGTGAAGTATATCTATAGCATATATAACTTCTCTATTTTTGTATTTTTCTGATGAACTATTTGAACGATTTTTTTTTATTATTGGCAAATAGTTTTTTGAAAGGGACTATACCCTTGAGAACAAAATATGGCCTAGGAGCCAGAATAGCAGTGTGAACCAGAAAGAAAAGGATCAAAATCCAAGTGTTACAATGAAGCTCGAAGTAGCCTAAAAACAGCTACCCAAACGAGACAAAACAACAAAATTACTGCAAAAAAGCAGTAGAGAGACCGCAAAAAAATAGCATAAAAACATACAAGAACAACAAAAGCAACTACAACTACTTCTTGGCAGCTTTGTCAATGTTGGTCTTGATATTCTTCCAGGAGTGGAACATACCCAAAGTTGTCATGTGGGCAGCATCAGTATTATCCAGCTGCTCAATGGTCCTTTTGCTTTCCTTTTCGTTACCCCAAAGTGTAGCCGGAACACCGCTGAGGTTGGAGACACTTTTGACATGTTGTTCGATGAACTCCTCAATCGCCCTAAAGATGGCCATGTTGTAATCATGTCGAGTTTTGGCCTTCCCTAAACGGAAGTCTAAGGAGGTCAGCTTCTTGTAGATATCACCAATCTGGCTGCTATCAAAATCCTCCTCCTCCTTTTTTCTCTTGCCTTTCTGTTTAGCCAAGTTCTTAACCTCATCCTTCAGCAGTTTCATATCAGCCTCTAAGGCATCCAACCTTTTTGAAGAACTTTCCATATGCACATCCGAGGGGACTGGCACTACTGATATTCAGAAGGTCATGTGCAATTTCAATTTCATGAGGCCCCTTCTCCACAGCAAGAGTCTCAAGGTTAAGCTTTCTAGAGGCCCTGGTAACCGGTCTTCTAGAGGTAGAGGCGAGGTGGGTGGCGGGAGCAACAGTAGGGGGAATGGAAGGAGAAGCTTGGACAGCCGGCAGGGGGGTGACTGCAGCGGTGGCGGGGGCAGATGGAGAAACAGGGCTGGCAGCAGTAGAGAGCCGGCAGAGGGGGAACCGAGCTAGGAGAGGAAGGGAGACCAGGGTACTTAAGAAGACAGCATTTATGGAGCAACAAAATAAGCCCTTGGTGTAAGGGAACCACCGGGTATGCTTCTGAAACTCCAAAATGGAGCGTTCAAGAGAGTTCAGCAAGTAATGGGGAAAACAAACCAAACGATTCCTACGGAAGTGGTTAAGAAAGATAAGATGTTTAGCAGGAACAGTGACAAACCTACCTTCCAAGGAGATGAACCGTATCATCATGTGAGTAACCTCATCATAGGGCAGAGGAATCGAGCTAACAAGCAGGCCCGCTGTAACATATATTAGCTTCTCAGATCCTTCCACAAATCTCCTCTCTTCAGCATCTCTGTCGACCCTTTTGTTAAAGAAACGGTATCCTTCCAAACTAAGGCCGGTCGCTTCAGCAACAAGTTCTTCATTGACCAAGATCTTCTGCCCCCATAATCAACAGTCCGCTCCTTCCATTCCTTTGCAAAATGCACAGAAATGCTTTGATCATGCCCCTGAACCTTCTCCATGAAGTTGGTAATGCCACCCTTGCTGAGAATGCTCCATAGCTCAAAATTATCCTTCCAGTCTCGGGTCCGCACTTGGCTCAATTTGGCAGGGAGGTCCCCCCATCTTCTCTGTGCTTAACTGATTGCAACAAATTCCCAAATTCTTGTGAGCGCTGAGAACCCGTCCGCTTCTTGCTATTGTAATCCGCACAAGATTGGAAATGAGAGCCGTTGCTTTTCCCACGAATGGCTGCATGTGTCTGCTGAACTGAGCCTGCGTGGAAAATCACATGTGGGAATAGCCCGCTCCCTGTCATCAATCACATTACTACTATCTTTGGTTTCCGTGTAGCTTTGTATCCGGCTTTTAGCAGTCGCAATGCAGCCCGCATGCGCGATTTTCAAATCAATGTAACTCCACTTGGAGTTCCCCATATATTTCACACTAACATGTTTATTTGACATGATTTGCATCATCATATTCATTAAGTTAATACGTGTGGGAGTATTATTGATGCTGATCCACACCCAAAGATCATGACTCAGCTCTAGATATTGTTTGCGTATAGAAATCCGCATGAATGCTGTTATGGAGCTGCTTAGGGATGCTATTATTATCCCAAACAGTGAGGTTAACATTAATGCCATAATTAGCTAGCGCATCCGCCAATTTATTACCCTCCCTGTAAGTATGCATGATCCTGATGTTATTGAAAGTATGACTAATACTTATGGACTCTGAGATAAAATCCTTAATGCTCCAACTAGGAGATGAGCACTGTTTAAGAAGATTAATGACATTCAGGGAGTCCCCTTCAATAATGAGGTTCTGAATATTTTGAGTCTGGGCAATTCTCAGGCCCCATAGTGCAGATAATGCTTCAAAAAATGATTAGTTTGAATTCCCATTTTCCCAAACATACGCAGCAATCAGATTACCTTTATGATCCCGTATCGCTCCTCCTCCTGCCGCTATCCCAGGGTTTCCCTTAGAGGCCCCATCAAAGTTCAACTTATACCAATTAAAATCAGGAGGATGCCATTTGATCGAAGATCTATCAATGCTATTCCGGGATTGCTCCGACTGTTGATAGTTCCAATCTGCCAATTGGATAAGATGTATTCTTCATTCTCTGGATATCTCTTGTTCTTGGGGGGTTTAAATCTAGCAATATTTTCTTTGATACCATTAGAAATTTTACCAATACTAAGTTTATAGTTTTGCTTCTTATTTCTGAAGATAATATCATTTCTATCCTTCCATATCCTCCAGATTAAATGAGGGATGACCAGCTTCCAGATCCTTTTAACAACACAATGCCTGAAGGGTGGGTTCCATTGAGTCCAAAGCTGATTAAGATCCTTCGGCAACACCCAGAGAGCTTCAAATTTAGAGAGGGCAAAACTCCATATTCTGGTGGCATAATCACAATGCATGAACAGGTGGCTGATATCCTCAGATTCATTCTTACAAAGATGGCATCTATTAGGAATTATAAATCCTCTTCTCATCAGGTTGTCAGTGGTAAGAATCCTACCTCTGATAGCCAGCCAAAGGAAAAAATTTATTTTGGGAGTTAATTCAGACATCCATATCTTGTTCCAATTGAACTCTGTTTGACTATTATGGAAGAAATTATTATATCCAGATTTGACAGAGTAATTCCCATCATCGGAATTATTCCATACCAGCTCATCCTTGGAATCCAGCTGACTTAATGGAATAAGGTCTAATTGATCTTGAAGGGAGGAAGTAATTTGTTTCAGATCAATTCTCTCCACAGTAAGTTTTTTCCAATACTTGCTGGTACCATTTCCTTCAATATAGTCCTTGATTTTAATGCCATACTTGCTTATGAGACTGTCCTTAACCGCCCCAAATCTATCCATGAGATTGCCATTAAACCAATTATCCTCCCAGAAGCATATGTCCCTACCATCCCCCACTTTCCATTTACTGCCCTGCTTGATGAAATTTCTGCTCTTGACCAGATTATTCCAAAAAATGGAACCATAGGGGAGGTGCTCATCTTGAAGATAAGAATACACAGCTTGATGATTTAAATATTTTGCTTTGATTAAATCAATCCAGGGTTGTTTCTCAGACAACATTCTCCAGCCCATTTTAGCAATGAGGGCCTCATTCATTCTCTCAATATCTTTTATACCCAGACCACCCATAAACTTTGGGTGCAAACCTTATCCCAAGCCACTAAGTGAAATTTGAACTTCTCTTCCATGCCTTGCCATAATTTTTTTTTGAATCCTTTCAATTTTATCTCTGAAGGAAGATGGGATCTTGAAGAGTGACATGACATAGATGGGCAGATTTTGAAGAGTACTTTTAATGAGCAGGCACTTACCAGCACTAGATAAAGTGGCTCCTTTCCAACCAGCCATTTTTTTTTGGAATCTCTCCAATAAATCATCCCACACCTTGTAAGAGACTTTCCTAGTGCCGAGAGGGAGGCCCAAGTAAGTGGCTGGAAGAGCACTTATTTTACAGCCCAGAATTTTAGCAATTTTGAGCTGCCTTTCCTCAGGAGTGTTGAAAAAGAATATGGTACTTTTATCATAATTAATCTCTTGCCCAGAAGTAGATTCATAGAGCATAGTAAAGCCTTGATAGCCTTAGCTTCAATGACTGACGCCAGAAGAAGAAGGATAGTGTCGTCCACAAATTGCTGATGGGAGACAACTTGGCTGATGGAAGTGGGCTTAGAGCCATTTAAAAGCCCGTCTTTAACCGCTTTGCCAATAGTTCTACTAAGGCTGTCAGCCAAAAGAATGAAGAGTAAGGGGGAGATAGGGTCCCCTTGTCTAAGTCCTCTGCTGCTAGTGAAAAAACCCACAGGCTCACCATTAACAACCACAGAGAATCTGGCCGTAGAGATACAAGCCTTAATAATTCTTCTAAATTTTTCCGAAACCCAAATTTAGTTAAAACTTTGTCAAGGAAAACCCAAGAGACCTTGTCAAAAGCTTTATTCATATCAAGCTTAAGGACCATATTTGCCTTTTTATTATTTTCCATGGAATGTATGGTCTCGTGAACCATAATCACTCCGTCTTGTATAATCCTGCCTTTGATGAAGCCACTCTGCTGCCTTGAGATGAGATCATTCATAATGAGCTGAAGTCTAGTAGTAATAATTTTGGTAAAAATTCTATATATGGCATTCACAAGACTGATAGGTCTGAAGTCCTTGAAATCTTTAGCATCCATTTTTTTAGGAGCCAGCACAATGTGAGTGTTGTTAAGCTCTTTTAAAAGATTTCCCGTTCTATAGAATTCATTCACCGCTCTGAGAAGATCCTCCAAATAGATTTCCCAGAATTTCTGGAAAAAATTTATAGAGAACCCATCCGGACCAGGAGCCTTGTCTCCCTCTAAAGCAAAAACAACTTTTTGTAGCTCTTCAAGCGTGACCGCTTTGGTGATACTTCTGAATTTCTGATCTTCAATTTTATTTTGGGGAATGGCCTCCAACATAAAGGAAATAGCTTCAGAGTTGATGATATTCCTCTCTTCAAGAAGTTTTTTATAAAAATCAAGCGCTTCTTTCTTAATGCTATTGGGATCTTTAATGATATTTCGTTGTTTTTAGAGACTTCTAAGATCCTATTATAGGCTCTGTGCTTCAGAAGTAGTCATGTGAAAGAACTTCATGTTCCTGTCTCCCTCTTTGAGCCAAATAGCTCTAGATTTAAGGCGCCATAAAGATTCCTCTCTGCTGCAGATCGTATGCAACTCTGAAAGAATATTCTTTTCATTTACTTCATCTTCAGCCGATCTCCCCATAGTATCCATTTTTAATTCCAGATCCTGAAGCTTTTGTTTTAACTTTTTTTTTTTTCAAATACATTACCAAAAACGCTTTTATTCCAGATTTTGACTTGCTTTTTGACATTTTTGAGCTTTTGAACCAATCTAAATTGAGCAGTGCCTTCGCCATTCCATTCCCACCATTCTTTTATCTTGTCATAGATATTGTCATGCTCCATCCACATCTTTTCAAATTTGAATGAGCTTCTGGTGGGTTTAGTCCAATTGAGAAAATTTAAAGCAATCGGATTGTGATCCGATCCAACTCTGGGTAGGGAAGAGAGGTGGAAGTCTTGACTGAGAATCCAGCTCGCTGAAATTAGAGCCCTATCCAATCTCACCTGAATAAACTCCTTTCCCAACCTTCTATTATTCCAAGTGTATTTATTTCCATGAAGATCCACATCTAAGAGGTTATGTTCAGCAATAAAATCAGCAAAATCCTCCATACCAGTAGAAAAGTGGAGGTACCTCCAAACTTCTCACCTGGGTTTAGTGGGGAGTTGAAATCCCCCATAATAAGCCAGTTAGCAGAACAATATTGGTTTCTAAATGTTTTAAGGTCAGCCCAAAGCTTCCTTCTACCACTAACCGAATTAGGGGCATAGATGTTAGAAAGGATCCATTCACCCTTATTCTCAATAGTAACAAATTTAATTGCAAGATGATTAACATTAGCATTGAGAACCATACCAGTACAGTGTCTTTTATCCCAAAGAGTAGCCAGTCCTCCGGAAGCTCCCTGGGAGTCAACAGCCGCCATTTCAGAGTTATCCCAAAAATTCTTTTTAATAGTTTCAAGGGTCTTAGCTTTCATCTTAGTTTCTTGCAGAATCAAAATACTAGGATTACTGGAATCCCGTAACTCCTTGATGGTTCTCTGCTTGGAGTTTCCATTTAGGCCTCTGATGTTCCAAGAAATAATCTTCATTTGGAATGATTGGTGGTTGGAATTGCCTGATGGTTCAACTGACGCTGAACTCCATCTGCAATGTCCCTCTCCGTTCTTTTAGATCTAAGAGTCTTTTTAGAAGGTCTTCCTCTTTTTGTACTTCCTCCAAAGTCAGCTATTCGTCTAGCAGAAGATCTAGTTGTTCTGGATGTAGAGGTGTCCCAATTGTCTTTTTTCTTTTTTTATCACTGTAAAGTGATTCTGGGATCATTTCAAAACCTTTCATTCTTTTTTTCTTTTTTGAAATGACCATTGTGAATCCAGAATCTGGATCCTCCTTATCCATGATAGGCGTAACTTCTCCCTCTTCACGTTCTTTCTGAATCCTGTCAGGTGTGTGAGTAGCAGCTGATCTGGTGCTGAAACAAGCTGGCGAAACCGTTGTTATGTTGCTGGAACAAGGAAGTAGATCTGCATTACCATCTCCCCTAGGAGAGTTTTTCTTCAAAGGTTCTTTAAGAGCCATACAGTCCTTGTTCAAAGTTTCCTCAGTGATGCACAACTGATTATCTTTCTCGACTATCATACTACTCTGAAATTGCTCAATAGGGACTATATTAATCTTCATAGGGACTATATTTGAGCGAAATTTAAAGAGCAACTTTTTCGATATATCTAGGAATTGATAACTAAACTAATAACGAACTAAAACAAACAAAAAACCGAGTATAGCTACTTGTCCTGTGTAATTGTGAGCCTATTCTAAATAATGAAATAACTCGATCTAATCTATTTGGAAGACTCTTGATCCTACCTCGAAGTGAGGAGTGAATCATAGTTTCTCGAAACTATCAATCCCCATGACTTCACGGCAATATCGACAATAAAACTAAGCGAAATGGAATGATTGGCTACTTTATTTGATATGCTTCTAACTAGAATTTTGAAAAATAGAACACGGATTCTGCATAACGGTGGTGAATCGATGGTGTGTGTGCCTTTGTCCCCTCAGTGTGATCTCCTCGTTCCTTTGTGTTCACGTGGATCCGAGTAAAAGCATGTAATGCTAGCATCAATAGAAGTAGATATTAGAACAAAGGAAACTTAGGATACATACGAATACAATGCGAGTAGGAGAGAGATAGCGCAAGAGTACGAGCTTGGCCTATGTCACGATTCTAGCGGGATTTATCATGAGTCATGCAACATAAAACGTCCGAACATGAAACTATCCTATTGTGAGCGAGTAAAACTTGCAACTTTAATGGCTTCCTATTGAAAATTAAACTGTTTCTACCTTAATGGATCGCATGAAGTAATGACAACACTTGACAAGATGGATATGTGGCTTTCTAATAGCAAAATAACACTAACTAAGCATGCAATGAACAAAACTATGAATCCTAAGCAAAATGAAATCTTGAACTACTAAAATGAGAAATTGAGAGGAAAATTTGAGGGGCCATTTGCACGAGCACAAGCCAACTATTTATAGCATTTCCATTTACCCAAAGGTAAAACCAAATTGATCTCTTAAACCATAAACAATGCCAAAACACTATTCCAGGAACCGGAATCATTAATGCAAGCCAAAGGTAGTGAAAAAGTAGGTAAACGTTGAAAAATTACGTGAGTCACATTAAAAGAGCATTCGGAAAATGCGTGAAGGACCGCGCCCGAATCGGGTGGTAGTTTCAGAATCTTGAAAGACAAAACGCAAAGAATAGAGAGGAGAAGAGAACAACAAAGTGACAAAGGGGCTACGAGGGGCACACGGGATGTTAACTCATACTTGGGAGTTTTTCGGATCCCAAACACCTTGCGAGGAGACCTATATCATCATTGGGGCACGTGTTATGTTGTTACGTGGTGCAACACCCTACAATTTTGGGTACGTCATAAATGACCCATAACTAATTATCAAGAAAGTCAATGATGAGTACAAGGTCAAGGATGAAAACTCATCCCATATAGAAAGATGGTGGAAAATCTGAAAGAATATTTTGTTCACATCACCTTTGAAAAAATTCCAAGGGCACAAATTCAATCTGCAGATCAATGGAAGCAAGTGGGTTCTATGCTATAGATTACGCAGAAAACAATGATAGGCCATTTTTTGTCAAAAATCTATGTTAGCCTGCATACTGACATGTCAAATTATTACCTGGCATGTGAAGTTGTTGGTCCCCACTCCCCATGGTATGCCCATATTTTTAACTACCTCTAAAGTGGTACCTTTCCTCACAATATTACCCATTCCAAAAACAAAGCCTTATCTCGCCAAATAGCCCATTACACCCTCCTAAGAGGCACACTCTATCGTCATGGCTATGATGGGAATCTATTGCATTGTTTAGATGTAACAGAGTTAGTACAAATAATCAAGGAGGTACACAAAGGAGTGTGTAGAGCCCATACAAATGGAATGGTATTAGCCAAGAAGTTTTTAAGAGTAGGCTATTACTAGCCTACTATGGAAACAAATTGCTACAACTATGTAAGGAAGTGTGTCTTATGTTATAAGTATGGGAATTTCATTCATGCACCATTCGCAACCTTTACAAAAATCACAACACCATGACCATTCTCTAAATTGGGATTATATTTAATAGGGAAGCTAAGCCCTACCTCATCTGATGGTCATACACACATCATCACGGCCACATAATACTTCACCAAGTGGGCAGAGGTCATTTCATTGACATATGTTACAAGTGCTCAGATATCAAAGTTCATCATGAATCACCTTATTTACCGGTATGGTTTCCATTGTTACCGATCGGAAAATCATTCAAGAACAAAATGGTAAAATATATATGTAATCACTTTTAGATAAGACTAAAGTGGTCCACACCATATTACCCTCAAGGTAATGGGAAGGAAGAAGCCACTAATAAAACACTTGTTTGAATCATGGAGAAGATGGTGAGTAAAATAGGTTGCAATTGGCATTTGAAAATTCACCCAGCACTCTTTGGGGTTATAGGACCTCCATTCAAACCCCTATTGGTGCGACACCCTACTCTATAGTATTTTGAACTCAATCCATCATCCCATTGGAAATTGAGCTTCCTTCCCGAGAATATCTCTTAGGGATTATCTAGATAAAGATGAGGATTACAAAGTGGCTAGATTGGTAGAATTAGAGCTCCTAGATGAAAGGCACATCCGCACACTAAATCATCTCAAGGTGTATCAAAACAGAGTATCACGAAACTACAATGAAGGATCATACCTTGTTAGTTTGAGGTTGGAGAGTTGGTAATGAAATAGAACCAGTTCAACACAAGGGCATAAAGAGAGAAGAAAGGAAAGTTTGAACCTCATTGGTTAGGACCTTATGTCATTGTGGCCAAATATGGGTCAAAAGCATACAAGCTTTCCCATACAGATGGTGATCAGCTTTGTGAACCCATGAACGCCATGCATCTCAAACGGTTCCATACTTAAACATGGTGCAAAAATTATAAAACAACCAAAAAAGTAGAAAATTATTAAAAATACAAAAAAATCAAAAAAGGAGAAAAAGAAAAAGAGAAAACAGGTCATCCAAATGTGAAAACCGTGAAATTATGGCACTTTGGGTAGGTCCCTTGGTGAAAACCAGTTTCCGACACCTTGGGAGGATTCGTTGTTCATAAGCATCTTACATCTAGGGGTACTTTTACTTAGCCCAGGATGGTTCCACACCGCATCCGAAATTCTTTACGAACCTATCATGTCAAGCCTTGATTCGGTTGTTTCTCCTCTTGTAAATCGGTGAAGGGATTGCCTTTGTATATTCCCCATCTAACGCTGGGGGCACCTTCACACATTCACCTTCTTGTATATAACACGTGGCATCTGCCCTTGTTTATTCCCATCTAACACTAGGGGCATCCATGTTTCTTGGTTTCCTGTACATAGCTTCAGAAAACCTTTGAAAAACACAAAAACATTCAAATATGTTGAAAATCACAAAAACATTCAAATATATAGAAAACCACCAAAAACATTTGCATAAAACTTGAAAAAACCCAAAACAATAAAAAAGTAGAAAATACAAAACGCATTGAAAACTGTATCACAAAACCATAGTTTTAGTTTACTTGCTTTGTTTCTTTGTTATGTTTCTTGCTTTGCTTGTTTGGTTGTGGGCACTTTGCTTGTATAGTTTGTTTTTACTTACTTGTACATTTGTATAGTGTGTTGCTTAAACATACCATTTTAGATTGATTAGATTTAATCTTGTGTGTACATATGGAGTATGTTCTATATGATTGTAAATAGTTGTACATAGTGGTTTTGTTTAGGTTGTTTTAATGTGTATATTTGGTAGATTTGTTAACATTTGTTTGTTTCTTGTACATTATTTTGTTATCACATCATCATATCTCCATCTATATCATCACATCTAACATCATCTATACATCATAATAAATAAAAATGCTAAAGTCTACATCATACATGTATGCTAAAGCTAGTCATCACATATCATATCATCAAAGGGGGCAAGAGGGGTCACAAATATCAAAATCTATCCCCCGCACCAGTATCATCATATCATCTCATACACTAATCTAGAAAATCACATGTATAATACAATAGACATCATCTACAGATCTATCATAAAAATCAAACACATGTGATACATCATTGATATCCATCATGATACACACATAAGAAGTACAATCAAACAACATCATGATAAATCATCATCCATAACCATAAGCATAATCATGAATAATATAAATGTCCATATACATGTATATAATGTCTATCTCAAGAGAATACACATCATCAATACAAAACCTACCATCAAGGGCATTGATCAAAATGATCCTTCATAAGAGGCGTACATCCAAAATGTATACATCATTGCATCTATGTAAAATGAGTCAAATTTGAATCGATCCCTCGTGAGGATTGGGAGGCCTATGATCTCGAGGAGGGGGCATAACTCGAGTGTTCAACTCACATGTATGTTGTCCTTTCTGGGGATCTCATGGCTGCTCCATAGATCTCGCTAATGCCTCAGGCCTTGGTGATCTACCCATTGATTGCTCACTAAACTTGGGTATCCTCGACCCTGGAACAACCTTGTAATACAAGGCCTTGTATTAGGAGGCCCTGCCATTAGCTGTAGCCAAGTCCATGAATACACGTGGCACCACTGCAGCCCCATCTTTCCGTTGGAATAAAGCCACCTTGGTCCATACCCTCGCTAGCTCGGCTGGCTCGTTGGTCTCTTAGCTATCAATATGTCCCTTTCTAATATGACTCGATCTCTCTCTGCAGTCATAGCCAGTATATGTGCCTGAGACTACTATAAAAATTCCATAATCTATGCACTCTACGAAGCCAACTGCTGAATTTGCTAGAACCAGGCGGCTTGATCTCCACCACCTCTCTGGTTGGCCTGCATTATGGCCCGATCTCGCTCTGTAGTGAGAACCCTTATTTGAGCCTGAACCTGGTCCCTCTTGGCCGTCACCTAAAGCTAGATGGCTATAACCTGCTGTAATTGTGGTTGTAATGTGACTACTTGTCCCCGATCTCCATCCCCTCCACCTCTCAGCGGACTATGTGGTGGGCTAGGCATGGGCCCCCGCATAAAATCTGGCCATGGAGGAGAAACTGGGGGCTATGTGTGCCACCACCTATTGTAAAGGAAAATTGATACCAACTGGTATGCCCACTTAGGGTATCATCGGTCTCGAAAATGGGTACTTGCCTCTGTCTTTGTCGGGGTAATGGTGGAGGACCCTATCCACCACCACCATCAAGCTCATCATCATCATTGTCACCCTCCTGTAAAGGCTCATGCTCATCATCAAAAGGTCCCCTAACTCGACATCCCATAAAGCTTGTGGAATAGTAAGACGCAGGTAGAACTATTAGGTACCAAGCTCCATACTCAACCATGATCCTAGGATCTCTGATCTATCTCATGGGTGCCCATACTAGTGGCACCATCCCATCAAAACTACCTCGGGCCCTATCGGGCTCATGTTGAATTTCTCGGCTTCCCCATGTGCATACCACATATCGGGACCATGTACATCCGTCTTTATGCCAAATTGTATCGGAACTGTCCACCCTATAGAACTCCATGATGTAACCACGAATGCCAATCAATAAATGCTCAACCATAGCTATGTTGAGCTCTAGACCATCCTCTTCCCACTGATAATGATGGTAAGGCCACCATACTATGTCATGTTGTTGGATGTCATCAAATAATCTGTGATAAAAATATGTGTCACCCTGGTGACCACATATATCATCAGCTACGGAAACCCATCCCATCACTAATGGCTCCTCTGGATCCCGCACTCGAAGAGTACTTATGGGGCGACCAACATAAATATGATCCCACGCCCAAATCTGCAATAATGTCGCATGATCCACGGTCTTCTAACCATGATAAGTAATAAGGTGAAGATCCCAGTACAAATGTGTCAGAATGCACTGGCCCCAACAATAGAGCTCACCAAGGAATATTCCATGTATCATGCCGATCAAACCAAGAGGAAATGTGGCTCTGTCTTGTCGTAAGTAAAATCCACTGACAAGAGCCATCATGTAAACTACCATGCAATGAAAACTAGGATTGGCTATGCAACAGTTCAGATGAACCGTCATCCCTCGACGAGGTATATCAATGCGACCAAAAACCTCAATCAGGCTATCCATAATGTCCTCCTCTCTATTGATGTACTCAATGAGATGTCCCTATATCGGCACACGAAGAATGCACCACAAGTCCTTGAGATTCACAGTCATTTCCCTTGTCGGGAGTCGAAAGCATTGGTTCTTATTATGCCACTGTTCCACCAAAGTTGTCAAAAGGCCATGATCTAAGGAAATAGAAGGCATCCTAGCCACATGGGCTAACCCAGTCACCTCCAAAATAAAGTCCATCATCTGCATGTGTCGTGGTATGCGAAAGGTCACCTCTATATCTACAAGCCAATTCACATCAACCATCAAGTCAGTTTGATCAAGAACACTTCCTGCTATAGTATCAATGGTACACATCTCCAAATCATTATTATCACAGGGAAACACATAAACTATACTGCACATAGGAACATGGATGCACATTTATTCTTATTCATCACACAAAACAAAAGGTGTCACTAAAGCAATATGTGGCCTCTGAGGTAGTGACGAACTCGAGGATGTTGATTGTCCTCCTACCTCCATTGCCTCCATCCTCCGATGTGGCACCGCTAACTCGGCTTGATTTGGATATGAAGCTCAATGATTTCCACATTGTTTATTATTCCCCCACAATGTGAAATCATTTATTATTTCCCCACCAATGTGAAATTGTTTATTTTGCGACGTCAAGTAATAGTGAAAATGCGTCGTGAGGCAATTGTTTAATAATTTTCTGACTCTTTTGAGACTTTTGACATCACACTATGACTACAACATGACATTAAAAAATCTAAAATCACCTATTTAACTTTTATGACATTTAACTTTGACATGACAACATGCTTTCACCTTTTGACCACCAAATTGATGATTTTAACATTAATAATGACAATGCTAAACTCTATTGATGAAACAAATTTATTTTACGATAATTAGTTTGACAATAATGACAAAAATATATCTAATAAAACATTTTTTTGAGACACTAAACAAGTTTGAATGACAGAATAAATGAGACTTTGATTTTAATATGCTATAAGGATAACCAAATATACAAACATGATGTTTACTTACATGATGTTCACGAAACAACAGACATAGAATAACTTATGGTTTATTGATAAGACAAACTACTTTTGACAAAGTAAAATAAATACGATAATTTACAACATAAGAATACCATCATGTATGTAGAAATTTATCCTTTTCCGGCCTTGACGTCTTGATGAATGGATGTATTAGGAAAACACGTTGATTGAAATACCGAAACTGCGTGATATGGATGAAGGAGACAGTCATGATCTGCTTGTACATGTGGATGATTTTGAGGTCTCGACTATGGCCATTGTCGTTACTCTTTCTCGATCTTTTTAGCTAAGAATGACCACTCTCGTTGAATGAAGTAATTAATAACTTGCATAGGCACATCGGACTCCAATACCGCTTAGTGGCATACTTGATTGAACTTATTCCTATAAGTCGTATTGTTGCATAATTCACTAACATTTTTTTCTATTGCACACAATGCAGAATGAATAAAATAAGGTCAATGAATGTCTTGTACCTATATTATCCACATGTAAGAGCATTGATAGACATCTTCCAAGTAGATGATGAAATCAATGTAGTGCAAGCTCAAATGAAACTTCAAACACTGAATACATAAATCCAATGTTGAGCAGTGGAAAATACAGATTTCACGTACACAAGTCTACATTATGATGTCGAGGTAGATAGTTGAAAAAAAAACTAGATGATACATGAGATTAATTTCTTCAACACGATGTACATGAATCTCAATTAAAAAACGTAGTAATGGATCTCATACAGAGAAGCAAAAATTAGTCCATAGATTTGCCTCATTATCTTTCTTAAAAACTCATCGCTCTGATACCAAATAATAAATTTTGTTGAGGTTACACAATAAAGATTATCAATAATACTCTTATCAATTCATGCGTGATATGTAACTCCTATAAATAAGGAGTTAAAACCAAATACAACAATCTTCCCTATTTTATCTCAACTACATAACTCCCCATATTTCCTAATTACGTGAGTTGTTTCATAACTCAACAACTCACATTATTGTCACAAATACAATGTACGCACTAATAAAATATGAATTCCCAACAACTCTCTTGTGTAAAGCGGGTAGTCGACTCTGAAAAAAACACAACATGTGTCAAAACTAAACTTTCTTCTTTCTTCTTCTATTTTCTTATAAAGAAGTCCTTGGTCAACTAATTTCATCATTTTCTTCTAAAAAACTCCTACGTTTTTCTTTTAGGCAGTGCAACATGTCTCTTCTTTAGCGCCTACGCTCCCTTTTGGGCTCGTACACACCTATTTTCTTATGTATGCGCCTAAGCAGTGTGCATATTATCATTCTTCTATGTTCTATCCTCTAATTGACATGTACGCGATTTTTTTTTCTGCATACACGTGTGTTTGAGTGTATATGATAAGGTGTATGGATGTTTTGACCGAGGCCCGTGTACATTAAGGTTTTGTTGCCTATGTGTGCGCTTACACATCTGTGATGTGTGTGCTGGGGCGTACATGTGATTTGGACATGTACGCGTGCACATACACATTTTTGATATGTGTACACACCCCTAAGACTGCATACGCACCCCAGTGTGTGTGTACATGTTTTGACGCCTAAATTAACCCTAATTAATGCTAATTAATGTTATTAAATGGGAAATTTAACGAGAAGAGTTTAGGCACTCACAAATGATGGCTCGACCTCCTCCCGATAGTAATCCCAAACAACGTCGGCTCTCCTCCATCGTCTCTAGACCCGCGCCATCTCACTCACTCACCACTCGCTCTTGAGTCACTCACGGTAAAAACTTGGCAGCACTCCGGTAGTAAATGAATTTGTTGCGATGGTTTACCCCTCCCCGGGAGGGGTATATCTATTTGTTTTAACCCATTGTGATGCCCTAGAGGCATATTTTGAACGCCGTGGGTATTCTAACACTTCTCTCACCTGTCATGTGATGTTTATTTTTCTTAAATAATCATTTTTAATCGCTTTCTACTACCTTGAGGTATATTCTTGCCGTATGGCACCCATTTCTTCTCCCTGGGAAATTTTCTTACTTTTAGGTGACCTCCTATTTTCTCCTTTCTTCTCGTAAAAATGAAAAACCCTAAAAAGTATAAAATTATAAAATCAAAAAAATATTCATAAAATTTTCAAAAATCCTAAAAAAATATAAAAATTTATTTTTTTGCAAAAAATGGGTAAACAACTTCAAACTACTAAAACTTGTGTCTTGCACATGGTATTTATTTATTATCTTGCTAGTATTTTCACGTGTTCCTGAATCAAATGACCCGTGGATCATTAGATTTACAACCATTTACAAAGCTAGCCTACTTGCTTTGTTGGTACTCTAGGGCACATCAAGTTATCTGATGTTGTTTTTTTACACACAAAGCTTTATCATCGGACCATACATCCTTAATCCTTTTCCCTCACATGTATCCTTTCCAGGGGCATCATTTTTAACCCTTGTCGTCAATCACGAACATTTGGGGATCTTCAACTTGATAACAAAACATTTGTGTAATAGTCTTGACCATTGTTGGTTTGAGTATGTGTGTTTGTACTTGTTTCCCTATTAAATGAGCTTGTTTCCTTCTCATATTGTATTTCTTTTGGTATGTTGTATTGAGTTGGTGTTTTCAGAATGGGTAATTGTTCGTAGTATGGATTTTCATGTCATTCTACTTTTTTCGTATGCTTATATTTATAATAAGGACCGATGATGTGGATCATTAGCAATATGATGGCACAAAAGTTATTTTTAATGCAATGGATGAAAACTCATTCCTTTCTCACGGTCTTCATTTTCCCTCTATACCATTTACCTATCAACACTATTCTTTTGATTCACCTGGGGCATCCTGCCCCTACCCATTCTTATATCCTTTTCGATCGTCGATCGCCTTCTTTCATCACCCCATCTACACTCGAGGGGCATCTCTCACTTCTACTAATTTTTTTCTATCCCTTCAAAATTTTACATGTCTACTATCTTTGAAGTGACATTGCTTATGCCACCCCAAAGAGGGGAAAATTTAGACACCTATAATTTAGCTCTAGAAATTTAAATACTAAAATTGTGCTAATTATACCCTTTCCCGCAAATTGATGACATATTGTCAATATCACACATTTTCTCTTCTATTGTCATTAATTAATTACATTACGTTAGTTAATTAACTCTTCTATCCAACAAATGACGCCAATTAATGACCTTCCGTTGATCAGCTCCCCTTTCTATCTAGATTAATTAATTATTCTTAATTAATTAAGCTTCCCCTTCTACTAGATCAATAAATCATCATTTATTTGATTAAACCCCTTTCACCCCACAAATCATGCTAATTTTCTTCTAAAAAGCTTCTATAAGCTTGCACACCTATTAATTAATCACTTTGATTAATTAATAAACCCCCTTAACTCCCATGAGTTACTAGAGAACAAATTAAACTCTCCTAAAGTAAACTCGGCCCCTCCTAAACCATACTTATCCATAACTAACCTAGCTTTGCTATTATCCCACATACAATGGGATGTAATACTCCTTCAATCTAGAGGTTTATATAAAGAAGCCTCATCCCACCTTTCTACTTAAACCTTACATGCTATAGCTAAGCTATAGGCATTTTCATCTTAGAGCATCTTTCATTTGAGCTAATAGCCTCATTCTTGCATTTCATCCATCCAAGCTTTTGGGTCATATGGAGAGAATCAAAATGGTCTTGTAGCCATACTTTTATGAGCCTCCATTCCCAAAACCTTGAAGATCAAACAATAAAATTTGATTTCCATGGATCTATCTAGGTTCATTCATTTGTTTTGGTAATCTAAAGAGTAGAGATTCAAGTGCTTAACATGTTAGTTTGATTTCCATTTCAAGTTCTAATGCATAATGTTGTTAGTTAGTCTATTTAAGCTCTTAGCATGATGATCTTTATTTAGTTAACTTATTTTTGGAACTATTAAGGCGTTAGTTTCAATTCTCTTAGCTTAGTTAACTAATGCATTGATACAAAACTCACTCAACATTTACATATCTTGGTTGTATTTACCCTTATTAGCTTATTCTAATTACATTTTGCATTTTGCTTACTATGCTTTAGACAAATTATTAGTATGTCATTTTCTATATACACATGCGCGTTCACTTGGTCTCTTGAGGTGAATGCAGGACCTATCACTGATTCATACATGATGCTCAACAAAACTCTTTACTAGTCCCACCAAGGATCATGGGGGCATCTACCTTTACTACTCTCACACTCCACATATCACAGGTTCTATTGTCACATTCTTTACTACTTCTCATTACTGTCACTTTAATTTTTGTTGTTATATACACACTTTGACATACTATTTATCTTTCTAACATGCTAACGAGTGCTTCATGTGTAGCATTTGCCTTGCAAGATCAATATAACCATGGCTATCTGTCATTTCTTGCTTCTTATTATTTGTGGGCCATGCCATATGTCTTGAGTGATCATTGTATGCTTTTGGCCGCTTTGGCCCTGATTGTCTTGTGACATTGTGAGTGATATCCCATGTTTGAAACCTAATTTTTGTGGTCCATCTTATCTTCCTAATTGTTTGTTGCATTGTCTTCTATTGCATGTTGGCTCATTTTTTGCTAAATCTTGTTACTAGCCTACTTTTTTTACACGTTCCTTGGTTTCTACCATGCACATCCCCTACCCCCTGTAGGTACCCACTTTAAATATACATATGAGTATTAGGTTCTCACATTTGCACCACATTCTCCTACGGTCATTACATGCACCTTAAACGAAGGGGACATCTATTGGGTGAATAAACCACCCCTACGGTAGCTCGGAGCTACAATATAGAATCAACACAAGAACACAGTTATAGATGGCCCGAGAATCGAGACTTGGGTTCAAAACATAGAGCAAACACTAACACCCAGACACTGGACAATAGCGATGGGCACTTATCTCCCCCGGGTGCTAATTTCCCGGGGACAAAAATAGTTAAATTCTTAGTTCATCACAATTTATAAAAAAATCATAACAATTCTCTAGTAGCATGCACTTTCCTCCGATTCTGAGTCGAGTCTATCAATTACAATCGGAACAAATCAGGGACGTACCATATGTAGTGGTGTTTATTTAGGAAGCATCATGGAAGGAGAGAAAAGCTAGAAATCTCTCCCCAACACTCTTCTCTTGGCGTGAGATTGCCCAAAAGTCGACTCTTCATGTGAGATCGCCCAAAACTCGTTCTCGGTGTGAGACCACCCAAAAGCTCGCTCTTGTTGTTAGATCACCTAAAAACTAGCTCTCGGCGTGAGATTGCCCAAAAAAAATTCTCTCAACATGAGATTGCTGAAAAACCTCACCATTGGCATTAAAATTCAACAACTCTAAGCAAATCAGGACAATTTTCTATCTCTTACTCTCTTACATATTAGGTGCCCAATTTTCTTTTACATACTTTCAAACTTTTACTTACTTATAGATACACTATGATTTCTCATATATAGAACTTTGACTACTCTTTCACTCTCCTTTTGTAGGTATGTCCTTAATATGTAATAAGAAACAACTCACATCAGCAAACACAACATGCTACTATGCATACACTTCACCCCTAAAGTCCAATTCCCTTTCCTAGTCTCCACACTTTACTTTGCGATCACTTCACTCTTCACTTGTTCACTCAGCATGTTATTGGCTACACTCTTCTCTACATGATCACAAGGTACACATCTTCTCTACTTTATGCTATCGAGTATTCACTCAACAACATAAAGTGGGGGCAAATGTAGACATAAAATCTATGCACTTGGGTACATTTCTAGGTCCTAGAGCATAGTTATATACATGATTCCTAAGCAAGAAAACTAGTAATTAACAATGTCTTTTGGGCCTTTTGCTTTGTATCTTATACTTTTATTGACCTTACACACCATACAACCCTGTTGGTATTTGAATTATTTATCTTTTATGGCCTCAAACACTAGCACTTAGTTAGGACACTAGCGCGCCAAGAGCTCTTGTCCCTCTTGGGAGGTCCCAACCCTTTCTCCCCTTTGTTCACTCTTTTGGGTCTCTTTTACTTCTTGGGCATCTTTTATACTTTGGGTCGGCCTTTTAGTTTTCAATTATGAAATTCAAACAAGGGAATCATATATATATATATATATATATATATAGGCATAGCTATCAAATAAGGGTCCAAATACAAGTATTATCTACTATCGCCTAAGCTTGCATTCAAAGGCACAAGAGCATCACAAAGCATCCATCTAGCACATTCACTCAAGGGACAAGAGATACATTCTTATACATACAAAGTATAGGAGGGGAAGTCTATTCTATTCCATCTAACACATTCTATACATTTGCTACATTCTAGATCTAGCTTGTTATCATTGTGAAACTTGCACAAGGGCATCCTAGGGCATCATTACACACACTTACACACAAAAATACATGGAGTCTGAAATGTAGTACAATTCTCAATACAATTTCACTCTTCAGGTGACCATGGGGGTCGATCTCGAATCAACATTCTCGCATCTTTTTTATTAAATTTGATGCAATTTGTGGACATGTACGGTGTAGACAATTATTTATCAGGTTACAATTACATCTAGTGATCTAGGAGAGAAATTAGAGCGATAGTCAAAGACCAACAATGGCTCATACCTTTCGCACAAAAAGGCTAGATCTAATAATTAACATAGACACTAGTAGCCATAACGAAAACTAGTGCCCATGCACTCTTGTCCTCCCATATTCCTTAGTTTCAACACTTCTAATGAGCTTTACGACACTTTGTTTTCGGTATGTTTTAGTTTTTCATCTGCTAGATCACTTCTAGACTACTTAGAAATTAGCTAAGTCACTCTATCTCCTCTTCTTACTTAGGGTTTCATATTATACATGCTTGTTTACTTGTGTCTTTATTGTATATTACTAGTGTATATCATCCATTGTAGTAGTTACTCTGAAATTAAAATAGAATGATATTATTTGATGCCTACCTGCATCATATAAATCTAACAAAGACATCACATTTCCTCTAGACTACATTAAACAAGGTGTTTGTGTCATAAGAAGGGAGTGCACAAGTGGCACTCAAGAACAAGTTATTCAGTCTTAAGATGGAAGAAGGTGATAGTATGGTGGAACACATCAATAAGTTTATTTCTATTTTAAATCATAATTAATTTCCGCCAGAGTGATCGAGATATTCTCGTTTCGATTGTCGTAGCCTCTCACCTATTTATAGTTGAAGAACAGTTGGTTTCCCTGTAGCATAAATTTTGGAGGAATGAAAAGGTGACAATATTGATAACTACCCCATCATCAATCATTACATGTTTAACATAATTATTATAGATCCAGACATGTAAATACAATGTTGGGTCACCTCTCACGTGCTAGCTCGACATCGATGGGCATCTTACTGATGTCAAAGACAAATCCAACATCTCTTTCAGGCTACCCAGGAGGATAGATGTCAAAGTCTATGTGGATGATTTGTGCCTCTTACGAGGGGTAACATTAATCAAATGACCAAGACCCAATACTTCTAACAAATTGGCTCAATGATTAGGAGATTTCTTCAACAAATCCAAGAAGGAGATGTGAGAAAAGGTCTTGGTTAAATTTGTAATCAGATCATATGCCCCTACCGGCCTCAGAAGTATTGGAGTGTCATCCAACATAGATGGGTAAATGGGAATAGAATGGGTTGAATAATCACATATTCTTGTAGTTGCATTAATTTGAGGTTCAGTATCTAATTCGATGAGACCCACAATCTTAGTTTGTTGCTGACCGTCTAACAGAGGTGCTACCAGTGGGTTTGAAGAAGTGGAAGCTTCGTGGTCATTTTTTCCCACTGAGTTACCCTTGTTTGTGCCATGGGGGTTTAATTTTTCGTTATCAGGATGCGTAGAAAAAGGGTCGTTGAAGATCCTAAGAGGAGTTTTTTGAGAGGAAACAAGGCCCATGTTAGCATTCTGTGTTAGGCCATAGGATTTGCCAAAAACATCTTGATGAAGAGTTGCCTTTGGTCCTTTGGTAGGCATTGTATGAACTTGTTACAGTCATGACAAGTTCTAGCATCATGCCCTCGGACCCTATGGAAGACACAATAAAGGTCAAGATCATAATCCCAGGGTATTTGATACGTGTTCTGTTGTGGTCCAAAGTTCCAGTTGTTTAAATGTTGGTTGTTGTAATTAAATTTTGGAGGCCTTTCCCTTGGCTTTGATATTTTTTTTATTAGATAAGGTAAAAACAAGGATCGGCTCCCAGGGGCCATTACGAGATGAGGAAAATAAACCCATAAACAATAAGGAACCTTGGCTTTGATATTGATTTGGATACCAGTTTAGGTATTGATTAGGGCCCTAAGCCTAAAATTTTTATGGAGGTGGAGGACGCTTTAAATCCGTTGTGTTGATGAAAGGAGTGAAATTATTACTCCTATGATTATTTATGTTCACATTGTTATTGACATTGGTTGCGATTGAAGTATTAACAACATTAAACTTCTTGGCTTGATCGGTTATGCCATATGTATTAATGCCACAATTCTTATTGAGTACCTTAGGTCCTTGATTGTTGTTGGAATTGTTGGGGTAATTTGACTTTCCTTGCAGGGGAGTGATTATTCTTCCAGTTGAATCGTATGTCTTTTTGACTTCTATTTATTGTTGCTTGATCAATGTGGAGAGCACCTTTTATTACCTCTTTGTAGCTCCTAAGGGGGACTTTTGGACTTCTTCCATTGTTTCCCAATTTAGGGAATGAAAGAATAGATTGCAAAGCTCAATCGATCCATATAGGGAGCACTCGTCAAAGAGTAGAGGACTGAAGGAGTGAAGGATGAAGACCTAGAAGGAATTCACGTGCATCGAATAGTTGCACTTCACCAAAGTGTAGGAGTTGTGAGATTAAAGCAAGCAAGCTTTGTAAAGCAATGTGCATGCATATGAGAGCTCAAGATTCAAAAATGGAGTAGAATGGAATTGCTTGGCTTGGCTTAGACTTATCATAGATCAAAGGAGGTGAGTAAAAATAGGGGAGTGAATGTGTAACTCCCATGTAAGAGAATATTCCTCCATAATGGAGAAGAGGAGTTACTTTCCCAAATGGGAATGTAACTCCTATGACACACTTACACATATGACAGATTCTATAAGAGAATCTATCATAACTAAGATGACACCTAGATCCATGTCCACCTAAGTGAGATGACTCACCCGATGAGGTGGAATAACACTAAATAAGTGAAGAAAAATACCACCTACACCAACACCCCCCTTCATCGTAACTTAGGATGAGGTGGCAAGTCAGAAATGAGAAATGGGTCTTGGCACAAAGCCTGATGAGGTACCCACGTACAAGAAACTCTCAAAAAGTGGAGTAAAAGGAGAAAACCTAGTGGGAAAAAACTCCCCCCAAAAGAGAGACAAGTCCACTCTCTAATCTAAGAAAGATGCCAAAGATGGGTCCGGCCACATATGAGCCTGTAAAGGTACCCATGTACAAAGAGGCAATCTCTCAGAAAGAAGAAGAAGAGAGAAGAAGAGGGAGACGAGAGGAATGCAGAAGATGCCATGGACGGATCTGAACTTCTGCAGCTCTAGGAAGTATCCTAGAAGAATGTCGATGATGAGATCCTCTGCCTCTAGATTGAAGAAGAGCCATCTACACCGAACTATGTGCCTACCCTTAGGAAGGACATAAATGACGTGTTGGAAGTCCACCCACTCGTAAAGGAAACTAAAGGCAATAGCAACACAAAGAACTCTGAGTTTGGTCCATGAAAGTGTGACATAGGTCTAGCAAATGAGTGCAAAGGAACCAAAGGTAATGTCACTGAGTGTAGAACTATCAGAGTGAAGAAGGGGAACACCTGTAGAAAGGATGTCCAACTGATGTGAAGGCAAAAAACATCCCCCACAATAGAAAATGGATCCACAAGCAAGGGTGGATCAATGAAGGTCTCCAGAAAAGTGGAAGTGGTAAGATTCCCAGAAGGGGCACTCCCAACAATGAGAGATGATGAACTCCTCTAAAATACCTATAGATGGATGATGAACCTGTAGTACATCACAAGTGTACTCTGTGAAAATATGACCAAGGTCAGGCAAGATACTCATCCCAATGAGGGGGCTCAACAAATAGAAGAGCGATGTCAAATAGGTATGAGTCATCCAATGAAGGTAGAGGAGTGAAAGGGGCCTCACACACTAAAGGTGGAAAAGAGGCGGGTGTGATGATTGTATGAGACTAAATAGGAGACTGCTTGATATCTGATGAGATGTGGGAAGTGTCAACACTCTCTGGAATAGTGAGAGGAGGAGAAGAGTCCTCTGTAGTACTCTCGACATCAGAACTGGGTGCATAATCCTCATCATTAGAAGTAGAACCAAGTGAGTTTGTGTTAGTGGAACTGTCATCACATGAAGAAGAGGAGACAACTGGATCAGCAACAACAACAATGGTAGTATGTGAAGGGTCTCCATAGAGGGACTGAAGAATGCTCCAGACATGGTGGGGAGGATCTGAGTCTACCACATGAAACCAAGAGAGATCGAGAGACATGCATCATCATGTGACCAAAAACATGGTCGCAAGTGTCAAGAAAGTCCTCAGATGATGATGATCAGTGGGTGCAGGAACTGGCCCAAGTAAGAAGGGTGAAAGACCCTCGTGAGCGAAGTAACGTTCCATGGAAGCATGCCAAGCTGAATAGTTATCTCTCCCAATAAGAAGTGGTGGAGGTTGTAAGGTGATCCTACGACACTCAAGTCTAGAAAGAGCACTCTCCATGATGCGGAATCAAAAAAGTGCAAGATGCACGAAAGCAAGACGTCAAACTTAGCCGATAATGCGTCTGTGTGTAAAAACCCAAGAGTACTAGTGAACCCCCAGAATGTGGCACTTTATAAAGTAGTGTGTTTACAAAAATGACAATGTCATCACGTAATGTGTGAAAAATCATGCAACTTTGACTAAAGAAGCACTCAAAACCGAGTAGCGAGTCAAAAGTTATAGCAAGAAAATGATTCCCAAAACTGATGGAAAATGTCAATAAGTCCTGCAAACGGATTAAAAAGAGCTGAAATGGGTGCAAAGGGTGTCGTGTGGGTACTCGTTGGAAATGGCATCAAATTTTAGGTAGGGTTTGTTTTTTTCTTGCGAGGGGAATTAGCCTCCTGCCAACCCCAAACCTCGCCTCCGTCTTCGACACACGAATGAAGGACATAATTACAAGCAAATAGAGGCCCTAAATTATTACAATGCCATAAAATGAATGTTTTTCCTCAAAACATTAAAAATGAGGGATTGTTTTGATGGCCAAACAATGTGTAAAAGGGAAGGAAGTGCTAAGACCGAGTTGTTTGATGGCTCTCTAGGGTGAGTAGAACGAGTGGACTCGATTGAGAGCAAGGTTCAACACAGACCTTCGGTTGTATTTGAAAAAACCACTAAGTGATTAGTCAAAGTGACTATAAATGAAGCCATGTATCAGGTGTAATATGTTGCATGCAAATGAAACCTAAGCCATTTGAATGCATAATTCCTCATAGGGTTCCAAGTAACCGCCGAGTAGAGTGGGTTGTGTAAAAATCATCCAAGGATTCAACGCCACATTGAGGAGAGCTTGGGGCCACGTGTTGGAGGAACATCAAAGTAATGGTCAACCGGAGAAGACCTCCACGTGGTAGGGAGTACAACATCTTAAATACGTGAGCAGAGTAAAAAAATGTCAAGCAAGGCCCACACGCCAGGGGGAAGCTCCAGGTAAAGGTACAAATCCTTGCAAATTAGTGGTATCTAAGTGAGGCCCAAATAACAACTGTGGAGCATGCACAGTTGCAGAGTCGAGATTTTCCAGTGAAGAATACAACCAACGGTGAGAGCAGAGCATGCGAGCTCAAGCCCAAAAACAATGCAAGTGGTGAGATAACAAGGCAGAGTGCATAGACCCAAGTTGATTGTTACACCGGTTATATTTGATGCACCAGTTGATAATGCAACAATCACAAATGCTCGAGTCGCCAAAGCACGAGGAGTAAGCTTTGAGTTGAGGATCGAAACACGTTGAGTGAGCCAAGTGCATATATAAGCTGGCCAAAGTCTTTGAGTTGAAAAAAAAATATTTTTCAAGCAATGCATGAGCCCACAAAGCTGATAACCAAGATGATGAACCGAAAACAAGTCAATGTGCCCATGAGCCCGGGTGCATGATGAGGAAGGTCGAGCTATCAATAAGGCATAGACGAGCCTAAACCGGTGCAGGTCGTGAATGCAAAGAGAAATGTGGGAGATGTAGATCTGGTCATAATGAAAGGTACAAGTCACCAACAACTGCAAGTGAGCCAATGCTAAAACCCGAGTTAAGCAACCGAGTCATGATGAGGCACGAGCCCATCAAATAAGCAAGCGACGAGTTGTCCAATACAACGAATGACTGTGTCGGTGAGTTCTCAACCAAGGCAAAGTGTGTGGTGAGCTATGTGACAACTTGGTCCTTTGAAAAACAACCCTCGAACCTTTCAATCACCATAACCTCTACACCTTCAAACCTACAAGTTTTCCCTATTCTGAACACACAAAAACTAGCAAGGAGCACACTAACAAACCACAAGAAACCACTAGAATCTTGAAATATGCAAGTAGAGCACATGCAAAAGTGAGAGCTTGCACAAGCAACTACATGGTGGAGCAATGATGGTGAGCAGCGTGATTCCATTCCCCGATCTCGATACCATGAAGGAGTGAAGGACGAAGACCTAGAAGGAATTCATGTGCATCGAATAGTTGCACTTCACCAAAGTGTAGGAGTTGCGAGATTAAAGCAAGCAAGCTTTGTAAAGCAATGTGCATGCATATGAGAGCTCAAGATTCAAAAATGGAGTAGAATGGAATTGCTTGGCTTGGCTTGTCATAGATCAAAGGAGGTGAGTACAAATAGGGGAGTGAATGTGTAACTCCCATATAAGAGAATATTCCTTCATAATGGAGAAGAGGAGTTACTTTCCCAAATGGGAATGTAACTCCTATGACACACTTACACATATGATGATTCTGTAAGATAATTTGTCATAACTAAGATGACACCTAGATCCATGTCCACCTAAGTGAGATGACTCACCTGGTGAGGTGGAATAACACTAAATAAGTGAAGAAAAATACCACCTATACCAATAGGACCTTCCGCCACCTCCGAATGAAATGAGCAACAAATTCATTATGCTCTTGCTTTATGTGAAGGAATTCCCTGATTATTGTTCTTAACAATTTGTTCATGTCAAATGCCTTTATAAACTCATATATGGGTTGCTTAAAGGAGTGTATGGAGGCTTCAGGTATCCTATAATACTAATCAAGAGTGATCCCCTCAAGGGTCTTAGGGAATATCTTAGCTACAACCACATCCCATGGGAGTAGCTCACTGATGGTAGTTGCATATGATTTAATATGCACATTTGGATCCCCCCCCTTTAAACTTTAGCAAGTTGGGAAGCGATCGTGGAAGAATCACACTTCGTATAGTAAATTCCAAGGGATCCTTAAGATAATCATCCTATGTGCCCAACGTATAGGACTCTACCATGGATGACCTTTGATGGGGAGGTGGAGGATGCATATGAGGCTAATATGGTGCAACATATACATTGGTAGGGGCATAAGGCATCCCATTAGGCTAAGCATATGATACGAAAAAAGAAAACATGTCCCCCTGTGATGATTTTGAATACATGTGTAAATATAGGGGAATATTAATCTGGTATGGAGTGATAGGCACAAAACTAGGGAACGTCACATTTCCAATTAAGACTACATTCGAGAACACACTTCTGATTGGTGCTTGTTGAGGGTATCCGTACGAGGTGTGAGCGGGAATACCTAACATGCTCGATCTAGTGAGGAGATCTCTAGGGATAGGAATGCCTATAAACTGGAGGTGGTGATGGTGCCGAGGGTACATGGCAAAAGTTATGTGCATGGTGGGGAATCTTGCCTTTCCCTAAAAAAATGTAGCTTGAGAGGGTTGAGAAAGCTCCAGTTCCATAACCTTATTTACCAATGTAGAAATTACATCACCCGCAAATGGTGTTACATTCAACTTGGGTGTGTTTTGAGTCTAGTTAGGAAGCAAAGGTACATGATGTCTTGTTATAGTTTGATCTTTGGGAAGCCACTGTCTTTGGATGTGTTTCTTGTAGGAGAAGGGGTAGCATATTTGTTCTGGAGAAGAATATCAACATACTATTGCATCTAGTCCAGGGACTGGTCTATGTTATTAAAGCATTGCTCACTTCAGGTGTAGCGTGCTAGGTACTCCTCATCTAATAATGGGAGAAAATGAGACTGTATGTTGATTTGCGGTCTAAACAAAACCCGAGGATTGAAACCTTTCTCTCATGTGAACGTCATGTTGTTAGAATTGGAGATTTTAGGTTGTGGCCCATGTGTAAGTTGATCAATCTCCTCGATCCTGATCGATGAACCATTGTTGGTCCCTTGAGGAGGAGTGTGAGAGAAAGGTAGACTAGATGCGTAGTTGTTAGCCCACCCAGATAGTGAGGGTGACTGTTGCATACTCATTTGGTAATAATACACCTTGAGACCCAAAATGGGTTGGTCATAATCCTAACCCGACATATTCAGGGGGTATATAAATACTCAGAAAATAATGGGAGAGAATAAGGATGGATGAAAAGAAGGTAAGATAATGGAAACAAAAAGGGACTAGCCCTTCACGTTGGTTTCACCAATTTGTATGTCTAAAAATCACTATGTGACCTTCAGGTGCACTCGACCTCCCGAGGTCATTCCAGGACAACCGATGTGGATTGAATGGATGACTATATTTATCGGAATAGAAGGAATGTGTGGAATACTCAAAAAATGGGTGAATGTGGACAATAGGTTATCAGGGAAATCTAATGTCCCCATGGGCACTAAGGGGATATCTAACCTGAACGGGTGTGATGGTATGGTCAAGAATGATACACACATGTAAGATTCTATCAAATTCTGTGTGCGAAACTCTCTCGACTAGTTGTGGAATGTGTGGAAATTTCCCTTCATTTTCCTTATATAAATTTCCAGACAAGGTCAGGGGAATACTAGAGAAAATAGATGAATAAGGAGAAATGAGTGGGTATGGGCACTAGTTTCACCAAAAGTCATAGAATTTTTAGCTTCTTCATTAAGAACATTTAATTGTGTGATTACGATGGGTGGAAGTGGTGAAGATCTTAGTACCATAATCCAAAGACAAGTATCAATGTCAGTCTTGTTATCCAATTTTCCCCTTGAGGCAAAATTGGACAAACAGGATCCTGTTGTGCTTTGGGACTGAGGAAGGTCTTCATAGGAGAACTTTGGGCATACAAAAATTTTGTGCTTTAGGGACATTTGTAATCTTCCAGTTAGTTTAGAATCATTTTTAGGATGTTCTCTCCTTTCTTAAGTTTTGGAGGTTTAGGTTGTGCTCAAAACAAAACATTGGTCCCAGTGGGCCCATTTCCGGTCATCATGGGGATAAATTGAGTAAAATCGATAAATTATGTTGAGGATGTCTTACTATATCTCTATTATCCTCAGTTTTTAAGGAAAATCTAAGAGGTCTAAAGGTTTCGAAGTCAGGTGTGAAAAGGGTCTTCGTGCTCAAATAGCTTGTCAAGCAACTCGGTGAGCTACTCGACAAGCTAAAGGCAAGTTATCCGTTGTTTATTTGTATTGGGGAGATAATTCGAAAACCTGAGTCAATGCCGAGTTATTCAGCACATTGAATTGCACTATTGAGTGAGCTATGTTGCTAAATACATCGAGTTACTCACTGGGGGAAACCAGAGCTCAAGACTCATTGAAGATCGGTTAAGTCATGTTCAGGGAAGAGCCATGGTGAGCTTAATAGATCAAATATCAACTTGATGGATTGAACATTGACAATGAGCTTGATGGATGATGGTGTTTGGGAGGCTCACTCATCGACTATCGAGCTATAGGAGTAATTTAGCGTATTAACCAGGGAGTCGGGTGAGTTATACATAAATATTTCAGATCATCATTACAAGTTAACGAGGTTAAGTTATGAAGGAAAATTCAGTGATAGCTCGGTTTAGAGCTCGGAAGTGTAGTGACTTGGGTGGCTCGCATAGGAGATCACTAGCTCAATGTGTGACTTAGGGTCTATCCCATAGTTTGAGATGACACATTAGTGAGGTTGCAGGAAAATATCATGAAAATCTAAGGAGGGAGATCAAGAAAAGAAGACTAAATCACTCAGTAAATGGTTAGGAAGATATTCGTGGGCACAAGTGGAAGAATAAATCAATGCATCAAGTTGGAGCTTAAGCGTGGAATATTTAATGTGTTGTGAGAAGAATAAGTGAGCCAAGGGGCTTGACATACTCACAGAGGAGATCATTAGTAATTATGGGAAATGTTGAGTCACTCAGTTACAAACACATTGCTTGGCATCGAGCTAAAACCAAATGTGAGCTTAGAATAATGTCAAGTTATGGTGAAGGCAAGGCCATTAGTTTTTGAGTTATACGCTTATGAGATCGAGAAATGCATGGGGTTTGCATTTTGAAGAAAGTGGATTGTAGATAAGGCATCACAAGCTAGGAATTAGAGCTTGATCGAAAGCTCGAGATAGCAAGATTGAATAAAGAATCTGAGATGAGAAATAGAGTTTAGCGTTCATGTTGGGAAATGGATTTGAACACCTCAAGCTATGGGAGGAGCATGAATAGATGTCTTGGTGGTGCGTGTAAGCGAGATGAGCCAGTGAAGGATGACTTGAAAGGAACTTAGCTAAAGTGAAGGAGTTCGTAACTCGGTGCGAAGGCGGGCTTGTTTGATGTCAAGCATGGCTGGTCAAGAAGAGCTCATTGAGATCATTTGGAAATACATTGGCGACCTCACGTGAGGATGGAACAAAGAAAAAACATGATATAGCTCAGTGGATCCAAGCTCACAATGAGTTCGTAGGAAAATGGCTCAGCAAGCCTTTTATGTAGAGGATCATGACGAGCTTGAATAAGATTGCATCGGAGATAGCCCGAGTTGGGGTGTTTAGGGAATGGCCTAAACCTCATGCTCAAAGCATAGACATGGGAAATTTAGATGAGCTCATTTGTTGTGGAGATTTGTAATGGAAGGGCTAATGATTTTTTTCCCAAAGGATATCGGACTCGCCATGGAAATGTGGGAGAAGCGGGTGATATGATGTAAATCATCGGGTGAGTAATTTTGGATCATCGAGGGGGAGAGTCCGAGTTGGAATTGTAGGGATTGAGATCCAACTTTCTAATATTGTTAAGTAATCAAAATGATGCTCGGATTCCCACCCGAGCTAGCATGTAAAAATTATGGTCGTTTCGAGAGCTCAAGGAGCCAATACAGAGATATGCATGGAAAATATTAGTGTAAGAGTTTTTAGGAGGGAAGTTAAGACAAAATTAAAGAACCATAGGGCTCGTAACGGCCTCAGATCCTCGAGTGCTCACTTCGTACCGACTCTTTTATGTGAGTTTAGTGGGAAACATCATCTTTAGTGTAAGAGTTTTTAGAATCAAATAAGAACCAACATGCATTACTTTGATAGAAAGAATTATACAAGCATTCATACATAGCATGAAAGGAAAGAGAACTCATATGAGAGAAATGTGCATTAAAACCATTGATATCCATGTCTATATATAACAAGTAACCTCATTATATTCATTGATTCATTACAGAGAGTCACAGAGAGTAGACCGCAAGTCATGCATATCACTGGACGTATGTAACTAAGCTAAGAAAAAGAAAAATTACAACTCCATGCTTAGTGCATTCTTTCCTGAATACAAATATCCCCTCACAGTAATTCTGCAGAGCTCCGCTCACTCTCTAACCTACTATACCTCGTACTTCTAGATATCTCTTTTACTCCGCAGCACTTGTATTTATAATTCTCCTGCACTACCAACTCACCTTCCAATGCCCTCAGATCTCGGTGCCAAGTGTCGAATGTGGTCCTTTATGTGAGCATGCTCCTCCAGGCCTGAGCTTTCCACTCCATCTCATGATGATCTTCTAGAAGATTCCATCCGGGGCATGCTCTTTCCTAGGCCAGCCTATCGCCAGGATGGCATCTTATCCACACAACCGATCATGCTTTTCACGTGTTCTACCTTGGGTGCCCAAATTGACTAAGTCCCGAGCCTCCTTTCATGCGTCGCATGTGAGCTATGTGCTTCCTTAACTCTTTCTTTCACATGTGCTTTTTCCTTGTGCACCTTTTCATAACTGGGACCCTGCGTGCCCACGCGCCTTCATACTTGGTTAATATTATAGGGGTCCAACATCACCCCACACTATGCCTATTCTCCATCCTCGAAACACTTAACCAAGATGCATGTTGTCTAGGGAACTAATGAATAGCCTTATACTTTACAAAGAAAAGAATAAGGAATGAAAGAATTGGGGAAAAGAATGAAGAATGGGGGACATCAACTCAACAAGCTAGGAAAATCTTTCCAGAGGTCTGCCTCTAGCTTATTCCACACTTGACCTCACCCTGTGCCTTCTGGCAGAGGTCTCCCACCAGGGTGCTCACTTCATCAAAACTCGTGAGCCAACTCCCTGGTGCCCAAAAATGTCCACAAATCTGCTCCATCTCTTTGCCTGTGTCCTCAAGTTTATCCATCCTTCTAGTGATCTGGGGGTATAGTTCCTTTAGCCGGGCCTTAATTGAGCTTCTTAAGGCCTCAATTGCCTCCGATTTCTTCTCTACTTCGGCCAGAACCTTATCTCTCTCCACCCTATTCCCTTGTTCTTTTTCTTGGAATTATTTTAGTTCCATCTCAAGCGTGGTGACCAAGGAGCTCACCACCTTATCTCTATCCATGCATGTATCATATGTGGCTTCTGCAGATTGGGCAATGACCTTAACCTCCATGAGTACTTGGTTGTACTGGCAATGAGTGCTACCACCTTCAACCGGTCTTCCTCTTTCAAGTGCACGCGACCACTTCTTCAACAGATTCCAGGCCAAGGGTCATCTCTCCATAGTGAGGATGCATGTTAGATCTTCTATACACTCCAGAGGGATGAGTATTTCTGTGTGGGTGGCGCTAAGTCTGGGTGCTTCAGAGGATGGTGCCCTTGATAGACTCCATTTTCTTGTAAACTTCCTACACCTTTACTTTCTCTTCCCTTAACTCATGCCTTAACTGTGCACTGATCAGTTCTTCCTATTTCAAACTATTGGCCTTCTCCACTAGTTCTTCCTCCTTCTTCCCTAACTTCACCTCCAACATTCTAATCTCTGTCATGCACATGAATAATCTAGCCTTGGTCTCGACCATGACCTTGTTCAAGTGCATTGCACACTTGCTCATCCGAGAGCCCCTGAGCATTCACTAAGGGATTGACCCCTTAGATTCTGGCAGGGTGATGAGTGCTTCATGGTAGACTTCAAAGTCTAGCTCATCAACGTGAGACTCGAATGCCCAAGAGAGCATCTTCTTGGTTCGAGGGTATGTGCCATCCTTCTCAAAAGACCCCATGGCTATGAGCCTTTCCATGGGTACGGTGCTCTGGAATCATGCACGTAACACCTTCCTAGTGTCATCAACATAGCTCATTATAGGTCTTTTTTCTGCATCAAGAGTTCTTCTACCCGAGCGCGTGCCTTTGGGGAAGCTTACTATCATAGAGGGGCCTCCTAGGCTGTCATGTTCTTTTTCAATGTTCTCCTCCTTCCCTCCTTCAAGCACTATGTCCGTTGTGCTCCAACTCTTGGTCTACCAAGACCTCGAGCATTCTTTTGCTTCTCTCTCTGCCACCTCCGTGATCTGCTCCTTTGTAAAACTTATGGCTCCCTCCTTTTCCTGGCAACCTCCTCATCCTCCATGTCTTTGGCATCCTCCTCATCTTCTTGTGTGCCCTTGCGCCATGTGAATACAAACTCCTGCTTCTCATCTTCACTCTCCTCTTCCGAGTCATGTAGATGCTAACCACATGGGGCTCTTGGTCTTCTCTATTTCTTCTTCTTCTCTGCCGCCATCTTCTTCACTTTCATCCCCTCTTCCACCCATGTATTTTTCCAAGCTGTCGGTCACCTCCGAGTCATCTTCCTCATCCACCCTCTACTTCTTCCTGAGAGGTGGCTCCTGATCAGGGATTTGGCCTTATCTTCTTCCTCAGGTGATTCTTCCTTAGAGATGGGTTGCCTAGGCACCTCTACCTGTGCATCTTCTCCTTCACCAGAGACTTCTTTCTCCACATGTAAGTGCTTGGCTTGGTGCTTGTGGATGGCATGCTCACTGTCTGAGTAGTCGCACACTTGGTGCTTCTCCATCTCTTCCTCTCTTCTTTGACATGGCCCCTTCTTGCCCAAGGGATCTTTAGGTATGGAGACTTCATTCTCTAGATACGCACCCTTCTCAAACTTTGGCCTTATGCACAAGTACACACATGTCGCTGATCCTCCAGTGATGGGTAACGTCATCGGCCTTGTCATTTGAATCTCATGTGACACACATACTTCTCCACGTATGCACGCTTGCCACTGGGTAATTCAACTTCTTTCTCATCTCCCTGTGTTCCCGATCTAGCCTACCTAGTTCCAGTCTTAGCTTCTTTGACTCTTTAAACCTGTTCACCCCCACTTGGAAGTATTGAGCAGTAAATGCGAAGGGGAGCTTGCACCAAGGGCTCCATGAATCATCTATCAGCTTGAATCTACCTGCAAGTAAAAAGTGTTGATAGACCATGAATTCAGCCTCTCCCTCAGTGGCTGTTGGGAGTTGTTCAGGATTCTCCACTCTACCCCGAATGCATTCCTCAGGTGTGTGTACCATTTTTCCAGCCATGCCTTGTGGGGTGTTGTCATTGTATCACAAGCATATTTTTTGAACCTCTTCATGGGTGAAGGATCCTCGGCTGGGTACTCCCACATGAACTTGTCTGGTGCATCGGGCACTCCAATCTCCATGAATACAATGGTGAGAAAGATGTTGCCGAAGAGGATCCTGTCCCCTTCCTTCTTCACGCAACTGACAATTTCTTCAGTGATGTACGTGGATAGGTTATATATAGTTCCCTCTGTAATCTTCCTATAGATGTGTAGCCAAGGTTTGTTGACCTATGTCCATCTTTCCTAGCCATTCAGCTTAGTCACCAGATGCATGGCCATTTTCATTATGGGTCCTTGATGTCTGAAATGTCATAATACCATGACCCTTTCTTACAGTGCATACTGGTGATGGTTTCTTGAATGGCTTCCTTGTCACCAAGGTCATCTTCTAGGCTATCTCCCTCACATATGAGGCCTGTAAATTGTGAAATTAACTGGGGAGTCACGTGCATCTTGTGCCCAACAAAGTGGAAGTAATCTTCATGCACCCGTGACATCAACCACTAGTACAGTGCATTCTAGCTTTCCAAAATAAGGCAACTCATAGAGTTGCAATAGCCCTGCCTTCTCCATTTTAACCTTCACATCATCATCATATATAGGAAAACCCTCAGGTGTTCATTTTTGTTGGTGGGGCATACCAATTCCAATGCCATTTCCTTTTCTATTGTGTTTTCATGTGGTGATTATAGTCACTAATAGGTACACTTCTCAAGTGGGATTCCCATTCCTTCCCCATCATCACCCCATCTGGGTATTATCATCTCTGCATACCATTCTTCATTTGTGTCTACCATGGGTTCTAGTTGTTTAGCCTTGGCTTTTCCCTTTCCTTTCTTGGGTGCCATGGTCGGGGTATTTTTATCACTCCAATTCTCTCCTTGTTACTCTATTTTACTTCCTCCAATCCTCCGATCTCAAATATGTGATATAACTCTTCTAAACCCATGCCCTAGTTTTTCGAACCCTAACTGGGATAAAATCTTCACAAGACAAGTGCCTCTTCAACTCTTTCCATGCCCATGTAACCCCTTCCTTCTAGTTCACAATTTCAAATTGGCTGCTTCAATCTCATAGATCTTCCTTCACTCGATCGAATCTGAAAGCCCTAGTTTGTCGAACTCACTTATATCTCCAACTCTTCTATTTCACAAAGTAAAAATGAGAGTGCCCTGACCCTCTACTTATAGTTTTTCTCTTTTCTAAACATTAAATGCTACTTCACCTACCACCATACTTTTCTCATTTAATGTGGATTTTTCAAACAAAGCCCATCTTCAAGTGCCTTCACTTCACATGTGCCCAACTTGCGTGAAAACTCCTCCAACCTTTTGGTGCACGCAACCAATCCAACCTGACAGGAGACTCTTACGCACGTGTAACCCACGCCAAAGGCACTTCTTCTATCCTGATCCTTGCTCTCACCTACCTCATGTTGCTTTCAAATGCACTTTCTCCTCCTCAAGTACATGTGGGATCTACAAGTAGCTTTACCCTGGCACCAACCATTCTTCCATCTTCCTTTTATATACCTCTTTCAACCCAACTACTCAACAAGGCTTTTCAACACAACTTCCTTGGTACTTTGATCACGTGCTTCTTCACCTTTCTCCACCCCACACTTAAAGTGATGTGTGGTCCTCTGCACACTCACAAATTCTCCAAAAATAGCAATAAGGTTACCAGCACCCAAGGTGCAAAAAAAAAACAACAACGCGAAAGGGAAACACAAGAAAGGGAAAAAGCATAAAGGAAACTTCTAAACTAACTTGGAAAAACTACCTTATTTACAAACACCAAGAAGACTTATTTATAGTAGGGCTTCAACCTACTACCATTGAAGTGTCCAGGAAACTTCATCCCATCCAACACTTGTAATTGGCACATGCCCAAATCAAGGATGTACGAGATTGTGTAAGGACCCAACCAATGGACTTTCAACTTCCCAAGATGGCAAAACTTAGAATCATATAATAACACCATCTTCCCAACCTCAAACTTCTTGTTTCTAATATGGTGATCATGCCAAGCCTTTTGCTTTTCCTTTTCCATTGTTTGGCTCCATCGGGCAAGTGATCATCTCTCATCTAGTTTCATTAGCTCCTCAATTCTTTCTTCCAATGCTTGTTCATCGGCTAACCCTCCTGCATGTGTGCTATTCACAGAGAAGGCAACATAAATTCAACCGAAAAATAACTTCCATGCCAAACACCAATTGAAAAGGTGTGGCTTTGTTTAGTCTTTTATACGTTGTCCTGTAAGCCCATAATACTACCGATACTTTGTCATCCCAATCAAGTCTTCCGACATCACAAATCTTGGTCAAGGTATGACTCAATATTTTTTGAATGCTTCCATGGTTCCATTTGCTTGTGGGTGATAGGGTGTAGTCTTGTGATGAGCCACCATGAACTCTGATAATAGGATCCTCATGGTCTCATTCAAGAAATGTGTACCCCTATCACTGGTCAGACTCAAAGGGCATCCATACCTTGTGATAATGTTTTCCCACAAGAACCTTGTTGTTGTTGCTCATGTAATCTTTAGTTGGGGCTGCCTCTACCCACCTTGTGAGATAATCTATGCAAGTGATGACATAACGTGACCTAGTCCTCCCATGCATGCTCGGTGTAATAGGTCCTACAAAGTCTATCACCCACTTTTCAAAAGGCTCATGCTAGGAATAGGGTGCAAAGGCATTTCATCTCTCCTTCCTAGTTTTCCAATGCACTGACAATGGTCACACACTTTACAATAATCTCTACAATCCTTTGTACAAGGTTTCCCACCATAAACCTACCATTAATATCTTGTGCGTGGTGGCATCACCTGCATAATGCCCACCCACACTTCCTCCATGTGCTTCCTCCATGATGGCCAGGTGCTCATGCTCTAAGACACACACCTACGCAAAACTTCATCACATCCCAACTTGTATAAGTCTCCACTGATTAACATGTAGGGCATGGTGCATATGGCCAACTAATTTTTTTCCAATGCCTTCATTCCATCCGGTGCCACACCTTCCTTTAAGAATACTGCAATCTCCTCTAAATCCTGAGGGTGCGTGCCACAACCTAAATAGTTACAGTGCATCGGCATTGCTTCCTCAATACTCGTGTCCTCCCCTGAATCAATTCTTGATAGATGATCAAGCCCATAGTTGCTTTTCCTAGGTTTTACTACAATGGTGAATTCAAACTCTTGAAACAACAACACCCATCGACAGATGCGCCCTTGCAGAATAGGCTTGTTTACTAAATACTTCAATGCCATGTGGTCGGTGTAAAACACAAAGGGTGTTGCCACACAGATATTGTCAAAACTTGAAGAGCAGTGTAGATCATTGACAATGCCTCGCACTGGTTGTGGTATAATTCTTTCTCTACTGGTGTCAACTTCCTACTTGCAAAATAGAGAGGATGATCAACAATCCCTTCACCTGGTTGTGCAAGCACTACTCCAATGGTGGTCCCTGAGGCATCTACATGAACATGAAAGGGCTTGTCCCAAGAGGGAAACCATAAAATAGGCATGGTAATAAGCCTATCTTTTAATGTATCAAATGCCCTACTGCGCCTCTCCCCAATGGAAGGCACTTTTATGTCTAAGTAGCTCCTCTAATGTGGTGATCTTGGCATATCCCTTAATGAATTTTCTGTAATAGCCCGCATGCCCAAGGAATCCATGCACTGCACTCTGGCTAGCAAGAGGCTCCCTTAACCCCACAATAACTACAACTTTAGTGGGATCTACCAGCAAGCCCTCCTTACATATGATATGCCCCAATAAAGTCCCAAAGGGTGTAGAAACACACATTTCTTAATGTTGAGGGATATCCTCAACTACCTACACCTCTCAAACATTAACCTCAAATTGTCACAATGGTCTTTAACTAGACCATATACTATCCAATCATCCAAATAGACCTGAAGAAACTTATGGATGAAGTCTTGGAATGCTTGCACCACTATGCAAAAAAGATAAAGTGCATTCTTCAACCCAAAGGGCATGACCGTATATGCAAAACTTCCCCACTGGTGGTGAAAGTTGTCTTCTCCTGGTCTTCCTTTGCAATCCAGACTTGGTGGTACCCTGAAAATCCATCCGTAAAGGAGTAGATTTTTCATGCCCAATGACTCCTTCCAAAATTTCTTCAATGAAGGGGGTCGAAATGGATCAATGACACAAACTGCATTCAATTCCCTATAATCCACACAAATCCTAATCCGCCCATTTTTTTTATGTTGATTACCATCAGACTTATCCACTCGATTCTTCCACTACCTCAATGATCCTAAGCTATCATTTTTTCTATCTCCTCCTTAACCTTCACGCGTAAATTGGGATTCATCCGTAGGGCCTTTTCCTGACCTGTGTGCACCATCCTTCAACTTTATCTTCATTTCCCCCAAGGAGTGGTGAATGCCTTTGAGCTCATGATACCCACATGGGAAATAAATCCTCAAATTCATGTGCAAGATCAATGATTTTGATACTTCCTTCTCTATCAAGTAATCCCCAATAATAGCTTCCTTAGGTTCTTCTTCGAACCGATGTTAACTTTTTTTCATCTTTAAAGGCTCATGGTAGGCAGGCATGCATGTGATCATCATACAGACCATCCACTACCACTACCACGCATCCCTACAAAATGGCTAACATCTAAGCTTTTTGATTCCTCTCCATCAATCACATATACCAACTTTCCCTTCTCTTTTTCCAAACACGCGTGCTCAAGCTGTAACTCTTCTGTTTCCTCAACTTCTTCAAAGTGTGCCACTACACCTGGTTCACCTAATAATTCCAACAACCTATCCTCCATCCTGGCACTATCCCCCATGGTAAGGTGCACTTGATACCCTAAAGGCCTTATCAATCGATGGCTTGGTACTCCGATATTCAAAGGTTTGAATAAGGTCATCCGTGAGCTCTTGCCAATTCCTTGTCTAGTGGCATGTCTCTCGAATGAATGTACCATGCGCGCACAAACCCTGTAGTGTAGAATACAACTTGTGCACCCAGAGGGATGGTGGAAAAGCTTCCACACCTTCTCTCTAGACCCATTCACACTCCTGGATATGGAAAGAGGGGCTCCTTCCCATGGTACTCCTTGATGATGGTGGGTACATTACTCCTAGAAAATCTGACAGAGAGAGCAATTATTACCTCGTGCCATTCTAAAAGGCTCTCTTGATGTGTGGCCCACCACCGAGCTATTGTGCCAAGCAAGACATAACTTAACATCTCCCTCCATTCCTTCTCATCCTTCCACTGAGCTTCTACCTCATGTAGAAAGATCTCAGGGAAGGCTCCTCCTGAATACTTGGGTAGTTCTTTTCCTCCAAGGTGCCTAACCATGCATGCCTTTGTTACCTTGGTCACCGACCCTCTCAACTACCATCCCATTAATTCGTAAGTTCCATGCACCCAATTGTCACATGCCAGATCGGTGGTATCACCACCGATCGAGCATCTTCAAACTGGATAACCCGTTAAGTAGGGTGTATCATCTCGTGGTCTCTCGATTGAGTGCACATAAATCTTGTCCAAAACTTCTTCTCCCAATGGTTCAATATAGGTGTCAATTTCCATCAACCAGGGTATAATGACCCATTCCTTGTTCTCAAAGCTGATGTACCCTTTGTTGAACCAAAGGTCCACATTATTCTTGTAACACCAAGGGCACCAAGTAGTGCTGGGAAATTGTCCACCTCTGAGTGCCAAGACTTCAAAGTCCCCAGTAAACTTGGCTCCCTGGATAGTAATAGCTGCATCCTTCAAGACACCGATGGGCATTGCCTTAGTTTTTTTTTCCATATACAACACATTCGAAGATGGCTATAATGTAGGTCTCCCATCTGATGCCATGCATCCAAAGTCAGAACATTAACCTCGTGCACTATGTCAATGAGGATATTGCTGAGGAGCCATCCATCTACAATTGCATTCAACGTAATCTCCTTGTCATAGTCGAGGTTGTGAGGGGGAAGGTTCACGTGCAAGACCTATCTCTCGTGCTTTTCTCCGCATGTGTGGTACCTTCTCTCTCAACCAGATCCTAGCAAAGGAATGATGTTCTCCTACCTTAGCATTTTACACACCTCCGACCTCATCCAGTCATCCTTTGCACCTCGACTCTCCTTCCTTGTTCCTCCTCCGGATTGCTCCTTTAGACACGGATCTCCCTTGTAAGCTTTGAATAACATCCATGGTGTCCTGATATATCTCCTTTGATGATGCGTGGGGTCTGGATATTTTCCATGAATGACCTCCTCCTCATAACAGTGGTCTTTATCTTGGTACCTCTCTTCATGTGTGTGGCTTCTACCCTTGTTGTTACCAAGACAGCTCCAAACCTTCATCCCGTGTTACCCGAGGCATCCACTGTATGTCTACCTTCTTGATACTGACCATCACAGTGCCCTTGTCTTTCTGGTGTTGCTGATTCATATGCTCAAATAATTGGGCACTCCTCATACTTATGCTTCTTTCCACACCATGAGCACTGTAACAGTCCTGAGGCACTCACTTGTAATGTTCTATAGATCCACAAGTTGAAACATGTTCCATGGGAACTCACTCCTTCCTCCTCCATGGTTACCTCGACCATGGAATCCTCCTCGAAAACCTCTTCCACGCGTGCCTCCATCTCGCACGCTCCTCATAATGGTGATCATCATTTTTAGAACCACTAGCAATGCTGGTCTGGTGCACACCCCATGATCAATGGCCTCATGGATCTGATCAATGAGCCTACAGTCCTTAGTATCATGGGTTGTGGAGGTGTAAATTTTGTAATAACAAGATACATTCTTCCTGATCATGCATGCTGTAGCAAGGGACATCTACTTGCATCATGGTCCCCATGACAGATCTCACAATCTACTATCACAACGCATACCATCCTCTGGGGGAAATTATCCTTAACGTGCCCCTCTATTTCACAATCTATGCACCACAAACCACTATGAGTCTCATGGATGAGTTCGCAGACAATTTTTCCAACTATTTGGCCATAGCAAAGCAATCTGAGCCTCCAAGAATGGGCTAATGCCAAGTATCAATACTACCAAATAGCCTCGGCGTGCAAGGAAAGCTTCCAATGCTTCATGTGGGTCTGTAAAAGTCTTATGAGACAAGGCCCTTCTAAAAGGGGTGATCAATCCTCCAACAAACCACTGTGCATGCTGAGAAGGATGGATATCATATGATAATTTAGACAAGAGAGTTTTAAAGTGTGCATCATACTCCCACACACTCTCTGCCATTCCTTGTTGAATCTCCTTCAAAGTGCTAATGCTTTTTTCTACTCAAACTCAAGAATGTGGAACTCTACCAAGAATGCATTCTTTAAGGTAGTATAGTCCACCACCATTTGATGAGGGTCATACTTCTATACCTATATGTGCGCCTTGCAATGTGGTCACAAACTGACTAGCCTTTCATTCTGGTGTTGTGATACCCTTCACGTGCCATAAGCAGCTCACATTTGTGAACATGTTCCACTGCATCCTCAATGCCCCGTAATCTGGAAAATGTAGAGACATTTCAAAGAATACTTGAGGTGGTGGCTGGGGTCCCTGTCCTCCCGAGCCTGATCCTTGGTTCCCACCTAGTGTTTCCTCCACCACCTGATCCACAGGTCCACTGGGTCCTGTGCCTCTAGAGCCACCAGATCCACTAGAACCACTGGGTCCAATAGGGCTTGTAGGAGCTGTGCCAAGCACCCCCATGGTCCCACTGAACTGTGTGTCGATGGTCTGTGATAGCGCCCCACTACCACTACTTTGTCCCCACCACTCCCTGATGTGAGACCGAAAGCTTGTATACTTGCCCCTTGTCCAAAGACTCCTCCAAATACTAGAATATGTGCAGCCATAGAAGAAGGAACCAAAAATTATACCTCCTAGGCATGGATCTATCTCTTCCACTGATATCAATTGGGTCAATAACACTTCTTCCTGGATGGGAAAACCAAGTGCAGGGGCTGGTCACTGGGTGGGTTCAGATATGTGCCAATGACTCTCCTTTCTCCATGTGTGATGAACTCTCACCAGAAGCCGAAGGGGTCTCCCTCACACACTTGCCAAGATGGGGTAGCATAGACTACTCAGGTTCCACATCCTCCACGTGAACCTCAACTCCTTCCCACAATGTCTGTCTCCATAGATCCATCACACTAGTAGCTCTCGCATCATCTAGCAATCTCCCTTTCACGTGCTTCACTATACTTGAGCCATCTTTCTTCCCTCTCCTTTTCTATCATGATATCTACCATCTTCCTCCACCCAAGCTCCCTTACCCAACTGCTCTAATGGTTTAGCCGACCATTGGGAAAGCCTCTAAACTCATGGTAACCATCAATATCTTCATAGCTAGAGGAATACACGTAGAAATGTTCCTCTAGGTTCTCACAGAAATTCAAACTCAAGCAACCTCCAGACAAGAATACGTGGAAATGGCATATTCCAGAGTGTAACTAGTTAGTACTCCTCTCCACCAATGATCTACAACATGGGTCCATGTTAGATCTACATCCTACAACCTTTGGTAGTCTTCTTTGGCCCATACATGTGATCCATAATGCCAACTTGATCTAGACATATAGGCTGAAAGCCATTCATATAGTTCTACTGGGAAGTAGCAGAAGAAGGTCTCATATAGATCATGGTAGAGGTTCTCTTCTACCCATCTATGTGTATTAAACTCAGGTCCAAGTGTTGTATCTCCAAGAAAATTCATCCTCCATGCTCTTGAACCATGATTCAAATTTTCCAATGTCAACCGCTCTATCATTACTCATTACACAGATCATGATGTATGTTATATCCCACTACAACTTTGAAAAGAGGTCCCAACAAATGGAACCAAGATGTAGTCATTTTACCCCCATTATAAAAGGAAGGAACCCCATGCACGCCGGCCTATCACCCAAGAAAGCGAGTGCTCACCCGAGGCACGCACGGGTACCGAGTCTCTCTTTTATGTGAGTTTAGTGGGAAGCATCATCTATGATTAGTGTAAGAGTTTTTAGGAGGGAAGTTAAGACAAACAAGAACCATAGGGCTCAGAATGGCCTCTAGATCCTTGCAGTCACTTCAAACCGAGTACTTTAATAGAATCTAGAACATGCATTATGACAGAAAGAATTATACAAGCATTCATACATAGCATGAAAGGAAAGAGAACTCATATGAGAGAAATGTGCATTAAAACCATTGATATCCATGTCTATATATAATAGGTAACCTCATTATATTCATTGATTCATTACAGAGAGTCACAGAGAGCAGACCGCAGTCATGCATATCACTGGACGTATGTAACTAAGCTAACAGAAAAAGAAAAATTACAACTCCATGCTTAGTGCATTCTTTCCTGAATACAAATATCCCCTCGCAGTAATTCTGCAGAGCTCCGCTCACTCTCTAACCCGCTATACCTCGTACTTCTAGATATATCTTTTACTCTACAGGCACTTGTATTTATAATTCTCCTGCATGCTACCAACTCACCTTCCAAAGCCCCAGATCTAGTGCCAAGTGTCGAATGTGGTCCTTTATGTGAGCATGCTCCTCCAGCCTGAGCTTTCCACTCCATCTCATGATGATCTTCTAGAAGATTCCATCCATGCTCTTTCTGGGCATGCTCATCTTTCTGGGCCACACCTATCACCAGGTGGGTGCATCTTATCGAGCCTCCACGTGCAACCGATTCTCGATGCAGGAGGTTTTAATGAAAAACATGAATGGTGAAGCTATGTGCAAGGCCATTATCAAATGTCATCTCGGCTGATAAAGGAGCTTTCGGCCGGCTGAGATGGCTAAGCTAACCATATGATAATATAACCTTAAAGACCCTTTCTGAGCACAAATCAAACCTTAGGGAGTCCTACCAAAGAAAGTTATTTTTATTAAAATATTTTATTCAAAATATTATTATTTTTAAAAATATTATTTTTAATTAATAAGGGCATGATGGATGGATGTCTTCAATGTGTAATTAACGACGTAATCAATCATGGAGACCAAGTGTCTAGAATTTAGTGATTTATCCTCTATTCTCTCACATGGATTTTTCTATAAATGTAAATGAGGAACTCATTCCAAGGGGTTAGACAGTTTGAAATTTTTTATTTTCCTCTCTTTTTGTAAGCTAGTCTATTATGGATTGTGGGAACTTTCAAGCCTCTCTTCCAACATTGTAATGGAAAAATTTGCCTCTTCCTAATGTAATGAAGCATTTTGCATGTTATTGAAGCAATAAATATTGTGTGTTTTGTGACTAATCATCAGTCATTTCATCGTTTTTGTCGCTTTGTTGTGTCTTTCTCATGCTTGCAGGTATAATGTGCAATTTCAAGTTTCTATTACAGATTTTGGGAGTTCTATGCTTATCTAGGAGTGAAGCTTTGTATGTGGTTGAGTTGTGGTGCTTGTTCATCCTTCTCATTTCCATCTTTCTTCACCTGGAAAACCAAAAATCATCTAGCAACACCCTTTCTTGGTGCATCACCACTTCTAGTATAGGTTTTACTTCTTGCAAATCTCTCTCCCTTAATCCCATGAAAATGTTAGCATAGGTCTAGTTAGTTTCATTAGAAGTAGTGTTGTGTTTAGTTTAGGAAGAGGAATCTAACCTTCTCCAGAGGTTCACCTCGATCCCAAGTCCACAAACTTAAGAGGTTATCCCATGTTACCCAATCACATTGAATTCCCTATTCATCACTTGGTCATTCGGAGGGTGCGGTGATTTGGAAATAATAGTTTTTGGCATGCCCGGTGGGAAGAGAGTTGGTACTTATCTTCATACTTGCATGAATCAAATTACCTGGCGACTCCATATCTCTGGATTTCAAATCTCAGTGTGTTAACTTATGTGAAGAATTCGATAAGAGCTTCTGCGAGACGAGAAGGAAATTATCAAGCATATTGAGTTATCCTTGTCTCCTCCAAGGAGAAGGAGAAGAGGCATTTCAACATCACCAGTTACAGCATCACCTCATAGGGGTCATTCAAATCCTCCTTACGGAAGGTTTCCTCCACCTAAGGAACAATCAATGTCTCGTTGGTATGGCATCCCCTGCAAGAAACCAATTTTTCCTCCTTTCAATGTAAGTAGTCCTCTCCAGTTGGCTCCACGAGTTCCTATACTTGGTGCGGCACTCAAAAATTTTCCATTTTACATAGGGGAAACTCATATTACTATGAGTGTAACATATCCTTAATGTAGCCAACATTTGTGCAGTACATAATATTACAAAAGACAATGTTGTAGTCAAAATTCCTTCCACTTACTTTAAGGGAAAAGAGCTTCAATGGTTTTGTGGGTTAGAATATGGTACTATAACCACTTGGGATGAGTTGGGAGAAGATCTGTAAATAGTTTGAAGACAAGAGTGACCACCTGTCACTCATGGAACAAATCACTACCATAAAGAGAGCTCCTCAGGAATACATGAGTGATTTCAACTTCCGATTCCACAAGACTTGGAATAGAATTCGGCACTCATAAAACCTTCTCCCAATAATGCATTCTTGTATTATTTACGAGCCTTAAATAAAAATGTAGTAGTTATGATTCAGTCCATGGGAGGTACTATATGTGCTTTATGCCTACAAAGTTGTAATAAGAGTCAATAATTCTTTGATCCAAGTAGGGAAGATTGCACCTAGACCTCTCATGCCTTTGTTTGTTGAACTTTTAAGTAATCACCAACCATTTCCCATGTTCCATCAACTTCTAGCCAACCAGTTGTGGTTGCACCAGTTGTGTCTTCACCCTCCCCTTCAAATGATCTAGTTGAGGTCAAGTCACTACTATAAAATTTTGGGAATGAACTCATAGCACTCAAGAGGTAACAATCTCAATATGCTCATCCTTACCAATCCTAGAATCAATAGTACTAGGCTAACCACCCACCTTTTCAAGGAAATAATCAATCACAAAAAATCAAGTTGCGTGTGAATGTCAAGCCTCTAAACTTTAGGAATCCTCTTATTGCTAGCTCTTCCAGAGCCCTTGTACCTATCCAAAATAATCTAGTTCAAGACTATGAATGGTGTTATCCTTGTTCTCAACCCCACAATCAAAATATTTTCCCCAATGGAGTTATTATCTAAGCCCTTATGGTTCAAAGAAAATTTGCTCCACCAAAATCAATGTAAAATTCATCTCTACGCAGAAGCAACAGATCAACCACATGCACCCAAAGAAACCACTTTGCTAAATTGGAAAGCAGAAGATTTTTACGGGTTGAATACAGATTCTTCATCAGTGGTGGAAAACACTCATTCAAAAAGAGAGCAATGGAATCTCAACCTTCCAAATTTGATCAAGCATCCACTTCATAGCCTCGGCCACAAGCATTGGTTGATAAAGATGCGGGAAAGAAACTTCCGAGAGAGATGAGGCTAGTTAGGCCGTAAGAAAAGAAGGTTCTTCAAGCATCACAATACCCATCAAGCATTTTCCAAAAGAGGACTCTAATGCCAAAAGAAATGTTAGCAAATTAGGAGCAATCCCTTTTAGTATTGTAGAGCAGATGAAGAAGACTAACTTGAGTGTTACCATGTGGGATGCACTCTCAATTCCTTCTCAAAGAAACATGTTGCAAGAGGCTCTGAAAAGTTTTGGTATAACTGACAAAGCATCGGGTCATTGGGGCAGCAACTGCTACTATAAGTTTATGTCAACCGGAAGGGAAAAGTATTCCTAAGGCAAACAAACCGCCACCATTCTATATTTCCTAATCATTAGTGATCATTTGGTACATAATTGCATGATCGATTCTAGTGCCAACAGTTCAGTCATGCCCAAGCAAAATTATAGATGTGCTAGGAATCCAATATACACTAGTCTCCATAGGGATGGTATAGATGATACATAGTTCAAACTGTTGGAATCATAAAATGACTCAAGCTTAATATCCATGCATGTCCTAGTTTATTGTTCACACAAGACATATTGGTCATGATCTTCCTCCTCTCTTCACCATTTTCCTATCACGATATTTCATTGCCAAGATGGGTGGTTACCTATTCATTTGATTGGTCACATATGATCCTTAGGAATTGATATAGAAGCTAAAGTGACTATAAGGGTGGAACCAATTTTTAATAATCATGTGGAGCCCTATACCACTATTCCTATAAGTGGGAATTATACCATCGATGATCAAAGGAAAACGTTGTTGATCACGAACCAACCACTCTTGTGGAAGAAGTTCCTAATACTATGTTAGATGAGGTAAGTGTAGATCATCAATATGATCCCTATGTTGAGGCATTAGTAGAAGAAGAAGTTAGTTTGTTTTTTTAGAAGAGACGAGGTTGGGTATGTATTGTATCCATGAAGAAGGTGTAATCATACCACAACTTGTTAAGACCCAAAACAACTTTGAAGGACTTTGGAAACTATTTTTGATGGCTCAAGAAGTAAAAATGGAGCAGGTGTTGGTGTTGTATTAATTTCTCCAGAAGGAGATAAGTACTTCTCATCTTTTTGACTGTAATTCAGTTGCACCAACAACATTTTTGAATATGAAGCTCTTGTGCAAGGAATTTAGTTGGCTCAAAAGAAGGGAATCAAAGATTTGACTATTTTTGGTGACAATGAATTGGTTATACTAAGGAAGAGTGCTAGTGCATCCAAAAATTATTTTCTAAGATCTTACAAGAACTATATGGGATTTTATTGAAGATTTCAAAGCTTTTGGGATCCAAACAGTTCCTAGAAATCAAAATCAAGATGCTTGATAGGCTTTGCTACGGTTGGTTCACAATATGAAGTACCTTTTGATATCATGAAAGAAGAATGGAAACTTGTTAAAATGGTCATCGACCCTGAGTTCGATAATGTGGGTAGTTGGCAAGTTTTGATAAAGATAAACAAATTATTCTTTTTCTCCAAGAAGAATTAGAGTTTGTTGCGAAAAATCCAGATAAGCTACAGGAAGCATATAGTGATCAGATTAGACAATTGAAAAGAAACAAGCTACCCAAAGGCTTGGTTACTCTTGGTCCATTTTAATTCAGATGATCAAGCCGTAGAAGACAAAGTTCTAACATGGTAGTCAAAGAGGATGATTTTGAAGAATTTGAGGTAGCAAGTGAAAAGTTTCTAAAGATTGGAAAAGTGTGTACCTAGAGGAGAAAGAATCTTTCATCAAACTTTTCCAAGAGTATAATGACATTTTCACATGGAGTTATAAAGACTTGTGTGGATTCGACTAGGCCTAGCATAAAATACCATCGAACTGGATCCCAATGCCAAGTGATTACATCAAAATCAGAGGCCAATTAATCCCAAGATTGAGCCACTTATGAGAAAGGAGCTAACCAAACTCATCGAGGCTTGCATCATTTTTTTGATCAAGCATTCCTCTTGGGTAGCCAATCTAGTTCAGTAAGAAGAAAAAAGAGAGAAATCCGATATGCATGGACTTCAAGGATTTGAACCATGTTTCATTAAAACACCATTATCCTCTTTGTCAATGAATCAAATCCTTCAAATAGTGGAAAGAGCGCAAAATTTTCTTTGCTTGATGGATATTCAAGTTACAATCAAATTTTGGTCAAAGAATTTGATCAATTCAAAACGGATTTCACTACCAAGTGGGGCACATACGCCTATAACAAAATGCCATTCAGATTATCTAATGTCAGAGCTACTTTCCAACGAGCTATGGATATGGAATTTAAGGGATTGATCAACGAAATCATCTTGGTGTATCTTGATGATATAATTGTGTACTCCAAGCATGTAGAAGATCACATTACGCATCTGAGGAAGGTTTTCAAGAGGTATAGGAATTTGGGGTTTCACTCAATCCTAAGAAATGCATTTTTGTGGTGCACGAGGGAAAGTTGTTGGGACATATTGTTTCAGCGGAAGGACTTTCAATCGATCCAGCCATGATTTATTCAATTTTGTCCCTATCTCTCCCAAGTCATAAGAAGGGTCTTTAGAGTTTTTTGGGAATGATAAATTTTGTGCGGAGATTCATTCCTCAGTTCGTGGCCTTGGCTAAACCATTAACAACCATGTTGAGGAAAATATGCCATTCTCATGGACGAAGCAAGGAAAGGATAGCTTTGAAGCCATCAAGACAACCATTTCTCAAGTGCCTACGTTGGTGAATCTAGGTTTGATAAAGATTTTATTATTTATGATTTTGTAGGATAGGAGAGAATTTTGGGGATCCTCACTCAACATAATGATGATCTGATGGAATAACCAATTACTTTCTTCATCCAGTCCCTAAAATACTATGAGCTCAAATATTCATTTGTTGAAAAGAAATTTTTTGTTGTCATTCAAGATTTGAAAAAATTCAGGCACATGTTGTCCAACAACAAAGTTCATCTAATGGTGTCTCATCCAGGCGTAAAGGAATTTTTGTTGAACAAAGAGATGAATGAGAAGCGTGTTGAGTGGATTAATAAGGTGATGGAGTGTGACATGCACATCAAAGTTACCAAGCTAGTCAAAGGTAAAGGTTTGTGTCAACAACTTGTTGTAGATTTGGAATTGAAAGGTAATGGGACATGATGCTTATAAATAGGGATGAAAGTGATGATCATGTTGACCTTGTTTACCAAAAATAAAGAGTTTTCTTTTCTCAAGAACATACCCTATTGACATGGATAAGACTCAAAGATGAACCTTTCATCTTCAGTTTATTCCCTATGTTCTAGTAGATAATGTTCTCTTTCAAAGGGATTTGAATGGTGTTCTCTTCGTTGCATAGGGCCAGAACAAGTAAGTAAGATACTAGAAGAGTTTCACAATGGTATATCAGGAGGGCATTAATCTACACAAACAACTGCTATAAAAATCATGAGAGTTGGCTACTATTGGCTAGATTTATTCAAAATGTCCATCTCTGGGTAAAGAAGGGTAAGGAATGTTCCTTTTTCACTAGAAAATAGAAATGGGTGACTCTCCCACTCCATCCAATTTAGGTTGATCAATCATTTGTTCAATTGGGGTTAGATTTCATTGGAATTATTAATCCTCCATCCAATGATAGACATAAATGAGTCCTTATTGCAACAAACTATTTTACTCGATGGATAGAGGTAGTAGCATTGAAGGAGGGAAATGAGAAGACAATTCTTGATTTCCTAGAAGGCATAATGACAAGGTTCATTGTTCCATTCATACATCATTTCAGACAATGCAATGGATTTTCTTAGTCTAAAGCTGATTACATGGGCTATTAAGAATGGATTTTACCTCAAGAATTCATCAATTACTATCCGTAAGGAAATAGATTTGTTGAGTCTAGCAATAAAAACCTCATAAGGATTATCAAATGCATAATGGAGACTAACAAGAGGATTGACACACAAAGCTTAAGACTACTTTATGGGCAGATCGGATCACACCTAAGAGGTACATTGGAAATTCTCCTTTCATGTGGTATATGGAAGAGAAGCCAAGCTTTCACTATCCTTGGAATTACCTTCTTTGGAGTTAGCTCATCAGCTTGAGGTTATGGAGAGTGATCCTATGATAGTCAGTTCATTGAACTCATGGAGTTAGAAGAAGTGTGAAATAAGGAAATGAATATTTTGGAACAACATCGAGCTCAAAGTAAAAAATATTTTGAAAAGAAGGCATCCAACATGCATTTTTAAGAGGGAGATTTAGTTCTCAAATGGAATGAAGATATAGGGTGAAATCGTATGCATGCTAATTTTCACACTCTTTGGAGTGGGCCATACATTATCACAAGTTAAGGAGGTGAATTTGTTTCATCTATCTAGGCTCAATGGAGAAGAACTTCCCATTCATGTGAATGGGATACATCTCAAATCTTTCTTTTGAGAGTTTTCCACCCATGTATAGTTTAGTTAGGTGTTTTCCTCCAAGTTCTTTGCACATTGTTGTGTGTTGTTTTCATTGTTTTGCTTTCCTTGTTGTTGTGTGTTTTGTTTCGTTATTTTTCTTGCACATTATGTCAAAGGTGGAAGTTTTTAGAAGAATAAAGGTTCAAGGTTTCAAAGATAGTTTTAAGATATTCCCAAATCCTCAGATGTTTCATCCAAAATTCCGCAGTGCCACAAATTTCAAGCATTCATCGATTCAATATATTTTATGCCTAGCATTATTAAAGAGTTTAGGATCAGTAATGCGAGGAAGATTTAGGATGTATCACAAAAGATCAAATCATTTTTGGGATTCCAACTTTAACTCCATGCCCAATGGATGACTTAAGACTACTAGAATCATGCTTATTAGGAAATCATCCCTAAGAGGTCACCAAAAATGTTATTCAATTTTTCCCCTTGAGGAAAAATGGACAAACGAGGTCTTGTTATGCTCTGGGACTGAGGAAGGTCTTCACATGAGAACTTTAGACATACATGCAAAAGTTTGTGATTGAGGGACATTTGCAATATCCCATTCAGTTTTAGAATCATTTTTAGGATGTTCTCTCCTTTCTTAGTTTTTGGAGGTTCAGGTTGTGCTATAAAAAAACATTGGTCCCAGTGGGCCCATTTTAGGTCATCATTAGGATAAATTGATTAAAATCGACAAATTATGTTGAGGAGGTCTTGCTATATCTCTATGATCCTCAGGTTTCAAGGGAAATCTAGGAGGTCCAAAGGTTTCAAAGTCAGTGTGTGAAAGGGTCTTTGCGTTCTCAAATATCTTGCCAAGTAGCTCAAAGAAGTTGCTTTCGATGAGTTAAAGGCAAGTTATGTGTTGTTTAGTTTTATTGGGAAGATCATTCGAAACCCTGAGTTGAGTTGAAGAGTTATTTGGCATGTTGACTTGCACTATTGAGTGAGATATGTTGCTGAATACATCGATTTTTTTTTTAGGGGAAACCATAACTCGAGACTCATTGAAGATCGGTTAAGTCACATTCAGGGAAAATCCATGTTGAGCTTAATAGATTGAAGATCAACTTAGTGGCTTGAAAATTGACAAGGAACTCGATGGATTATGGTGTTTGGGAGGCTAAGCTCATTAGAATATCAAGATATAGGAGTAATTCAACATATTAACCAGGGATTTGAGCGAGTTATACATAAATATTTCGAGATCATTACAGGTTAACGAGGTCAAGTTATGAAGGCAAATTCAAGTGATAGCTTAGTTTAGAGCTCGGTAGTGTAATGACTTGGGTGGCTCATATAGGAGATCACTAGCTCGATGTGTGACTTAGGGGTTTAGCTTTGTAGTTGGTGTTGTCACATTAGTGAGGTTGCAGGAAAATATCATGAATATCTAAGGAGGAGCTCGAGTAAAGAAGACCAAATCACATAGTCAATGGGTAGGTGGATATCTCGCAAGCACGAGTGGAATAATAGTTCAATGAATCAAGTTGGAGCTTAAGCCCAAAATGTTGAATGGGATATGAGAAGAATAAGCCAAGACGAGGGTCTTCGACATGCTTACAAAAGATCTCATTAGGAATTATGGGAAAAGGCCGAGTAACTCAACTGCGAACACATTGCTTAGCGTTAAGCTAAAACCGAAGGTGAGCTTGGAAGAATGTTGAGTTATGGTGAAGGCAAGGCCATCATTTTTTGAGTTGTAGGCTCATGAGATCAAGAAGTGCATGGGGTTCGGTGCTCGGAAGAAATTAACTTTGGGAGATAAGGCATCACGAGCTAGGAATTAGGGCTCGATTAGAATCTCGGAACAACAAGATTGAATAAAAATCTTTGAGATGAGAAATGGAGCTCAATGTTCATGGAGGGAAATGGAGTTAAACACCTTGAGTCATGGGAGGAGCATGAATAGATGGCTTGGTGGTACATGTAAGCTAGGATGAGCCGGTGAAGGATAGATCAAAAGGAACTAATTTCGAGTGAAGGAGTTCACAACTCAATGCTTGTTTGAAGGCATGATGAGAGCTTGTTTGAGTTTTGGGCCGAGAACTTTATAAAGAAGAATGGCGAGTAAGTGGAAGAGCTCATTGAGATCATTTGGAAATACATTGGTGACCTCACGTGAGGACGATGCGAATAAAAAAAAGTGGTAGAACTTGGTGGAGCCAAGCTCATAATGATTTTGTAGGAAAACAACTTAGCAAGCCATGTACGTAGAGGATCACGACGAGCTCGAAGAAGATCGCATCGGAGAAATCCTGAGTTGGGGAGTTTAGGGAATGGCCTAAACCTTGTGCTAAAATCATATACATTGGAAATTTAGCCAAGCTTGCCCATTGTGGAGGTTTGAAATGGAAGGGATAATTATTTTTTTGAAGGAGATCAGACTCACCATGGAAATGTGGGAGAAGTGGGTGATACGATGTAACTTGCCAAGCGAATCATTTTGGATCACCGAGGGGGAAAGTCTGAGTTGGAATTGTGGGTATTGAGAGCCAACTTGCCAATATTGTTGCATTTTTAAAATGATATTGGACTCCCCACCTCGAGCTGACATGTCAAAATTATGGTCTACTTTTGAGAGCTCAAGGAGCCAATACATAGAGATATGCATTATAATCAACGAGTTGATCTCCGAGTTAGTCGAGCCAATGTATCGGGTCCACCTGTGAGAGATTTGCCAACAAGATGGAAATATGATGGACCTCACTCGATTAGCCGTTGGTGAGAAGGAAATGGTCAGGTGGTTTACCGAGTTGAGCACCGAGGAGCTTGGGGTATGAAGTTGTAGAGGTAGTTTTGTGGGCACTCAAATGAAATTACTAAGTATGGTTGCCACATAAAAATTGGCTCGAATGTGGAGCCTTGAAGGATTTGGCAAACAAATAAGTTAGTTAACACATGGATCCATAAAAGGGGAGAGTTGGTAACAAAAGTGGAGAATTCGGCTCAAATGTGGACCTCCCCGAGATAAACACGTGGTCATTGAACCATGAAATCCACATTCAACCAATGAAAAGAGGCACCAAGTTAATGTCTGAGTTAACCGATTGGTTGGAAAAGGGTGAATGACCCTCCAATGCGAGTTAAGTGGGTGTTGTGTGGGAACGAGTTGACATTCGAGCTGGCAAGGTTTTGTGTAGTGGAGTGTTCAGGCCCACATTATGTGGTGAGTTCCAAATAATTCAAGCGTTGGGGAGGTTAGTGGAGTAAATGGCAGACGTGGGGTGAATGTGTGGCATGAAAAGGTAAGTAGGGTGGTTTTAATGACAAATGAGTAGTGGTCCGATTATGTGTGTAAGGCCATTATCAAATGCCATCGATGCAATGAAGAACCCACCATCCGTTGTAATGAAGGAGCTTGCGAATATTTTACATTTTGAGCCAAATATGACAATATAACCTTAAATACCCTTTCGAGCACAAAAATAATTATTTTTAAAAATATTTTAATAAAATATTATTTTTAATTAATGAGGATGTGATGGATGGATGTCTTGGATGTGTAATTAATGACTTAAATCAATCATGGAGACCAAGTGCCTAGAATTTAGTGATTTTTCCTCTATTCTCTCACAGGTATTTTTCTATAAATGTAAATGAGGAACTCATTCCAAGGGGTGAGACATTGGACATTTTTGGAAATTTTTCATTTTCTCTCTCTTTCGCAAGCAATCTATTATGGATTGTGGGAACTTTCAAGCCTCTCTTTCAACATTTTAATAACAAACTTTGCATCTTCCTAATGTAATGAATCATTGTGCGTGTTATTTAAGCAATAAAATTGTGTGTTGTGACTAATCATCAATCCTTTCATCATTTTTTTCACTTTGTTGTGCCTTTCTCATGCTTGCTAGGTATATTATGTAATTTCAAGTTTCCATTACAAATTTTGGGAGTTTTGTGCTTATTTGGGAATGAAGCTTTGTATGTGGTTGAGTTGTGGTACTTGTTCATCCTTCTCATTTCCATCTTTTTCACTGGAAAACCAAAAACTCGTCTAGCAACACCCTTTCATTGTGCATCACCACTTCTAGTATAAGTATTACTTCTTGCAAATCTCTCCCCTTAATCCCATGAAAATGTTTGCATAGGTCTAGTTAGTTGCATTAGAAGTAGTGTTGTGTTTAGTTTAGGAAGAGGAATTCGGCCTTCTCCAGAGGTTCACCTTGATCCCAAGTCCCACAACCTGAGAGGTGATCCCATGTTACCCAATCACACCAAATGCGCTATTCATCACTTGGCAATTCGGAGGGTGCGGTGATTTAGCGATAACAAGTCTCAAGATAAGTTGTGTTTGGTTGAAAGACTCTATGATCATAAACTTCTTTTATAGGTTGTTGTGGTCCTTTAGTGGTCATGTGTGCATTTTTTCAAATTAATTATAAAAGCAAACAAAAAGCTAATCTAAATAAATTAAACTAAACTATGTTTTTGTATTTTCCAATATAGAAGAAATGAAGCAATATAAACAATCTAATCTAATTTAAACTAATCTTTTTGTATTTTCTGAACTTTCTGGAATAAAACAGAAGAAATGAAGAAATTGCTTCTAACTTAACTAAAATTTCTAAACAAATAAACAATTGGATGTAACTATTTATTTGTGCAACAGATATATCTAATCTATCCTAATAAAATAAAGTTTTTCCAAAATGTAATTATGGATGTGAATCCTCTGTTTTGCCTCAGAGGCACGAGAAGAAATCAAAGCTTCTCAGAATATTTTCTTCCCCTGCAACTTCCCTGAAAAAAGTAAAGAAGGATTCAATGGAAGTTTTACAAATGAAATGATATTGTAGTTGATTCTAAATTAATGCAAAAGATTTCCTCCAGACAAGCTTCCCTTGCAAACCCACATGGATAGGCAAGGGAAGTTATCTATCACTAGAAGCTTTACAAAAGAAATGAAAGCTATAGTATTTGATCTATCTATTACAACAATTGAAATGGAAATGATTTGCTACTCTAGTAAGTAATGTGCATACAGATTCAAAATAAAGAATTGAAGAAATAAGGAAATCCAATTGCAACCCCAACCTGGAATTTGCAGTGTTGAGGAAAATCCAATTGTGGTTTACTCTTGTGTCCCCTCAGTTATATTTTCCAATCTTCAATGTTCATGTGAGTCCAGGAAGCTAGGAATGCAGAAGAAACAAAGAAGAAGGTGTTGGAGCAATGGTGGCTTGCGAGGTAGTAATGCGGGTAGAATAAAAACACCGCAAGAGAACAAAGGTGCTTGGTTATGTAGTCTCTAACAAGATTTCAAGAGCATAACAATGCAATCACAATAAAAATCTCTAGGCATTTTCTTCAGAAGAAGCGTTGGTTTTATAGAACATGGGCTAGAAAATGGTCTAAGCCATTTGACGGTAATGGGATGCCACATCACAACATGGAAGAGTAGATTAACTCTCAATTAGTAATTAGAAGTGAAAGAGGGCTTTTATACGAATCAATTAAGCTTAAAATAAGCCAAATTAACTAAGAAATGTGTGCTACAGGTGAACATAAGTGAGTTAAAATGTGTCCAAATCACGTTAGGGAAGTCTCAGCCAATTCACATGGAACCACTAGTCTACACGGGGTGATGGTTATGCAACCGCCACCTAGGGTAGACCGGCGGTTGAACAACCACCGCCCGGAGTAGACCATCGATTGTGTAATCGCCACCCCACCTGATCGGAGTTTGTGCAACCACCACCCAGGTAGACCAGTGGTTGCATAGCCTTTTAGATCAAATAACGAGACTAAATATGGACTCAAATTGTGTTATTTAGTGACTACACCTACTCGTAAAATATTGTAAATACTTTTTCCATGTATGCACACATTATATGGGGGTGTATGTTCAAGTTCCTTTTTCTTTGGTGTTGGCTAGCTATTATGGGTAGCATAGGGGATCTGGCATTTTCTGTGTAACTTTGACCATTTATTATCTACTACACTCAAAGTGAAGAAAAGTGTAGGGACTTCAATTTGGGTTATCATATCCATTAGTTCATGCCCGTACTTGCACCAAAATTATTTTTTCCCCCACAAATTAGACCCAAACTACATTAGGTACTCTATAATGTGGGTGTTTGGAAATTTTGCTAGTTGTTGAGGTAACATAGAGACCATGGTGGGAAAGTTGTCCCCTATGTTTTTAGGTGAAAACTACGGATGTTGTTTACCTTTTGTGCTACAACATAATGTTGAGAATGAAAGTAAGCGTGGGTGGATTCCAAATCTGTTATCATGGTAACGCACTAGGTGCAAAGTGTATTCATGCATGTGAACCCTTTTGATGCATGTTTGGTGGAACAATGCAATCCCTGTAGGGAACAATGATGGAAAATACATAGAGAGAAAACCCTCGGTGTTGTATTTGTTGAGTGAGGATGAACCAATATTTGGCCACTCAATTGATTGTAGTGGACTTTGGCTCTTTCCTTAAAGGAAATTTTTTATATTTCATAGTGTTTAGCGGGAGGGAGGACACAAAAGATGATGGTTGGCATTCATGTGTACGTGGTGGGGAACATTGGAAAAGGTCTACTACGGTTTCACGTCAACATTGTTTGGGGACAGTTGAATTGAAGTGGGGTAGGGAAGTAGATATATCAGTACTTTGAGGTGGTAAGGAATGCAATGGATTTTGGTATAAGACAACATCCTTACAGAAAGGGTCATGAGCTATTTTGAATTTAATTTAGCTAAAACACAAGATCTACTTACGAAGCATTTGTAAGCCCTTTGTATTGCTTCAATTCTTATGATATTCAATATGTCCAAGTCCTCAACTTGCTAAGCTAGGTGTCCAATTATGGATGAAACATCTTGGGAAACCATATGGTGTGGTCATTGTATTTTTATTTACCACCTCTAGCATTAGTCACTTGCAATATTGGGTTGACCCTTGTTATTAGCATTTCCTCAACTTGAGTAAGTGAGGATAGAACTTTGGGCTAAGGGCACGGGTCCATGTTATTCCAACTTGACAAACAAAGTGACCATATTTTTAAAAAAACATCTACGACAAGTATTTCCACATTTGTAAACACTTGTCTATAGCCTAACATATAATTTTTACATATTGAACATGTGTTTGGAGGTGGGAGGTGATCTAATCTTTGATGGAATTGACATTGCAGATTGAAGTGAATGATGATATGGAGTATGTTCTTTGAGAGGGCTGACATGGTGGACTATAGATGTTGGTGCATGTGTGTTCATTTTTTGTCATTTGATGCAAGCTATATGGCGGTGACATTCATTTAGGTTGTTTTTTTGCTTGCGTACTTGAAATGAGCCATTGCATTTTTTAGTACATGACAGTTCTATGTGGAATGAGGAAAAGTGGAAACAATAATTAGGTATAGAAGAAAGTAAATGAATGCAAAAATATAGGTACTTATGTATGTATTACATGAAGTGCAACAACATATATCAATATTGCATAATGTTGTTTAATAAGTTTGATAGAGCTTGCATTCCTTTAATAAAGTGACATTATTTTTGCTTGCAAGACATTTGAAACCGAGAAAAATGCGTGTGAAACAAATGTAAGCAAACTTGCTAATGCAAACACCTATATGTGGAGTAGGTGATACGGTAAATATATATTGAGAAATACATAACAATGTGTGTGTAAAGTATAGTATGTCTTCTTTGGCTAAATGGAGATATTGTGGTGGTGTGAATTTTATTTTGAAGTGGTGTAGGGTTATTTTCAAGAATACATAGTTACGGGGATGTAAGGAATGCATCTAATGGGGATTCATTTGCGTTAAAGGTCACGTCCTTAACTGCAGTGACAATAGTACATTGGGATTTCTCTTATGTGGTGTAGACCTCTTACTTCATGGATATTTTGAACATGTAGCGGTGGAAGAGAGTTTTCCAAATGATGGGCCAAAACATGTCATGTGTTGGTGTAATAAGTTGAAGCTCCTGTGCTGATATGCCCATTATTGATGTAGAAACTTCATCAAAAATAGTTACCCATGTTGTTGATGTGGCAACCTCAATGATGAAGTGTAATGCATATTTATATCTACAATTGGAGACACCATGGTTACATTTTCAGCAATACCAAGAGGATTCTACATTTAGTTCAAGTTTTTTATTACAATGGTTATTGTTAACAATTGATGTGCAAGTTGGATAGCTAAATGTGTACATATTCAGGTGGATTCTTGTCATTGTAGTGGAGAAAGTGATTGCTTTACCTGATTGGGAGGAGGATTTTATGCATGTGATATCTTTTTCTTCAAGGTTGTTAATACTCACCGATGGGTAAGCATAGGTTGAGCAAGGGAAGTAAACCATGCGCATATTGTGTGAGCCTCACCTATATCGGTGATTAAGATAAACGTGAATTTATATGTCTAATCTGAATGTTATTGTAGCAGTAAATAAATAATAATCAAGTACATAAATAAACCCAAACAAGACTAAGCAATAAAGTATGAAACTCTAATTTGCAAGGAGGAGACATGTAATTAGTTGATTCGCAATAAAATATGGAGTGTACCGAAGTGTTGACCAGATGAACAACAAGGTAGGAGTGTCGCACAAAGACCCCAAAAAAGTAGATTTGGATGCTTTGATGCTCTTAAATAGCCTTTGGATACAAACTTAGGTGGTGATAGCTAATTTTTAATGCTTGGTCCTTTATTATGATCACATAACTGTGTATTTATATGATTCCTTTGCTTGAATTTCGTAATTAACCCTGAAAAGGCCGACTACCAAAAAGATAAGATGCTCAAATAACTAGAAAGGACCCAAAAGATGTGAAAAAGTTACACGAGGTTAGGGGCGCCTAGAGGGGATGAGGGCACCTGGCACTAACATCTTGGCTAGGAGCTCTTTGTCAAGGATGATAAATGGCGGGATATAAAAAGGAAGACTAAGAAAATAAGGGTACAAACCAAAGAGGCAACAACAAGAAAAGAAAGGTGGCTAAAGACATGGGTTGATTAGTACTTTTCTTACTTAGGAATCATATGAATAATAGTGTGTAATCAAGACTAAATAGATACCCAAATTATGTGATTTTGTGTCTACATTTGCTCCCACTTTATGTTGGTGACGAAAGCTCGATAACATAAAGTAGATAGGGATGCGTGCACGATAACCTTGTAGATCGATGATGAAAGCGTGCGAGAGGGACAAGACAAAATGTGGAGTGAAAAATGTGAAGTGTGGATATTGTTAACCATTTAACCTACCCGGAAGAAGGCTATATGTCAGACTAATGTTTTTAAAGAAATCCTCACACAGTGAATTTTTCTAAGGCCAAGAATCTAAAAATTTTACAATTTTTGGACTTTGGAGTTTTTCTCTTTTGGAGTTTTTAAGCTCAGTTTCAGAATTTCTTTTGAAATTTTCTGAAGTCAAATTTCGAAAGTCTGAATTTTTAGACTTTCGGGTTTTGGGTTTCGCAACTTTTGGCTCATTTCGTCTAAATTCCTTTCGGACTTCCGAAGTCCAAATTTTTAGACTTTCGGGTTTCAGTTTGGAGTTCTCCGAGTCATTTTTAGGATTTTCACTTGAAGTTTTCCGAAGTTCGAATTTCGAAAGTCTAAATTTTTAGACTTTCGGGTTTTCAAGTTTTGGACTTCTCAATCGCCAATTCATTTTTGCTTCCCATTTTTGAAGTTTGAAATCCCAAATTTTCAGAATTTCGGGCTTTTGAGTTTGAAACTTTGGAAATTCTATGCATAATTAATTCCCACCTACCTCCGTACAGATCATATTTTTACCATTAATATTGGGATTTCTATATAAACTCATATTTTTACTTTTCATTTTTACCTGACACTTTCACTCTAACATTTCATTCTTGTACTTTGCATGACGTCTTTTTCAAGGTATGTTTTTGTTTATTTTCTTTTGGTTTTAGGTATTTTTCCTCCATTTTCTCCTCTTTTGGTTTCCCTCTGCGTTTTTTTTGTGATGTCATTCTTTTGGTTCACCATGTTTTGTTTTGTGAGTTTCCTCCAGGTTTTCAAGGTTGTTCAAAGGATCTTTTTAGGCCCCTCGTACTTCCTTTCGTTTCTCGATTTCCAACTTAGCAATTTAACATTTATTTTGTAGTTTCCTCCAAAAATAATTCGGAAAGACTTATTCGGAAAACTCATTTCGGGAGAATTATTTCAGGAAATCACAAGGCGGGAAAATTATTCAGAGAATTCCTTCGGTGAAAATCTTCAGAGTTTTTTTGGCTTGAGAACTCTTGTTTTTGGAATTTTAGAGAACTGTTGTTTGGAGAATTGTTACTTTTGGGTTTTCGAGACCTCTAGCTTGAAACTCTTTCGGAAAAGTTATTTTCAGAAAAATTTATTTTGGAGATTTCTTTCGGAGTTTTGATTTCGGAAGTTTGAAACTCTTTCGGGGATTTTGATTCGGTGATTCCTTTCAGAATTTTTGGTTCAAAATTTGAGTTTTCTTGTTTTTGGGTTTTCAAAATTTCTGTAACATTCAGCTCCGAAACACAGGTTTTGATGTTTTCCTCCACTTGAAAGGAAAAGAGAAGATGAAGTACACATTTCTTGGGGTTTCTCCCCAATCCTACTTGACCTCTGACTTAGGAAATATTAGGGACACTGATCTAGGAAAAATTGATCTTCTCGAGTTTTGGGAAAGATTAAAGGCCCCGAATAAGAAGCCATGGATGCAAGCCATCTACGACAGTGGTCTTGCCCTTGCCGCCAGTTTTCCTACATCTGTGCAATGCCCAAAGTTTGTCTTAGTTGTAGCAGCCCACTACGACGAGGACTCTATGTCAATAAGGGATAGTGATGATAAGGTGGTGATCCGTTTGGACCCATATTTCTTCGAGGACTTGTTTAAACTTCCAGACATTCAAGATTACGCCACAATTTCACCTGAAATAGCAAGTGGAACACTGGGATAAAAAAGAAGAAGTATGCTCAAAGGTTATGATGAAATCCTACCTGACTAATAATTTTGCCAAGTTGCCCAAAACTATACATCGATCGAATTTCATTCAGAAGTGAACGGACTCATTGTGCTTTTAAGTAGAGTTTCAGGTCTTCCTTTTGTAAAGGAGTTCCAAGAATGGATGTTCTTATACATAACAACTATAAAGAATAATGATGAGTTTATCGATGGGGTGAGCATATTAGTAGCAACATTCACTATCAATTGGGCAAAGTGTCAGAAACTAAGACATTCTACATGACATCTTTTCTAGTATATGCGGTTATTGCTATGGGGGATTTTTCAAGATTGAATACCAAGGGTGTTCGCAACACCTCCCAAATATACGATTTTTATCCCCAACTCACTCTAGACGAGGGGAGCAAGCATTTCGAAGAGTCAATGATGCTTTCTTCATTGTTGTCCTCTATCATTTTGATAAAGAACTATATAATCGGAGGGTTTCCGATGAGGCTTTCCAAGAGGTGTGAGAATGGGGAGCAATCTACTTTTAGTTTCCACATTCACCTACATTCAGATTCCAGGTTTCATAGGTGCCCCAAGCAAGTTACCGAGGTGCCCCACTGACAAATGGATTCTTTTAGAATTGGTTGGTAGTTGTTGGATTACCATCGAATCCAAAATAAGCATCACAAGGTGGGAATGCATTTCCCTATTTTGATTGGCAGGTATTCTTTCCCAAATATCCACAAGGAAAAAAATGTGGATGTAGAAATGGCGGAGGTAACCCTGCGAACCTTCCATCTGCAAACTAATTTTGACTATTGGGGTAAGTTTGGGGAGACAGGTCGGTCCAGTGCTCATGTGCCCCAATTAGAAGATATATGGATTCATTGTCGGGATGAATACATCATGCGACAAAGGGATTATGAAAGGTTAACTCTTGATGAAGTGCAGCAATTTGGATTGGCTGATGTGCCAAAGGACATGTAGGACAATGATGAGGTCCTAGATTCATCATACAAGAGTGATAATATTGCCAATCAACCACTGCCATGGGTTGATTGGTATGTGGAAGAATGCAACAATACTAAGGAAAGGGCGGGACCCATTCTAAAGAGAACTTTCAGTTGGTTGGCCACCTTGGGAATCTCACCCAAAGGGGAAAATCAACCTACAAATATAGGGTCTACATCAGCAATAAACCAACCAACACCCACAAAAGGCAAGAGGTCAACTCAAAGGGTTCCTACCGTTCCAAAGAAGATCTCATTTGTGGTTGGTGGCTCATCTCTCTCTAGGTCTGTTGCTCCCAAGATTACATCATCTATAGTGCCAGTAACAAAAGTAGTTGAAGTGAGTGACTCTCCTAGTGTCATTCAGGATCCATCACATCTTCCCCTTCCTCCATTATCACTTCCAATATCAGTTCTTTCCACTTCCACCATCATTTCTTCTTTCCCATCCCCTTCTATGGCCCAGGTATTCTTGTCACTTCCAGTTCTATCAGCTGGGGAGAATATTGGGTCACCCATTTCCTCTTCACTTCCTTTGACACTCCCATTTTCTTCAATTACAACCCCCAACATTGCTTTTTCAATTCCTATGGCTGTCCTCACATCCACACCTTCCATCATTGCTACCTCTGCTCAGATATCAGCTAGCATTTCTAGTGATCTTTCTCTAACTGATGCTTTAGGTATCGGATCTACTACTCCATCTTCATCAGCTCTAGCCATACCAGAGTGGTTGTTTAGACAGAATCCTAAGAAAAAGAAAAAGGTTCCTCTGGGAGATGTTATAGATCTCAAGTATATTGGATTCCATGCCCAAAAGACAGGCTAAGAGACGAGAACCGTATCAAGTCTGATGGTTAATCCATCTAGAGAGCATGTGATAGAAGTGGCTACCCCTGTTGAGGGGAAAACTAAAGAAACAATCACAAGCAATAAATTACCGGATATCAAAGTTCTCATTGGGGAAGGCTACTCATGAAGGAGCCAAGAAATATGTACACACTGCTCTTGGGGCCCTTTTGGAGAAATATGACAAAGACAAGGCCACCAAGGATGAGCTTAAGGCCAAAGTCGAGTAGCTCACTGCACTACTACGTAGAGTAACCCAACCCACTCCATCCATTGACATCTCAACTACTACGGCTATGAAAATTTCATCTACAATCGATGATATTTCTTATCATGAGCTCGAGAAGCTAGGCTAGAAAGGGAGAACAATGAGTGGATGGATGGAAAGAATCTTGCAGGAAGCCAATCCTTTGATTAAGGAAGCCATTGAGATTTATAATGATTTACAAGTTCAAAAACCACCATTGCTAAGATGGACGAATCTTTCTTTGAGGATAATAATAATTTAAATTTAACTTTGGCAACATGGAGTGACATTAGAGAGGAAGATTCTGACTTGCTTCTTTAGGAAGAGGTAATTGATGATGCCTCTAAATTGTTCGAATATCAAAAGGCTATGGAATTCCGGTGTCAGGTGTTACAAGATCTGATTAAGAAATTGGAGGAGAAGTGAGTGGAGATTACAAATGCCCTCAATGATATCTCAAGAGGAGTTTGAAAACACCAACTGCAAGTTCTTAATGAAAATATCGATGCTCTTCCTAAGGACCAAATTAAGGAAAATTTCAAAGATTTGGTGAAGTAGGATGATGATGTCACGAAGACTTTCAATAGTGACTCCATTGATCGACTGGTCCTATGTCATAATTTCATAGGGAGACTAAAGAAAGTCACAAATAAACTTGAAGGTTTCCAGCCAGGATCATGAAAGAGATCGAGACAGTGGATGTAGTGAATCACTATGCATGTGGACCTGGAGATGAAGAAACTCAGGGTGTTATCAAGCACTTCTTGATATGAGACACCGAATGGTTGTATGGGAAGAAGGAAAACAAAAACTTGTAGAGAAAGGAGATGCAGGTGAATCAGGCCAAAGTTGAGCAGCCATGAAAGGACATGTTCAAGCTCTAGAATCAGTCAAAGTTGCAGGGTTGACTTGGTCAACCTTTTGTAACAAATTTTCTATTTTTATGGGAGCTTGTTCCCTTTTATTAATGACATTAGTTAAATGTTAGTTAAAGGCCTAGTTGTAATGGCTCGACCTAGGAACTTATAAGTGGTTGTTTAGACAGAATCCTAAGAAAAAGAAAAAGGTTCCTCCGGGAGATGTTATAGATCTCAGTATATTGGATTCCATGCCCAAAAGACAGGCCAAGAGACCAAGAACCGTATCAAGTCGATGGTTAATCCATTTGGAGAGCATGTGATAGAAGTGGCTACCCCTGTTGAGGGGAAAACTAAAGAAACAATCACAAAGAACAGATTACCGGATATCAAAGTTCTCATTGGGGAAGGCTACTCATGAAGGATCCAAGAAATATGTACACACTGCTCTTGGGGCCCTTTTGGAGAAATATGACAAAGACAAGGCCACCAAGGATGAGCTTAAGGCTAAAGTCGAGCATCTCACTGCACTATTGCGTAGAGTAACCCAACCCACTCCATCCATTGACATCTCAACTACTACGGCTATGAAAATTTCATCTACAATCGATGATATTTCTTATCATGAGCTCGAGAAGCTAGGCCAGAAAGGGAGAATAATGAGTGGATGGATGGAAAGAATCTTCTGGAAGCCAATCCTTTGATTAAGGAAGCCATTGAGATTTATAATGATTTGCAGGTTGCAAAAACCACCATTGCTAAGATGGACGAATCTTTCTCCGAGGATAATAATAATTTAAATTTAACTTTGGCAACATGGAGTGACATTAGAGAGGAATATTCTGACTTGCTTCTTCAGGAAGAGGTAATTGATGATGCCTCTAAATTGTTTGAATATCAAAAGGCTATGGAATTCGGTGTCAGGTGTTACAAGATCTTATTAAGAAATTGGAGGAGAAGTGAGTGGAGATTACAGATGCCCTCAATGATATCTCAGAGGAGTTTGAAAACGCCAACTGCAAGTTCTTCAATGAAAATATCGATGCTCTTCCGAGGACCAGATTAAGGAAAATTTCAAAGATTTGGTGAAGTAGGACGATGATGTCACAAAGACTTTCAATAGTGACTCCATTGACCGACTGGTCCTATGTCAAAATTTCATAGGGAGACTAAAGAAAGTCACAAATAAACTTTGAAGATTGCCAACCAGGATCACGAAAGAGATCGAGACAGTGGACGTAGTGAATCACTATGCGTGTGGACTGGAGATGAAGAAACTCAGGGTGTTATCAAGTACTTCTTTGAGTACAGACACCGAATGGCTGTATGGGAAGAAGGACAACAAAAACTTGTAGAGAAAGGAGATGCAGGTGAATCAGGAAAAAGTTGAGCGGCCATGAAAGGACATGTTTAAGCTCTAGAATCAGTCAAAGTTGCAGAGTTGACTTGGTCAACCTTTTATAACAAATTTGCTATTTTTATGGGAGCATGTTCCCTTTTATTAATGACATTACTATTTTTAGTTAAATGTTAGTTAAAGGCCCAGCTGTAATGGCTCAGCCTAGGAACTTATAAATAGTGGAATGCTTCCATTATTTGAGAGACATATTTTTAGATATTTTTGGAAAGTTGCTCTTCAAGCTTGGAAGAGTGCTTTCAGAGATTTGTTGAAACCTTTTAATTATATTCAGGATTTCCTTGCACTTGAAGATCTATTTTATTGTGTTGAATGATTAGTCATTATATGCTTTGTGAATGTGATTCCTTGGCATTATTGATTAATTTACCTTTATTTCAGATTATTTGTTTCATATTGTGAAAAGAATAGTGTGATTATCTTTCGTCAGTTGTGAAAAAGTATTTCCTTCTGTTGATTAAGAGTTGCATTATTATTATCACTTAAGTGGATACTTGACATGTGCTTGTGATTATCCTCTTGATAAATTATCTGTGTATCAAATCAAAGTTGATCTTTCTATTGTGTATGTTTAAATTTTAGTGCGAGAATGTGTGCTTCTAGTTTGTGGTATTTTGTACCCTTTCCAAGTTGCAATAGGTGAAGGTGGCCAATGATGCAAGCATCCTACCCACATTAACCCTTCCGGAAGTTGAACATCCCTTTTCTTGGTGCATCACCACTTCTAGCATAGATTTTATTTCCTTGCATTCTCTCTCCCTAATCCCATGAAATATTAGCATAGGTCTAGTTAGCCATCTTTCTTGCATCAAAAGTAGTGTTGTGTTTAGTTTAGGAAGAGGAATCCGGCCTTCTCTAGAGGTTCACCTCAAGTGAAAGTCCCACAGCTTGAGAGGTGATCCCATGTGTCCCAATCACACCGAATGTCGTGATTAATTCCCAGGCCATTCAGGGGGTGCAGTGATTTGGTGACAGAGATGCTAAGGAGGAGAAAGTGCAAAAAAGTGGTGATGAGAATGAACCTAGGTTGGAAACACATGTGTATATGTCGTGAAGGTGCATGTTGTTGATGTCGATGTTATTGTTGTTGATGTTGATTGTTGAATGATTTTCTTCCCATACAAACAGGACACCGCAAAAGAGAAGAACAAACAAGTAGTCAAATACGCGTGTATATGTATAAAAATATGAAAACCCGCTAAAAATGTGAAAAAGGAACATGTGCACTGATCCACCATGAGGAAAGAGTGTAGAAAGTATCTTGAATATGTTGTAGATGAACAAGTTTTTTGTGTGATCTCATGCCAATGATATTAAAGAAATGTAGGGAGAAAAGTATGGTGTTATCCTCCAACCTTTAACCACTTCTGATGATGTAGAACACCCCTGCAGATGGTGTGTAGAAACGTAATTGCTAAGGAATGTGTGACCTATAAAATATGTTGTGTGGAGTTATAGAGACTATGATAAACTACCAATCGTTGTGTAATTACCCCCTAGTTATAGGACTCCAAGAAGGGACGCTCTGTGATAAGGACCCAAGTCTAATTTTGAGCCCTAAAACTAAAAAATGTGTTGTACAAGTATTGTGCTATGTTGTGTATAAAATTTTATGGGGTGATTGATTCACTGAATGATGCCCCCTCATTTGGGGTGCATGTGACATCATTGAAGGAGTATGTGGCCCAAAGGAGGTGATCGTTTGTCTTTGAAATTGTGCCTGCAGTGGAAGGGAATGTGCTTGGTATAAACCAAGGCACACACAAATAGAGTGGTTGAAAGATAAGTGTTAGTACAAACAAATTAAAACATGCATGTAAAAGTGAAAATGTAAGCTAAGAAGACAATATATAAGCTAAGATGCAAGAAGATAATGTAAACACGCATGAAGACAATGTAGACTGTGGAAAGTGGGTTATAAACATTGGACACCACTCACAATGTCACAAGACAATCAAGGCCAACTAAGCCATAAGTAGACAGGTGTGCACACAAGACAAAGGAAAATCCCACAAACGGTGGAAAAAATGACAAGCAAGAATAAACAATAAAAGAGACAACCATGGTGGCAAATAGCCCTTAAAAACAAATTTTACACATGAAGCACTCGTTAGCATGTTAGAAAGATAAAAATCTTGTTATGAAACAAAATAAAACAATAACACCTATAATGTATGAAAGTGGATGCCCCCAAGAGCCATTGTGGGACTGGTAATAGGTCTTGCACCAAGCATCTGTGTTGAGTGTATAGATCTAAAAAGTCTACGATCATAACTAGAAATTTAAGTGAACGTGCATGTGCATATGATAAAGATGATGACATACAAGAAATATATCTAACATGTGTAATAAGGTGAACATGTAAAGGCATAAGTAAGTAAGATTAAACGCAACCAAGATATGCAATATGTTGTGGATGAGACGGAATGGAATGTAGTGTGAATGATATGAGTAGTGTGCCCCCAGTGGATGCATATGTATGTAATGAGGTTCATTTATTTATGCCCCCTTAGCAGTCAAGAATGAACCGTAAATGAGATTGCATCATCGGGAAATGGTCTGCGAAATGTGTTTACTGAAAGATATTATCGTCAAGGCACAAAGTGTAGAGTGCAATCACGTGGATAAATGAGCGAGTTGATTAAATGTGTGAGGGTGATGGGGTCCATTTTAAATGTAGACCCTTAGCAATCGAGTATGGACCATGGAACTAGAGTGTGTCATAGGGTAGTGTGTCATATTGGTTGTGTAAGAGATATGTTGATTGTAGAATATGCGTTGTTGAATGTCTGTGAAAGAGATTGATATGTTAAGTGTGTAATGTGTATCATTGATTGTGTAGTATGTCATGTTGATTGTGTGTGAAAAGGATTGAACGTGTGATTTGTATTGATTACGCGCAAAGAGAAGGATGTTGAGAATGTGTCGATGTATAGTAGGTTGTGCAAGACAAATATGTTGTGAGAGCACCGAACATGTATTGTGTTATAGACGTGTTTATTGCATAAGATTTTTGTGTTGATTGCCAAAATGATTAAGCTAAATGTGAATTTATATGCCTAATTTGAATGCTATTATAGTAGTAAATAAACAATAATGAAGTACATAAATAAACCCAAGAAAGACTAAGCAATAAAGTATGAAACCCTAATTACAAAGAGGAGAAAGAGGTACTTAGCTGATTCACAATAAAATATGGAGTGTACCAGAGTTCTAACTAGATGAACATGAAGGTAGGAGTGTTGCATAGAGACCCGAGAAAAGTGTAGATCTAGAGGAGGAGGTTGGACAAGGATGCCCGAGAAAGGGGTAGGAGTTCCCACGGGCACTCTGAGACTAGAAATGAGCATCCGTGTCTATGAAAATGCTCAAAAACTCAAATTTTTAGGGTCACAAGTTGTTCGTTGCTATTCATTTTTGGTCACGAAGAGGTCGCATAATGATCGTCAAGTTCACGGAAACCTGCAATGAAATATGAACCTATAAAACCCTCAAATAGAAATCAAATCCCAAAAAATAAATATGTAGAATGAAGGTTCAGACTATCCTCAACCGTCACAATGGTGAACTTACGACTGAGCACTGTAATACATCTCAAACCCAATGTAGTTCTATGTGTGTGTGTGTGGAATCATGACCTAAGTGGCTCTTGTGTGTGCCGCACTTGATAGCGAGAAAATAGCTGGATGTAAAGAAATGTAGTAGATGTGTACATGGAATAGAATGAACTCCCCTCCTATGAAGTGTATGCAGAAAACCAGCCCTTGTCCCTTGTGATGGATTCTAAAATGGATGTTTTGATGCCCTTGAATAGCCTTTGTATGTAACCTTAGGTGGTGTTAGCTAATGCTTAGTGTTTGGTCCTTTATTATGATCGCATAACTTTATATTTTGTGATTACTTTACTTAAATTTCTTAATTAACCCGAAAAGGATGAATACCAAAAATTTAAGATGCTCAAATAGCTAGAAATTACCCAAAAGATGTGAACAAAGTATATTGAGATCAAGGGTGCCTAACGCAGTGTCTTGGCTCGATATTGGTGTCAAGATGATAAATGCTTGGATATAAAAGGTAGGCGAGAAAGTAAGGGTGCAAGACCAAAAGTGGCAACAAAAAGAAAAGAAAGGTGGCCAAATACATGGGTTAATTATTACTTTTCTTACTTAGGAATCATATGAATAGTAGTATGTAATCAGGACTAAATAGATACCCAAAGTGTGTGATTTTGTGTCTGCAATCGTATCAATGAATAATTGTGCATTAGGGCCCGTGCCTAATGTTATTCCTTTGAAACCTGTAATTTTTTTCTCTCTTTATTGCAAGAATTGGTCTTATTGTTGTCTGTAATGCACACAATTCACTTACAAGTTTTCCCTCATTGTCACTAAAAGCACCCCATAGGGTTGCCTCAATACAGAGTGTGGAGTTATCACTAAGAATAATTGTGCATTTATTGTTGTAAGTACTATCGTTTTTAGCCTTTTCCTAATAGTGGAGGGGGCAGTAATGGATGGTGCAATAGCAAGGAGGTCAATGGTGGATTTGGAAGGTAATGAGTTGATTTATGCTATTGTTTTGAAATGGAAAAGGTATTAAGGAATGTCATTTCCCTTATTTATATTGAGCTTTATAGAGGATCCAAGTCTAGGGTGATGTCCCAAGGAGTTGTGAAATCATTGTAATATTTGTTTACATTCCGCAAGGTGCCTCCTTTGGTTGTTTATGTTTCTCCTAGTTATATTTGGTTGTAGGACAAATCCGCAACTTGGTAAAAAAGTCAACACTATATATGCACTGGTTTTTTCGATGATGTCAAAGCTAAAAATTTACCTTGTGCATTTGGCGGTGTTGTATTTATGTAGATATCCTTTTCGATGAATTTTCCTTCAATAAACTAAAGGTTCGGTAAGGATTTAGCAAATTTATTAGCATGAGTTGTGTGTATTTTGCATGGCGTGCATCATGAGTTGTTGGTGACAGAGTATCACTACTAAAGTTCACATGTTGGTGGCCATTTGGGAGGCACAACATCGAGGGAAATGGAGGGTGTGATGTTGTTGGTTCCTAAACAATGAAAGACAAAGTAAATGAATTAGCAAAGGAGATGGCTTAAAGTAGTTTTATGTTGTAATATAGTACATTAAGGGTATGGTAGTTTAAGGTGCTATTAGTTGTTATGTGTTTTGTATTCTAAGGATACGAGAGGGTGTACGTTAAAAAAACAAGTGGGATGAATGACACAGACAAGGAAAAAACAATACATACATTCATGAAAGTATAGTAAACAACGTAGGAAAGGAAAATATATTTTATATACCTGGAATGGTATTACATATGTCGTGTTTAGTATGTTAAGGAGTAAAGGGGTTGTAGGGTACGTAAACATAGTGGTAAAAATTTCATAGGTAAGGAAAAATCAATCCATACATTCACAAAAGGGGGTGTTGTAAAAAATTAAATGTACTCATACGGTGTTAAATGTTTTAGGACATGATCATGTAAACATAGGTACAATGTGGTATAGACACCTATAATTTAGTTCAAGCAATTTAAATATTTAAATTGTGTTAATTATCCCCTTTCCTGCAAATTGATGGCATATCGTCAATAACGCACCTTTTCTCTTCTATCACTGTTGATTAATTACATTACGCTAATTAATTAACTCTTATATTGCTCAAAGATGTCGATTAACGACCTTACGTTAATTAGTATTCCTTTATATCTAGATTAATTAATTATTCTTAATTAAATAACTTTCCCTTCCATTAGATCAATAAATTATCATTTATTAGATTAAACTCCTCTCACAACCCAAATCATGCTAACGTTCTTCTATAAAGCTTCTATAAGTTACACCTACCTATTAATTAATCATTTTTGATTAATTAATACACCCCCTCAACTCCCATGAGTCACTAATGACTTATTAATCTCTTCTAAATCAATATTACTTTATCTAAAGCAACCTTATCCATAACTAACCTAGCTTTGTTATTATCCCACATACAATAGGATGCAAAGCTCTTTCAAACCAGAGGGTTATATAAATAACCCTCCTCCTACTTTTCTTCTTACACCTTTGCATGCATATAGCATAAACTATAGGCATTTTCATCTTTGAGCATCTTCCATTAGTGTTGAGCTAGGTATCTTCATCTTACATTCATCCATCCAAGCTTTTGAGTCATATGGGGATAATCAAGAAGGTCTTGTAGCCATGTCTTGATTGAGACTCCATTCTCAAACCTTGGGATCAAACAAACAATCACATTTTGATTGCTATAGATCTGTTAGAGTAGATATTTATCTTATCTCATGTTCACCTAGGTACTTTATTTACCTTTATTATATTTAACCTCACCCACTTATGTGTGTGGATATTTCTTTTTATTTATTTATATATTAGGGGATATTATCTAGTTGTTACGTATAGTTCTTTCCTTGATCTATAGTATTGAATAGATCATTGATATCTAGTTCACTCCTAAATTTTTGGTCTTGGCTAGTTCTTTGATGACTAGTTCTTTCCTTGATTTATGGCTTGATCTACAACCTTGATTGGTTCTTAGATTTTTATTCCTTGCTTATATAATCAAGGACCATTCTCATTGTAATTCATTGAGTTCCATAATAATATATGATATTGCTAATCATTTGTTAGCAAAGGTTTATGTAAAGTTATTCTAGTGAATTATTTTCATCTTATTGATCATGTTTTTATTATCATTTGTGTTCTTGGCTTGGTACAATCTAGTTATCATTCCTTTTATGGTATCGAGAGCGAGGGATTGTTCTTGACATCCGTCTGTAAGTTTCATTTTGCAAGCATTCTTTGTATATTCATATATTCAGGATTTTCTCGTATTTTTTTGTTGCGTGTGTTTTTATGTAAAATAGAGTCTTCCATTAGATCCGGAAGGTGGCAAAACCCTAAGATCGACTTTTAGCTCAACCATTTTTGGAGGAAGTCATTTTTCCGGTGTTTTTTTACGTGGTGTAGATATATGTGTTGGTTTGCCTCGGGATTTGTGTGGACATGAAGAAAACCCAACAAATCATTTTCTAGGTTTTTCATATTTTTAAGATCCAATTTGGGTTTTTTTTTACGTGGGTGCAACATTCTCGGTTTACGTGCACTAGGCGGTTTCGGGAAGACGTTTTTTTTTTTTACCAAGGCTCCACGGGTGGATGTGCATGATTTTCTATAAGGGCTTAAATCTTGTGATTCCTACTAGTAGTTGCTTAACTCCAGCCCCCTTCAATTTTATTTGTGTGGTGAAGGCAAGAGCATTTTATTTTGTTTTAGTGGCAACTAAAATAAATAGTAGAGCATAATATTGAAAAGCTTGTAACTTTTGATCGATAACTCGGTTTTGAGTGCCATTTTTTGTAAAAGTGCTTATTTTTTTGTGCTCTTTCTATTGAAAATATTTATTTTGAGAATTTCACTATAATTATAAGTTTCCATATTATAACACGCACTCATTCTAAAGTGCCAAAATCTGGTGGGGCTCTTGTTGTATTGCTTGGGGTCTTGTTGCATTATTTGGTTATTGAATTTCTTTTGGTGATTTTTTGAGAATGGAATCTACTTCTAGATTAGATCATGTTGAGACATTAACAACACATAATTACCACACATGGAAACTAAGAATGGAAACAATAATCAAGCGGAAAGGATTATGGGCTTTAACTTCTTCATAACAACCAAGTGTTCACTAGAGAATATGAGAAATTTGAGTCCCAAGTGCAAATTTGATGAGTGTATGGGTTTGATAGGAGCTTATTTAAGTGAAAATATTTTGTTTCATTTGGAAAAGTGTGACTCTCATTTCAAAATATGGGATAAATTGGGGATTTATTTGGTAAAGTGGATCATATGAGATCCATGCAACTTGAAATTAAGATCACCTCTCTTAATCCTGAAGATTTTCCAACAATTATAGACTATATTACCAAGTTTAAGCATTTTTTGACAGTTGAAGGGGAGTGGAAGAGATAAGAAAGATGAAGAGTGTGTTTACTTGATTCTATCCAAGTTGAGATGACCATTTCAAATATTTTCTTCTACCTTTTTCTCTAGTATGGATGTCTTAGGTGACACATTCAAAATGCCCGACTTAGAAATATTTTGTGAAAGACTTACTAGAGAAGAATCCAAATTGTCTCACCTTGAGTCTTCTACCTATCAAAAGGCATTAGTTGCATCTAATCCTAAGGGCAAGGGAAAACAAAAAAGTAAAACAAAATCCACCCCTTTACATCTCAAAGTGCTCCTAAACCCAAAGAAAACAACTCTAAACCCAAGAAGTCTTCTAAATGTAAGAATAAGTCTAGTCTTTCATGCTCTTTTTGTGGGGGTATTGGTCATGAAGAACATAGGTGTTATAAGTGAATGCAAGCCTTAGAAGATATAGTCAAGAAACACAAAATTTCTATCTCCACTCCACCTCCTTCTAATCAACATGGCAAAGCACTTAATGTTGTTGGGAGATATCAGTCACCACTTGCAGATAGTTGGGTTATAGATTCTAGTTCTTCTCATCACATGACTTCTTCCAAGGAGTCTTTTGTTTCTCTAGGTTTGAGTTCTACTTCCAAAATTGAGGTTGGATATTCTTCCTTTCTTTCTGTTGAGGGAAAAGGTGATATACAACTTGATGGTGGTAGTATCAAGATGCACTATATGTTCCTAACATCACTACAAATTTTCTTTCTGTATATCAAATTTTTCATTCTGGTCAAGGAAAAACAGTGACTTTTACACCACATGGGGTAGAAGTAAGAACTTTGTTGGAGCCTTATTCACTTGTTGCTCAGGGTATTGTTGATCATAGTTCTAGACTATATCACTTTGAGGGTTTTGATGACACTTCTTCTATAGGGACATGATTGGTTTCTCATGTAGATTTAGAGAGTAAGCTTTGGCATGAAAGATTTAGACATCTTAATTACAAATATTCGAAGAAGTTGAGAAAATCATGGTATGGTAGATGGTATTCCTAGATTTTCTTGTCTTGTGACGGAGTTTTCTCGATGGTTGTGCATTAGGAAACAACACCAAGATCCATTTCCTAAGAATTTGTCTATGAGAGCTTCTTCACCACTTGAGCTTGTGCATAGTGAATTGAGATGGTTTTTTCAACCCCCTCTTTCAATGGATCGAGTATGTACTTACCTTTATTGATAATTTCTTGAGGCATACTTGGGTTTATTTTCTCAAGTACAAAAGTGATGTTTTTCACACTTCAAAGTCTCAAGGCTTTGGTTGAGAAACAATCTTCTAGTTGCATAAAGAACCTTTTGACCGATAATGGGGGAGAACTTCAGCAATGAGTTTTCTAACTTTTTGGCAACTCAAGGCATTATTCACTAGCATTTTGTTCCCCTCCACAATGGAATGGCTTAGCAGTAAGCAGGAAGAATAGAACTTTGATGGAAATGGTTAAGCGTATGATGCATTGTAGAGATATACCTCCTATCTATTAGGTAGAAATAGATAAGTGTGCTAACTACATTTAGAATCGCACACCACATAGAGCACTTGAGAATTTGACTCTAGAGGAAGCTTGGTCCAACACTAAGCCAAATTTCTCATTTTTTTGAGTCTTTGGGAGCCATGCTTGGGCTTTTGTACCAAAGAAGAAAATGAAAGCTTTGGATAAGAAGATTAAACCCTTGATCTTTGTAGGGTATTGTGAGAACATGAGAGCTTATCATCTTTTAGATCCCGATACATATGACGTTATTTTTGAACACATGTTCAATTTGATGAGTGCTTCACTCCTCATGATTCTTCATCTTCTTTCATGTCTCCTTATTCATCTCATCTTGAGGATCCTTTATTTGAGGAGATTGATGAGGAGGTTATAGATGTCATTGAGGATCATATTCCCACTAATGTTGGCACTATGCCTAAGTGGACTCGTACTACGAGTTTCTAAGGAAACACCTTTCATACATGATCTTCTACCCATTAGGAATCATCACACACATTCTACAAGTTCTAGACTTTTGTGTCGGGTAGTTTTCGAGGATCCACAATCTTTTGAAGGCTCATGGGATATAGGAGTGGGATGATGCGATGTCAATTTGAGTATTCTTCTTTAATGAAGAATCATAATTGGGATTTGGTATCTCTTCATAAAGGAATAAATATGGTAAGGTGTAAGTGGGTATACCGAACCAAATACGCACTGATGGGTCCATATACAAGTATAAGGCTCATCTTGTTGTAAAGGATATTTCACAAGTTGAAGGTATTGATTACTTTGATAATTTTGCACTCGTTGCCAAGATGTATTCTATACGCCTTGTAGTTACTATTGCTACATCACAGGGGTGGCCCATATACCAAATGGATGTGAAGAGTGCCTTCTTACTTGGATATCTACAAGAGGAAATATACATGGAGCAGCCGGCTAGATTTTTTCAGGATTCTTCTGTTGTTTGTAGGCTCCGAAGGTCTCTGTATAGTCTCAAACAAGCCCCTCAAGATTGGTATGAGAAGATGGATTCTTTTCTTCTATTTACTAGTTTTTTTTGTTTCCACTTCGATCATATAGTGTATCTCCAGCATGTTGGTGAGGATATTGTGATACTTGTCTTGTATGTTGATGATCTGTTATTTGTTGGAAACTCTTCTTCCCACATTCAAAGTATTCAAAGGGATATTTTTACATAGTTTGACATGACAGATCTTGGGCTATTACATTATTTCCTTAGTTTATAGATTTCTTAGACAGATTTAGGGATTCATTTGAGTCAGCAAAATTACACCCATGATCTTCTTAGGCACTTTGATATGGTTGATTGCAAGCCAAGTCCATCTCCTTTTCAGTCTGGAGTTACTCTTACTTCCACATGTACCACACCACTTTGTGATCCTACATTGTATAGGCGTTAGTTGGGAGTCTCGTGTACTTGACCCATAATCACACTGATATTTCATTTGTAGTAGGGCTTGTATCTCGGTTTGCACATTCTCCTCATAGTAGTCACTAGAAGGCTGCTAAAAGTATTTTGTGCTATTTACACAACACTTACCACTTTGGCCTACACTACACTAGGGGTTATACTCAGTTGATTGGGTATATAGATTCAGATTGGACGGAGTTCTATTGATGACAGGCATTCCACTTCTGGCTATCTTTTTTTCTTGGTTCTTCTCCAATTGCTTGGGAGTACAAAAATCAACAAACTATTGCACTTTCATCTTCAGAGGTAGATTACAGGGCATTAGGTATAGCGCGTCAACATATTCTTTGGCTTCAACAGTTATTGACTGATTTTGGATTCCCACAGGATTCACCGACTGTACTTTGGTGTGACAACCAAAGTGTAATTAACATTTCTTGCAACCCAGTTGAGCACCAATGGACCAAGCATATTGAGATACACATCCACTTCATTTCAAAGCACATTCGGGATGGAGTTTTTGCTTGGATTACATTCTAATTTAGTAGCAGGTTACAGACATATTTATGAAGACTTTTGCATCACCTCACTACCTTGAGTTACCTGGGATGCTTGGGGTTTCAGAAGTTGTTCTTGGGGGTGTTTGTGAGAACATCTTCCTTCTTCTTCTTCTTTCTCTTTCCTTCTAGTAGGATTATTTCCTTCTTTTGGTTCAAGATTTCTTCATAGATATATTATACATGAGTACCTCATCAGGCCTAGTTGTCGGGGCTCATTGTGGACATGCCACTTCTATTTTGGCCCCTAGCTTCACTTGAGGGGGTGTTAGAGTAGGTATTTACCTTAGCTCATGTTCACCTACGTACTTTATTTACCTTTATTGTATTTATCCTCACCCACTTATGTGTGTGGATATTTCTTTTATTTATTTAAATATTAGGGGGATATTATCTAGTTGTTAGGTATAGTTATTTCCTTGATCTATGGTATTGACTAGATCCTTGATGTCTAGTTCACTTCTAAATATATGGTCTTGACTAGTTCTTTGATGACTAGTTCTTTCCTTGATTTATGGCTTGATCTACGACCTTGGTGGTTCCTAGATTTTTATTCCTTACCTATATCTATATAAGCAAGGTCCATTCTCATTATATTTCATTGAGTTCCATAATAATATATGATATTGCTACTCATTTGTTTACAAAGTTTTATGTAAAGGTATTCTGGCGAATTACTTTCATATTATTGATCGTGGTGTTTGATTAGCATCTGTGTTCTTAGATTGGTATGATCTGGTTATCGTTCCTTTTAGGATCTACATAGGTCCATCTCTAGTTTAGCTTTCAAAGAGTAGAGGATAAATGTTTAACATGTTAGTTTGAGTTTCCTTCAAAGTTCTAATGCATATTGTTGATATTTAGTCTCTTTAAGCTCTTAGCATGATGATCTATGTTTAATTTAGCTTTGTTTTGGAACTATTAGGTGTTAGTTTCAATTCTCTTAGCTTAGTTAACTAATACATGGATACATTTGGCATGCCCGGTGGGATGGATTCATAGTCTCTTTGATTTTAATGAAGTTTTGCTAGTTTTCCTCAAGTTTTGCTAATCCAAATCATGCACATGTGAAATGAATTAAGATCCTTAGGTTATTTCACTAACTTTATATGCATTGAGTCTCTCTTATGGGGTCTATTATGATGGGTTGTCATTAGATTTGAGTTAAATTAGGAAAAATTTGACCTTTTTGAGGTTGCATACATTAGAGCTCTATTTTTAACATCATCTATAGGCACACACACAAGTAAATTTTCAGTGGGCGCACACACATCAAAATCCATGCACAAGTCTCAAAAATAACGTGCACACATACTCGATCCACAAATGCATTATGTTATTCATGGTACCTTGTGTCGGTGTCGATTAGACCCACACATGCATTATAAAGGCAAAGTGCATATAACTCTCTAACCGCGCACACAAAATTCAGCCCTCTATATTTTTCGATGTCCTGCTTGTCCATGCACATGCTTAAAAACGCGCGCAGACATTTCTCTACGATCTCACACACATTTACTCGACCATTGTTTTTACCCTTTATTTGATAGTCACACACACATACCAACTTTCCCTCGCATGCATTAGAAATCCCGCACATGAAAATATCTTCTTGCACACGTGTTCAACTCGTTGTCATTTTTAGTAGAAGTGTGCATACACTATTATCCACGCGCACATAATTATAAGGGTGGGTGCACACACATTCGAAGGGTGCATAGGAATCACAAGTATTGAATATGAATGTTCTTTTAAAATTTTCAAAAGCTTGTGTTCTTTATGTACTAACTCCTTCTAGGTTTATTTGAGATTAACTTATGTTTTGCAGGGTGTATTTTCATGCTTTTTTCTAATTTAGTTTGTTTAAGGTTAATGAATGTTGCATGCTTGTTTATGGGATTAGAATCACATATGCTCTTCCCTCACACCTTTTAGGTGATCTTGGGAATCAGAAATGATTTCTACATCTTTTCTATGCTTTGAAAAACATCTCATTACACTTATTACTAAGGGAATGAATGTCAAATTGGCTAAAATGAAAAAATTGTGCATTTAAGTTAAAGTGTTTTTCCATTATTGATTAAATATTTGGATTCTACGTCATGTATGCTCTTCTCTTACATCTTAGGATGATCTTGAGAATCAAAAACAACATCTTATCCTCTTTTTGTTTGTGGAAAACTACTAAAACTCTTCGTGCAGGACCTAAAAATGCTTTCCAAAGAAAGGAGAATCAAACAAAACTTTCTAACTACACGTGTGTTGTAGGTTTCAAACGGTGAATGACTAAACCACATTAAGTCTAAAAGATAAAAAACACACCACATTCATCACACTGTATATGCAGGTTCGGATAAGGGTACGCCCCATCCACTTAAAACTAGGACATAACCCCTTTGGCATAAGCCTTAAGCTACAACAATGGGGGTGGTCTTAGGAACCCCAAAGTAGTCCACGCAAGAGGGAACCTTGTGGATGAAATGGGAAGTGCTATACACACCTACTTGATTAGTTTTACCTTTGTGAGTTAGAGTTAAATTTATCCATGTTGTGACCCCATTGAGAATACACGATGAATTCATTAATTACTCATTATATTTGAAGGGGTAAAGTAAATCCAAGATACCCAAGACTAGTCAGTGTGAATTTCTTGGTAAATTGAGCTTGCATTAGATAACTTGTGACACCTAGTTGAGGGAACCACCTAGGAAGCTATCTTGACTTGGATCCAACTTGAGTGTACCAAACCAATCATTATTGAGAGCCTTCGCAAAGGGAGAACTTTCTCGAGTCAAAACCTTGTTTATCGAACAAGGGGAGAGTCCATCAAAGTTCAAACTACGTGTCATTCACCATGAAATTTGTGAAGCATTACTTTTACTTAGTTTTTCACTTGCCATAAGGTGGGGTGAAACTTTGTCAAAGTGAGGCCAAACAATTTTCAACCCCACTTGATCTACTTCCTTTTGCTTTCTTTTGACACTTTGTTGATCAAAAGAAGAGAAAACATACGTGTGTTATCAATCGATTGTGTCCACCACTTTTGCACCCGTTTACATTCATCCTTGCTTGAGACTGGATGGTAAACATTGAAAGTGTGTTGGTACATTTTCATATCTTGATAGCCATTTGATCTTGATACCCAAGTCAAGATCATCATTGTAGTTAGGCTTGATTCTTCACTCGATTCTCCTTTGAAGTGTTACATTGTTTGTATTGTATTGCCAAAATTTCGATACTTATGTCTTGTTTCTCTAACTCGGCCTAAGTGTCTAGATTGTAATGTTACACTACGCACATCTTAACAATTCCTTGGTATACTTTAGCCTTGGTTTGATTTCAAACATTACCTCGATTTTGAAAGGTGTTGTTGTTACCTTTGTGCGCATCGTACTAATATTATTTTGATATTAATACCTTACTTTTTGAAAGTTTGGTTAACGTATCTTAGTGGTATTGTTGCGTTGTTCATATTTGTAACCCCCACTTTTTGAGATTTAGGTCTTGCTTGGATTTGAACTCGCTTTAAGTATACTTTGATCGAAATCATATCAACCTCTTGTTATTACTTATGCCTTGTTCATTTTTGAACTTGACTTAAGTGTTGACATTGAGTTGATCATCTTGCATCAAACTACCTTTGAGGAACATTTTCATAGGGAGTATTTCCTTGTAGATTGGCTTTGTGTTTTGAACTTGCGTGATTATTCCTTGTGTATATCCATCTTGACGATTCATTTCTAGGACAATCCTTTTTTGGTCCTTTGATCCTTTGGTTCTTTATTATTTGTCATTTCACATTCTTTGGGACCTTCATAATCGTTACGTTGTTTGTTTTGACCTAAATTTCATGGTCGTCTTTGAATAAATATTTCAAACCTTAGCAAAAAAATGTTTCCTATCAAGTAACTTTTGAGACAATTTGAACATTGGGAAAGTTTCCTTTGTATCCTTTGCGTTGCTAAAATTTTGATCAACCACTTTGAAATTTACATTTTCGACTTGTTGGCAAATTTTTTTGGATTGTTATAATTATGTCATCACGACGTATGTTTTCCTTAGAACCCCTTTGGAAAATCACACAAACATCCCCTTCAACCCTTCATTCACAAATCATCGTTCAAAATAAATCATTCCTACACATTGGCTAAGGTGTCTTCACTTGTTATCTATCAAATCTTCCCTCCAAGAGGTAATTAATTTCCATGTGCACACATTGGATCTCTATGAGAAAACATGACTAGTATGTTACCAAGTGTCTTCTTTTTGGACCTTGTTCAAACTCTTTCTTTAGTGCATGTCTTGTCTCATGATTTGTGCCTTTGGCTAATCAATTTTTCATCTACCTTCTAGCTACATTTTCCATATCTTTTCATAGCATTTATGTTCTTTTACTTTGTTCATAACATCCATGTGTATAATATTTCCTTTTACTATGTTTGAGGGAAATTTTTCCCTTCATTCAATAAACAATCTTCTACTTCTTTCTATCATCAACTTCTTGGCTAGCTTACCGTTGGGGGCATCCTTGCTCCTTCTTAGCACTTCATTGGTTTGTGTTCATCATCAGGTTGAACATGTCTATTTTGGCCTTGATCCAACCTATCCTCTTGTATATACATGCAGGGCTTGCCTTTGTATATTCCCATCTCACGTTGGGGGCATCTTCACATTTTCACCTTCTTGAACATACGTGTGGCATTCTACCCTTGTACATCCCATTTAATGTTGGGGCATCCATGTTTCTTTGTTTTCCTATACATAACTTCAGATTATTTTCAAAAACACAAAAAACATTCGTATAAAATTTCAAAATACCAAAACATTCAAATATGCTAGTCAAAAAACTAAAAACATTCAAATATGTTTCAAAACACAAAACCCCTAAAAATTCACAACATTCAAAAACCCAAAACATTGGTAAAAATAAAAAATCCTATCAAAAACATTGGTAAAAAGCTCATACGCGCTAAAATTTGTGTCACACACATGATATTTGTCTCATATCTTGTTGGCACTTTCATGTGTTCTCAAACCAAATGACTCGTGGATCACCTAGATCTACAACCATTTACAAATCTAGATTGCTTGCTTCGTTTGTACTGGGGCACATCGAGTTGTCTGGTACTATTTTGTAGCACACAAAGCTTTATCATTAGACCCTACATCCTTCATCAATTTCCCTCGCATGTATCATTGCTTGGGGCATCATTTTTAACCCTTTTCGTTAATCATGAACATTTGGGATCTTCAGCTTGATAACAAAACATTTGTGCAAACCGTCTTGGCCGTTATTTATTTGAGTATGTGTGTTTGTACTTGTTTCCCTGTTAGATGATCTTGTTTACTTCTCGTATTGCATTGCATTTTGTATGTTGCATTGAGTTGGTATTTTCAACAATGGACAATTGTTCGTATTATGGATTTTCATGTCATTCTACACTTTTTTGTATGCTTATATTTTTAATAAGGACCAATGACATAGATCACTGACAATATGATGATACAAAATTTGTTTTAATACACTGGATGAAAGGTTGGTTCTTTTCTTGTCATATTCATTTTTCTTTTATATCATTCTCCTATCAACGTTTTCTTCTAATTCACTTGGGGCACCCCACCCCTCCCAATTCTTATTTCAAATCCTTCATTTTTTTTTATCGTCAATCGACCTATTTCATCAACCCATTGACACTCAAGGGGTCATCCTTCACTCCACTAATTTTTCTTATATCTCTTCAAAATTAACGTGTTTTTACTTGTCTACTATCTTTGAAGTGGCATCACTTATGCCACCCCAAAGTGGGGAAAATGTAGACACCTATAATTTGGATTGAGAAATTTAATTATTTAAATTGTGCTAATTATCCCCTTTCCCAAAAATTGATGACATATTGTCAATAACGCACCTTTTCTCTTTTATCAATGTTGATTAATTACATTACGTTGATTAATTAACTCTTATATCGCTTCAAAGATGTTGATTAACAATCTTTTGTTAATTAGTATTTCTTTCTATCTAGATTAATTAATTATTCTTAATTAATTAACTTTCTCTTCCATTAGATCAATAAATCATCATTTATTGGATTAAACTCCTCTCACAACCTAGATCATGCTAACATTATTCTAGAAATCTTCTATAAGATACACCTACCTATTAATTAATCACTTTTGATTAATTAATACACCCCCTCAACTCCCATGAGTGACTAATGACTTATTAATCTCTTCTAAATCAAGATTACTTTATCTAAAGCAACTTTATCCATAACTAACCTAGCTTTGCTATTATCCCACATACAATAGGATGCAAAGCTCTTTCAAACCAGAGGGTTATATAAAGAACCCTCCTCCTACCTTTCTTCTTACACCTTTACATGCATATAGCATAAACTATAGGCATTTTCATCTTTGAGCATCTTCCATTAGTGTTGAGCTAGGTATCTTCATCTTGCATTCATCCATCCAAGCTTTTGAGTCATATGGGGATAATCAAGAAGGTCTTGTAGCCATGTCTTGATTGAGACTCCATTCTCAAACCCTTGGGATCAAACAAAAATCACATTTTGATTGCTAAGGATCTACATAGGTCCATTTCTAGTTTAGCTTTCAAAGAGTAGAGGATAAATGTTTAACAAGTTAGTTTGATTTCCTTCAAAGTTATAATGCATATTGTTGATATTTAGTCTCTTTAAGCTCTTAGCATGATGATCTAGGTTTAGTTAGCTTTGTTTTGGAACTATTAGGTGTTAGTTTCAATTCTCTTAGCTTAGCTAACTAATACATGGATACATGTGGAAGTTCTTCTTAAAACTTGGAACTTTTCTTGTTTATTGAAAGTAAAGTAAGAAACGTAGGTAAGGAAAATACAATGTATACTTTGAGAAAGTCAGTTTACAAAACAACTATAGGGGGTTATAAAATGGAGCAAGAACTACAACATATTTATATAAGCATAGGATTTTCGAGTCAGTTCTTCAAACATAACACTATGTACATGTGTTGAAAGTATAAACTATGTGTGTGGCTAGGGTAGGTAGGGGGTATATGTGGGTCAACAAAAATAAGTTGGTGCATAAATGATCATTTCAAACTTTTAGTAGGGGTGAGGTGGGTGGTAAAATTACGGGGCTGCAAGGTAAGTGTTGAATGTGTCTCTAATGTATTGCTCATTGCCACCAGCGTAGTATTGGTCGTATCCCAATGTATGGAGGAAATTGTACAAGGCTTCAAGATGAAGGTATGTGCCATCTACCTTTTGCATGAGGTCCAACACAATGTTCAAATCACTATCTACAATCATGGCTGATGAGAATACATATTCTAATGTCTTGCCAGAAATGTTAGTGCATGTAGCCATAATGATGTGATTAGCCAATGAATGAACAAAAGTTGTAAACGGTTGTTAAACACCGCATGGAACTACGATCTATTACTACATGGGTTGAGTAAGAAGCAAGGGACCCATTTGAAGCTATTAACTCACTATGCTAGCTGCTAACACTGGCATCGAGAGGTCTCACCGATATGGTGATTATGGTTGGGCTTCTACTTAAAGGTTCCATAATACTTGAAAATAATGATGAATTTGTTAAATATAAAAATGTTTGTAATGGAAATTACAATTTAAATCAATGGATATAACAATAAATACATATACATATATTTGTTATAAATTTCAATAATTTACGTAGTATTGCGAAGTGAAAAAAGAATTATTAAAGAATAATATGTTTAAAGTTCTAGGAAGGGAAACAATAGTGAATACATTGCTTATAGCAAAAAAAAAAAAGAGCATTGATTATTTTTTAACCTAGCGTCAATAAATAAATGAAAGACATAATTGAATATTACGGTGACGATATAAATATTAGGGCAATAGCTACACCATCTTTATCTAATTCTTCTCCTTACAAGAATGCATGTAGAATAACCACAATGTCTAAACTAATGCACAACAATAGGAATGCAATAAAAACATATGTATATATTGGCGAGGCACAAGACAAAGACCAACCTGAGCGTCAATTTGAATAGTGTGTAACTATAAATGTTTAAATAAAACTCATATTTAAATATTGTTGGGACAAAATACAAACCAAGTTTATCTAATATTGTTCCTTACAAGAACACAGTTTGAATATCCATAGTGTCAAAGCTAATACACAACAACAATAAAGTAATTAAAAAAACATACAAAAATAACCATGCAAATATGTTATATTTCTAAGTTGGGCTATCTATGAGGAGAACAAGGTGTTGTAGATGTTGAATAAACCAACCGAGTGGAGGTGTTTTAGGATAGAAACTTGAATATGTTGTGGTGTATTTATAGGAAGAGACAGATATTTTAAGCATGTATGAGACAATTGTTTCACTACTAATAGTTATGGAAATAACAATGCTAGAGTCGGTGAATGGAAACAAATGTATGAGGCCACTATTTCAGCTTACCTAGTTATGGCGCTAGCTATATGTCCCCTACAAAATGTTGCACGGAATAGCCACGTATGGTGTAGTGTATTTATGCATTCATTTTTGCTTATGCATTATAGTCAGCAAAATAGATGGGACTTTGGAGTGGTGGGTTGGGAGGTTAGGTGAATTTCTGTAGCTTCCATGAAAATCCGGTAGTGTGAGAGAAGGATAACAAGCGAGAATTTTTGTTAGTGGTCGAATGATACGGACATCGTAAACAATGGAAACAATTCTGAAATATACGTCTTCTATGAATGATATCTTCCAAAGATTGAAACATTTATTAATGTATGTTGGGTCAATCTTACAAGATTTTTCTCCTACCTACTTATAATTGTTATCACAAAAAAGTAGCACCCTGAGATTTGGCTATGTAGATCTCTATTTTTTGCTAACATGGGACCATATCTCAAGTTGTGGACTTGCTACTTAAGATGGACCTCCAGAGAAGGTCGGCTTCCTCTACCTAAATTTAATGCTAAAACTAATCCTATAAGGGAAATGTAGCTAACTACTCTTAAACTACCAATTCCAAAGGACCGAGGAGATAGATAAGGATTAGAAAGGTGCATGAAAGGGAAATACTAAGCTAAAAGAGATGATAGTAATAGAAAAAAGGGGTGGAATATCTTGTTGAGGGAGAGTAGAGGAGGAAAATGAAGTTAAGAGAGGCCATAACAACTATGACACAGTCTCAAGGTAACATTCACCATCTAATCCCCATGAAACATAACAAAAAGAACCTACAAATGAAAGAAACATGCACAAAAAACAACAACAAGAATGGAGAGGCAAAGGAAACCAATAAAATAAATGCAAGGGTCAAAAGAACACCACAAAAATAGATTTTATTACTTCATAATGTTACATATAGTACATTACATTGATGAAGTAGATACACAAATGCATTTTTCAGGGCCATGTGAAGGCTTGCAGCTCATTGACATTGAGAAACCATTTTGACAGGGTTTTCCCATACCCATAATATCCCATTACTTCTCAAATGAGAAGTTTACAATTATATAGAAGAAGATGAGAGAGAGAGAGAGAGAGAGAGAGAGAGAGAGAATCCCAGATTTCCCCCTTCACTCACCAAAAAAATTCATTAAATTACTACAAAACATCATGGATAACTGTCGAATCCCATCAATTCATGTACTTTTCCTTGTGGAAGAAGAAAGAGGGTCATACTTCATTAAATGCGGTGGTTGGGCTACCTGGAACTATCATTTCATATTGGAGATTTTTTTCCATTTTTCTCCCATATAATCCCACCAAAATCTGATGTTCGTGATACTATGATGAAGAGGAGGTCTAGATCTTTCTAGAAAGTCTAATTTTGTAAAAAAAAAAGCTCCTCGTCAAAAGTTATGGCCAATTACTCTCCTCTAGTTCTTCGGGAATCCAAGGTGCCATTACTTCATTTTTACCCTTCTCTGTGTGGTTTTGCAACTACTTTGCTTTGGGTTCTCTGGGTGTCACTACTTTATAGTAGTGCCAAATTGAAACTCCACAACACTCCTTTCCTTTCGCTTGCATTGCAATTTTTACAATGACTTTACTCGACCCTTTGAGCCCCACTTACTTTGAAGTAATTGCCCATTGAAACCTCGCAACACTATTTGCTTTGTTGTTTTCTTTACGTAGTTTCTCAACTACTTTACTCACATTTGCAAGCCCCACTTACTTCACAGTAAGTGCCCCTCGTAACTCCGCAAAGATCCTCAACTTTCCTTCTTTGCGCAGGTTTGGATTTACTTTACTTATTACTTTAATAGTAAAGCAACTTCGCAAACCCGCATTACTCTTTACCCTCCTTTCTTACGGGTTTATGAGGGAAAACTACTTTACTCGCATTTTTAAACCTTCATTGCTTCAAAGTAGTGCCACATCGAAACTCCACAACACTCTTCCTTTTTCCTTTGCATTTCTAGTTTGCGCATGTGCTTTACTCTCTCCTTTGTTGTGGGTTTTGGGATTACTCGATTCATGCTTTGAGCTAGCCTTTGCTTTGAAGTAGTGGCACCATGAATCCTCCACTACCCTCCGACTTTGTGGGCTTTTAAATGTGCTTGATTCAGGGATTTGAAAGTGCATTACTTCATAATGGCACATTGAACTTCCGCAAAGCTTCATTCTTATTCTTTTTCCATTTTTCTTGATTTTTCCTAACTTTTGGATTTCTCTTAGACCGAGGAGTTAGAAAAATAGGGTAGAGTGCCCTAAAGCCAAATTTATCATTTTCCCACTTTTCTCAACTTTTGGCGTAAGTATTGAACTAAAGCAAAGGGAAATGCCTTCAAATGATTCCAAGTGCCCAAAAAACATGAAAATTACCTACTTTCTTCGGGGTCTCCATTGAAACTCCATCAACCATCCAAGTCCAATTTTCTCAAGTTGTCCATTTTTTCTAGGGGTAAAAATGGATAACAATACTTTTGCAGTGACATATATTTGCAGGCATAAAAGGAAAAGGTTGAAGACTAAATATAGAATTTAGAGGATGAGATGCAAATTAAGAGTTCCTTTTCAACTACCTTGTTGCCATGCATTTAAAAACCATGTAGAAATGATGGATAAATATGTTCGAATGAGACAATCAATAGTAATTAACATAAATGTCAATCTACATGAGTATCAAATTCTTATGCGAGTGTGGAAAGACTACAGTGATTGTTCATTGTTCATGAAATGACAGGTAAAATCCAAAAACAACCATGCAAACAGATATGTAAATACGGGAAGAGTTGTTGGAATTTTACACTTTCTAGCAGGGGGATCTTCAAAGTTGGACACCTTTCAAAGAATTAAATTTATCCATTTTTGAATTTATTTATTTTATTGATATTCAATAATGCCCACTTGCATTTCTACCTTGTCTTCTTTTGAAGATTTAAATTTGAGAATGTTTTTAGTCATTCAATAGTGGTTGGTATTAAGTGTCGACTTCATACTTTAGGAATAGATTTGTACACATGTCATGACATTGGCTAAGCTTTGAGAATCCTCGGAAAGACTCTCTTCAAGAATTTTATGGAAGAGGGGTCGCCCAACATAAATGCACAATTGTGTGGAAAGGGATTTGTCTCATCAAACGTTAAACTAGTTTGTTAGGATCCGCATTGTGTTTGTGGAAAGTTTTTAATGTAATGTATTGTATTAAATTATTAAAAATATATATTTAATGTCATTGATTTTATTACTTTGGTCTGTTATATGTTTCTTTTTTATGGTATTAGTTTGCATTTATGTTCATTATTATTTGTCAAAGGTAGTAGTACTATTGTTTTTGACGAAATATATTAATTTTTGTAAAACTTGCATTAGCATATTAAAAATTAATCAAGTTTTTTTAGAACTATTTATTATTGTTTTCACTTTAATAATTAGTTGGTATTAGAATTTGTATTGAGAAAAAAATTAATGTGTGTGTGTGTGTGTGTAATTTTGTTTGGTATTGGATTGTTTATAATAGAATATATAGTATTTATCACTCTAAAAATATATGTAATATAATCTTAGCATTTTATGTCACATTATCATTTGTCAAATATTTCTTTACTTAATTGAATTATGGCATATTTATGTTTAAATATAAATCAAATTAGTGATTAAGCAAATATTGAAATAAATAAATGCTAAATATAAGTATATACCAACACAATGATATAAACAATTAAGTACATATTCGATCCAAGAAAATTAGTAATTTAAATTTGAAACCCTAGTTGCAAATTGAGAGATGAAAAGACTTGGCTAATTTGCAATGATCTTGAAGGTATGTCGAGATAGAAGACCGATGAAACAAGAACTAAGAGCGTCGCAACCAAACCCATAAAAAATGCATAGTGTCAGAAATGTTAGGACCATGGTGCTTATCGAAGGTAAGGGGCACCTGGGGCATCAAAGACCTATTCTAGGCACCTATGACTTCTCAGAAGCTCCACAATCTCATTTTACAAGGTCACGAGATGTTTTTTGGTAATCACCTTTGATCATATGTATGTCATTGTACTTTATCGTTATTCACCCGAAACCTACAATAAGAGAAGTGCCGTAAAACCCCAAAACACATCAACTTGGGAGTTGGACTAATCCTAATGCTGACCCAACTAAGTGAACTTACGATCTAGGTGTTGCACTACATTTCAGACTCCATGTAGTTCTCTCATGTGTGTGTAGAATCATGCCCTAGGTGGCTCTTGTGCAAGTCACACTTGATAGAAAATAATAAATAGATATAGAAAATGTATATAGATGTGTGCATGGAAAAATGAACTTCCCCTCCTATGAAGTGTATGCAGAAAAATTCAGTCCCTTTCCCTTGTGTGGATGCTAGATGGATGTTTGAATACTCTTGTAAATTCCTTTGGATGCAACCTTAGGTGGAGATAGTAGATGTTTAGTGCTTGGTCCCTTATTATGATCACATAGCTTTGTATTTATATGATTCCCTTGGTTGAATTTTTAATTAACCACTAAAAGGCCGACTAGTAAGAAAATAAGATGCCCAAATGGCTAGAAAAGACCCAAAAGATGTGAGAAAAGTACAAAGAGGTTAGGGGAACCCGAGAGAGGCGGGGTTCCTGGCGGCTGGTGTCTAGATTCATAAATGTTGAAGTAACGAAAGAAATACTGGGCAAAAAGGAGTGTAAGACCAAGAGAGAAGATAGAAAGCAAGAAAAGAGACTAAAGCCATTGGTCAATTAGTATTTTTCTCACTTAGGAATCATATGAATAGTGGTATGTGATCAGGACTAAATATGTACCCAATTTGTGTGATTCAGTCTCTACATTTTCTCCCACTTTATGTCATTGAGTGAATGCTCAATAACATATAGTAGATTAGAGATGCATACATGATAACCATGTAGATCGATGGAGAAAGTGTGCCGAGAGACAAGAGAAGGCATGGGGTGATAAAAAGTGAAAATTAGAAGCTAGAGAAGAGGAAGTGAAAATGATGATGACCCTAGGAATGAAAGCATATGTGCAGATGTTGCATTGTACATGTTATTTGTGTAGCTAGATGCTCGATGATGTGGGATTAATGTGACTAATGCTTCCTATAATGACGGACCTACAATTAAGAAGAATGAACTAGTCATATATGTGTATATATATGAAAAAATTGATCAAAACATGTAATAAAGTATGTAAAAATGTGAAAAGGAACATGTGCACCTGATCCATGATGAGAAAAGAGATAGAAAGGATCCTAAAGATGTTGTAGAAGAACAAGCTTTTTGGGAGATCTCACACCAAGTGCGGAAGAAGTGTAGGGAGAAAGGTCTAGTGTTATTCTCGAACCTTTAACTACTTTGTGAAGTATAAACACCACTGTAGATGGTGTGTGAACATCTGATCCATTTCAATCCAGTACCATCTAACAAAAAATTAGAAAAGAAGGTCTAATGCATGCACGTCGAGTGTTGAAGGATGGTTTCTCCGTAAAAGCTGATGTGTGAACTGTCTCAAACTAAGAATAACTATGTAATCGACCCCTAGTCACAGATTCCCGAGAAGGGGTTAGGGGCGCCAGGCGCCACTGTCGTGTGTCGACACTAGTGTGTGTGTGTGTGTGTGTGTGGGCACTAGTCGGGTTACGGGTCATTCTTTGAGACTAAAGACATGTGTTGTACCTGCATCTTGAAATGTGTTGAATCGGTGATGTAAACCACTATGTGGGATGACCGATTCACCCAATGGATGCCCCCTCATTTGGGGTGCATGTGACATCACAAGGAGTATGTGACCCAAAGGAGGACCAAAAATTTTACGGAAGCGATGCCCTACGGGTGGAGGGAGTGTGTTTGGTAGAAACCAAGGCACACACAAAACAAAGTGGCTACGAAACAAGTGTTAGTGCAAGAAAGATAAACACACATGTAGAAGACAAAATGTAAGGTAACAAGTAAGCAGACAGTGTAGACAAGCAATAATGTAGACAAAGAAGACCGTGAAAAGTGGGTTTCAAACATTAGACATCACTCACTATGTCACAAGACAATTGAGGCCTTCGTGGACAAAATCATATAATGTGCACACAATGACAAAGGAAAATCCCAAAACAATGACAAGCAATATCATATAGTGATAAGAAAGATATCAGACAACCATGGTAGCATAGAGTTCCTTTAAGACAAATGTTGCACATGAAGCACTTCTTAACATGTTAGAAAGATAAAAAGTATGTCAAAACGTGTATGATCCGATATAGTAGTGTGCTAGTATGAATAAGAAGTATCATAAAATGAAACAATAACACTTGTAGTGTATACAAAAGTGGATGCCCCAAGAGCTTGTTGTCGGTGGTACGAGTGCAGTGCGTGCCAAGAATCCATGTTGCATGTAACAATCTATGTAGATTCCGTGGTCACAACTAGAAGGAAAGTCAACACACATGTGTATATAGAAAAGATAATGATATACAATGTATCTAGCTAACATAGTAAGGAAGATGCATCATGCAAGAATAAGTAAAAAAGAACATTTTGCAACCAAGATATACAATATGTTGTGGATGAGTGAGATGGAATGGAATGAAAAGTAAGTGTGGTATGAGCCACATACCCCCTCAAGTGAATGTAAATGAGTATTTATGAGATGAGGTTCATTGATAAATACCCCTAGCATCAAATATGAACCATAGAACAAGAGAGCGTCATCGGGAAATGGTTTGAATTGTGCACTATAAAGATATGATTATCGAAGCATATAGCGTAGTGAGTGAGTGCATGCATGTGGTGACGCTCATTTCAGATTTAGACCCTCGGTAGTCAAGTATGAACCCGGAACTAGAGTGCGTTATAGAGTAGTGTGATGTATTGAGTGTGCGTGAGAAATATGTTTTGTGAATGTGTCGAGTTTGTAGAAGCATGTAATGTGACGAGGTTCATGCGTGTAGTGATCCATCAACATTCAAATGTGAACCGTAGCACAAGAGTGCATCATCGGGTAATGACGATACAAGTGTATCAAGATATTTAATACATGTGTGAGAGACAAGATGTGGAGTGTAGAGTATGCAAGACACCTGATAATGATAGAAGGTGGGAATAAGTATGATGCCCCTCAAGTATGAAATGATGAGAATGATCAAGTCACACTATCTAAATGATCATCATTTTCTTGATCAAAGTCAAATGGAGATGCGTCAGAAACTTGGTAAACAATAGTGTGTGGTGGATCATATAAGGAGCCATTGTGGTGTAAATTATACATGTGCATTGTGTACTCCTCATCAATGAAAGGTGTTAGTAGACATCCATGTGCATACCAATGAGTGAGATTTTGTGAATAACCAAGAGATGAATCATTGAGATAGAAACAAGGCCAAAAGGCATAGGGAATGTGATGCTAGTATGGTTAGGGTCCAAAGTGCCCCCAATGTAATCCAACCAAGATTTCCCAAGTGTCAATGGAGAAGTGCGAGGAGCGCATGCCACAAAGCTGTTAGATAGAAGACACGAAGACCATAAGCAATGTAATATAAAAACATCCATGGTAGAGATGGGGTGAATGAGGTGGTGGTAAGATATCATGATAAATCCAAGTCGAGTCAAGCCATCATATGTGTAAATAGTATCAGAGAAAGTAAGATCCAATGAAATATGATGCCAATAAGAGTTATTCATGAAAAGTGTGCATGTGAAAGGAGGAAGTGCATATGCAGATTGCCCATGAGAAGGTGAAACAATGTACATGAGTATGGATAGACCCCGATAAAGTACCATAGCATTAGTAGAAGGAGGGGGTGTTTTGAATTGATACCGCCAAGGGTGAAAATAATGAAAATATCATTGAAATATGAATCATTTACCTTAATAGGAGTAAAATTAAGATTACACAATTTGTCATTAGTAAGCTCAATGGTATCGAACTCATCATTAGAATCATCAGTGCTAGCATTGTCATGTTGGATAGTAGTATCAAGGATATTGGTAGGAGGTGCACTAGATGTAGGAGTGAAAGGAGCCTCAACAAGTGGAGTGGTAGTGTTTATAGGAGCAGACATTGTGGGTGAAATGATAACAATAGTATGAGTGGAAATAATTGGAGTGCTTGGAGCGGTGGAAGAAGAATGTGAAGTGCTAGATTGACCAATATCATATGTATCAATATTGCTATATGGAATACGTTGTGATGAAGTAATGGGAATAACAATAACAAGGTCTATGCGACAAAATTTGAATGGATCAGGGTCCGCAACAATGGTATGTTCATAGCCATCATGTAGGAATTTGATGCATTGATGAACAATGGATGGGACTGTATGCATTGCATGAATCTAGGGTCTACCCAACAAAAGATTAAACTGAAATGAGGTATTGATAACGAAGAATATTGTAGGGACAATATTATGCCCGACTTGTATAGATAATGTGATAGTGCCCAATCATGTGTGAGTAGTTGAATCATATCCACAAATAAGAGTGGAATTCTTAGCAATTAGATTGTCTATGATGTTAATTTTTTTAAAAGGGAATGAGAACATAAATTAATGATAGATCCATTGTCAATGAGTACACACTTGATACAAATGGTGCCAATGATAACAATTATAAGAAAGGGCACACATGGATTTTCAATAGCACATGGCGAGATATGTCCTCATCAATAAATGATATAGCACGTGGTAGATTTTTGAGAGACTGAATGAGGTGTGTGAATGCCACCAAAGAATTATCACTTTCAATGTGAATAGAATGAAGGACGACCTCTAATGTATGATGACAATCAGGCACATTGTGTAATAAGTCATAGAGTGATTTGTAAACTCTTCAACTTTGTAACTATCCACAGAATCATAAATTAAACGTTGTTGTTCTACTTTCTATTAGAAAATGACAGAGATAGCTAGTGAATGAATTTTGGTTGTGCTTAGAATCAACAATTGCAGGAAAGGAAAGAATATAAACTCACAAACACCAACAAGTTTTATCCTGGAAACCTCCAAAGGAGGAAAAACCAGTCGGGAAGGGCAATTGCTCTTTCTTCCCACTTTTATTGGCCAATTCAAACAATAAGTATAGAAATTACAATAAGTATGAAAGAGAAGTAGATAATATCTCACACTTCCTCCCAATTACTTATTTGCTCTGTCTTAACACTCCTTTCTTCTACAAAACACAATCCCAACACTAATAACTCCATGCTCACTTGCTTTCATACTTCAATGATCTTATTCTCTTCTACAAACATATATTTATAGCCTTTATCATGTCCTCTCATGCACTGGAGAATGGGAAAGGTCATGGAGGAGAAGAGACACGAACAACCTTTCAAATTTTGAGGCTTTTTGTTTCATATTTTATTTTTGTTAGAAAGAGCTAGAACCACCACCCAATGTATATCGGTGGTCTCAAGACCACCGCCGTAGTTGGGCGGTGGTTCTATAATTGCCACTTTACACAGAGTGGTGATCCTGTTACTATAAAGACAGAACCTCCGTGTATTTATTTTCATTCTTCATCTTTGAATAATCGATGAAGTAGAGTCATTTTAGATCCTGATAGATCAAACCTACCTTGCTTAGGAGAATTTTGGTCTTACAAAAGCTTAGTGGGGGAGTAGATGAGGAAATAATTCCCTCACTTGCTCCATCGAGTACCACCGGGTATGCCTCGGTGTCTTTCCTTTCAGTCAAATCTGCCAAGACTCTGTGAGACCTCTCCTAGTATCTCTAACCTTCTGTTGTAGCACTACATCCTCCTCTAATTCACCTCGTGATTCCAGGATGCAATCCTCAATGGAAGGTAGCAACTATAGTCCTTCATCTTCATCTAGCATGGATGGCTCATATAAGTGTAAGTTGTCACAGTTTACTACATAGTACATTCAAATAAATGATGGTAAATCAACTCGAAAGGAATTTTCTCCAACCTACTCCAATATGGTGAAGGGCCCATATCATAGTGTCTTAAGCTTCGTGCTTGACTTTGTAGCATCTCCTTGCTCAAGTAAAGCCAAACTCTATCTCCAACATGAAGCTTATGTTCCCTCCTATGTTGATCGTGCTTAGCTTTGTACTTGGCGTGAGATTTCTCTACTTGTTCTTTGACTTTGAGATGGATTTTTCAGATCCTCTCAATGAATTTGTTTGCTCTAGGCACTTCTATGTCTCATGTCTCCTCCTCATCCTGTTGCCCAACTACTATGTCCAAGTGGATTCGTAGGTAGATATCCCAAGCATGTCTCAAATGGTGACTTCATAGTGGATGTGTGTACTGCTCGGCTATAGGAATGTTGAATGTAGGCTAAGGACTCATCCCAAGTCCTTGGGTATTTGCTGTTATACCTCTCGATTAACTATACCAAAATCTTATTCACTACCTCTCGTCTATCCATTTGTCTCGTGGATGGAAATTTTTTCTCATTCGTAACCTGGTATCCATCTTGTCCCACACAGTAGTCCAAAACTTCCCCAAGAACCTGGAATCCCTATCAGAAAAAATAGACTTTGGCAAACCAAAATGCACCCATACATTAGAAAATAAAATATTTGTTGCCTCATGTGCTTTTACTGTCTTTTTACATGCCATAAGAATACACATCTTATTGAATTTATCAACAACAACATAGAGATAGTCATGGCCATGTTTAGACATACGTAATCCTCCTACAAAATCCATAGAAATGTTCTCCCATGGACAAGTAGGTACTGGCAAAGGCATATACAAACCCTCCTTCCTAAACTTATGCTTGTTGGTACAACAAAGTTTACATCCACGTATAAATTTTGATACTTCTTCTTGCATATTGGGCCAATCCACATACCTTTGCAAGTGGGATAGGGTCTTACCAACACCGAAATCTCCCACTATTTTTGAGGTATGTGCTTCCCTCATCAATAAAATTATTTCTTCTTTAGGCACACAAAGCTTCCCCCGTTGGTAGAGCAGCTCGTCCTTTAGATAACAATCTTCAATCCCTATCCTTTCAATCCCTTGGGACTAAAATCGTTGAAATGTTGCACCCCAAAGTCTCCGGCATGGGCATAGCTTCCTTCGTGAAGGGATCGATCTGAGAGATAGTAGCCAAATAGGAAAACTTATCCTATGTGGGAAACCTAAACAACATGGCTGCCACCAAATTTGTGCTACCCTTCTTGTATTTGATCACCAGATGGAACTGTTGAAGGAACCCCATCCATTTGTAGTTCCTTGCCTGCTGCAATTTAAACTATGCTTGCAAATACTGGAGAGGTTTGTGGTCAATGTGCACAATAGTTTCTTTACCCAACAAATAATGCTTCCATTTCTAATTGCCTGAACTAGTGCATACATTTCCTTATCATATACTCAATATCCTTTAACTGTTGAAGTGAAAGTTTCATAATGATAGCATATGGGTTTACCTCCTCAAGCAACACTTTGGGCCCATAGTAGTGTAATCATTGGCATCTGTCTCTACTTCAAAAGGCTGCTGCAAATTAGGAAGAGAAATTACTAGAGCATGACTAATCTTGTATTTCAATAACTCAAAGGATTTGTCTTGTTCCTTACCCTAGTCAAAACCCTTACTCTTTTATCCACTTTGTGTTTAGAGGTGCTGCAATCATGGAGAAGCCTGGAATGAACTTCCGCATGTATTGTACTACTCCCACAAAACTCCTAGTCTCTGTGGCTCCTATTGGTGTTGGCCAATTAGTGATGGCTTCCACCTTCTTTGGATCCACTCGTAGCTCTCCTCCTCCAACCACATGCCCAAGATAGACAAGTGAATTTTTGGAAAATTCACATTTCTTCATATTACAAAGAAGCTATTTCTCCCTAAGAACTTGCAAGACTTGTTGTAAATGAGTTAGATGTTCTTCTCGTGTGGTACTAAAAATCAAGATACATCTAGATATACAATGAAACATGAATCTATGAAATCCCGCAATGCATCATTCATCAATCTCATAAATGTAGCGGGTGCATTACATAACCCAAAAGGAAGTACTAACCATTCATACAAACCCTATTTTTGTCTTGAAGGGAAGCCTTCCATATATCCTCCTCCTTCATTTCGACTTGGTGATAACTTGGCTTGAGATCCAACTTTGTGGAAAATTTGGCATGTTGAAGTTGGTCCAAGAGATCATCTATGCAGGGAAGTGGATATCTATTTATAGTGATCTTGTTCAAAGTTTGGTAGTCGATGCACATTCTCTAAGAACCATCCTTTTTGGCACCGTCACAATAGGAAAACCATATGGTGAGGTGCTTTGATGTAAAGGAACGATAACCAAATCGTACCAAGCCAAGAACACAGATACTAATCAAACACCACGATCAATAAGATGAAATCAATTCGCCAGAATAACTTTACATAAAACCTTTGCAAACAAATGAGAAACAATATCATATATTATTATGGAACTCAATGAAATACAATGAGAATGGGCCTTGCTTAAATAGGCAAGGAATAACAATCTAAGAACCAATCAAGGTCATAGATCAAGCCATAAATCAAGGAAATAATTAGTCATCAACGAACTAGTCAAGACCATAGATTTAAGAGAGAACTAGACATCAAGGATCTAGTCAATACCATAGATTAAGGAAAGAACTATACCTAACAACTAGATAATATCTCCTAATATCTAAATAAAATAAAATAAATATTCACACACATAAGTGGGTGAGGATAAATACAATAAAGGTAAATAAAGTACCTAGGTGAACATGAGCTAAGGTAAATACCTACTCTAACACCCCCAAGTGAAGCTAGGGACCAAAATAGAAGTGGCATGTCCACAATATGAGTCCCGACAACTAGGCTTGATGAGGTACTTATGTACAATAATTGGGAAAAGGGACACCGCAAGGTACACACAACCAATAACAACAAAGTAAAGAGAGTAAAAACCTGCTCTAAGGCATCCCAATAAGCTCACTCAAAAACTCATACAATGCTTTGAATAATTTTGGTGTGCACTATGGTCCGAATCCACCGCGCGATCACAAAACTCAAAAACAATCGACACTAGGTTTCACTGGAATAGCTCCATACAAAGAGACGGCCAACGGAGTGATGTTGAAAGTGTAAAAAAGAAACACCAAACATAATTTGATCAATCTGCTGCAAATAGGTGTGCATGCGATCCAAGAACAAAACCAAAGCAACAAGGCAAGGACACAAAATCCAAAGTGTCATGATCCAAGAAAAGCCAAGGTAACAATGCAAGGGCACGAAACCCAAAGAAGAAGCGGGCCAATGAAGTATCTCGCTCGAAAACCAATGTCATGACGAGAATTCCACTTAACATGTGGAATAGAGGAAACAATACCCTGTGAATGTATGCTAATGACTCCACTAGTGAGACTCGTAGAATTAAGCATGCGAGATCTGAATGCTAAGTGGTATGCTTCTTAAAAAATCCATGCAACTGAGCAAAAGTAGGATACACAACATGTGGTACTGTAATAGGCACATATGTGGAAGAGCATGTAATAACAAGCCTCACAGGTTTAGAAGCATCAAAAGCTGATTTGTGGTCAAACCGGTAGATCAATATCAGTGGGTACAAGAGCAACAATTGTAAGTGGACTAGGAGCATGGATATGGTTGTCCACAATATAATGGTGATGTTGTAGGCTAGAAAGTTTGTTCTGCAGGAAGTGTATTATTGTATCCTTATCGTGAATGAGTGTTTGTAGAAGAGAATTTCGCTTCTTGAGTGATCTATTTTCTTCCACAAATTTTACAATATCCTCTTAAAGTCCACATACTTCAAAGAAAATCATATCATTCTCAGAATCCATGATAGGTACAAATTGCATTCCCAAAATTTACGACATCGAGCTCACCAAAATTGCGTCCACAATTGATTACAACACTCCTCCATATTTAGAACTTTATAATTATAGTGAAAGTCTTAAAATAAATAAATCCAATGCAAAGATCATGAAAAAACAAGCACTTTTGCAAAAAAACGGCACTCAAAACCGAGTTATCGATCAAAAGATACAAGCTTGACCATGCCATATGACCAAGGGCTAAGGATTTTAATGGCGATTTCTTTCTGGTGGGCACGAATCCTAAGGTGAACAAGTTTACTTCTCTATAACAACAAAAAACCACAAAAAAATGACTATCTACAGAAATGGCCAAGTTTATGGTTGATGTTAGGGTTTTCACGCCTTTCGGATCCAATGGAAGCCTCTGTTTTCAATAAAAATGCATGCAGCAACAACATACGACCAAATCCCAAATATATAAATATACAATGAATTTATTTGCAAAATAAAATTTGAGATGGATGTCAACAACAACTCTCTACTCTAATACCATGAAAGGAATGATAACCAGATTGTATCAAGCCAAGAACACATATGCTAATCAAACACCACGATCAATAAGGCGAAAGTAATTCACGTAGAATAACTTTACATAAAACCTTTGTAAACAAATGAGAAACAATATCATATATTATTATGGAACTCAATGAAATACAATGAGAATGGGCATTGCTTAAATAGGTAAGGAATAATAATCTAAGAACCAGTCAAGGTCATAGATCAAGCCATAAATCAAGGAAATAACTAGTCATCAAAGAACTAGTCAAGACCATAGATTTAGGAGAGAAATAGACATCACGGATCTAGTCAATACCATAGATCAAGGAAAGAACTATACCTAACAACTAGATAATATCTCCTAATATCTAAATAAGATAAAAGAAATATTCACACACATAAGTGGGTGAGGATAAATACAATAAAGGTAAATAAAGTACCTAGGTGAACATGAGCTAAGGTAAATACATACTCTAACACGGATGTATCACCCCTTGGTCTAGTAGGTCCTGGAGTTGTTTCTTTACTTCAGTACTCTCAAGCAAGGATTGTCTATACAACCCGATGTTTGGTAGAGGGGACTCTGGAAATAGCTAAATCTCATGCTCTACTTCTCGTTTTGGTGGTAACCCACTAGGAGCCTGAAATACTTCCTGAAAATACTAAATAATACTATCTAAATCATGCTTTCCCTCGTTAGGAATCTCTCAAAAATCTACCCCATCTTGTTTATCCTTTAATAATAGTAAAAAAATGATTATGATTTGCCTGAATAAGTCATTTTTCTTAGTTAGCACTCACCATAGTAACCCATGTCTTATGTTGGTGTGCCTGGATGTTGTAGCTGATCCCATCCTTGACCCATCTACAGTTTTCCCTTCTCATAAATATAGCATCCCTAATATACAAGTAAGGACTCCCGAATACAACATCAAAAGCATCAAGTGGAATAACATCAGCTTCCAAAACATCAATATACTGGGAATTTATCCCAAACTTAACCTTACATCTTCTTGTTACCTGAATTTCAACACCCTTCTTCACGCAAACCAAAGGATAAGGGTGCAATGTTTGTAAGTCTCAAGACCAAGCTTCTTTACAACTACTTCAGAAATCAAGTTAGACTAAGAACCGGTATCAACCAAAGTATTTACCTTAGTTCTCTTGCTTTGGATTTTTATTTGGAATAGTCTACTCATCTCCTCTTCCCGGGTCATCCATGTTAGTGGTCGTGCATCCAAGCCTTTCATCTACATCAAAGTCATCTTTGATTTCCACCCCCTTCTATTTTACAACTCTCATGGACTTCTTTGAGTCCTTGGTTCAGTTCTTCGGGTGTAACTCCGGATGCAACTTCCAACATGTAGTGTTAGTATGACCATTAATATCACAATTCTTACAGAAATTCTTGGGATATTTACAAGTATTTAAAGTAGTGGCAACTTGTTTACCTTTCCCTTTCCACTCACCCTTGTTACTTGTTTGCACATACTCTTTTTCTTCTAATTTGTCGATTGCTTTTCCCTTGGCTCTGCTTCTCCTTGCTTCTTTTCATCATCTATGTAATATGCATGTACACATGCTTCGTTGAGATCTTTGGGCTTTGTGGAGATAATTTTCTTTGAAGGTGAGTGTGAAGTCCTCCCAAGTACTTAGTCACAATATCCTCTTCCTCCAAGTCTATGTTTAGCAACATGGCTTGCCTCCGAAACTCCGTAGTATAAAACTGCACACTTTGACCACAACCTTGTCTAAAATATTGTCATTTAATCATTTGGTCAATCTTGTGGCCAATAGGATAGAAGTTAGCTCTAAGTAATTCTTTAAATTCTTACCAAGATTTCACAATAGGACACTTCTTCTTTTCACAAGTGGTTAGATGGGTTTCCCACCAAACCAGAGCGTGTCCCTCCATTTTGAGACTTGCAAAGGTGATCCCATGTGCCTCAGTGACATTATGGATGCTAAAGTAGACTTCTAACTATTTTAACCATTTATCAAGCAAATCTGCATCTACTTGTCCTTTAAAGATTTTAATCTCAACTTTCAACTCAACTTTAAAAGCAGTATGATCAAATTTTACCTTTTCTCTTGTGTTTGAAGTCTCTTCTTCATGCTCTTCCCCATAATCTTCCTCATGGTGGCTCCTTCCTATGCCAAACTTTTCAGCTAAGCCTATAACCACTGATTCCATGGAGTCTTGCTTGATGAAGTTGTCTTTTGCAAATCTGCAAGCTCTTCTTGCCTTCTAAACATCCTATCCATCATGGTCTCTAGCATCTCGATTCTACGGACCAAGTTCTCTTCCTCCATTTGTCCCTGAATGCTCTGCTTCCACTTTTTTGTAGAAATTTATGGACACAAAGTAAAGCCTCTTCAATAACACATGGCGATATACAAATGGTGCCAATGATAATAGTTATAAGAAAGGGCACACATGGATTTTCAATAGCACGTGGCGATATGTCCTCATCAATAAATGATATAGCACATGAAAGAGTTTTGAGAGACTGAATGAGGTGTGTGAATGCCACCAAAGAATTATCACTTTCAATGTGAATAGAATGAAGGGCAACCTCTAATGTATGATGACAATTAGGTGCATTACGTAATAAGTCATAGAGAGATATTTTGGCTGGTGTATTCTTAAGTTAATCAATGGCCGTTAGAAGTAGCAGGGGATATGATAAGTGATAAGCAAAGTGGGATAGAAATGAGTAGAGCCATATGAGGAAGAGTGTGGTGAGTAGTTACTACATTGATAGTAGGATCAACCATAGGTGTAATAAAGTAAGGAGGATGTTGAGTATGAACTTGCATGAAATTAGCAGCAGTAGTAACCATGCCAGAAACCTTAGTTGGAGTGAAAGAAGGATAAGAAGATTGATCCATGAATTGATAAGTGTTGTTGCAAATCAGCAGCACCCCTGGATGTTGATCATATTTCTAGTTTGATATTTTAGACATCCAGTGTGATTGCACAACATTGAATCCTCTCCCCAAGTGTGGGACTTGTAAAATGGGAAAGGAATCTCCAGATTAGAGGTTGGTTCCTCAACTCCTCTAATCATATTTATCACTTACAAGTTGCAGAGGTTTAAATTCCTAATCCTACCCTAAATTCCAAAGGAGACAGAGATAGAGAATGCAGATAAACTAAAACTAATGCTAATAGGTGATGCACCAAAGGAGTGGTGAGCATTTTTTACTTCTGCAGATTGACACAAGTCATAAAATGCAACAAAAAAACAACATGCACAAGCTGATAACTGTAATGAAGAATCAAAAATTAGTCAAACAACACAAGCAGAGGATGGAAAGTTAATCACAGGGCTTGTATTGTTATTTTAACATCAAAATCACTTGCATTACAACACCTGAGAGGAAAAAATAGGTTGCAATTCTTAGAAAAGGTCTGATATTCCACCAAAATCACTTCCAAGGTGAGAAGGGGGACCTGCAATACACAAAAAATGTTCAACCCTTTGAAAATGAGCCAAATCTGGCTTTTACAGTGCAAGGGACGAGCCCAGGAGAGAGAAATGTGGGAAAACGTGGAAGGGATTCAACCATTGACCAAAACACATTCAAAACAGCATGGGCATCCTTACAGACCCATCCCCTGACATTTTTAGCCATGCTGGGAGAGAATGCGAGCCATTCTTCATTAAAACAGTGGTTGAAACGTCATTTCTGTCCATGACCACGTGCCAGAGGAATTTTTCAATTTTCTCTCTCCAAACTCCATCAAAATGAAAAAATGACCCGGAATCTTGTAGATAATTTCACCATCTTTCCATTGATATAAATAACGTGAAAAACCGAGCTCTGGATCGAAAGATATGGCCATTTGAAGTTTTAGGGCAAAACAGGGCCAAATCGGGTTGGCGGGCAAAAATTCAAATTTTTGCACCTTTTTGGTCATTTGGAAAATTTTCCAAAATTTCCCGCACTCTACCACTCTAGGTGCCACGTGGTGGCATCTCATTGGCCGTGGGCCTTTCAGGGGAAATTTTTTCCAAAAACTCCGCCGAGCCATAACTTTAAAAATACATGGAGTTAGGAGGAAAACTTTACCTTTCTGGAAAGTTGAGAAAGAGCTCTATCCAATGGTGTCATTTCCAGAAGGTTTTGAGTGCCTGAAAAGCAAAATATTATGACTGAGGCACAAGAGAGGAAAAAATGAGAGGAGTTAGCCACAAAAAATGAGCAGGGGCACATTTTGGATAACAATTTTGGCGACTCAGAGGGGTCATCACTGTTAGATGAAGTTACGAGTTACTCAAGCAATCCATATTTATGGAGTCATTGAATTCTCTGTTTGATACCCCAACTGACTAGAACACTGCAAGGAGGAAGATGGAATATCACCTGATGGAGCAAGGCCTGCAAACACATCTCCAGGAACAGCAAGCTTGTGCCAAAGCACTTAGGGAAAGAAAAACTAATCTACAGCAAAACAATGTGCACAAGCACTTGGAGGAATGAAAAACCTAAACTAATATGTACAGGGTGAAGCATTTCCTTCAGTAGCAATGCTTCAGATGGATTCCATTGACTGGAATCTGCAGTTCTTCGCCATCCAATGAAGACAACTGGAAAGCATTGTTGTCCTTACACTTTGTGACCATGTATGGGCCACTCCAAATGGCATCAAATTTTGAATGCCTTCCCGGTTTTTCTCTATCCGCATCCCATTTTAACACTAGATCTCCAACTTGGAAGGATCTGTTCTTGGCCTTTCTATCAAAGGTCTTCTTTATCAAAGCTTGATCCTTCTCCATTGCTTGGGATGCCTGATTTCTGATTTCTTGGAGCTCCATCAATTTTGCATATCTGACTTCCATGGGCTCAAACTCCAACAACTCCAACTGTTTCATGAGTTCCAATGTTGGCAACTCAAGTGATATGGGAAAAATTGCCTCTCTTCCATAAACAAGCTTGAATGGAGAGTTACCTGTAGATCTTTTAGGAGTTATCCTATCAGCCCCATAAAGGCTGATTTCAATTTGGTATGCCAAGACCTCTGATTCTCATCAAGAGTCCTCCTAATGATCCTCAACAAGTTCTTGTTTGTAGATTCAGCCTGGCCATTACCCTGGGGGTAATAGTTTGATGAAGTACTTAGGTAGATCCCGTTCTTGACAGCCCATTCAGTCACCTTGGATCCAATGAATGCCAATGCATTATCTGATATTATTGTAGCTGGTATGCCAAATCTAGTTACTATTCCCTCATAGAAGTCTAGGATGCTAGATTCATTTGCTTCCTTGAGTGCTACTGCTTCAGTCCATTTGGTGAAGTAATATGTGGCTGTTAAAATCCACTTGTGCCCTTGGCTCGAATTGGGATTAATAACTCCAATGAAGTCTAAACCCCATTGCATGAATGGCTGGTCAACTAAAATTGGATGCAATGGGAGGGCAGCTAGCCTCTCTTTACCTGTGAAAAATGCACAATTCTTGCACCTCTTGATCCATGCATAACAATCATTGAAAATCTTGGGCCAATAATAACCAGCCCTCATGATCTTTAGAGCTGTCACTCTTGGTGCAAAATGGCCACCAGCTGGTCCACCATGGAACTCTTCCAGCACCTTATGAATCTGATTTGTACCAATGCATCTCAGCAGTACTCCATTCACATCTCTTTTGAATAAAACACCATCAACAAGGGCATATGGGACAACTTGCAACCTGAAGTGTCTTCTTTGGGTCTTGTTCATCTCTAGAGGACATAGACCTATGCTTAGGAAGTGCATTATACCTTGGGTCCAGCAAGGAGTGGGGACACCATCATTCTCCTCTTGAGTGCTTCCTTGCTCATGGCTGTCTTGCAACGCCAAAATAGCCTCCTTCTCGTTGCATGATTCCTCTTGTTTGCTCAAGATCAGCTGCTCACACAATCCTTTTCCTCTTACCAACTTGGTGACTTTGATCTCAATGTCATACTCCATGACATGAGTAATCCAACCTGCCCTTTTTTCATTCAAGTCTTTGTTGAGGAGGAAGTCTTTAACCCCCGCATGAGAAACCAGCAATTGGACCTTATTGTTTGAAACTAGATGCTTGAATTTCTTCAAGCTCCTGATTACTGCAAGAACATGCTTCTCAATGAAAGAATATCTCACCTCACAGTCCTCCGGGCTTTGGTCTGAAGAAAGCAATTGTCTGTTCATCATTGTCTTTATTCTCGCTGTACCAAAATTGCAAAAATAGTATCATCACCTCCAAATGCATAGAGGATGAAATCCTTGGAGAAATCCAGGTTGATGAGAGTTGGGGCTTGAGATATGGCTTCTTTGATTGCTTCAAAACTTTCCTTTCCTTCTGTTGTCCATTTGAAAGCCATGCTTTTCTTTAGCATCTTGGTGATAGGTCTGACAAGGGCTGCAAAATTTGGGACAAACCTCCGAACAAAATTTATTCTTCCCAAGAAACTTTGAAGGGCCTTCTTGTGGCTTGGCAATGGTAGTGCTCTTATGGCTTTGACTCTTTCCGGATCAATTGCTAATCCTTCTTTGGAGACAATGTGGCCAAGGAGTTTTCCTTCATGGGCTAGAAAAACACACTTTTTAGGATTCAAGGAGACTCCAAATCTTCTACACCTTTAGAACACTTGTCTCAAATGAAAGAGGTGGTCTGCTGTATTTTTTGAAAAAACAGTGATATCATCAAGATATATCAGTACAATGTTGTTAATCAAACCTTTGAACGCCATGTCCATTGCTCTTTGGAAGGTAGCTCCAGCGTTGGACAGCCCAAATGGCATTTTCCTGTATGCATAAGTTCCCCATTTAGTTGTAAAGGTTGTCTTGAACTGATCTTCTTCCTTCACCATAATCTGATTATACCGAATAGCCATCAGTAGTGAAAACCTCTCGGAGCAAAGAACAACTTGTAAAATCTGCTCCATGGAAGGAAGTGGATAATGATCCTTGAGAGATGCTCTATTCAAATCTTTGAAGTCAACACATAATCTGATTTCCCCACTCTTCTTTCTCGATTTGGAACCAAGTTGGCAACCCAACTAGATTGCTTGATAGGGAATATGATTCTTGATTCTATCAACTTATTCAATTCTTTTCTCATGAGAGGCTCCATGTGGGGGTTGAGTGGCCTTTGTTTCGCACGATGGGCTTAGTATTTGGATCCAATTCAATGGTGTGTCTTTGAGCTAACTCAGGATTGAAACCTTTAAAATCTTCATAGCTCCAAGCAAACACATCAGGGAATTCTTGACAAAGTTATATAAACTCATACCTTTCTTGTTCAGTTGTCATCTTGCCAACTTGGAGTGATTTGCCTTCTCCTACCAAGATGGACATTGAATCTTCTCCTTTCACTTGGATGTTTGCTTTCTCCTTCCTAAACTGATCATTAGGATTGAAAATGGACTTTAAAGTAATAAGTCCCTTTGGTAGTTTGTTGGTTCTCAGTTGTACCACTTGGTTACCATCTGCTTGCTCTCTAACGTTTCGATTTTTGGGTGAGAATTCAGCCTCTTCTTGTAAGAAATGGATGATTTACTGATCATTTTCAAACACTTGCCAACTTACATTGTTATCCGGCACTGAAGGCCTCACAATCACATGGATGTTTGGTTGTACCTTATCTTTTTGAATGCTCTCCACAACGTCAAAGGCTGCCCCAACTGCTGCAAGCCTGTCAGCAGCTTGGTTCTCTTTCCTAGGAATTGATTTGATGCCAAAACCCTCAAAATCTTCAATGAGGTCCCACACCCTGTTCTTGTAGCACTTGAGTAGATCATTCTTGACAAAGATGCTGCCCCTTGACTTGGTTGACAATCAACTCACCTGTCACCAACGACTTGCAAGTTCTTTATTCCTCTCTTGATTGCCCAATGCAGTCTTTACACCAAGGCTTCATATTCAGCAGTGTTATTAGAACATGCAAACTGAAATCTGAAAGCTAAATAATACTTAACTCCTTATGGTGAAACAAGCATAGCTCCACCTCCTGCACCTTGTCTACTCCTTGATCCGTCAAAAAACAACTGCCATACCTCTCATTGTCATCTTTGTGGTTTGGCTTGGTGATGCTAGGAATAGGCTGATTTTCTTCATGTATGCAATAGACTCCCATCTCGATTCTTCTATTTCTTGATAAGGATCAAAATCATGCACCTTACTTTCCCATTCATCAAGAGTTATATCTAGGATGCTTCCTACCTTGGTGTCGGCTTCAGCAGAGTGCTTGGATAATCCTCTTGATCAAACGTTGAACAATTGGCATTAATATGACTTGGAGTGTAAGGCTCAATGTGAAAGTTTGCAATAGGTTCAGACCTGATTGTGGCTTTGGTTCCATATCTTGTTCTGAACAGCATGTGTGACCAATCAGCAGACAAGTAACCTCCAATCTTAGCTGTGAAATCCCTTGACAAACATAAGGCAAAGAGTGGTGGAAGGTCTATTACTGAGACATCTTACAAAACAACCACGTTGGGACAGGCATGCAAAGTAAGACTCAAGTTTTTAATCACCCCGACTGTTGTTACTGTTGTCCCATCCAACTACACCACCCCTTTGGATATGGTTTCATACTGAATTCCCAACTAATCAACTATTTGCTTGGGCATTACTGAACTACTTGCCCCGGAATCAATCATGCAATTGTGTACTAATTGGTTCCCAATGATCAATGAAACATAGAATGGAGGGGGCTTCAACATCTTACCTTGCTATCCTCCATGATTCCCCTTAGGCTGGGTGGCATTTGTGAGCACCTTCTCTTGCATTTAGACTTGCTGATTTGAAGTTGACCAGTCCTTCATGGCAGCTTGTAGCAAATCTCTTTGGCCTGGGATAGATAGTGATTCCCACATTGATATGTTTACATTTGTCTTCTTCATCTGATCAATGATATTGAATGGGGATGAAGTATCCTTTTGTTGTCCCTTGGCCTGCACATTCATCCCTTGTATATGGGCAGCAACAATTGGCATTTGGGTTGGCTTAGGGGCTGTTTTAGGCAATCCTTGCGTGCTTGGGATTACGTTTTGCTTGCCAATAGTTTGTGGAGTGACAGAAGGTCGTGAATTAATTTAAGCCAATGGCTGTTCTTCACCCAAATTTCTCCTCTTTGATCTTGTGTTGGCTGCAACACTTTGGGAAACTATTTGATTCATGCCACAAAAATCTTCTGCCTACCAGTTTACAAGTGTGGTATTATTTGGAGCTGACTGCTGCTAGAATATTTCTTGTTGCTGGTCATTTCTTTAACTACCTTCACCCTCCACACCAGTTGTTGTCACCATCAATGCTTGATTCAAGGCACCATTGAAGCACATGGATTGGTTATGAGGTTCATTGCATGGGAAACACCAATCATACTCTTGAGCTATATTGTTTTGTACTGGCACTAATGCTTTAGATGCAGATGTAGCATTGGGATTATAGGGCTGAAATGGTCTGTTGGTAGGAGGCCTTGCTTGATTTAGATTTGCAGCTGGATTGGGTGGTCTTTGGGGTTGATATGGCTGCCTGTTAGGCTAAGCTTGGGGCTGGAAAGAAGGTCTAAAACCTTGAGCTTGCTGCCTCTTGAGAGTAACCAGCTCATTGCCTAGATTTTGCAATTGCTTCATGACTTCTTGAAGTTCATTTGAGGCACTAGAAGATGAAGTAGAAGCTTCATTTGAATTCTGATTTCTAGGAGTGGGGATGGGAGCTAAATTAGGTGTTTGATTAGCATTTGGGCTCTCTAAACTTGGAAACAATGGCATTGGAGGTCTAGGGGCCAGCTTGCCAGCTTGGATCAAACAATTTTCAGCTCTAATGGCAATGCTATAAGCAATGGGAATAGTTGTGCCTCCCATGGACTGAATTAACATAGAAATATCAGAATTTAAAGCTTTAAGGTAATAAAGAAAAGCACCTTCTGTTGTTGGCCTGACTGCCACTGGAATTCTCTCCCAAGTCCTTTGAAATCTGAAATTAAAATCAGTCAGCTACTCATTGGGAGCTCTTTTGATAGTTGTCAGCTGCTCCAAAAGGGACAAGTTGTCTCCATTTTCCCTAAACTGCTCATGGAGGGCTATACATAGCTGATTCCAATTTTGAATAGAACCTAAGGCAAGACTCCTGAACCATTGCAAAGCTTTCCCTTTGAATGAAGATGCTAGTAGTTTGACAGCAACTTGCATCTCATTGATCTCATGGATTGCACAAATGTTAGCAATATCCTTAACATGATCACCAAGTGAGGTTTGATTTTCTCCAGTGAAGTATGGAATGTTCTTCAATGCTGCAACTGGGATTGGATTTTGTGCATTGAGAGCAAGTGGGCTGCTGCCAGTGAAATTGACATAGGGGTTGTTTTGTGCCATTCTGATTGGCCTTAGAACCCTTGTTGATTGAATGAAAGGCCTACCAGGTGGAGGAGTTGAGAGAGTTCTGTTTGGTGGAGATGGAGACCTTTGGATTCTCCTCCCACTTTGCCTTATTCTTGGAGATAATTGTAGATATTCAAACAACACCTCTTCTTCTCCAGCTCTTGACCTTGTAGTGATTCTTCTCATGATTTTTTCGGGTTTGCTCATACCGCTAAAACCAGCTGATTCTTCTTCCTTGGAGTCGCAGATGTGCAATTTATAGCTCTTTTAAAGCAAGAAACTTGCAACAAATGCACATCAATTTTGTTGCAATGAAGATGAAGACCTCTAAGGTCCCACCGGGCATGCCAAAACTGTTGTTGCAAATCAGCAGCACCCCTTGGATGTTGATCAGATTTCTAGTTTGATATTTTAGACATCCAGTGTGATTGCACAACATTGAATCCTCTCCCCAAGTGTGGGACTTGTAAAATGGGAAAGGAATCTCCAGATTAGAGGTTGGTTCCTCAACTCCTCTGATTAGATTTATCACTTACAAGTTGCAGAGGTTTAAATTCCTAATCCTACCCTAAATTCCAAAGGAGACAGAGATAGAGAATGCAGATAAACTAAAACTAATGCTAATAGGTGATGCACCAAAGGAGTGGTGAGCATTTTTTACTTCTGATTGACACAAGTCATAAAATGCAACAAAAAAAAACAACATGCACAAGCTGATAACTGTAATGAAGAATCAGAAATTAGTCAAACAACACAAGCAGAGGATGGAAAGTTAATCACAGGGCTTGTATTGTTATTTTAACATCAAAATCACTTGCATTACAACACCTGAGAGGCAAAAATAGGTTGCAATTCTTAGAAAAGGTCTGATATTCCACCAAAATCACTTCCAAGGTGAGAAGGGGAACTTGCAATACACAAAAAATGTTCAAACCTTTGAAAATGAGCCAAATCTGGCTTTTACAGTGCAAGGGACGAGCCCAGGAGAGAGAAACGCGGGAAAACATGGAAGAGATTCAACCATTGACCAAAACACATTCAAAAAAGCATGGGCATCCTTACAGACCCATCCCTTGACATTTTTAGCCATGCTGGGAGAGAATGCGAGCCATTCTTCATTAAAAACGGTGGTTGAAACGTCATTTCTGTCCATGACCATGTGCTAGAGGTATTTTCGATTTTCTCTCTCCAAAATCCATAAAAATGAAAAAATGACCCTGGAATCTTGTAGATAATTTCACCATCTTTCCATTGATATAAAGAACATGAAAAACCGAGCTCTGGATCGAAAGATATGGCCATTTGAAGTTTTAGGGCAAAACAGGGCCAAATCGGGTTGGCGGGCAAAAATTCAAATTTTTGCACCTTTTTGGTCATTTGGAAAATTTTCCAAAATTTCCCCGCACTCCACCACTCTAGGTGCCACATGGCGGCATCTCATTGGCCGTGGGCCTTTCAGGGAAATTTTTCCAAAAAACTCCGTCGAGCCATAACTTCAAAATACATGGAGTTAGGAGGAAAACTTTACCTTTCTGGAAAGCTGAGAAAGAGCTCTATCCAATGGTGTCATTTCTAGAAGGTTTTGAGTGCCTAAAAAGTAAAATATTATGACTGAGGCACAAGAGAGGAAAAAATGAGAGGAGTTAGCCATAAAAATGAGCAGGGGCACATTTTGGATAACAATAAGATGAAGACATACTTGAGAAGGAAGGGTTTAAATCATCGGGTTCACCAAATGATTAAGAAAATATTGCAATAAATAAATGATAAATCTAAGTATGTACCAGCACAATGATATAAACAATTAAGTATAGATTTGATCCAAGTAAGTAAGCAATTTAAATTTGAAACCTTAGTTACAAATAGAGAGATAAAAAGACTTAGACGATTCACAATGATCCCAAAGGTATGTCGAGCTATAAGAATAATGAAACATGAACTCAAAACGTCACAACCAAACCCAAAAAAATGCAAAAGTGTTGGAAATTTTAGGACCAGGGTGCCTATGTAGGGTCAGGGGTGTCTAGGGTGCCAGCGACCTATTCAGCGCCCATGAAAACTCAGAAGCTGTGAAACCCAATTTCACATGGTCACGAGATGTTCGTTGGTTATCACCCTTAATCACATGTATGTTATTGCACTTCACCATTATTCACCTAAAACCTGTAATAAGAAAGAAACACCTATAAACTCGTAAAACACATCAAATCCCAAAAAGAAAAATATGCAAATGGGGAGTTAAATTGACCTTGGGGGTCTCCCAACTAAGTGAACTTACAATTCACACACTGCACTATATTTCAGACTCCATGTAGTTTTGTGTATGTGTGTGTGTGGAATCGTGCCCTAGGTGGCTCTTGTGCGAGTCGTACTTGATAACGAGAAATAACTAGATGTAGAAAATGTAGATAGATGTGTGCATGGAAAAATGAACTTCCCCTCATATGAAGTGTATGCAGAAAAATGCAGTCCCTTGCCCTTATGTGGATGTTAGATGGATGCTTGAATGCTCTTGTAAATGCCTTTGGATACAACCTTAGGTGGAGATAGTAGATGTTTAGTGTTTGGTCCCTTATTATGATCACATAGCTTTGTATTTATATGATTCCCTTTGGTTGAATTTTGTAACCACTAAAAGGCCAACTAGTAAGAAAATGAGATTCCCAAATGGCTAGAAAATACCAAAAAGATGTGAGCAAAGTACAAAGAGGTCGGGGGCACCTAGAGGGGATGAGAGAAGTTGGGCATTGGTGTCTAGAGTCAAAAATGCTGAAAGCAATGAAAAAAAATATTGGATAAAAAGGAATGTAAGACCAAGAGAGAAAATAGAAATCAAGTAAAGAGGCCAAAGACAATAGTCAATTAGTACTTTTCTCGCTTAGGAATCATATGAATAGTGGTATATAATCGGGACTAGAAATATACCCAAAGTGTGTGATTTAGTGTCTACAATTAGTTTTATCCCTCTTAAATTTTATGGATAAAACTTCTTAATATGTATTTGTTAATGATCTATTTTATTGATCTTAATAGTATTTGTATAATACTTGTGGCATCCAATATGAGAAAATTACAAGGCAACGTAGCATGAGCAACACTGAGGGTGAGAGAAACATTGACCATAAAAAAGAAGCACACCATATTGTCATCAAACATAAGTGGGACACCATTACTCGCTATGATCTCATGATATCGTCACCCCACACAAGAACACCCGCCACTTTCACAGAGGTGTCACCAATGGTTACATTACCCACATATTGTGGTTTTAGCAATGTAAAACACTTGATGTACTTCAACTTGAATTTTTTTGAAACAAAGAAATATAGTCAAATTTACTAGCACAATTAACTATATTTACCATCTATTTTTTCGAAACACATGTACTAAAAATGGTCACAATACTTTTTATTAATATGTATTAGTTTATGTCATAGTTTGTGCAAATAAAATCTAATGTTTTTGAAGACACCTAATTTTAATATGGGATTAGCTATCAATGTGAAATTAGATTAATCTAGGTACTTGTGTATTTGTTGATTATTGCCTTGAAATAGGTTTCTTATTTGCATATTTTCCTTTTTTCGAATAGTCTTCTAGAATATTCCCATGTTATTATCTCTTCTCTCTTGTTTTCTCCCTCTTCTCCTTGTTTTTTCTTGTTTCTATGGTTATTCCCCATAATTTTATACTTATAATTATGGATCCTTTCCTGTAGGGCTATTTCAAACCATATTTGAGTGTCTTGGATTTTTTCGACCATTATTGTCAGTTCACCTTATGTGTGCTAATTTATGCCCTAATAGGGTTCCATTTTGAATTTAATAAGTTAGTAAATACATAAGTACATTTGTGCATTTGGGCCAAAAATAATCATTGTAAGCATTTACAAAAAACATTTAAGCATTTAAGGAATTTTGAAGAGCATTTAACATTCATTGTATTTTTCATAAAACATTTATTTTTGTGTTGGCAGTGATAATGGTAAATAATTGCATGGCACTTGACAACTTGTTGAATATTAAATTATACTTGGTAGGTTGGTTTTAAATAACCTTACAACTCCAAGGGCCTAATAATAATGGAAGGATAACATGCCCCCGCCCCCAAACATCCCTCGTGTTTTTATTGTGTTCTTATAAGCTAATGCTAATATATTAGGGATCTAAGGAAGGAGATCAATTTCCTAGATATCCATGATGGAGAATTATAGAAAAACAAGTGAGGCTCTTGAAGTTGATAGACATGGTTGTCAAATCAAAATTTTCCTAAATGAAAGTTTCTAAAACCATGCATAATTGATCCCAGGAGAGTAATATAATGACCATGATGAAGGTTCTTTATTTGCATTTTTTTTTCAAACACCTTATTATTTGGACCTACCTTGAGTTGTCTATTTTTGACGATCATCTCTAACTTTGCAAGAAATCAAATATTCATCTAAAACACCTTGTTTTCATTTATTGCTACTTCAATAATATTCCTTTTGGTGTAATTATATTTGATTTGTTGTTTAAAATTCATTTAGATTTGATTCAATGTTTATGAGTAGATGTAGGTAATTTTTGATGTATACAACCATTTCCTCATATAAGCATTTTGGTGGATCCACATTGTTTTGCTTGCTTGATAGCCTTCTAACATTATATATTTCTTCCATTTTGATAAATATGAGTGTGTTACGGCTTGTTTCATTTCATTCTTTCATTACATTATCCCTAGCTATTGTGTGTTATATTTTGGTGAAAAGTATTTTTCCTTCTACATATTTATGCCATCCAAAAAAATTATATTTAATACCCGATTAGGAGTATTAGTACAAATTGTAACCTTGTTAATTTTCTTGAAATTCCTATTTTAAATCCTAGAGCTTGTTTGAAAAAGAAAACAAATGCTAAAAATGATGTTAACATTGTCCTTGAAGTTGTGGTTTCTCTTCCCAATTATGCTTTGTTGAATGAAAATGTTCTCAATGGTAATGGAATTTCAAGTGCATGTGAAGTTCATCAAGGGAAACAAATTTTCTTATATGAATAAAATAGAGCTCAAGAACTTGCACAACATAGAAAACACCTTTTTAAAAATTATAATAAGATAACATATCGATGATTTTTTAAAGAGATGATCAACGTTAAATCCTTGGTCAAGAGGCTAATAATGGGGATATGATATAAGATAAGTTTTATAAGGTAAAAATGGATATTTTAAATGTCAAAATAAATATCAAAATTTAGGGGATCACCTTAAATGTCTAGTCATGTGGGAGTTTCTTAAAATTTCATGTAAAAATTATTATCCTCATACTTCTACTATCATTAATGTTACTCGTGCTTATGAATACAATTTTTATTCTTAATTTCCTCAACATCTTCTACTTTCTTCTTTTATTTTTCCTCTAAATTATTGGTATGCTTCTCAAATTTCATCTATTTTTGGAAATTGGTAAAAGTTGGGGTTTTGAAAGGACCCGCATCCTTGTACAACAAGCCCTCAAGGATGGATAAAACAATAAAGCATAACAGAGAGGAAGCCCCCAATATCAAAAGGTAAAAATCGGTGAGAAGAAAAACATAAAGACTACAACACCCATTGATGTCGTTGAAACTAGTTTACCTTGTAGAATCCCTTACATGGTATCTTAGATGCATAAAGAAAGCATTCTTTTTTCTTTGAACAATTGTCCAATCGTCACTCTTGTTAGGATCTCGCATATTTATCGAAGCGAGCTGGAGGTCGAATCTCATAGGAAGCCAAACTTCCATCATTGGGCTTCTCAATAGTGAAATTGGTTACAACACAACAAGAGTAGCAACATCTAGAATCAGCTTTAGCACCTGATCCATCATAATTACTCCAACATCCTCCATTGAAGGTGCAACCGGTGAGTTTGGAATGGAATCCTTATCAGAACCTACCTTTGTATCAGTAGCTGATTTTGATTCCACATCAATAAATAAAAGATCTTGATGAGAGTCCTTCCACCAATAAACCTTATCATTTTTAGATTTTTGCTTCATCATCTAACAATCTGAAGTGAGATGTCCAAGGTTGAAGATTTTTCTACATTTGAAGGGAAATCCTTCGTAATCAAGGGGTTGTGACCAAACCCTATCCCGCACTTTGAGGTCAATAGAAGTAAGTAGCTCAAGCGAAGTGTTTAGATCCACCAAAATCCATGCGAAAGTAGTATGAACAAAGGAATTTGTATTGGAATCAATGGATAAAAATTTACCCAAAGCATTTCCAATAGTAGTTAAACTGTCGTCACCCCATAACTCCAATAATGAGATGGGGTAAAGCGAACCTGCACGGTTTAACATTGAAGGAGGTCGTAAGTAGATTGAAAGTCGGGAACCATGGTTTCATCAACAAGTGATGATTCTATAGTTCCCAAATCTTTGAGAGAATGATATCCCTATCACCACCCACACTAAAAGCAACAATAAAGAAACCCCTTGCATAAGGGTAAATGTTTATCCTACTTGAAACAAGAGGATGTCAGTTCATTGTAATCCAAGAGTGAAGGAGTGGTAAACCAATCCAAAGTTAATTAAAGAAACAAATCAAGCCATTAGAGAAGAATAAATCCTCAGTCTCCAGTATAGATTCCCCCAGAGTGACTAGAGGATCAGATTTGGTAGCCGAGAGAGGTTTAGAAAGCAAAGGAGAAAAAGCCACAACATAAGAGTGCTTCTAGAAATAAAGCAGACCACCTTTTCAAATGGAACAGAGGGGAAAATATGCCCCTGCTACCATTTGAGAGGAGAGGCCAAAATAACGGTGCGGAGGAGGAGCTTGAGGGGCATGGAAAATATCCATAGCAGAGGAACTACCTCCTCCCAAACAACGTCCCCGAAACGACCAACATTTCCAACAATTTTCTAAGCAGAAGACCCCTTCCGCTAATCACCCTCACTAGTGCTACTGCAGCAGCCCTTGTCACCAATAACGAGAGGGAAGGATCGAATTAGGGTTTGCAATAGTCTACCTAGGGCTCAAAGCATGTTTGGAGCTCTACTTCAATCAACGTTAACTTAAAATTCCATCTATTACTCATAATACTTCTTAATTCTTTTCTTTGTCAAATGTTTACATTTCAACTTATTCTACTCCTAAAATGATTACCATAATGAATGTTATGCATAACATAAAAATTATAATTATAATGTCATCTTAAGGGCTCGAAATCTAATTCATAGGGTCATTTACAATGTGTTTCCAATGATATTTTACTTACCCCTTTGGCTTATGAAATATTTGTTACCATTTTTCAATTATATCGTAACTCCAAACTTTTAAATATTCAATTTTAAAAGCTAATTATTTACACCCTTATTAGATTATGTGAAATCTAAGAATTATTGAATTAAGCACACTAAAGGATGTAAGGGGAGCTACAACAGTTATTCTAATCAATTAACTTCCAATAGTAATCATACTATATCATAAAACACATTCAATGTTTAAATGATATGCTACAAACTTGAAAACAAAAGGGAATAAGTGCACTTATCTAATTACAAATAATTCAGGAAGTTCTTGGTATGAACATTGTTAAAAAGGGAGATATGAAGCTAGTGATGCTTTGTTCTAGGAATTATTACTAGAAATTTATCTTTGGCAAGACCGCATCAACATTTTGGGACCGTTTATATGGTCTTGAACCTACTATATAGTGTTATACCTGCTCGGTTTATGACTTTATAACTTCTTGAAACTTTTTCTTGCCTAGAAATGTATGTCACTTTGCCAAACTCTAGTTGTCAATCATGTTGCAAAGCTCTTTGAATATCTCGAACATGATTTCAAACCCTATTCATGCAAGGAAAACGCTACAAAACATGTATTAGTTAGGTCGTGGGCACCTTTGTACACCACCAATGTTATAAATACTTTAAAGAGGGATCCAACCACACATCATTATCCACCTAACACGTGATATTGAAATGAATACAAATAGAATTAGAAACCTCTTTGGCATTGCTTGAGTTGAGTTTGTCTCTTACTAAAATACTTACATAAGAGATCCGTGAGTTATTGTGGATGAGAGAGACTAATGTATTGACCTAGTAAGAATCTTGAGACCTAAAGAGATTGCGGACCTAATAATTGTAGATGTCTCTTTATGAGATTTAAAGATTCTTGGGTGCCTTTTTCAAGTGTTGGAAGGTAGTGTTTTAATGTAGTACCATAAGATTTTAAAGTTAGCAAATGAAATCGTGTAATCTTACTTATATATGGTTCGAACGTCATTATTTTAGTCACATCATTAGATGCATAAACATTAGTAACCCCAAAACAACAATTGCCAATGTTTAATAGCACCCAAATGACACGATTTGTTGGGTCACCTCCATGAATAACATATTGAGTATTTTATTTAGAAGTCATAAATGTGGTAAGTCCTCCATGACTTGGCTCATGATTTCTATTCATAGCTAAACTATCGGGATAGATGAATTTAGTGATGTTGGATAGAAAAAAACCTACCACCTTAACTTCTTACAGGAAAAATAATGTCCATCTCAAGAAATACATTTGAAATTATCTCATTATGTATTTGCAAGTGGATTTAATAAGAGCCCTAACATTCCACGAGAATTAATATGTGAGTAACATGCTTGAGGACATATCCTTTGAATTCAATTTGATAATTCTTTCATAACTATTTTGTAAGAATTGTTGCTAGTTAAAATGAAGAAAACCATAAAGCTTAAATTGTCATATGGCCTCTCGAAAAATTTCTCCTTCCTTGAGCTAGAAATTAGGGATTTGAGATTTTAGAGACCACGATTTATTATGATAAAATGTACTCACATTCACAAAGCATCAAGAGAAATTATCTTGTAGTTCATAAGGAGAACAATTTAGAGCATTAATGAGGGTGTATTATGAAATTGAATTTGAACCAATTCCTTATAAGTTGAGGTAATAACTTCCATATGCACAAGTGGGGTTGTAACCAAGGGCTTATCAGATCTATAGAGCAAGGGATGGGCTAGCCCATGTTTCAATATTTTTAGAAATACAGATTAAAGGACTGGTGGGATAGATTTTTTTATGGATGGATTTTCAACCCAAAGTGGTCCAACCATCTTCTCCATTTATTTGACAGATTTCAATAGTGGGCTTTGAAGCAACTCTATTACGCACAATAAAAATTAAAAAAATTGAATCTTTTGTTCAAATGAATGACATTTTAAGCAAGTGTTTGCTAAGTTAATATAACGTACCCTATGATATAATGGGAATCTCCTACTTGTATGTCAATAAAATCCTTAAGGTCATGGGAAAGATCCAATTCTACATAAACATGATTCTTTGGCTATGTAAAGTAGAACTTATAAGGTTCTTTATATGTGACACGATCAATTGAGATGGCTATGTGGTCAAGAATGTGCTTGTACAACATGGGAATGTCAAAGAACTTAACGTGGACCAAGACCTTTATGGAAATATGTTATGAAACCACATTTTATCCCATGTCCATAGGGATAGAATGAGAAAATAACTTCAAACATGCTAGGTCAAGGAATTATGTAAAATGAATCTAATATGTGTTGGGTCAACAAATTGAAGTAAAAAAACTTTTGGCGATTTGGCTATGCACTCTTTTGATGATAAATATAACTTCTCCATTACCACTTAGAACTTTTCCAATGTCCATTGTTTATCTTGTTTATCCTTGCTTCGAGAGTAAAAAGCAAAAAATCAATAGAGAAACATCATTCTATCAGATGCAAAATTCATTTGGAATATTTCCTACTCCCAGTCAGGATCGTATAGTTTGGTCGAGAATTAGCATCCAGTTATGACCAATCTATACAGTCTTGGAATGACATGTCTTCCATATGTACTTTTAAATTAATATCTTTCATTAGGCCTTATGTGTCTTCAGGGTCATCCTTTCTTAGATAAATCATCTACAAAACCCTATATAATAAAGTAAACACTACCTCATTTTCTAACTGGAACTCTTAAGGTAATGCACTAGAACACTCACTTCATACACTTGTAAAATGCATCCAAAGCTCCCTAAATATCACAATAGAACATATGAAGTCATTAGAACAACATCCACATTAGGTTTGAAGCTACAAACCAGGTCAAGGAAGCCATATATTTCATCTACAAGCACTCAAACATTATCTCTCCAAGTATTTTAGCAAGATCTAATTCAAAGAAAGCATGGTCAAATAAATTGCCAAATTTGATTGATCTATCTAGATATCACATACTAGGTAGAGAATGATGTGTAGTTTGAGGCATCTTTAGAGTAGTGTCAACATCGACAAAGTGCACAGGGGTTCCCATAACCCTTCTAATGTTTGTTTTTAGGACTTTTCATCCATGGCCGGTGTTTGAGATGATGATAAATCTATTTAGAAACCCTCGTTGCATGTGCAACAACTAGGGTTTGACATTGAACAATAAATTGTTTAAGAAAACTAAGCTAGAAAGTTACAAAAGCTTATTCAAAGCATGTCCAATACCATACAAGTAGGGTTAGGACCATACAAAGACGGTCCTAGTAATTTGGTATGGTTCCTCTCTAGGTTGATTCACAAAGTCCACGGTCCTAGTTGTGAAGGTCATTCAAGTTCATATCTCCTAATTTCATAGTTTCTTAGTCCCATATCTCTCCATAAGTCATTTGAAATAGGTTAAGTGCCTCTATATATTTGTTTTAAGATTTCAATTGCATGTTATGTTGATTGGTGTATGTTAATTCTTTCTATCGACCCGAGTTACAAATTGAGTTAGTATTTCTATTGTAACATCTTTGTAATATTTGTAATCAACCCTAAACTACTTTAAAACTTGATTAAATTGACTTAAAATTTAATTAAGGGATAAATTTTTGGCTTGCTTTATCCTAATTACACGATAGTGATTGTGGTGGCCACTTTAGTGGCAAGGTCATGTCGAAAAATTATTATGAAAAGGATATTAATGGCCCACCATGGAACAAGATTTCCACAAATACATGGAATGTTGTGATCAATGTCAATTCCACAGTAACCTCTATCATGTATCCTATCCCGAATGACAACCTATCTATTGTACCCCATAGACATTTTCCATATGGGGCTTTGATTTAGTTGACGCTTGGTTAACCCTGAATTTGTGTAGGGGCACAAGTTTATCATCACAGCCACAAAATATTTTAGTCTACCATGAGTAAACGTCGTTCACCTAGAGTCTACCATTGGCAATGATATATCATCTATTGAAACACATTATCACATGTTTTAGTCTCCCTTATGTTATGGTTACTGATGATGGACCTTCTTTTAAAAACCGTATTGTCAAAAAAATGTGTGAAATTCTTTAATTAAGCATACTTTTTCTACTTCTTATTACCCACAAGGTAATGGCCAAGTCGAGGCCACTAAACAAAACATTATTACGATTCTCTATAAAATAGTAGACAAATATGGCTTTGACTAGCATAACCATAACCTTTATGCCCTATGAGCTTATCGTACTAGTGTTTGTACACCTAATAATGCTACCTCATTTTCCTCATTTATAGGATTGAGGTTGTTTTTCTATTGTAGTTAGAGATTCGTTTCTTTTTATATCTTTAAAGGACATCATCAAGGAAAATTATTGCCATGAGAAGCATTTACATGATTTAGAAATGCTTGACTCCGAGCAAGTTTAAGTGTTACAACATTTGTGTATGTATCAAGATCACATCAAGCGTACTTACAATAAAAATTACATGCTCGTGAGTTCAAGTAGGAGGTCTAGTTCTTACAGAAAATTAAAATAACACAAACGTTGAGGCAAAATTGAAAGTAAAATTCAAACCCAATTGGCTAGGCCCATACATTGTAACTGCATGGCTTAGCCCGGTGTTTATTGTCTAGCTAAACTTGATGGCAAGCCTAGGAAGAAACATATGAATATTATGCATTTATGTTAATATTAAAATTAGCTTGTTTGTTTTCAATTTTTATTATGTATTTTGTACATAGTTATGCATTGAAATAATAAAAACATTCAAATATTTACAAAATAGAAAATTAGGATGTGTTCATCTTACTTGCATTGTTAGCATTTTACATTACACATGTTATTTGTCACTTTGGTTTGATAGATATCACACTTTATTTATTAGCACATATGTGTTTGCTAGGTATTTTGAGTTGGATGCATGACACATAGATTAGTGTACACTTATGGGAGCACTCATGTTTCCTTACATTCTCATCATTTGGGGAAATGCCTCCACATTATGCAAGTGTTATTGTTCTATTATAGTTCATTTACACTTCCTCATTTATGCTCAATTATATACATTTTGTACTTGCTACTTTTTAGACTAACAAGAATAACACGTGTCTTGTGCAGTATTGTCATATGTTGTTTCACATATTAAACACTTATGTTGGCTACTACATCATATTATCATGTTTTAACACTCTTGTTTCACACATACTTTTGTGTGTATGTTATTACTTTCTTGTTTTCTTTGTTTATGGCCTATGTGCCTTGATTGTCTTGTGACATTATAGGCTTCCCATTTTTGTGGCATCATATCTATCTTGTTTACAATTTATTTCTCTTGTTTATAGGCCTACAAGCCTTGATTGTCTTGTGATCTCGTGGGTGTCTCATGCTTGTAGGATTTACGCCTTTTGTGTGATATTGTTTTTATACTTCTTACATTTGATTGCATTATTGTTGTGTTATAATGCATTTAGAATACTATTTTTATCATCTATGTGATTTTTTGTCTATTACTCATATTATTTTTGTTGTGCAACATGGTTTTCACCATACACAAACACCTTTACTTTTACAAGTATAGGTTCTCCAAGGTGGACACCTCTCTAATAAATTACATAGTGTCTTACACATCTCCTTCAGTAGTACACACTTATTAATTTTCAGCTATATGCTCAACGTGGTTTTTGCACATGCCTCAAAAGAGGGGTATATCTAAGTTCATTCTAAATTTTTAGCAAATACAAACAAAATTTTGGGGGTACAAGTAGGTAGACATGGTATAAGTACCCAAAAATGCAGTCATACATAGAAATTTTACAAACTCAACACATGGTCAAAACCATACACTTTGGTTAGAACCGTATGATACGGTCATGACCCCACGTGTTTTGACCAGGACAATTTAAGAATTTTTTCATCATTTTCATATTTTCACCTACGTATACATTTTTTTTACAAATTTGCATACCCGGACTAGTCATTTCAAATCAAGTACATGGGGCATGAAATTTTTCATTCCTTCTTCGAACTAGCACTTAGCTTCATGCTTAGTTTCAGGAATCTTAGGGTCATGGATCTCCTTCCTATTTCAACATTGTTAACACATTTTCAGCATTTATTTTAGTTCATACTCATTTGTTCGGCATATGGGGAGAGTTTGGGGCCGCCTATTATCTTTTGTATTGTATGTCCTTATTTACAAAATTGGGTTTATATTCATCTACAATGGTGTGATTTGTGGGGTTATGGAAGGTAGAAAAGTGGTTAAGTGCTTCATGGGCATGATTTTCTCTCCTATTACACTTAAATGGGAATATATCAAAGTTAATAAATAACTCTGGTACATTATCGTATTCCTTCATAAGGGGTGTATTTATACCTATTTCTTCTATCTCTTACACATTTCGTGTTGGGTTGCATGCACCTAACACTCCAGTTTCTTCTAGGCATGTGAACTGATCACCCCAATACTTCAATGAAGTTTAGCAAATACATATCTCTAAGAAAAAGCAAAGAATGAGCAAAAATGTGCATTCTTTACTTGCTTTCATCTTTTTACTTTACATATTTGCAAAACTCTTATTTTACATGTTTTATTTGAGTTACGATCAATTATCTATCACATATGTTGACTACACTTTGTGTTGTAGGTTTCATCATGGAAAACACCAAGTACAACAAGTTCATCATGGACTACACATACATTGACTACACCAAGTACAATAGCGTTGTTGCAAAACAAATGTTCAAGCAAAGGCAAAGTGATTAACTAAAATAGAAATATTCTAGTGTAATCTAATGCTATAAGAGCAGTAAATAAATGACACTAAAATATGGCAAATATACCCAAGAAATCTAAGTAGAAATGTGAAACCCTAATGTGTAAAGAGGGTTAATAAGTCCTTAGTTGATTCGGCGATGGTGGGGGAATTTTTGTAATGTAGACCAAGTGAATAGGAGGAGGAAACGACCACAAAATCCTAAGAAAGTAAAGATCTAAGCTATTTGACTAGTCTGGGGCACCTAGAAAGGGATAGGGACCCTTGTTTGAGATCTGGGTGCCCTATTCTGCAAAAATGGCCAGAAAACCTCCTCTGAGATGTCGTTGGATGTTTTCCTATCGCACAAATTTCGTTGAATCTGCGTCGATGTCATTGTGAATAGGAGATGGAAGAATCACCTACAAAACCCTAGGCAAAGCATCAAAACCCTAAAAATAAAGATGCATATGAAGGGTTGGACTGTCTTGCCGGCCACAATGGAAGATCGGATTAAGTGTTGAACTACATCTCAAACCCAATGTAGTTCTAGGTGTGTCTATGCAATCATGCCCTAGGTTTCTCTTGTGCAGTCACACTTTGTGAAGTAGCGAGCCAATAACTAGATGTAGAATGTAGTAAATGTGTGCATGGAAACAATAGACTCCCTCCCATGAAGTGTGATGTAGATGAACCAACTTTGTTTGCCTTGTGATGGAGCTAGATGGATTCAAATGTAGATTTAGATGCCTTTAATGGATATAACTCTAAATGGTGATAGTAGATGTTTAGTGCTTAGTCCCTCATTATGGTCACATCATTTTATATTTATATGGTTCTTTTGCTTTAATTTTGTAATCAACCCCGAAAAGGATGACGACTAAAAATATAAAAAGCTCAAACGAATAAAAAAGCACAAAAGGTGAGATTAAAGTGTAAAGAGGATCAGGTTGCCCCAAAGGGGACCGGGAGTGTCGGGCGCACCCCAATCCTTACTTGGGCACCCCAGATTAGAAATAGGAAAATTTTAGAAATGAAAATACAGATCTGGGCAAGTGTAGGTGTAATATCAAAAATACGACATCAAGTAATGTAAAAATTGCCAAAGACATGGATTAATTATTACTCTTTTCACTTAAGAACCATATGAATAGTAGTATGAGACCGGGACTATCCGGTTTTTGGGTGATCCGACGCCACTGGCCGAAGAAGTGTAGGGAGGAAAGTTTGATGTTCCTCCAACTGTAACTACTCCCCAAAATGTTAAGGACACACTACTACCTATAAAATTCATCGTGTATAGAGTTTTGTAGACATTTCTAAACCCACTCGTTCTATAACCCATTGTTTCATGGAAGAAAACTATAAACCTGAACTATATTGATACTTTTTGTGTTGTGTAGTGTGTGAACCCAAATGATGCCCCCTCTTTGGTGGCACATGCGACATCACGGATAGGAGAATATGGCCCAAAAGAGGATCAACCATGTAAACCGAAACTCTACCCCACATAGGGAGGGGAATGTGCTTGGTAAAGACCAAGGCACATGCAAACAAGTGGCTAGAACAAAAATGTTAGTACGAACAAGCATGCATGTAGAAAATAAGTATAAGCCAAATAAACAATGTGTAAGCTATAACATAAGCACATAATGTAAACACCAAAAACTACACAAAGTGGGTTACAAACATGGGACACCACTCATGATGTGTAAGACACTCAAGGCCATAGTGGCGACAAACAAACAAGTGTGTACACAAAACAAAGGGCATAGCCCACAAACAAGAACAAGTAATAGCAAACAATATAAAAACAAGTATGGAAGCAAATATCCCTACATAACAAATGTTGCACATGAAGTACCCGTTATCATGTTATAAAAATAACAAGTATGTCAAAGCATGTATAAACCAAAGTAGTGTCCTATGAAAAAAAAGAAATCAATAACACTTATAGCATATGTGGATGCCCCTAGTAGGTAGTGTATAAAGCATTGATGTTACATGTAGAATCTCTGTATCTGCGATCACAACTAGAAAAGGACGTGAACGCACATGTGTGTATGGTAAAGATAATGACATACAAGAGATCTATCTAACATGTATAGTAAAGTGAACATGTAAGAGAAAGTGCAAGCAAGAGTAAATGCAACCATAAAATGCATTATGTTGTGGATGGATGGAATGGAATGCAGATTGATGATAGTGGTCGCATGCCCCAGGATGAATGGAGTTGTATGTAATGAGGTTCATTTAGTATGCCCCCTCAACAATCAAGAATAAACCACAAATGAGAGTGTTTCATCTAGAAATGGTCGAACTATGTGGTGTGTGTAACATGCTCACGATGATGGGTATGTGGTGATGGTATGCGACATAGAGATGAAGTGTGTGTGACTACGTAACCTAAAGCGTATATCACTAATCCTAGGAATGTCGCATGAGAGAAAGAAGATTGAATTATGAATGTGTAAGGGTGATGAGGTCCATTTTTGATGTATACCCTCAAGAGTCTAGTATGGACCGTGAGACTAGAGTGTGTTATCGAGAGTAGAGAGTGTAGCGCGTAGAAGTGAATATAAAAATGTGTAATGTATGTAGTAGGGTGTATGGTATGTAATGCAAGATGTGTAGATGACCTAAGATGTGTAGATGCATAGTATATGTAAGATGCAAGATGTAATATGTAAGGTGTAGGATGTAAAATGTAAGATGACGTGTATGATGTCTAAAAATGTGCAATATGTAGAAGTTATGGTGTAGTATGCGAGGCATGAGTAAAATGTGTATGATGTATGTAGGACAAGATGTAGGATGCAAAGTGTAGAATGTATGAAGATGCACAATGTCTATAGTGTAGTGTGTGGGGTTTATGTGTATAGAATTCCCTCAATAGTCAAGTGTGAACCAAAGCACAAGAGTGTGTCATCGGGAAATGATGATGCTAAGGTGTAGATGAATATGTGTATGCTAGGATAAAAATGTACGAGTAGGAGGGGGTGGAATAGATAAGCATAATGCCCCCATGTGCGTGTGATTGAATGACCTATCCAATGAAAGTGAAGGACGAAGGTCCCTCATCCGATGTTGGTGGTGATGAAAGCGTATGACCATGCTCTAGTAGTGGTGGAATAGTAGATAGTCACTGTGTGGGTGAGTGAAGTCTATGTGCATGTGATGGATGAGTATATGATGAGCGCGTAGGTGTAAAAAATGTGTAGGTGATGGAGACCGATGAGAAGCTAAGCACGGAGGTGATGGACACACATGGGGAATAAAATGAGGCGGTGACCTATGTCGAGATGCAATAACTATGAAAGGAATAGGCTTATGCCTGATGTGTAGGACTAGTAGAGCGGTGAGGCCACGTAGATGGTGTACGAGTAGGTGAACTAGGATTAGATTATGTTTTAAGTAACATAGATTGTAATGTACTAGATGACGTAGGAGATGCATTGACTAGTGCTCGAGGAAATGATGACCATGGAGTAGATGGAGGTATACCATCGATAGAAACAACTTGATTATTATGAATGAATTTGAGTCATAAATGATTCATAGAGATGATGGATTAGACCTATGAATCCAATTAAGACCTAAGATCATGTCGCAACCATCGATTATTTTTCCAACAAGGAAGGGTACAAGCATAGTAAGGGGTCCTACCATAACATGAAGGTTAACAACACCATATGAATTGTTCATGAATATGAGATGTGCGAACGTGGATAACTGATACATCAAGAAGTGGCATAGAACATGCACTAATAGGCCATGATGGATCAACCTTAGTATTATTGATGGGGACCACTTCGATAGATGCACTAATGTGTAAGTGATTAGAAGAGAATGTGGCATGGTAATCATGATCAGAGAAAGAGATGATTAGTGGAGAAGTGTCAGTATGCACAACCAAAAAGTCAAGAGTCGTTGATGCAAGAGGAGATATGTGTGGTGTACATAATTAGCTGAAGATTCAACCATTTTTGTGTCATGTTTGGGTAGAGGGTTGTTAAATATTTTGAGCTTATGATTTTCATTGACAGGTGGAGAAACTGTAGGTTCTGGAAGCTCAATTTTACCACTATCGATCAAGCCCTGAATGAGAAATTGAAGTCGGAAGCAACAATTAGTGGAGTTTCCTACACACTGATGATAGCCATAATGGGAATTTTCATTGAAATTACATCCTTTTGGTCGAGATGGATCTATTTGTAGCGGAGAAGGTAGTGTAATGAGGTTACTATCGACAAGTTGTGGTAATAAAATATGTGGAGGTACACTAAACTTGGTGAAGATATGCCAATGCGGTTGTGATTGAAGCTCCTTAGTAGTAGATATTGTGTTGATGGTAACTTTTGTGTCTGTTGGTTTAGTTGTAGATGGTTTAAATGTTGAATTATTTTGAAAACGTGTAGAAGATGATGCTTGCTCTTGGTATTTAAGCTTTCTTATAGCTAAGAGCTTGGTTTCATGAAGCTTAAGAGTATGAAAAAGTTGATCGAAAGAAGGAGAGGTCTCAAAGAGAACACTCTCCTAGAGAGGTGTAAGAGACTTTGAATGAACAAGTCCTAAAGCTTAGCATGTGCAAGCACATTTAACATCTTAGCTAAGTTGTTTTTATAACGTAAGACATAATCTGCTAAATGTTCATTAGATCCCTATTTAAGTTACATGAATTGACCATAAGAGATCTAAGAGTCGATATTGATAGAGAAAGTGGGTGAGAAAAGCATTGGCTAGATGCATGAAAGATGTTACTAAGTGGAAAGGTAGGTCATAAAACAAAACACATTACATAATATTGAAGACTACGAGGAAAAATCTTAGCTAGTATGGTCGATCATTCACATAGTCTAGGCATGCTACATGGAAAGCTCGGAGATGCTCTTGTGGGTTACCATGGCCTTTAAAAATGGGCAATTTAGGAGAGATGAAATTAGGTGGCAATGGATAGGTAGATATATTAGGTGCAAAAGGAGTATGCATGCAATAGTGAAGTAGAGTCTAAAGATGGCGAGGTACGAGAAGTAGCGAGCTAGAGCTGGTGAATTTTGGTTTTCAAGTCTGATATAAAAATTTAGATCATGAGTATTCAAAGAAGAGCCAAGCTACATATTAGGTGTGTTAGGGTGAATGGAGAGAGTGATAGTGGTAGGAATGGAGGCAGAGACATAAATAGGTGGAGTGGAGACCATGGGAGTCGAAGAATGAGAACTGATAGAGGGTGGAAGCATCATGAGCATTCTTAAGAAATCAATGCATGTAGGACATACGAGAGAGATGAGTGGGATTATCATGAAAATATTGTCGAAAATCAATAAGTGTGTTTAATTGGTCTTGGTCAACATTGGTATCTTTATCGTATGACTTTTCACTACCAGAGGCTTCTATTTCGTAAAGAGGAACTTGGCGATATGAATCAAGGGATTTTCAGTTGTAGCTACATAATTAGGGATATCAACCATTGGTTTGGAAACCCTATGGGTGAATGAAGAAATCTCATAATATTGAAAAGACCCAAAACGACCACTACGAGTGACGGGCATATGAAGAGAAGGCCCAAAGAAAGTGTATTCGAAGATCGGGTTCACCAAAATGATTAACTAAAATAGAAACATTCTAGTGTAATCTAATCCTATAGGAGAAGTAAATAAATGACAATAAAATATAGCAAATATACCCAAGAAATCTAAAAAGAAATGAAATGTGAAACCATAATGTTCAAAGAGGGTTAAGAATTCATCAGGTGATTCGACGATGGTGGGGTCGTGTCATGCAATGTAGACCAAGTGAATAGGAGGAGGAAATAACCACACAAAATCTTGAGAAAGTACAAATTTGACCTATTTGACTAGACTTGGGTGCCTAGAAAGGGATAGGGGTGCCCTGGCATATGAGAAGTGGCCATAAAACCTCCTATGAGGTGTCTGCGGATGTTCACTTGACTTTATCTTCCTATCATTGAACTACACCAGATGTCGATGTGAATAGGAGATGGAAGAATCACTTGAAAAACCCCAGACAAAGAATCAAAACTCTAAAAAATAAAGATTCATATGAAGGGGTCAAACTGTCCTCAGTGGCCACAATGGTGGACTTACTAACTGAACTAGTTCTATGTGTGTGTGTGTAATTGTTCCCTAGGTTTCTCTTGTGCCAGTTTCACTATGTGAAGTAGCGAGCCAATAACTACATGTAGAATGTAGTAAATGTGTGCATGGAAACAATAGACTCCCCTCCTATGAAGTGTGATGCAAATGAACCAACCCTTGTGTGCCTTATGATGGAGCTAGATGGATGCAAATATAGCTTTAGATGCCTTTGATGGATGTAAATGTAGATGGTGATAGTAGATGCTTAGTGCTTGGTCCCTCATTATGGTCACATAAATTTATATTTATATGGTTCTTTTGCTTTAATTTCATAATTAACCTCGAAAAGGTCGACCACCACTAAAAATATAGAAAGCTCAAATGGCTAGAAAGTGCCTAAAAGGTGAGAGTAAAGTGTAAAGAGGAATAGGGTGCCCCAGAGGGGACCAGGGAGCCTAGGGATGTCCCAATCTTGGCGGGTGCCCCAATCAAAAATAGGAAAAACATAGAAATGACAATACAGATTGGGCAAGTGTAGGTGTAAGATTGAAAATACAACATCAAGCAATGTAAAAATGGCCAAAGACATGGGTTAATTATTGCACTTTTCACTTAAGAACCATATGAATAGTAGTATGAGACCGGGACTAAATAATGACTCAAAGTGCGTGATTTTGTGTCTACACAAAGTGTATTTACACACTCGGGCACAATTTCCTTTAAGCATGCAATTTTCAATTTATACTTAAATGGGGTAAATGTAGACACTCAAATTTAGTAATTTGCACTTTAACAATCCTTTATTTGGCTATACACTCTTCTTTGTGATAAATACAACTTCTTTGTTCCCACTTAGCACATTGACAAGTTGACACATTTGGATAATACAATGCACAAAATCAATAAAGAAACATCATTCTATCAACTACAAACTTCATTTGGCATATTTTCGGCTCCCAGTCAGGACTTTACAATTTGATTGTGAATTTGTATTCGGTTTTGACCGACCTGTATGGTTTTGACCAACATGTCCTCCAATTCTACTTTCAAATTGATATTTTTTGTTAGGTCTTATACTTCATCTGGACCGGCCTTTCTTATATAAATCGTCCATCGAACCCTATATAAAAAACTAAGCATTACCTCATTTGTTAACACTGGAACTCTTAAGGTAATGCACTAGAACACTCACTTCATTCACTTACAAAAAACATCCAAAGCTCCCTAAATACTGCAATAAAGACGTCGAAGTCATTAGGATTAGCACCCACATTAGTTTTGAAGCTACAAACTAGGTAAAGGAAGCCATATCTTTCATCTGCAAGAAATCAAACATCATCTCTCAAAATATTTTGGCAAGATCCAAGTCAAAACAAGAATGGTCAAAGCATACGCCAAATATGATTGATCTATCTTAATATCACATGATAGGAGGAGAACAATGTGTGGTTTGAGGCATATTTAGAGTAATTCCAATGTTGGCAATGCATGGGGTGCCACAACCCTTCTAATGTTTGTTTTGCAAGACTCTTCATCCATGGCTAGGGTTTGAGATAATGATCAATTCATTCAAAGAGCCTCATTGCATATGTGCTAGTAGTCAAAATATTGACTAAGTGAGATTTTAATTGCATATTAGGTTGATTGGTGTATGATAATTATTTCTATCTAATATGAGTTAGTATTTTGAAGGATGTTGGGCCCCTAAAATAAGAAGCACCAAGGCGCAGGCACGCAAGGCCATGGATTTAAGGATGGAAGAAGAAAGCTAGCAAGGCTAGTGGAAGAAGGGCATGTAGGATAAGGTGCGCATATAGAGCCCAAGTTTTAGGACTTAGCCATTTTTGGTGAAAGAAGCAGGACCCGACCACGCATGCGAAGCGAATAAGGTGTGTCTGACACTGACATGGGGCCCCAGAAGGAAAGGAATATGTGTAGATAGAGGCACACGTAGGAGACCATCATGTTAGAACATGTAGAGCCCATGTTGAGGAGTAGGTGCATCTAGGGGACCATCATGGTAGAATGTGCAGAGCCCATACCTAAAGGAACATGTTCCCATGGAAAGCCCATACGAACACTTGGCAACATGGATCTGAGGCTGCACGAAAAGGAGGCATTGGCAGTTGGGGATGCCTATATATATATGGGCCCACAGAGAGAGAAAGGTGGTGCGTGTGAGAGGTGAAACTAGGCAAAGAAGGATCAGAGGATAAAAAGGATGACATAGTCGAGAATAGAGAGAGAGCTCTGTAGATATATTGAAAGAACTCTATGGGATTGGGTAGAAGTTATATGATGGATTAATGCATTAGGGGCTGGGATATAATTTTCTTTGTATGAATGTAAGACATGATCCCTGTTGTGATGTATGACTTCATCTGATCAAGATGTGGTAGTCCAAATGGATCCATTGATTGTAATGAGAATGAATGTAGTGAGGTTACAAACATAAATGAGCATGAGTATAGTTGATTTAATCTATATCTATATTGTTTCATTTTTATTCATGGAAGTTATGAAATAGATGTAAGCTCTTATGTATTTTCCTTCTATTATTAGTTATATGTTATCTGCAAATACTATTTGGAATGAACACATTTGTCTAGAGACCGCTCTGAGTCCTATGATGAATGTATGTCTCATTGCCACCATTATTCATTAAGTTCTTGATCTAGATGATGTTTTCCCACTTAACTCACATAAAAAAGAGAGGCTCGGTACCATGCGTGCCTCGGGTGAGTGCACCCTAGTTCCCACTGGGTGATAGGTCGGTGTGCATGGGATTCCCTTGTTCTTCTGGTGGGTGTAAAAATGACTACATCTTGGTTCCATTTCCAGGACCTCTTTTCGAAGTTGTAGTGGGAAATGGCATACATCTTGATTGTGATAATGAGTAATGATAGAGGTGTTTAACTTTGGAGAGTGTTGAATCATGGTTCAAGAGCATGGAGGATGAATTTTCTCAGAGATTCAACACTTGGGTGAGTTTGATGCACGTAGATGGGTAGAAGAGAACCTCTACCATGAGTTATATGAAACATTTTTTTGTTGCTTCCCAGTAGAATTATATGAATGGCTCTCAAGCATATGTGTCTAGATCGAATTGGTATTATAGATCATGTGCGTGGACCCAAGAAGAATACGAGAGGCTACAAGATGAGATCGACATGGACCCGTGTTGTGGATCATTGGTGGAGAGGTGTGTTGGCCACTACTACACTGGAGTACACTATTTCTACATACTCTTGCCTAGAAATTGTTGAGTTTGAGTTTCTGTGGGAGCCCAGAGGATCATTTCTACATGTTATCCCTTTGGAAATGAAGATTTTGATTGTTACCTTGGGTTTAGAGGCATTCCCATGGCGGCTAAACCATCCTGAGCGTTGGGAAAGGAAGCTAGGGTGGGGGAAGATGGAAGACCTTGCGGTGGAAAAAGAAAGGGAGGAGAGATGACTCAGGTATAGTGAAGCACGTGAAAGGGAGATTGCTAGATGATGTGAAGTTAGGTGTGATGGATATGTGGAGGTAGACGTTGCAGGAAGGAGTTGAGGTTCATGCGGAGGACGTGGAACTGAGCGATCTATCTTTACCCCATCTTGGCAAAAGCACGTGAGAGAGACCCTTTGGCTTTTGATGAGAGTTCATCGCATGGAGAGAGAAGAGCCGTGGTGCATATCTGAACCCACCTAGTGACCAAACCCTGGCACTTGGCTTTCAGACCAAGGAAAGAATATTGTTGGCCAAGTTGGTATCGGTGGGAGTGACCGATCTGTACCCAGGAGGTATAATTTCTCATTTGGAAACTTCTATGGCTACGCATATTCCTATTTTTGAGGGGATTTTTGGACAAGGAGCAAGTGCACCAACCTTGGTCTCACGTCTAGGAGTGGCGCGGGGTACACTATTGGTAGTGGGGCATCATCTCAGACCATGGGCGTGTAGTTTAGTGGGACTGTGGGGACCCTTGGCATGACTACTACAGGACTTGGTGGACCTGGTGGATCCGGTGGATCAGGAGGAATGGGACTGGTGGATCTCTGGTGGATCTAGTGGATCGGGAGGAACTAGGACCTGGTGGGCCTGGTGGATCTAGTGGTGGAGGAAATACCGGAGGGAACCAAGGCTCTGGCTCAGGAGGACAAGGACCCCAGCAACCCCCTCAAGTTTTCTTTGAGATGTCATTACATTTTCCCAGATTATAGGGGCATTGAAGATGTTAGAGCATGTTCACAAGTGTGAGCTGCTATGGCATGAAAGGGATCACTAGCCCAGAATGGAAGGCAAGTTAGTTTGTAACAACATTGTAAGGGCGCGCACATAGCTGGTATAGGAAGTATGACCCTCATCAAACAGTGGTGGATTATACTACTTTAAGGAATGCCTTCCTAGTAGAATTCCACATTCCTGAGTTGAACAAAAGAGCATCAGCGCCTTGAAGGAGATTCAACAAGGAATGGCGAGAGAGTGTGTGGGAGTATGACGCACATGTGGTTTAAGACTCTCTGTCAAAATTTTCATATGACATTCACCCTTCACAGCATGCTCAATGGTTTGTTGGGGGTTGATAACACCTTTTAGAAGAGCTTTATCTCACAAAACTTTCACAGACCCGCATGAAGCGCTTGAGGCCACCCTGCGTGCCGAGGTTGTTGGAAGTGTTGATATTGGTGTTAGCCCATTTTTGGAGGCTCAAATCACTGCTATGGCTAAGTAGCTGGAGAAGTTTTCTACAAACTCAGCACATGAGACTCATGCAGTGGTTTATGGTGTATAGATTGTGAAGTAGAGGGCATGTCAAGGATATTTCCCCCGGAGGAAGTATGTGCCATAGCTATGATAGTAGAGATTGTGAGATTTTCATGGGGACCATGATGTGAGTAAATGTCCCCTGTTGCAGCGTGTGATGTGGAAGAATGTGTCCTGCTACTATAAATCTACACCTCTACAACCCATGATACTAAGGATTGTAGAATCATTGACCAGATCCATGAGGCCATTGATCATGGGGTGTGCCAGACCAGCATTGCCAGTAGTTCTAAAGGGTGATGATCGAAGTTATGAGGAGCACGTGGATGGAGGCGCGTGAGGAAGAGGATTTCATGGAGGATTCCATGGTCATGGTAACCATGGGGAGGAGGAAGAAGTGAATTCCCATGTGGAACCTATTTTAATTGTGGATCTACAGACCACTACAAGCGTGAGTGCCCAGACTTATTGTAGTGCTCATGGTGTGGGAAGAAGCACAAGTATGAGGAGTGCCCTGAGTTGTTTGAGCATATGAGTCAAAGCACCTTTGGAAAAGGACAAGGGCATTATAATGGTAAGCATTAAGAAGGTAGACACCCAATGGATGCCGAGTAGTAGCACGATGTAGGCTTGGAACCTATTTTGGTAACCACAAGAGCTAGAGGCCACGCACGTGCAAGGGAAATGCCAAGGTAGAAGAACCTAGTTTCAAGGGAAGAAGTGGTACATGGAAGGTACCCAGACCCCGCGCATCAAAAAGGAGGTGTATCAAGACACCATGGATGTGATTGGAGTCTACAAGGAGAAATCTAGTGTCTGAAGGAGCAATCCAGGAGAGAAGGGAAAAGTAGGAGGGTCGAGGTGCCAAAAGATGACCTGGATGAGGTCAAAGAGGTATGTAAGATGCTAAGGCAAGAGAACATTATTCCCTTGCTAGGAGCATGGTTGAGAGAGAAGGTACCATGCATGGGGGAGAAGAGCGAGAGGTAAGTCTTGCATGTAAACCTTCCTCCTCATAGCCTCGACTATGATAAGGAGATCATGTTAAATGCGGTCATGGATGGATGGCTCCTTAGCAATATCCTCATTGACACAGTGTGGAGGTCAATGTTCTCACTTTGGATGCTTGGCATCAGATGGGAAGGCTGCATTACAACCATCTTCAAATGTGTTGTATATGGAAAACAAAACAAAGGAAATGCCCATAGGTGTCTTAAAGGATGCAAGCTATCACCATTCAGGGAGCCAAGTTTACTGGGGACTTCGAAGTCTTAGCACTCGTTGAGGCTAGACAATTTCCCAGCACTACTTGGGTGCCCATGGTGTTATAAGAACAATGCAGATCTTTGGTTCAACAAGGGTACATCAGCTTTGAAAATGAAGAGGAACGTGTCATCATACCCCTAGCTGATGGGAAGTCAACACCCTATACTGAACCTTTGGGAGAAGAGGTCCTAGATAGGATATATGTGTGCTCAATCAGGGACCCAGAGATAATCCATCCTACCAATGGAGTTATCCAGTTTGAGGATGCTCAGTCGGTGAGTGACACCACCTAGTATAGCATGTGATAATTGGGTGCATGGGACCTATGAGCTAGTTGGTAGACACTTGAGAGGATTGGTGACAAAGGTGACAAAGTGTGCATTAGTCGTTTGGTGCCTAGGAGGAAAGGAGATACCTAAGTACTCAGGAGGAGCCTTCCCTGAGATCTTTTTGTAGAAGATGGAAGCTCAGTGGAAGGAGGAAAAGGAACGAAGAGGAATGTTGAGTTACGTCCTACTAGGAACACAGTTGCGCTCTGGTGGAAACACATCGGGATAACCTTCTAGAGTGGTGCGAGGTGAGAATCACCTCTCTATCTAGTTTTCTAGAAGCAACGTGCCCACCACCATCAAAGACTACCATGGTAGTGAGCCCACCTCTTTCCACATCCAAGCATGTGAGAGAGTATGGAGAGAAGGTGGAGGCTTTGCCACCATCCCTCTAGATTCACAAACTATATTCTACACTTGTAGGGTTTGTGCATGCACATGGTACATCCACTCTGAAACACGCCACCAAATAGGGAATTGGAAAGAACTAGTAGATGATCTCATCCAAGCATTTGAGTATGAAGCACCAAACCATCGGTGGATAAGGCATTACAGGAGGTCAAGCACCTTACGATGGGAGATAGTGCAAGGACAGAGGATAGGCTTGTGGAATTTCTAGGAGACCATGTTTGGATGGAAAATTGGTGAAGATGAGCTTGATGAGGTACAGTTGGAGCGTGTGTGTGTAGTGAAAGAAAAAGGCAAGATGGTCTATGTCATAGATGGTGAAGAGATGGAAAATTTGGAGGTTAACCATTCTCTAGGCTCATGTGAAGTAATGGATAGTGCTGATGAAACAATGCGCACCTATCATGAGCCTTTAAAGACAAAGAAGGTTAATATTGGGTCGGAGGTGGAACCCAAGGAAGCTATCATTGGAGATTATTGGTGGAGAAGGAAGTCTCTAAAATTATTGATCTTTTGTGAGTTTGAGGATTTATTCCCGTGTGGGTATCATGAGCTCAAAGGCGTTCACCACTCCTTGGGGGAGATGAGAATTAAGTTGAAGGAAGGTGCACGCCTGATCAGGAAGAGACCCTACCAGATGAATCCTAATCTATGCGTAAAGGTCAAGGAGGAAATAGACAAGATGATAGCGTCAGGAATCATTGAAGTAGTGGAGGAGTCGAGTGGATAAGTCGATGGTGATTAGTATCAAGAAGGATGGGAGGATAAGGATATGTGTTGATTATAGGGATTTGAATGTAGTATGTATCATTGATCCTTTCCCAACCCCATTTACTGAAGAGATCCTAGAAGGAGTGGGTAGGCGGGCATGAAGTCTACTCTTTCACGGATGGTTTCAGGCTATCACCAGGTGAGGATTGCAAAGGAAGACTAGAGAAAAACAACTTTCACCACCGAGTGGGAAGTTTTTCCTATACGGTCATGCCATTTGGGTTGAAGAATGCACCCATTGTGTTTTCACGCATTGTAGTGTCAGGCCTTCCAGGACTTCATCCACAAGTTTCTCCAAGTATACCTTGATGATTGGACCATGTATGGATTGGTCAAGGACCATTGTGACAACCTACGGTTGATGTTTGAAAGGTGTCGGTAGTTGAGGATATCCCTCAACATAAAGAAGTGTGTTTTTCTACCCCATTTGGGACCCTGTTGGGGCACATCATATGCAAAGAAGGCTTGTTGGTGGATCCTGCCAAAATTGTAGTGATTGTGGGATTAGGGAGCCAACTAGTCAAAGCAAGTGTGCATGGATTTCTTGGACACATGGGCTACTATGAAAGTTCATCAAGGGGTATGCCAAGATCACCGTGCCTTTAGAAGAGTTCTCAGGCATAAGAGTGCCTTTCATTGGGGAGAGGCGCAACAGAAGGCATTTGACACATTGAAGGATAGGCTTGTCACCGTGCCTATATTATGTTTTCCCTCTTGGGACAAGCCCTTCCATGTTCATGTGGATGCCTCTGGAATGGCCATTGGGGTAGTACTTGCATACCTAGTGAAGGAATTGTTGATCACCCCTATGCTTTGCAAGTAGGAAGTTGACACCAGTAGAACAAAATTATACTACAACCGAGTGTGAGGCATTATCTATGATCTATGCACTTCATAAGTTTAGGTAGTATCTATTGGTAACTCCCTTTATCTTCTACACTGACCACATGGCATTAAAATATTTGGTGAACAAGCCCATCCTACAAGGGTGCATATGTCGGTGGGTGTTGTTATTCCAAGAATTTGAGTTCACCGTGGTAATGGTCAAGCTAGGAAAGAGTAATTCAGACTGACCATTTATCTAGGATTGATTCAGGGAGAGGATGCATAGAGCATTGAAGATACCATGTCGGATGCATAGTTGTTTAGGTTGTGTGTGTGCCCTCTAGACTTGGAGGATATTGTTATGTTCCTTAAGATGGGTATGGTGCCAGAAGGAATGAAGACATTAGAGAGAAAGCAACTAGCCATATGCGCGCCCTACATGTTGATCAGTGGGGACTTATACAAACTAGGGCGTGATGAAGTTTTGTGAAGATGTGTGTACTAGAGCATGAGCACCTCGCCATCATAGAGGAAGCACATGGAGGAAGTGCAGGTGGGCATTATGCAGGTGACGCCACCATGCGTAAGATATTAATGGTAGGATTGTGGTGGGAGACCTATGTATAAGGATTGCAAGGAGTATTGTAAAGCGTGTGACCATTGTCAGTGCATTGGAAAGCAAGGACGGAGGGATGAGATGCCTTTGCACCCTATCCCTAGCGCTGAGCCTTTTGAGAAATGGGAAATAGACTTTGTAGGCCCTATTGCACTAGCAACGCGTAGGACTGGATCACGCTATGTGATCACTTGCACAAACTATTTGACAAGGTGGGTAGAGGCAGCCCCAACTAAAACTGTACCGCTACAACAACAAGGATTTTGTGGGAGAATATTATCATGAGGTATGGATGCCCTTTGAGTCTAACCAGTGATAGGGGTACACATTTCTTGAATGAGACCGTGAGGATCCTGTTAGTAGAGTTCATGGTGGCTCATCACAAAACTACTCCCTATCACCCTCAAGAAAATGGAACCATTGAGGCATTTAACAAAATACTTAGTCACACATTGACTAAGATCTGTGATGTTGGGGAGACAAGATTGGGATGACAAGGTATCAGCTATGTTATGGGCTTATAGGACAACTTATAAAAGGTTGAACAAAGCCACACCATTTCAATTGGTGTTTGGCATGGAAGTTATCCTGCCGGTTGAATTCATGTTACCTTCTCTGCGTATAGCGTGCGTAGAGGAGGCTAGTTGATGAGCAAGTGTTGGAGGAAAGAATTGATGAGCTGATGAAGCTGGATGAAAGATGATCACTTTCCAGGTGGAGCCAAAAAAGAGAAAAAAGTAAAAGAAAGCATGGCATGATCACCACATCAGGAACAAGAAGTTTGAGGTTGGGCAGATGGTCTTACTATATGATTCTAAGTTTTGCGCACCATCTGGGAAGTTGAAAGTGCATTGGTTGGGTCCTTACACCATCTCGTACATCCTTGATTCGAGCGCGTGCGATTCTAAAGTTTGGATGGGACAAGATTGCCAGGACACTTCAATGGGAGTAGGTTGAAGCCCTACTATAAATAAGTCTTCTTGGTGTTTGTCAATAAGGTAGTATTGCTAGTTAGTTTAGGGTTTTCTCTCTTGAGTAGTTTTCTTTCTTGTGTTTCCCTTTCTCATTGTTGTTTTGTGTTGTGCCTTGGGCACCAGTAATCTCATTACTCTCTAGTGAAGGTGTATATATGTGAGAGGACACGTGCATCATTTTAGTGTGGGGTGGAGTAAGGTGGAAGAAATTGAAGTGTGAAGTGCCAGGAAGGATTGGATTGCAAAGCTCGGTTGAATGGCCCTATGAAGAAATTACATGGAGGAAAGGTGAAAAATAATGGTGGGTGTAGGAAAATGCTACATTGGGGATCCACGTACAAGGAAGAAGAAGTGCATAAGCAACATGAGGTAGGTGAAAACAAAAAAATCATGATAGAAGAAGTGCCTTCGGTGCGGGGTACATGCGCAAGAGTCTCCTGTCTAGATGGTTTGGTTACACACCAGAAGGTTGGAAAATTTTCCATGCAAGGTTGGGGTGTAAGGTGTCGCACAAGTGCGTCCAAAAGGTTGGCCAAGGTGTGCGTAAGGTTGGTGTTTGTGCATGTGGTTGGGGTGCGTGAGTGAAAGTGAAAGTCGGGCTTTTTTGAAAAATCTGCATTAAGTGTTAATGTATGGTGGTAGGTAAGGTAGCATTTAATGTTACAAAGTGGAAAAATCTATAAGTAAAGGGTCGAGGCATTTCATTTTCACTTTGCGAATAGAGAGAAAAGAAGCTTTTGCATCTCTGCAAACTAGGGCTTCAGAGTTGATCCATGTGAAGAAAGATCTGAGAGGTTGAAGCGTGAGTAACTAGTTTGGATTTGTGAACCAGAAGGAAGGGATTTCATGGGTGTGAGAAAAGTTATGAGAAGGTCGTCTTGTGAAGGAGTATCCCAGTTAGGGTTTGACAAACTAGGGACACGGGTTTAAGAGATTTTCTCACAAGTTTGAGATCTAAGGTTGGAAGAAGTGGAAGAGCAGAGTATCAAGGAGTGATTGAAGTGATAAGAGGACCTAGACAATGGCACCCAAGAAACCAGTTAGCACACCAAAAAGGAAAGGAAAAAGGCAAGGCAAGCAAGAGCAGCAACAAGAATTTGACACAAGTACAAATGAAGAGTGGTATGTAGAAATGTAGTACCTAGATGGAGTATTGTTGGGTAAGGAGTGGGAGTCCCATTTGAGAAACATGTCTGTAAATGACTATAACCATCGAACAAGCACAATCGAGAAGGAGATGGCATTGGAGTTAGTGCACCCAACAAATAAAAGGACACTAGAGGGCTTTTCCCATCTACAATGATGATGTGAAGGTCAAGATGGAAAAGGCAGGGTTATTGCAACTCTTTGAGTTGCCCTATTTTGGGAAGCCTGAGTGCCTATATCAATGGCTGATGATGTGCGTGCATGAAGACTACTTCCATTTTATAGGGTGCAAGATGTGCATTACTCCTCAACTCATTTCACATTTCACAGGCCTCATATGTGAAGGAGACAGTTTGGAGGATGACTTAGGTGACAAAGAGGCAATTCAGGAAACCATCACCACCTATGCATACAAAAAGGGGTCAAGGTACTATGATATCTCAGACATCGAGGACCCAGTAATGAAGATGGCCACATCTGGTAACAAAATTAAATGGCCAGGAGAGATGGACCCAGGTCAATAAGCCATGGTTGCATGTTTGCAGAAAGATTCACAGAGGGCACCATCTACAACTTGTCTACATACATCGTGGAAGAGATTATCAGTTGCATGAAGGAAGGTGACAGAATCCTCTTCGTAATGTCCTCCTAACCATTGTATTTTAGAGATTGGAGTACCTGATGCATTAGATAAGTTTGTGTGGGAGTACCCTGCTGAGGACCCTTCACCCGTGAAAAGATTTGAGAAATACACCTGTGACACTATGACAACAGTGCACAAGGCGTGCTTGGAGAAGTGGTATACACGCCTAAGGAATGCGTTTCGGGGTAGAATGGAGGATTCCCGAACAACTGCTAGTGACCACCAAGGGGAAGCTGAATTTGTTGTGTACCAAGCATTAGTTTTCACTTGGGTAGATTCAGGCTAATAGATGAGACATGGAGCCCATGGTGTAAGCTCCCCTTTGCCTTCACGGCTCAATACTTCCAAGTGGGAGTAAACAGGTTCAAAGAATCCAAGAAGTTGAAGCTAGAACTTGGTAGTAGTCTGGACCGGGACCACGGGGATTGCGCAAAGGGTTGATCTACCCTGGTGGAAAGCACACGTACGTGGAGAGATACGTATCACATGAGGTGCAAATGAAAAAGCCCATAACTCTGCCCATTACAGGAGGATCCGTGGTGTGCGTATACCTCGCATAAGGCCAAAATTTGAGAAGGGTGCATACCTAGAGAATGATGTCTCCATACCTGAAGATCCCATGGGTAGAAAGAAGCCTGCACCCAAGAAGAGGGGAAGAGGAGAAGAAGCACCACCAAGTGTGTGCAGGTTGCTCTACGAAGTAAGCATGCAGCGTGATGAGCACCAAACCTAGCACCTATATATGTGTAGGAAGAAATCCCAGTAAAGAGAAGACACTGGAAGAAGAGGTGCCAGAGGAACCCCTCACCAAAGAGAAGTCGCCAGAGGAAGAAGAGAAGGCTGAATCCCCTACCAAAGAGTCACCTCTCAGGAAAAAGTAGAGGATAGAAGAGGAAGCTGACTCGGAGGAGACCGATAGCTTGGAAAATACATAGGTGGGAAGGATGATGACAGTGAAGAAGATGACAATGGGAGGATGAGCTAAAAAGAGCAAGAGCCACCTATCTTCAAAGCATGTATGATTCAGAGAGAAGAGAGTGAAGAAGAGAAACAGGAGTTCATGTTCGCGTGGTGCAAGAGTAGCCAAGGTGAGGAAGGTGCCTAGGACATGGGAAGAAGTGAGGAGGTACGCGCGTAGGAGCTGGAACCCATAAGCTTTATGAAGGAGAGCAAGTAATAAGGCAAGAGAGAGAGAGAGAGAGGTGATGAAGATAATCGAGGCCTTGGTAGAACAAGAATTGGAGAGCACATGTTGACATAGTGATGGAGGAAGGTAAGGAGGAAAATGTCGAGAAAGAGCAAGCCAAGTATGGGAGGAGGTCCCAGTCTAACAGTGAGTTTCCCAAAGGTGCATGCTCGGGTAAAAGGACCCTTGATGTAGAATGAGGACAAGTAATGGGCTATGTTGATGACCCAAAGAAGGTGTTACGCACGTGCTTCCAGTGCATTGTACCCACAGAAAGGATTTTAGCCATGGGGTCATTTAACAAGAAGGGCGCATACCCCAGGACAAGGAAGATGCTCTCTTGGGTGTTTGAGTCCCATATTGATGAGCCAGATTTCAAAGTTTGCAGAGGAGAAATCATAACAATGCAGAGTCTAAGGGAGCCAATCCCTTGGTAAATGCCCAGGAACTCTCGGATGAGCAACTCTGTAATGTGCTCAACAAGGTCATGGTCGAGATTGAGGCTAGGCTCTTTGTGAGAAATGACAGACATAGGGTTCTAGAGGAAAAGCTAGAAAAGAAGGAAGAGGAGCTGGTGAGAAGGCTAAGAGCTTGAAGCAAGAAGAGTTGATCAAGCATGCAGCTGAATCGTGAGCTAAAGGATGAAAAAAGGTGAAGGTGCAGGAAGTATACAAAAAGGTGGAGTCTATCAAGAGTGCCATTATATTAAAGCATCCAGACCTAGCGCCACCCCATGCAGAAGTACGGATCCACTCTTGAATGCTTAGAGGACCTGATGCACATCCTTACCATGGAGAGACAACCATTGGCCCTGGAGTCTACGCAGAAGAAGTGGCAGTGCATGCTTGGAGAAAGAAGACAAGTTGAAAGTGGTAGCGCTCATTGTTGTAAGTATAGTACAACAAGGTGCTTACGGATGTTAAGATTACTACCCAATCTATCGAGGCCGCATATGATAATTTGCGTGAGATAGGGATAGGGTGGCAAGCACCTTGGTTGCCACTCACACGAAAGAGAGCTAAAGGAGTTCCAGGAGAAGAATAAAGGAAATAGGGTAGAAGGGACAAAGTCATTGCCGAGGTTGAAAGAAAATCTGAGGCCATTGAAACCTTAAGGGGCTCAATCAAAAACCGGTTGAAGGAACTATACCCTCAGATCACCAGGAGGATGGACACGCTTGAAGACCTAGGCAAGGAGTTGGAGAAGATTGTTGACACTTTGGGTGCCTAAGGAAATGGACTAAGTTTTGAGGAGGTAAGCACCCTATTCGGTGACCTCTGTCGGAAAGCACAGAGTGAGGTCGATGCATGGAACAAGTTGGAGGCCGACCTGCGAGAGGATTTTCCTAGCTTGTTGAGCTAATGTGCCATCCCCCCCATTCTTTCTTTCTCTCTCCCCAATTCTTTCATTCCCTTATTCTTTTACAAAATGTAAGACTACATCTTGGTTCCCTTGTCAGTGAAGAAGTGTTCCCATGGATGGAGAACAAGCATAGTGTGGGGTGATGTTGGGCCCCTAAAATATTGACTAAGTGCACCAAGGTGCGTAGGCACACAAGACATGGATTGAAGGATGGGTGCATGAAGAAAAGGTGCAAAGGCTAGTAAGAAGAAAGGGCATGCGGGATAAGGGTGCGTGGACAGAGCCCAAGTTTTGGGACTTAGCCATTTTTGGTGAAAGAAGTAGGACCCGACCACATGCATGCGAAGTGAATAAGGTGTCATTCTGACACATGGGGCCCATAGAAGGAATATGCATAGCGATAGAGGTGCACGTGGGAGACCATCATGTCAGAACATGCAGAGCCCATGCTGAGGAGCAGGTGCATCTAGGGGACCATCATGGTAGAATGTGCAGAGCCCATACCTGAAGGAACATGTTCCCATGGAAAGCCCATATGGACGCTTGGCAGTGGATCTGAGGCCGCAGAAGGAGGCATTGGTAGTTGGGGATGCCTATATATACGAGCACCCACAGAGAGAGAAAGGTGGTGCGTGAGAGGTGAAACTAGGTAGAAGGATCAGAGGATAAAAAGGATGACATAGTCTGAGAAGAGAGAGAGCTCTATAGATATATTGAAAGAACTCTATGGGATTGGGTAGAAGTTATATGATGGATTAATGCATTAGGGGGCTGGGATATAATTTTCTTTGTATGAATGTAAGACATGACCCCTCTGTGATGTATGACTTTGGTCTGATCAAGCTGTGGTAGTCCAAATGGATCCATTGAGTGTAATGAGATTGAATGTAGTGAGGTTACAAACATAAATGAGCATGAGTATAGTTGGTTCAATCTATATCTATATTGTTTCATCTTCTCGACAAAATATCCTATCAAACAATGTTGTTTAAGCCATTTGTAAGTAACAACAAAATCGAAATAGGTAAAACAACATTCGAGGAAGTGGTCTTACCTCATGAAACACCTTCAAAACAAACTTGTGTGGCTACTTCTTTGGAGGTGCCATCACAATTGGTCACAAATTGAATAAATAGACTTTGGTTGTAGATAGATATATAAAAATGTTGCTTGAGGGAGAGATTTCCCAAAAAACTCCATAAATAAAAAACATGTAAAAAAAACTTTTGTAACAAAACAAATGATGTGACATACAAAATTAAAAACCACAAAATAACATGTGAACCTATATTAATAGATATAATATTACTAAAAATGTAATTCTAGTGCTAAGACATGCTCTTATTAGTATTACCGAAGGCAGATTACACTATAGTTTTCATATTTATTTAACTTGTGATTAATATTTATACTTTTCCACCAATCAGGAAGGCATATTATTTTCATTAAACAAATATACAATTCTCGCGTAAAAAGCATTAATAAAGCTTCACATTTTTTAACAAAATAATTACAGAAATGCATTTATCTTAAATTTTATTGGCCAATAAATCATGATGTTGTTCCAGCATTGGACATTTTCAAGAAAAAAATGATGTCATAATATTTATTGTATTTAATGACATACCTGAGCATATTTAAAGTTAGCAGGCATGATCCGCTTTAATCCTATTTGATTGAATCAGATTGGTCTGTATCTTTACAGAGCACAATGGAAAAGGTGACTACACTTTTCTGTTATAAAGAGTTTACACTGACAACAATATTGATCCAACCCAAAGGATAGGGCCTATGGTGGATTCTAATGAGAATACGTAGATGTGCAACCAATTTCTAAGACACTAGGTTTTTCTGACTACCATTATCAATAACAGGTGAAACCAAATGATATTTTACCTGGCAATTTTGGGTGAAGAGTGCTTCATGTGGGCTTGATGAATAATCTCGTGTCATCAAAGTAAGTTGTTGATATGGAGAGACTGGAATCTCTTCATGGTTTGTTTCAACTTCTTGCTCGTGAGGAGAGCCTTAAACTCCTTGGCCTGGACAACACTTCTTTCTTCAGTAGAACGTCCATACTTCTTATAGTACTTGCAATTAAATCACAGAGTTCACTGAATTTCAAAGAAAGAATTTGAAATTCGCAGAATTAAAAACCAAACCATGAAAAAAATGTTCAAATTTGTTAAATAAAATTTGTACAGTTGAAATCAGATGCATTTATTATTTTTTGTTTAAATAAATTACCATTTTCCCTTGTCTGCAGTAGGAGGGAGTTGCAGTCAATTGATGAGGTTGATTTGCAGATTAAACAATGACAGATTTTCCCTCTAAATATGACATCAATTTGCAGAGTAAACTGTGACAGATTTTCCCTTTAAATGCCACAGGATTTGCCCAATATTTGAGGATTGAAAGTGGCAATGAATTTTCCCTCATAATGTCACTAATTTACTGCTTACTTTCAGGGCAGACTTCACGCTATCATTTGGTGTCATTATTAGAAATCATCCAGCAGTATGCACAATCATATGAGTTCGCCTGCGCCATATTGTGCTATTTCAGAGACAATTGCTCAAGCAGCGTACATTTTATATAATTGATTCAGTTTATTAGTACATTTTTATATAAAACGGATTATTCATCAGCCATATTGTGCTGTGACTATTTTATGTTTTGCAGGTGACAAAGACACTTAAGTCACCTTTCACAGGATGCAAGAATGTTGGGGAGCAGGGTATGGACGACCATAGCATGGTGGGTACAGATTTGGTGAGATATATGACTAACAATGGAAATAGGGGATTTGCTACACCTCAAGATATACGGCCAACAATAGGTTTGATTCACCCGATCTCGATCCAAATAGAATTCACATTGGTGTTAACTCATTTTTGATAGAGGTCGTGTGGAGGGCTCGACCCGATCTTTGTTTACAGGGTCAATTTACAGTCTGCAGGGTCAAAATTGATGGAGCTTAGCTCCAATGGAGATTAGGGCTCAACTTTGGCCATTTGACAGGTTGTTGCGCCCTCTATTTTCTTGGTCGCCGCTTTGTTTGACGCATATGTATTTTTTATTTGCAACAATAAACAAAACTTGCCTTTGCAATGATGCTCACCACTTGATTAACTCAACTCACCTCCTCTATATAAACCCTCTGCCCAGCTCGGTCAACAAAGGACTCAGTCGGTGCTTGAAAACGCAACTCCGTCGAGGTTATAAGGAAAGTATGTTTGTAGCTCGGTAGCCTCCAAATGAGCAACTCGATCTCAATGCAAATGTTCAACTCACCAATGCAAAACATGGCCTGATCCTTGATCAACTTGGTGGGGAGTATAATAGCTTTCCCTTTCAATGCAACTCACCTCCTTAGATGCACAACTCGGTGCAATTCAAAACTATCTGATCTGACTTTGTTCCAAATAGTTCAGTGGGAAGGTCTATACCCTAACTCGCCCTTTGACTCGAGATCAAACAAATGCATTGTTTGGTGCATGCAATGCCCAACTCGGTAGATGTTTGAAAAAACTCACCTAATGGCTCGATCCGATGCAAGGATGGTCTTGGTGTTGGACTCGACGACCTGGCTCTTGAACAAATCTCAACTCACCTGCAAATAGTGAACATCTCACCCTCAGGACTCCCAACTTGCTCCAATACAATAACAAAACTCCAAATTTGACACAGACACCTTCAACTACTTGTGTTTCTCCAAATGCAACCACCACATCTCCTATGAGATCATTTCAATTTTCACCTTTAGCACCATACATGATCATTTAAGTCATGACGGTACTTTGCAACATTGTTACTCTTTTTTCTTGCATTTTTCAAAAAAATAAAATAAACTTTATGCATAAAACCACCTCTATGTGTAAATCAATTCAATATATCATATGCATACCTATTTTTACACCGGAGGCGTGACTACCATTCACACAAGCATGTTGACGACGCCAACAGCCTTTCCCACTTGTCATCGTAGGTTTCGACACAAATTTTCGCAGTTTCGACACCACATCTTTCGACATGAGTTAGGAATTGACAAAACAGAAAATGATAGGTTGCATCATCATGGGCATCGGGGTTGGATTTTGCAAGGCGTTTAGACGTTTTTAGTCATTTTAGATGTCAAAATACAGCCACTTTTAAAATATGACCGTCATGATTGACATGCAAAAATATAATTTAAACGTCAAAATGACATGTATATTACAAATTTAATCATATATATATATATATATATATATATATATATATATATATATTAAGAAAGTTAATAAATTAAATATTAATTCTTTTTGAGATTCATGAAAAATACAATATAAATAAAAATAGAAATTTTTAGATATGAAGAAAATAAAAATAATAAAATCTTAATATCTTATTAATGATTATGAAATAGAAACATCTATTAATTTTGACTTTCAATTAGTTTTGTTTGATTTCTTTTTTTAGTTTTATTTGATTTTTTGTTTAGCTTTTTCTATTAATTTTTGATTTGTAATTGTTTGTTTTATTGTTATTTGTTTGATTTTTTACAAATAAAGATTGGAAACTGCAATTATTGCAATAAATGTGAAATTTGAGAACTTGGATGTAAGAAGATATCACTCATTTTATAATTATTTATTTCAATTTAATTTTAGAAAGTCATATAAATTTATTGTTTGAATCTTGTGGATGTAAAATTTTACTCAATTTTTGTATTTTATAATAGTTGTTATAAAAATAAATTTGAAGTGCATATTATATTTTGAACGTCAAATGACATCCATATACTTTTTTAGACCGTCAAAGAAAATTATTGTGACATGTAACATTGAACGTCAAAATCCAGCACTGATGGGCATTGGGATGTACCCTCTACATGGCGTGTAGGTACTAGGATGTGTCGTCCTCCTCTGGGCTCTCCATGCTCTACTTTGGCTTTTAAAAATCGCTTAACCCGATTGGTGGGTTTTTACATGGTTCTATTTTCCCACGTGAATTCTGTAAAAAAACCCTTCTATCGACGTTAAAATTGAAACGCGGACTGAATATTGTTCCCAAATGTGTTCCTGAAATAGGCGAGAGGAGATCTAGCCATGAACTACAGAAGCGGCGGAAGAAGAAAAACTTTTCGTCGTCTTACAGCTACCAAGCGTTAGTAGAAGTGAAAATAGAATGCAAGGAAACTAGGGATCCACTAGGGCGCAAAGAGCTGAGTAATAAGAGAATGACAACGGATACATGCGCATTAGTAAAGTTGTAAAGGGAAGGGGGTTGGTCTACAAATACACACTCATTCCTCCTTTGTTTTCTTCCTCTTCTGATTAGGATGAAGTCATTCACCATCTCTGTTAATTATCTTTTGGTGGCTATTATCACAACAATAGCAATGGGCCTCCATAGTTTTTCCCGCTTCAATAAGTATTCGGAATAGATATTAATCCCATGGACATCCATAGTTTTGGGTCTTGATTAAATAATCCTATTATACAAAACCAAATGCTCATTTTAACCTCCAATAATTATTTTCAATCGATATTAATCCTGTGGACACCCATAGTTTTGGGTCATAATTAAATATTCATAAACTTTCTAACCAACGATACATATATTGTTAGCCTCTAATGGTGGATCTAGCATGGCCTTTAAACTCATAGCTCCTGTACTAATAGCTCATGGCCCAAATGTTGTTGTAGAAATGAAAAGAAATACGAAAAGATTTCTTAAAATTTTCTCAATAGTTTTCCATTAAGCTACCCACAATTAAAAGCTCGTTATGTCGGTGAGAGCTGCTAATTTTATTTGTTTCCATATTTTGCATGTAATCATATAAATAATTCTTAACATGTTTGTTGGGTTACTCTCTGCCAAAAGGTGTAATGATGAAGGATTTTCTGCCATCTATTATTTTTAGAGGTTTGATGTCTGCAAGTAACGGATGATGTTCATGATTCACTTTGTTATGGTGAATCTTTTATTTATTTATATATGTTGTTATGGGCTCCTTGTTGATATTTTCCATTCTATCACACAATTGATCTTTATTCTATTAATATAACTGAAGCCTTACTATTATAAAAAGGCCACACTTGTAATCGGGAGATGCAAACTTGAGTGTAATGTTAAATTCATAGGTTAGTATCAATACTCAATTCACACACAAAAAAATAAGATTCACATAGACATAATTATTACTCGTATTATGGGAATGGTTAAAGTATTGTAGCACATTTACCTTAAGACCATGTGCCACACACACATGGTAATAAAAAAACTGATAATATGGAAAATCAAGCTTCAGATAAATAAAATGAGCAAACTTCAGGTATGTAAAGGCTTTGTTGTCTTTCAATCAAACACGAAAAATACAATTTTACTTTGTACATTGATTTCAACCACCAAAAAAAAATTAATGATTACAAACTTTAGCAAAAATTATCATCTCAGGAAAATGGCAGGTTTGTAAAGTCGTGCGGGATGTGTCCTCTCCATGCTTTGCTTTGGGTTTTGAAAAGCACTTAATCTTATTGGTGGGTTTTTTGACATGGCTCTATTTTCCCAGTCAAATTTTATTTTGTTGTTAAATACGTGGGTGGCACTAGTTTTAAAATGAGATATTAGCAAAATCTCCACTTAGCATAGTTCTCCTAACACCTTGTTTATTTAATTATGTCGGTGTAGAACTTTGCACTCACTACAAGTTTGCAACTATCCAATTACTACTAAATTTACACGTTAACTTGATTTCTAAAGCACCAAGTATGATAGGGCCGCAAAGAGGGAAGGAGCTAAAGCACACCCCAAAGGGGTGATTGCGAAATATGTTTTACACATTAAATGTTTTCCTAGTACTGTGTGATAGGGTTCGCAAGAATGTACAGGCATGAAAGCACACGCAAAAGGGGTACTTAAAATATGTTCATGATTTGAGCAGAGACGACATCGAATAGATTGGTATAGCAGGCCCGATCCTTTACATCTTGTGGTTCACAATCTTCCACACCCACATTTTCTTCATGGCCCTCAGCTCCATTCACTACCATTAAGAGCTTCTGCAAATTTAGTTGTGTCTCATCATCTTTCAGTAGATTTTCAATGGCTTCACGGGCCATATTATCATCTGCTGCAGAGTCGGTTGAATCGGGAAAATTGTTTAGAGAATCAAGAACTTTATTGTCTTTGTTTTATGAGACTTTGGAATTCATTCATAAAGCATCCATACATATGATATCAGCATAAATGTCAATAACATTAAGCAAATTAATGGTTTTGAGATGTTGAGGATCGCAGTTTTCAACAAAAGTCAATAGACCTAAAGCTTGTCGGACAGGCTTCAATTTCCCAATCAACTTTTATTTTACTGTTAAATACATGGGTGGCACTAGTTTTGGGATGGATATTAGCAAGAGCTCCACTTAGCACATTTCCCCCAACACCCTGTTTATTTAATTCTGTGAGGGCACAACTTTGCACTCGTTGAAATTTGACAATTATCCAATTACTACTAAATTTACACATTAACTTTATTTCTAGCACTAGTATGACAGGGGCAAAACGCAAGAGGGAAGGGCATGAAAGCACACACCAAGGGGTGATTGTGAAATATGTTTTACATGGTGCTTTGTTTCCTAGCGCTTGTGTGATAGGGTCCGCAAGAGGGACAGGCATGAAAGCACATGCCAAAGGGGAGATTGCAAAATATGTTCACGGCACCGAGTAGACAACACTGAATAGATTGGTATAAAGAGCCCGATCCTTTGATCCCATGGTTCATGATCTTCCGCACGTATATTTTCTTCGTGGTCCTCGGCTTTTTTCACTACCATTAAGAGCTTCTAAAAATTCGGTTGTGCCTCTACATCTTTCAAAGAGATTTTCAATGGCTTCACAAGAAATATCATGTCATCATCATCGCAAAGTTGGTGAATCAAGAAAATTGTTTAGAGAATCAAGAACTTTCTTGTGTAGTTTTATGAGCCTTTCAAATTCATTGCAAGCATCCATACATATTATATCAAAGCATAAATGTCGATAACATTAAGAAGATTAATGGTTTTGAGATGTTGAGGATCACGGTTTCAACAAAAGTTAATAAATCCAAAGCTTGTTGGAAGGCTTCAATAGCTTTTTCCAGGTATCGACCCCCCCTTGTAAAAAGGTGAGAGTATTATAATTGTATTCAACAAGGATAGTTTTGTCATCCTCATGCAGTTTTCATCAAGAGCTCAAATGTTTGCAACATCTTGCAACCATACCCTACCAGATGAAAAAAAAGCAAATCAGCTCATGCACTTTGGCTCACACCTTAGAGGTACCCGATATTTCTAGACACAATGCAAAAATGAACTCGACATGATTGTTCAGTTAGGCACCCCAACCTTATTTTTACCCTTAGTGATGTTGATATTAAATGGCTCGCCGAAATCTACAATACCACGAGAATGTGCTCATTGTTTTCATAACCCCGAACTAGATAGTAAATTTCAACATTATAAAGCATATGTGTACGAGTTGTAGATAAAGTAGTAGTTTTCTCAAATAATAATATGGATGGAAAACACACTATATCACTTCGAGTTGATATTTCATGAGAACATGATTTCACGTTTTTATGTTGTTTTTCAGTTTTGTTTTGTCAATGAGGAGTGAGGAAACGGAGAAGAATGAATACAAATTAATGATATATAAATTTTATTCTATTGAAGTGTTGGTGACTTTTTCTTAAATAGGTAGGTATGACTTTCATGTAAAAGTGATGGATTAGCATGTAATCCGATTGGTGGGTTTTTTGACATGGGTCTATTTTCCCATTTTGTTGTTAAATACCTAGGAATTTAGCACAGTTCCCGATGTCATGTTTAGGAACTGTAGATTTGTGCAAGTAGAACTCCAAAATATGTTCCATTATGATTAACAGGTTTCCCTTTCTGTCTGATAGAGACTTCGTTGAATGTCAGATCAATTGGTGGGCCCGTCCATTCGATTTCTTGATTATTAGCTGCATCATCGTCATATTAATGTTGGGCCTCTTTTTATGTGTTTCTATTTTAGAGTGAGATTCAATTAATTACTTAAAATAAATTAGATCTTTTTTGTAATTATATAAATGTTAAAGTTTTTTTTTAAATAAGTTAATTATGTGAGGGAAGAACTTTGCACTCGTTGCAACTATCCAATTACTGCTAAATTTACATGTTAATTTGTTTTCTAGTGCGAGTCTGACAAGGACCGCAAGAGGGATGGGCATGAAAGCACACGCCAAAGGCGCGATTGTCAAATATGTTCACGACACTGAATAAAACAGAAATAAAGTAGTACAAGTCATTCTTAATATTATATATTTTTTATTTTAACATTTGTAACAAAATTATATATTATAATTTATAATGAATTAGATTTATTTGTAATAAACAAAATATTTTTATATTGTCTTTTTAAAATACAAAATAATGTTATTTATATATCATTAATAAAGAAATATAATATTATTATATATTTATTTATATACATGTGTGTATTGTAATATGTTTTATATATAAATATATATATAAATAATGATCATGTTTAAAGTTTACATGTCGTATAAAACAATTATTTCAAGTATTTGCAAGTATTTTACAACTAGAATCATGAAAAATGTCTAGACAATTGTCAAATTTAACCCATAGTGGATATCATATTACCCACTTCATTGATAACTTTCTAAAATAACTCTAATGTCGTGTTGCATAAGTTTAAACATCATCTTTCATTCCCAAAAATTGCAATGAATGGACCTTATTATATTGTATTATTGTTGATGTTGACATGCACCCCCAAAAGATTTGAAGAAAATAAAATAAAATAATCTTGCTTTGGTGTTCTTTTCCATAAAAAAAATTGTGTGTCTATTGTTCTTTGGATGGTATTGCCTTTAGTTGTACCTCCATAACCTTGTGCTTTGTGTGGGAAACAAATTTGCACCTTGGGTCTTGCCACCACTGGCGTTGGCAACAACATCCACAAAATCCACCTTCCATTAAGCCTTGACGGTTTATTTTGCATTTCCAAAAAGGCTTCGATGGAATAGTGTTCATTTTCAAACAAGTTAGTCCCTAACACAACAACATGAAAGAGAGACACTATCTCATAAGGCAGTTGTAGGACCTCGAACAAATCCATGACATGTTGTGAATGGCCTCGCCAACATGCCCCTTTGCACAATGCACAAGTCTCGTAGAGGAGGCAACATAGTTTCAAAATTCTTGTCTAAATCCAAACCTTAGCTCTACATAGGCCATTGATGGACCAAAATGACCCCTATCTAAGGGGCAAGCCTTGAGCCATTGTTTACGTTGTCCATATTCTCAATGACCTCAAAGGCTTCAACGAGTCTCCTTCACCAACTCCTGCAGATCCTACGAGATATGAAGCTTCATCATCTTTGAGTCTCTCATGTTTTTTCCCTTACTCATCATGCCCTCCAACTCATCCTCGTCATCTACCTTACCTTATTCTTTAAGAGATAAAAAAATCAACAAAACAATCAACGTTGTCCTTGAGTTGTGGATGTTCAGGCCGTTGAGTCAATTTTCTTATGTGATGAGACCTCCATATTCAACTACTCCCTCATCTTTGGCCAACATTCCGATATGATCATCACCAAGAACACGACCATAGCAAAGTTAGAGACCGAACTAACCATGCTTTGATTCAATACTTTCTCACCTCTTAGGATTGAATATTTGTTGTTCCCTCCTCTTCAAAATACTACTCCTATGTCTATATATTCCCTTGAGTACACTACATGGGGTATTTCCATCTCTCGCTTCACTTTCACATGCTCCTTTGAACTTGACGAAATTTCTTGAGCAATTTCCGCCCCACCCACACAAAGGTTAACAGTTGTAAGCACGATGAGGATGGTGTCCTCCTTCCCACACCTACTTCACTACCAAGCTCCTCCCAACTTGTTCTGCTCTATAGGCTTTTTCTTGACGCACTTGTCAGCTTTGAACTCTATCTCATTGTCCAAGTGCCACCAAGTTCCTCTCAGGTCCATTCATTCCTTTTGCATCAAGTTTCATTTCTTACCATTTCTAAGGCCAAACTGATATGTTTGGTTCAACGTCGAAACTGAGCATCTATGACAAGTTGCTACCTTCATGTAGGCAACTAATATGTGAAGGCCATCGACAAATGCCGACCAAAGCTCCACGGATTGAGGGTTTTTGTAGATGGAACTCGACAGGGATGATGAACATGAATACTAAGATGGGAGGGTCATTCGGAACCATGAGACACCGAAGGAACTCTCCCACGAAGGCAACAAAGGCCTCGACATCACAATCAGGTTGCTCAAGCCTATTAGGAAACAATTTCCTCAAAGTTCATATGTCACTTTCTATCAACTAAAGTTTTCGTCAAATTTCCTATGCTGCTTTCTATCAGGCTAGATTATTTAGTTTTAAATCATTGATTTGTTTAATTGTGTAAAACTGGTTGTTTTAAGTTGATTGATACCTAAGCAAGATTCGGTTCTTTAGGGAGAAGGCATAACAAAAATTCTAAAAGGTTGTACAGCTGAAGGCCTCCTCACCCTCGATGGAATGCAACATGCTCAGGTTGTAAACATGGCCGCTACTTTTCTTACATAGAGGCCTCAGTAAACTAACCATTTGACAATGTACATACCAAGATTGGCATCTTTGACACGGCTTTTCCCCGAAGTCTACCTTATTATATGTTATTTATGAACATATTGTTTCAGGTCGCACCATGATCTAGAGGATGCCATTTTGATGAGCTTTGGGTTTTCATCACTTTGTTACGACACTAAATCACTTCAAAGAGTTTTGACAGAGGAGAGAGCCTCCTAGAGTGAGTTGCACAACTTTTGTAGCCACTTTGAATTGATGTTGTATTTCCTTTGGTCTTATGAAATCATGGTGTATTACCAATAAATTGCAAGTCTTTCACTCTTTTTTAGAAATCATATCATCTTGTTTCATCTAGAAATTGGGACGCAACAAAAAACTAGACAAGTTTTACAAGAGCCTACGCAAATTCACAATTTCTTTAGGCGAATTGGAAACTTGTAATGTGGGTTTAATGTAATGTGATTTCTAAGGACCTAAGTTGATTTTTCATGTAAAACACAAATTGATTCCATCCCCATAGGTTTTCAGAAACATGTTGATTTAATATCATATAATATTTTTCATGATATTTTCCTTAGACAACATCAGACGCAAACGTATGAGCTTCTATTTGCAAATTTGTCTTTTACACCATTGCCTTTTCGCGAGGGTGATTGTTATCATTTGTGCATGGCTCATGTTCTCCAACCTTTCAAGAAAAACTAAAATTTCTTAAACTAGAAGATTAGTTTCTTGCATTTAGAATTCTAGGGTAAATTGGCCATCACACAAATGCTTCATGGATATTCATAAATGCGCCACACTTATTATCATTTGCAGACTTCACATTAGGTGCCTCTACTACCATACTACTTCATGATCCCTTTTTCGCATTATGGATTTATCCACCTACATAGTGTTGCACCACACTCATTTACCTATGACAACAATCATGAATTATTGTTATTGAAGTGGTCTTCACATTTTAGAAAATATATTTCATCATAGGTTTCTCTCGTTGTCACCTCTTTTGCATGGAATTTCCAAAATGTGTTGGGTGTGTTGTAAATTGGAAAAGTGCGGTTAGTGACAATTGTCTTACCTTCTCTACAAGCTTAAGCCTGACCTCAGTTGTTACTTGCTTTTCTTGTCAAGTGGATGTGTGGGAGCATACACAATAACTACATCTATGGGACGAATATGCTTATTTGAGTTGTGTTACACAACAACATTACCCCTCCATCATCAACATATATTCTATTATTATGTCACCTCTACTCACTTATTTACTTGATTCAATTTTCCCTTTCCCCATTTCATATTATCTTGGTTGAAATGGCCCTTGAGGAGGAACCCACCACTACATAAAAGGTTTGTAACATTCCCCATTTACTTTTTTATTTTCGAATACATGTAATTTTTGCATCCATATGATTTGGAACAATACAATCTAGATTAAAATGCCTCACGTGATACATACAAAACCCAACTTAATACTTGTTACACCATTAGCTACCTAGGGAGCTTGTCACCATTACAGAAAAGAACCTTTACATGGCATCTCTCTACTTACTTTCTCATAATCCTCCCACCACAAATGCATCCGCTATTAGAATCTTGTTCAAAGGAATTGCCTCTAAACACTAGATGTGGATTGTGATAGTGAGAAAAATCGGACCTAGGGGAGATCTCGTTCGCTCTAAATCTTCCCACCATATTACACTTCATGGTAAACACTATTATCAAGGAATTGTGAGGCAGATGGCTACTTATATGTATTTCACATGGGGGTTGGGGGAACCTTTGTTGTCTTTAGTTTCTTTCACAGCTATGATAAGAGTCGATTGACAGATAAACCAACGAGTGGCATACGAATTAATATGTCAATACCTCTAAACCTCACACCTTGGTGGAGTTATTCACTTCTTAAAAACATTATTGAAGAGAACTGGTTTAGAATTGAGTGGGGTTTACAACTTTTAAATACCTTAAGCTGTAACATACAATTACAATTTCAAGCTTTGTCTTTCTTTATATTCATAAACAAATTCCATATATATATTCCTATATGTTTCTTTATATTGATTTCCCCACATGAGAGAAGCGAATATATAAATACATGGGATTTTCATTAACCAACAAACTATTTAGCCCATGAATTCTTAACGCCTATATTTTGAAACTGCATGATTGCTTTCATAGGAAACATGAAATAATTTCACAAATGTGATAAATGCTTTCATATGGAGCATATATGGGAAACCAGATTATCACTGCAAAATTAACAACAACCACACACACTTGTGATAAGAATTACAGTAAGAGAAATGTTTAGAAGAAGGCACAATAATTGGTACTAGGCACAAAGCTATAGACAAGTACTAAAGCTCAAATTCCCAAACACAAATTCTGCCACTGTGCCATGGCCAAAACAACAATCCTCCCTATATAGCACATTTACATGTCAATAGTTGTGATCTGAAAAAAAAGTGGATCTAAAATTTAAAAACTCTCACAAACCGCCCTTGACCTCTCCTGCCCTAGGCAAAGGCATTCTACACCAAATCTCGGAAACACCACCACATGAAAACACATACCCAATTAAATGTAGAGAGAAAAGTACCTCCGTACCAAAACAACCAAAGCTCATGCTCTCATCATTATGGTATGTTGAATTTGTATATTCAGGAATAAAAAAATTGCATGTTGTACCCCTGCTCATGAACTTCATTTACCATCCTATAATTCTCATTTAAAGAATACACACTTCACAAAATTTTGCTTAATCTTGTTGGGTTTCATTACAAATTTAGGATAACATAGTACATTCCCTAGAAAGAGTAACAATTTTTTTAGCTCACCCTCACCAACCATCTCATTTACAACGTCATACCTATCTTGTATTTAATCTATATTTCTTATATTTTGAATTCATATTTTACAACAAAAGTCACTTGCAACACCTGATGAAATAATGCCTCTCATAATTTATCTACCTGAAACTATTTACATGTGCTTTCAAATTACTCTTTATATGTTACGTATTAGCAGTGAACCGCTCTATAGATTCCCACAAAACCCATCTTAGAAATATTTTAAAACAAGACATGATAAATGTTTTAAGTGCCATATTATTTACTTTATGTTATATACCGCCAAATCCATACCAAACCTATTTTGCAATTTCCCTCTACACTTATTCACAAACATCTTCAATGTGTCAACTATAGCCCACGCCATAGGACTACTCCGAGTCCCAACCAAACCAATTCCAGCGTAGACTTGCTCCTTTACAAGCAACCACTAGTAATATCATACCATGTGCGAGTTATAATTAAATTTGTTCGCTTTCAAATTTATTTATTTTGTCGATATTCAATAATTTTCACTTTGATATTCAATAAAGCCCACTTGCATTTCGACGAAGTCTTCTTTTGAAGTTTAAAATTTAAGAATGTTTTTACACCGAAGCCGTTCCCCCTATGGGAAAGGCCTTTCATGGACGTTTTTTGTGGATGAGTTAAATTTGACGGTTTGACTACCGTTTGGATGTTTTCAAGTTTTTAACAGTTTTTTTTGGGCATTTTCTCATTTTTTGCAGCTATGAATACAAACAATGGATAGGGAACTGACAGGTCTTGGAGGTCGTTTACGTGCCGTGTTTGTTTTTATTTTGGTGGAAATTTGTAGTAATAAAATGCAGAGTCCTTCGCTCAATCACCTCCCACTGAGTCACATCATAGAACAGAACGTTGCCTTTGGGATTCGCACTGACCCTCCCACAATTGACACGAGACAGACAAATCAACTATTGACGTGATAGAGGAGGGACGATGGTGCACAGATCGAGAGACACTAAGAGATGGGTGTTTCATTAAACTCGTTGGTTTCAAAGTTTCGATCATTCCAAGATTCTTCGGAAGGAGATCCATATGAGGTGGGTTATAGGCACTTTCACACAACAAGTGCTTACAAATCTAAGCATGCACTAAGAGAAGCTTTAAAATATAGGCGCTTGAAGAATCTTGGGGTATTTGAAGTCCATCCTTGAGAGCTTGAGAGTTACCCGGCATTGTTTTCTGCATGAGCTATTTGAATGGACACGAGGCATAAAAGCTCGTGAACCCACATTCCCAATTTCAAATGGGTTTGTTCCTCTGTTGGAACTAAAATCAGGTAATTCTCTAGATTGTCGACTAGGAATTGAATCTTCATATTTGAAAAATCTTTATCTTTACCTGCCTTCAGTTCTCTAATAAGTGCTTCTAAATACTTGGTGCATGCCGAGTGCCTCTCCATAGCAGGCAGTCGATCTGTTGCTCTCTAATCTGGAAATGCACTTCTTATAATAAGGAAACAATACAGGAGTTGTAGCGAATTTGTCAAAAAAGTGGTATATCCTAAAGCAATTTTCAACAATTTCCGTTTCTTCTCTTTGCAACTGCACAACTTCCCTAGCTAAAGTAGTTTTCAACAAATGGGAAGAAATAACACCAGGGGCATCTACGGGACTGTATAGGAAAAGTTGATTTTGTGATCTGAAGCAAGTAAATTTCACCTCGAGCAGATCCAAATCAGATATAGTCTTCAAGTATCTTGTCTAGCATGACCCCAGGACTTGCATGTCTTCTGTCCGCATACCTGAACATTGGAATTTCATGAACTCGATGAAGATTTTGAGAGGATGTGTATGCTTGAGTAGAGCTTGACAATAAGACTTCACCAAGGTAGTGTAAGAAGAGGAGGCTTCTTTTGCATGTGTACTTATTACATACCTCAAGACATTTGTGTATTGAAATAGTTCTCTTTCACCATCTCAACATTTATTTTCATCATATTGTGTTTTCTTTCTTTTAACTATGTTGTATTTGCACTATATATACTAGCAATCGCATGTGTTTCATGAGATGTGTACGCCAAACGGTATATGTTATTTGATTTAGAGGTATAGTTATTACTTTTGTAGTTGATGTTGATAAGGGGTGTGATTGACAATACTGATTTTCTATTAAAGTCAGAACAACTATTGCGAAATACATTAGAAGGGATGTTAGATAAAACTTAGTTGTGTAATATTTGAATACAAATTCAAGTGAGACATGTAAGTTTGCTAATACTCACTCTCAAGAATGTAGTGAATGTGAAGTGTTGTAGTGCCCTTGTTCATGCGGGCTTCTCTTATGTTTATTCCATTGCTACAATGCAAATTTAATCATGAGACATGGGTACATTAAAAATGAAAGCATATTAAACAAGCCATTTATTTATTTATTTATTTTTGTGTAGCATGTGTTTGTGAAATTTCAGGTTGTAGCCGCTCTATCCAGCAAAAATGGTGAAGGGTTGGCCAATTGTGTGGGGCATTTTTTCTATCTCGAAAAGAAGAGATGTTTCGCTGTTCGAGGATTAGGTTGAGGCTCAATAGCATTCTCTAAAACATTGACACCGATTGCAAGAACAACAACTCATCAAAATGAATCTGATCAATGCAATAATCTTCTGCCACAATGCATATACCCTTATAACAGCACCTGCAGCCATGTCAAGCTGAAGGACCTTTATGCCATCTACTTCCTGAATAATGAGGAAACAATCCATGAATGCTAAATTCATTTTCCAGAGGTTGGATAACTTACAGACACATTCAAAAAGAACAAGCTTATTTCAGAATGCCAAAGAGGCTATGCATTACCTTTGGATTTGGAATTATCTCCATTTAAGCCCCATCATGCCTCCACAAGCCAACACAGTTTGAATGGTCAACATAAGAGAGACTCCAAACCACTTACGATTCATAGTAAAATATGGAACACATTTAACTTACAAGTTATTGGTATTGAAGATTTTGAACTTCTCAATTGACTTGAACTCGCCAACCTGAATCATAAAATCACAAAGCACAGAAAAGCATATCAATATGCCTAAAAACTATGCAAAAACCGGTATTATCTTAATTGAAACTTCAAGCCACCAGAAATATGTGAATATGCTCAATGTCATTTAACTTACACATTCTTCCGGAACCTATGCAATCTCCAAAAGCTGGACTCAGACAATATTACATTACAAAATGTCAGTCATCTCAGCATCTCTATAAGATAAGTCATCAAATAATTTCACGGGCCGACTAATATATCCATGTAACTATATAGGATGCCAAATTCTTTGTCAGCAGTATAAGATTAAAAAAATAGATTCCTACGAAGTTAATTTGGAAGGTGTTGCCACTTCTTGAAAGCCATTTCAGGAGTGAACCCTCGATTACAGTTTCAGAAAACAGACTTCCATAGTTGACAAATACAAACCACTGTTATGTTATTTGCATTCATTCACCCAAGGGATGCAACTCAGTGGTGGGCAATTGGGTTACACTTTGTTGGGTCATGTTACTGCCCCAGTTAATTTGGCACCTAGGGGATGGCCGCAACCATTCATTTACCAATCAAAAAAATAGAAAAATCCCTTCATTCAAGTTGAGAGTCTACAATAGATCTTTGTTGCTGGCCATACTTGTTTAAATATTAAATAATCAATAATTACCATAGGTGAGGATTGTGTATGGATAACCTAAATGTCAACCTGTTTGATGAAATGCCTAGGTGAGATGTGGTTCTACTCGGAACTCATGATAGTAAAACCTTTCAAGGAAGTACAAAATCTGAAGCCATTGAAGCAAATATGGATGAGTCTCACTATCCCCAATTAGTACAAGAAATCCATAATTTGGAGGAGCAAAGAAGAAAAATCACCTTTGAAGATGCAGAGCAACCTCAAGAGTGTGCAAGATCTAATGATCCAATGGAGAACAAATCCAATTCACTGATCGATTACAACATTAACAAAAACACTGATAGCTACAAAACAACTAGGCCAACGCTTTGCATGATTATGTTACCTCTTTTTCTGTTTCTTGCATTAACCATTGCCTACCCTGGATTTGGTTTTCTGAATACTAGCTATGGCGGTGCCAAGAATGTACAGGATCACAAGCCCCACATGTATTCTCTGCCAGTTGGGGAAATATTGAACCTTAGGTCTCGATATTTATGTTATTTGGGTTTGTTGGGATTGACATTTCAGATCTTCAAAATCTTCAATTGTATTTAGATCTCTCATGGAATGCATTAGGAGGGTCTTTGCCGGAAGAGATTGGAAAAATTACAATGGTTACATATATAGACATTTTAGGCAATAAGTTTCGTGGTGCCATTCCAACTGTAGTTGGAAGTTGCGTAGGATTGAAACATTTGAATCTATCAAGAAATGCCTTAGAGGGTCTTATTCCAGAGGCAATGGAAAATTTGAAATATATCATTGACCTAGAGCTTTCGTCAAATTTCTTAATTGGTCCACTACCGAAACTCCTCAAGAAACTTCAAGTGCTTTGTTATCTGAATCTATCTTCCAACAAAGTCACGGGAGAAATTCTAAAAGAGGGGGTTTTCGCTAATGCCACTGCTATCGTTTTATTTAATGGAAATGATGGCCTTTGTGGACCAAGGAAATTATTGTTACTTGAATGTCCAAGTCAAAAAGTGCTTCACATTTCAAAATAGAGATAGTGGTAGCTATTAGTGTTAGTGATTTTGTGATATGTTGTTTACTTTTGGTTTTCTTATGGATATGGACTTCAAAAGTAGTGGATATACCACTAGCCATTTTACAAAAAATTGAGCACCTCAAAATTTCTTATGGATATCTTTTTAATGAAATTGATGGATTTAATGACAAAAAGTTGTTAGGGGTAGGCAACGTTAGATCAATGTACAGAGGAGATTTGAGAGATGATAGAGTAGGTGATGTGACATTGATGGAAACTCAGATAAAATATTTAGAACCTTGTTAATACAGTTTGTGACTGAGCCACTTAGTTGAGAAACTTGATGATGTGGGAAGTAACATTATAAATATGAGATTGGTTAATACATCATTATATTTTGATAGAGGACATCCTTGCATTATATTTTTAAAGAGCTCAAAATAAAAATCGTGTGGATGTCATTTGCTCTCATTAAGGTTTTAATGTGTTGGAGCTTCCTAGGCAAGGGCAAGCTCAAATACCCTGTTCAATTCTCATAATATTTAGACAACATAAGTTCAAGTTTGTTTACCAAAATCTTGCAATGGGAAACACACAATGAAACAAGAAGAATGGAAAAGGGACCGCATAAGCTATATTAACTTTAAACCACTGGTAATAGACCCACTATTTAAACACAGTAATGTAATTTCATGAAACTCCAAAAAACGCTTCTCATCAATGCACGACTAGCAATATATTTATTTTTCTAAAATTCATGTTTTTAACAATATCACAACAACCGGTGAATGAGTTGCAGAGATTCAAGTTAGCATTACATCATATCAACATACAATTTTCATTTTTAGAAATAGTGTGACCATTGACCAGTGATTGACAGTTTTTTCTTTCTTTACCATTTGTTCTTTAGTGTCCTTGACTTCATAATAACACCACAAAACCTGCAAAGATATCATTAAAACCTGGCACATCTCCTCTTTTTCAAAACTTTAATACAAGTATACTTAGTAAGGTTTTTATTTTCTTTCTTTAATGTGCTTAAATTTTGTTTTTTGTGTACATGGCAGAGAGTTCTTCGAACACAGTGACATTTAGCTCCAAACTATGATGTGTCAACTGAAGGAATCTTTCACGCCATTAAAAGTGATTCATTTTTTCTACAAATTTGGGCGCTCCATGCGGAAAACATGCCTTAAATGATTAGACATTAAAGTCTTTTACATCAAGATTGTTGATCGCACTCTAGAGTGTTTGATGTCCATTACTCCGCAGTTGTCGAGAGCACTTGATTGGAAACTGAGTTAGAAGCATCAAACATCGAGAATCTTGCGAGTCTGCATGGATATTTGATTTCTCCACATGGAAACCTGTTGTATTCTGATTACATGGTAAATTGAAGTCTGTGGGACATCCTACACTGTGAGTACAATAATTATGTTATGAAGAAGAACGGAGGAGTCAAGACTACTATCACTCAACAAAAAACAACTCGTCATAAATACTACCCTCTACTTTGATAGCACCTCCTACTACTACTTCTTTACGTATTCAAACTTCTTATATCCAAAGTGATATCAAATGTATTCATGTTTAGTGCAAATAAAATTTGAAATGTACAAATAGAACCTTTAAATGTAATGCTTCACCTATACTCCTACACTTACACTATCAATCACACCCCTCATCAACATCAACTACAAAAGTAATAACTATCCCTCTAAATCAAATAACATATACCATTCGGCGTTTCATTGCATTGTATACATGCGATTGCTAGTTAGTATGTAGTGTTGGCATTACGTGCGACGGCTTCATACTCTAGGAATAGATTTGTACACATGTCATGAAATTGGCTAAGCTTCGAGAAGCCTTGGAAAGACTTTGGGGGCACATCTTTAGGAATTTTATGGAAGCAGGGCCGTCCAACATAAATACACAATTGTGCGGAAAGGGATTTGTCTCATCAAATGTTAAAACGGTTTGTTAGGATCCGCATTGTGTTTGTGGAAAGTTTTCTAATCTAATGTATTAAATTATTAAAAATATATATTTAATGTCATTGATTTTATTACTTTGGTCTCATTAAATGTATATTTTTGACGATATTAGTTTGCATTTAGGTTTATCACTATTTGTCAAAGGTAAGTAGTACTATTGTTTTTGATGAAATCTATTATTATTATGATTATTATTATTTATGAAAAAGATCTTATACTATATTAAATGCAACATGATATAAGATTATCTCAACAAAAAAGTGGGTGGTATGAGAGCATGCCCCAAAGCCACAAGCATACTAGGCCAAGCCTAGCAACACAACAAAATAACAAAGCAACAACTATAGGGGGTCCGAGGAACACCAAAAACAAAGTTACTCAGAACCGATGGAGAACGAGGAGGCTCAAAATGCCCCTTCTTCTCCTTAGAACGTGTGACAATAGTCCAGGGCGCTTCTGGGGTGCCAAATCAAGCGGAGGATCAAGGCACGGGCTATCCTGAGTGGGGTCAGAATCAGAAGAGTTAGATACATGTGTCCGCTTGGCACCACCGCCAGCATGGAGATGTTTGGCAGTCATGTCGTCATACATTGAGCTTTGACTTTTTATTATTATTTTGTTAAAACTTGCATATTAAAAATTATATCAAGTTTTTTTGAATTGTTTATTATTATTTTCATTTTTATCATTAGTTTGTATTGGAATTTGTATCGAATTTTTTTAATGTGTAGATATATATATTATTTTGTTTGGTATTGGATTTTTTTAATAGAAAATATAGTATTTATCACTCTAAAAATATATCTAATAAACTTCTAGCTTTTTTATGTCACATTATCATTTGTCGAATCTTTCTTTATTTAATTGAATTATGGCCATTTAAGTCTAAATACAAATCAAATTACTTTTATCCCTCTTAAATTTTATGGATAAAATTTCTTAATTTGTATTTGTTAATGATCTATTTTATTGATCTTAATAACATTTGTACAATACTTGACATCAATACAAGAAAATTGCAAGGCAATGTAGCATGAGCAACACCGAGGGTGAGATAAACATTGATCATAAACAAAAAGTACACCATGTTGTCATCAAACACAAGTGAAACACCACCGAGTTATGATCTCATGATACCATCACCCCACACAAAAACCCCGCCACTTTTACAAAGGCACCGCTAATGGTTACCTTAACCACATATTGTGGTTTTAGCAATGACAAACAATTAATGTACTTTAACTTGAATTGTTTTTGAAACAAATAAATATCGTTGAATTTACTAGCACAATTAACTATATTCACTATCTATTTTTTTCAAAAAACAAGCATACTAAAAATGGTTACAACACTTGTTTATTAGTACGTATTAGTTTATGTCAAAGTTTTGTGCAATTAAAATCTAAATTTTTTGAACACGCCTAATTTTGATATGGGATTAGCTACTACCATGAAATTGGATTAATCTAGGTACTTGTGTATTTGTCAATTATTGCCTTGAAATAGGTTTCTTATTTACATATTTTCCTATTTTCGAATAGTCTTCTAGCATATTCCCATGTTCTTATCTCTTCTCTCTTGTTTTCTCCCTCTTCTCCTTGATTTTTTTCTTGTTGTTATGGTTATTCCCCATAATTTTATACTTACAATTATAGAGCCTTTCCTTGTGGGGCTATTTCAAACCATATTTGAGTGTCTTTGAGTTTTTAGACCATTATTGTTGGTTCCCCTTATTGTGTGCTAATTTATGCCCTAATAGGCTTTCATTTGAATTTTAAGTTAGTAAATGCATAAGTACATTTGGGCATTTGGGCCAAAAAAATCATTGTAAGCATTTAGAGAAAACATTTAAGCATTTAAGGAACTTCAAGAGCATTTAACATTCATTATGTGTTGCATAAAATAGTTATTTTTGTGTTGACATTGATAAGGTTAAATAATTACATGACACTTACAACTTGTTGAATAATTGCATTATACTTGGTATGTTGGTTTTAAATAACCTTACAACTCCAATGGCCTAATAATAATGGAAGGATAACATGCCTACCCCAAACACCCCCATGTTTTTATTGTGTTCTTGTAAGCTAATGTTACTATATTAGAGCTCGAGGAAGGAGATCAATTTCCCATATATCCATGATGGAAAATTATAAAAAAACAAATGAGGTTCTTGAAGTTGACAAACATGATCGCCAAATCAAAATTTTCCTAGATGAAGGTTCTTTGTTTGCACTATTTTTTAATTGTTTCAAACACCTCATTATTTGGACTTTCCTTGAGCTATCTATTTTTTATGACCATCTCTAACTTTGCAACAAATCAAATATTCATCTAAAACACCTTGTTTTCCTTTATTTTTACTTCAATAATATTCCTTTGGTGTAATTTGGTTTGATATTGTTGTTTAAAATTTATTTAGATTTGATTGTAATGTTTATGGGTAGATGTAGGTAACTTTTGATGTATACAACCATTTCCCCATATAAGAATTTTGGTGAATCCACATTGTTGTGCTTGCTTGATGGATTTCTAACATTAGATCTTGCTTCCTTTGTGATAAATATGATTGTTTTAGGGCTTGTTTCATTTCATTTTTTCAAATATATTAGCCCTAACTATTGTGTGTTATATTATTAGTCGATCTATAGATATTCTACATATTTATGTCATCCAAAATAATTATATTTAATACCCTGAGTAGGAGTATTAGTACAAATTGTAACCTTGTTAATTTTTTGAAATTCCTTTTGTTAATCCTAGAGCTTGTTTGAAAAAGAAAACAAACGCGAAAAATGACATTAACATCGTCCTTAAAGTTGTGGTTTCTCTTCCCCATTATGCTTCGTTGAATGAAAATGTTCTCAATGGTTATGGAATTTCAAGTGGCTATGAAGTTCATCAAGGGACACAAATTTTCTTATATGAGTAAAATAGGGCTCAAGAATTTGCGCAACGTAAAAAACACCTTTTTAAAAAATATAATAAGATAACCTATTTGATGATTTTTAAAGAGATGATCAACGTCAAATCCTCGGGTCAAGAGGCTCATAACTTGGGGATATGATAGAGGATAAATTCTATAAGGTAAAAATGGATATTTAAAATATAAAAATAAAAATTAGCACTTAGGGGATCACCTTAAATGTCTAGTTATGTGGGAATTTCTTAAATTTCATGTAAAAATAATTCTCCTCATGCTTTTATCATTATCGTTGCTCTTACTTATGAATACAATTAATTGCTTCTCAATTTCCTCAACATCTTCCACTTTCTTCTTCTATTTTTCTCTAAATTATTGGCATGCTTTTCAAATTCCATTTATTGTTCATAATACTTCTTAATTATTTTCTTTGTCAAATGTTTATATTCCAAATTATTCTACTACTACTTCTCTACTCCTAAAATGATTACCATAATGATTGTTATGCATTACATAAAAATTAAAATTATAATGTTATCTTAAGGGACTCAAAATACAACTCATATGGTCATTTACAATGTGTTTCCAATGATATTTTCCTTACCTCTTTGGCTTTTGAAATATTTACTACCATTTTGCAATTGTATTTGTAACTCCAAACTTTTAAATATTCAATTTTAAAGGCTAATTTTTTACACCCTTATTAGATTACGTGAAGTCTAAGAATTACTGAATTAAGTACACTAAAGGATGTAAGGGGAGCTACAACGGGTTATTCTAGTTAATTAACATCCAATAGTAATCATACAATATCATAAAAACACATTCAATGTTTAAACGATATGCTACAAAGTTGAAACAAAAGGGAATAAGTGCACTTATATGATTACAAATGATTAAGGGAAGTTCTTGGTATGCTTAAAAGGGAGATATAAAGCTAGTGATGCTTTGATCTGGGAACTATGACTAGAAATTGATCCATGGCAAGACTGCATAACTTTTTCAGGACCGTTTGTATGGTCTTGAACCTACTATATAGTATTAGGTCTACTCAATTTTCGACTCTATAAATTCCTGAAGCTTTTACATGCCTAGAAATGTGTATCGATGTCAAACCCTAGTTGTAAATCATGTTGTGAAGCTCTCTGAATATTCTAAACATGATTTCAAACCCTAGTCATGCATGGAAAATACTACAAAACAAGTATTAGTTGCATCGTGGTCACCCCTGTGCACCACTAATGTTGGAACTACTTTGAAGAGGCCTCAAACCACACATCATTATCCACCAACCATGTGATATCTGAATGGATACAACTAGATTTATAAACCTCTTTGACATTGCTTAACTTGAGTTTGTCTCTTGCAAAATACTTGCGTAAGAGATCTTTGAGTTCTTGTGGATGAGAAAGAATGATGTATTAACCTAGTAAGAATCATCGAACCTAAAGAGATTGTGGAACTAATAATTGTAGATGTGCCTTTATGAGATTTGAGAATCATTGGGTGCCTTTTGCAAGTGTTGGAAGCGAGTGTCTCAATGTAGTACCATAGGATTTTTAAGTTAGCAAATTAAATAGTGTTATCTTACTTATATATGGTTTTAAAGATGAATTATCAAATAAAGGCCAACCTAGAGGGAGTATAGGACCCATCAAAGAATTTTGAATTAAAAGAAGAGATAGAGGATATGTTGGTGCAAAACCATATAGATAGGTTAGGACTAGATATAAATTCTTGACTAAACTGTATGATCTTGACCAAAGATGAGAAACATGTTAAATGAATTTTACATCATGTAAAATTGACTAATATATGGATTTTATGCATTGTACTCTTAGAATGTGTCAACATATCAATGTGCAAGGATAAACAAGCTAAAGAAAATACCTAGAGATGTACTGCTATATAATATACTAATTAAGTGGGAACGGAAAGGTTTTGTTTATTTTAGCAAGAGTACATTTGTCAAAATAAGTGGCATGAAAGAGTAAATTTGATAAGAACCTTGCATATAATAAATCAACAAATTGCAGAAGATAATAAAACACAAGAGATATGGGGGGCCAAGATGCCCTATTATCAATATGTGCAGAATAATACCCTTAAGGTAGGGCAACACCATACATTGCTCCTTAAGGAAGGAGTAACTCCACAATCTCCCAAGATGGGAGTCCACTTCGAGGGGGACACCTCCAATATACCTCTACCAAGTAGAAGACTCAACTCATACATACATTCCCTCATAATGATACTCACATCCTTTAAATAGGATGGGTAACACCTAATCCCAATGTAGGCCAACCCATTACCCAATATAATTAATTCCTATGTGATCCCATATAACTAACTAAGGGGATGTGTGCCACATGTCAGCATCTCCATCAACCCATATACATTATAATATTATATCCCATGTGAACCCATACATATAACTAAGGGGATGTGTGCCACATGTCGGCATCTCCATCAATCCATATATATTATATTATCATATCCCAAGGTACATAGCATTGCCTCCCTCTTTGACATGTTTCATCCTCGAAACATAAGAAGAAGCCATACAATGAGTTTGCTTTAAATTATTGCACACTTGTCGCCATGCTCGATCATCTAACCACCCATATGAAATCCTAGTTGGTGATGTTGCTCCAAACATGATTCCATATTCCATTGTGCTCATCTAATTCCATCCTGGTCCATATGTGTTCCTCCTTGGCATCCATGCATATCCATAATTATTATTCATGTGATTCCATGTCATATAATTATTGTTCCATTGATTCCATGTATATCCAAAATTATTACTCCTCTAATTCCCTGTATATCCATATAGATTGCTGCCCTTGTGTGTCCTCGTATGTCTCCGTGATTTTTTCCTCTCATGATGATGTGGGTGTCTATATGGTGCAACCTTAGTATGCTCAACGTTATCAATCTTTTCCTCCACTTTCTTTTCCTCTTCCAACTTGTTTGCTATTTCTTTTTTCTCTTTAGTAGAGAAACTATTTTTTACTTTTTCATCATGTTCTTCATCCTCTCCTTCTAATTCATCCTTATTCCCTTCTTCACCATCTTCATGATCCAATTTTACATTATTATTTTCCTTGTTAAGTGTGATATCTTGCAATGTAATTTTCTTGCTCTTGTACCATAATTTCATGAATTTCTTTGCACATTAATATTAATTGTTCCCAATGTCTTTAACCAAGAATATCCAAGAACAATATCCATACCATCCATATCTAAAGCATAAAAATATGAATGTAAAACATATTTATCCATAAAAAGCTTTAAATCTTCAAAAACTTGAATATGCTTACCATCCATTTGAGATTCCTTGATATGCTTTGTTTGCACATGTAGATTGTGAGCTACATCCATATTGATGAAGTTATATTTGCTGCTAGGGTTTATGGAAACAATTACCTTTTTTCTTTGAATGCACCCTTCAAATTGAAATATTGAAGCTTCCTTCCTTGGAGATGCACTATCTTGTGTAGCAGCTTCATCATCAACATTTTCTTCTTCTTCATCATCAACATTTTCTTCTTCTTGTTCTTCTTGTTCTTCTTCTTCTTCGATGTTGCTTCTTCTTCTTCTTCTTCTTCTTCTTTAACAAAATTGTGTTTCTTTTTTGTTTCCCATCTAGCTAAGAAAATATCCTTCATTTCCTCCCAATCCCAATCCAATAGATCTATATCCAAATAAGAATACCAATGTTGCACTTTCCCACCAAGATGAAGATAAAAACTAACCCATACTAAACATTCTTCAAAATGCATTTGTTTAAATTTTATCCACCATTTTTTTTGCATCAATTTCCCCATTACCATAGAAAATTGGTATATCCATGATGCATAAAAATTAGGGTTTCACAAACTTACTTCTTTGACCAATATTTTACCCGATGATTTCACAATAATTCAACCTCAAATCTGAAACCACAAAGAAGTAACCCCTTGCTAAATTTTTGAGATATTTCTGAAAATGTAAGAAATTCAGGAAAATTCTTCAAATTGCAACCTGTGGAGCAAAATAGTGAAAACCAATAAAGTTGAAATAACTCTATCAAAATAGATCCACCAATTCTAAAATTTTAGTGGTATCACCGTTTAATATATTACCAAAAACCCAAAAAAAATTATTTCCTAATTCATCATTATTCAAAAGATATAGATGAAACCTTAGAATTAGGGTTTCCACTCTAAAACAGACACAACTTTTGCAAAACAACTCCAAAAAATATGAAATTTGGAGGTAAGATCACTTGAACTGTGTATCCACTCCCCAAAAAAAAATATGAAATATTCCAAGTCGATCTCTAGATATAGACGAATCACCAACATTAGGGTTTCATCCCACAAATTGCTCGAGATCACTACTCTGATACCACTTGATAAGAACCTTGCATATAATAAATCAATAAATTACATAAGATAATAAAACACAAGAGATATGGGGGCCAAGATGCCCTAATATCAATATATGCATAATAATACCCTTAAGGTAGGGCAACACCATACAATGCTCCTTAAGGAAGGAGTAACTCCACAATCTCCCAAGATGGGAATCCACTTCGAGGGGGACACCTCCAATATACCTCTACCAAGTAGAAGACTCAACTCATACATACATTCCCTCATAATGATACTCACATCCTTTAAATAGGATGGGTAACACCTAATCCCAATGTAGGCCGACCCATTACCCAATATAATTAATTCCGATGTGATCCCATATAACTAACTAAGGGGATGTGTGCCACATGCTCGGCATCTCCATCAACCCATATACATTATAATATTATATCCCATGTGAACCCATACATATAACTAGGGGCATGTGTGCCACATGTCGACATCTTCATCAACCCATATACATTATATTATCATATCCCAAGGTACATAGCAAAATTATCGAATTGGAGTGTCTACATTTCCTTGCCCTTTAAGTATGAAATGAAAATTATATTCTTATAGGAAACAATACTTGAGTGTGTAGACACATTGTCTTCGCTCGGGTTTTTTTGCAAAGTCTCATTTTGATTGGCTTTGGCATGCTTCATGATGATAGTAGCTTTAGCTTCAATAGGTTTAGTAGATGGCTTGAAAGTTGATTTACTTTGAAAGCACGTAGAAGATGAAGCTTGCTCATGATACTTAAGCTTGCCCATAGATAATAGTTTACTTTCACATAGCTTAAGAGTATGACATAAATGATTAAATGATGGAGATGTCTCAAAATGACACTCTCTCTGCAGAGGCGATAATAGACTTTAGATGAATAGATCTTGAAGTTTAGAGTCCGCAAGTACATTAAACATCTTACCTAAGTTGTTCTTATATCACAAGACATAATCCACTAGATGTTCGTTAGATCCTTGTTTAATTTACACTAGTTAAGCATAGGATATATTGGAGCCAATATTGATAGAGAAACGAGTGAGTAAAGCATCGACTAAATGCATAAAAGATGATACTAAGTGGACAAGTAGATCATAGAACTAATGCATTGCATAATCTTGAAGACTTATAGGAAATAACTTTGCGAGTAAAGTGTGATCATCCAAATAATCTAAACATGCTACATGAGATGCTTGGAGATGCTCTCGAGGGTCGTCATGGCCATTGAAAATGGGTAGCCTAGGAGTGACGAAATTAGGTGGAAGTGCACAGCACAAATGATAGGTGCGAAAGGATTAAGAAGTAGTAATGTGGAATCCAGAGATGGAAATACATGAGAAGTATCATGTTGCAATTAACGGATTTGAACTTGAAGATCCTGATAAAGAGAGGATAGGTCTTAAGTGTCATCGGAAGAGACTTTGTCGTGTGAGAAACAATATATGGAGTGAAGTGGTTAGTGAGAGTAAGAACATAAATGGGAACAATAAAAGTAGGCAAAAGAGTGGAAGCAGGGGGTGAGTGGCAATAGGCATGCAAGTAGGGATGCATGTAGGAACATTAAGCTCCTCAAGATTGGTGGCCTCCTCATGAGAAATGAATAAAAGCATATCTAGATCCTGGGGATGTTTAGAAAGATGATCATTGAGCTCTTAGAGATGGACTTTAGTAAACGGTCCATAAGATTGAGCCATAGTAAGAATATGATAAAAGACCTAAAAGCAAGGTAGGTTCGAGTGAAGGGTTCATCAAATGATTTAACAAATATAAGAATTTGTAAAACCCTAATTGCAGAGTCACAATGCAATGATAAACAATAAAGTACAAATATGACCTAAGCAATAAGCAATTGGAAATTAAAACCCTAAGTGCAAGAGAGGGAATAAGAGACTTAGCTGATTTTGTAATAATCCCGAGGATGTGTCAAGCTAGAAAACTGATAGAACAAGAGGACAAACTATCGCAATCGAGCTTGTACAAAAAATTGTAGAAGCGCCAAAAATGTTAGGATCGGGGCGCTTGAATCAGTCAGGATTTCATGGGCATCAGTAGACTACTTTTGGGCACACATGACTACAAAATGACCGAAAAGTGATTTCTTTTGTGTCGCATTTTATTCTCTTCGTTATTTGTCACTTGTGTGTCACACTATGCCCGTAAAATTCACCTATAACTTGCAAAGAGAAATAACACCTGAAAAACCCCAAAACATGTCAAGTCCTAAAAATAAAAACATACAAATGGGGAGTCAGATTGACCCCAATTGTCACCCGACTAAGTGAACTTACGATCCAGGTGATGCACTACATTTTAGACTCCATGTAGTTTTGTGTGTGTGTGTGTGTGAAGAATTATGCCCTAAGTGGCACTTGTACAAGATGCACTGAATACCAAACAATAACTAGATGTAGTAATATAGATAGATGTGTGGATGTCAAAATGAAATTCCCCTCCTATGAAGTGTATGTAGAAGAATTAAATACCTTATCCCTTAAATGAAGCTAGATGGATGCTTTGATGCTCTTGAAATGCCTTTGGATGCAACCTTAGGTGATGGTAATATATGATTAGAGCTTGGTCCTTTATTATGATCACATATCTTTGTATTTATATTATTCCCTTGTTTGAATTTCGTAATTAACCTATAAAAGGCCGACCGCCAAGAAAACAAGATGCCTAAAAGATAAAAGAGGCCTAAAAGGGGTGAGCAAGATACAAACAGGTTGAGGGTGCCCAAAGGGGACAAAGGCGCCTAGGTGTGGCGTCTTGGCTGGGTGGTGGTGTCTAAACTCATAAAAGCTGAAGTATCAAAAGTCAAATTGGGTAATAGGGTGTTTAAGGCCAAGAAGAAAACCAAAAAGAAAGCAAAGAGGCCAAAGACAATGGTCAATTAATACTTTTCTTGCTTAGGAATCATATGAATAATGGTATGTGATTAGGAACTAGAAATGTACCCAAGTGCATGATTTAGTGTCTACAAGTGATAGACATAATCCATATTTTATAATTAGTGAATTTGAAGGTATATGTAAGCATCTTGATGAATGTGCTCAATTTTTAATGGTATATTTAATAAAAATAAAATGAGACTTCTGAGAATGTAATGATTTTGACTAATATGATAAATATTGTGAAGATTTTAAAGCAAAATCTAGGTTTTATCTCAGAGATAAGGGTTCAATCAATTTAAGATAGGACTATGCCATGGCAATCAACATTGAGAATAAAATTAAAATACACTATAAATCTTATCAAAAGAGGTGATGTTAAACTTCTCCCACTATATGAAAAATAGCCAATAATTAGTTCATTATCTATTTGATGATAAGTTGGATAAAATGATGGAAGCTTCCAAAGATTTGGTTTATAACATAGATCACTATGAGAAGAGAGTGCGCCCAATAAAGAGTAAGAAATACATAAATGATATAATACATAATTATGATAGGAGGAATTCACATGAAGGATCGTTCAATAAAGGAAAGAAACCTTTTCATAAAGATAGAAGAATTAAACATAAGAATAATGAAAGGGAAATGGCAGGTCCTCTTGCTACTTGTGTTAATGAAATCAATTAGATTGAGGATTTTGAATGGTGTAAGTATTGTTTCAAACCCCATCAATCTTGTGTTGTTACTTCAATTCCCTCTTGTGTTTATAACGATGTTGATAGTGATTGTGATAGATTGAAATTAGTTTATATTTTAGATTTCAATGAAGACCATATTAATTTGGCACAAATTTATCACATTCCAATTCATGATTTTGAATATAGAGCTCTAATGATTACGAAGTATACTATTGGGAGACTATCGATGAAGATATTTTCTCTAAATATTGTTTCCAAGGCTCAAATGAGAAGTGATTATGGTTTAAGAAATGAAAAAGTATTAGGAAAAGGTGGAGATTTCTAAGGAAGCTTCAACTAAGAGATTTGATAATTAAAATTTCAGTTAGGATAAAATCTCACTTCTTCCTGAAAAGAATATAATTCATCCACAACTCTGACCAAGTAGATAGTATTCAAGTACAAAATTTTAAAGGTAAGTCCCCTATTAATACTACTACCGTAAAGATTTTAGATATTGGTAAGGGTGCCATTGTAAATAAAAGGTAAAGAGTGAAGTTAAGTTTGTTGTCCGAGTAGAAATATTTTTCTCCACCTTTTGATTTGGGGCACTCACTTGTGCAAGTCATCACTTCTTCTATACCCAATGTTGATGTTGTCACTTTACCCCTGATAAAACCCTACCCAAATACAATGTGTGTTATTTGTGTGATGTTGTGAGTTAGTTTAAAATTACAATCCCACTAATGAGTTACTATGCATCTCTCGAAGATAAGGATAAATTTTTTTCCTTCATCAATGCCTAGATTTCTACCCCCGCATCCACCCTCATTATCAAAATGGTTAAAGGAGTATATGAGGATGATGAAAAGGTTTATAATATTTATTTATAGACTTTTCTAGTAGAGAATTAGTTAGAATTCGATCCATTTTACACCTCCTTGCTTGTAAATGTACGGTTGTTCAAAATTGCATGTTGGATTCAAGTGCCTCTTATAACATTAAACATTTATCTACCTTGAATGAACTCGGTAAAATAATTTCAACATCACATGAAAAGTTCTATATTATGAACTCTAAATATGTGCGTGTTTTGGGATGTTTTTAAATTTTTGTGGTTCGACTTGTTTCTTAGCCTAGGTAGTTCATTCTAATAAATGTTGTTGTTGTGGATTGTCCTACTAAATTGGGAATGTTGCTATCATGTAAATGAGATTCCTCGTTAGTGGTTTTATTTAAAAGGATGTGTATTATTCCACTTTATGGAGAACAAGTTAATCTTTACTGAGATAGTATAGGATGATGTATTTGATTAAGGATACACAACGAGCCTTGAATGAAATATTGTACAACGATGTGGATGTAGAGAATTCATAGGGAACAATTATTTTATTGAAAATTAGATTGAACCTAGCTTATTTCTATAAGTTAACACTATTAATTCTTATGTCTTATGGACTATGTTCTTTTATAGAGCATATTCTAAAGAAGGGGCAAGGGATGGAGTTGTTTTGTGTTCTCCATAAGGAGCTACGTTGAAATTTATTGACAAGCTAAATATTGAATGCCAAAATAATGTATTTGGGTATGAAGCTTTATTGATTGGTTTGAATTTTTATTCCAAATTCAAAATCAATGAAATTTCTATAATGGGGATTTATATTTGGTTATGTTTTAGGTAAGAAATGTTTATGTGGTGTCAAACATTATAGAAACATTGTTTGGGACATACTAGATCTTTTTAGTTATTTTAACATTGTGCATATTTAATGGTAATTAAATTATGCTATTGATCTTGTTATTTATGAAAACATTTACCAAAATAAAAATACTTCCCCTTTTGTGCTACAATGTTGAGATCTTGTACGACCATCTATTCTTAACAATGTCAACCATTAACACGTGTTTGAAAATGACATCAGATTGAAAAATTCATGACTATCATAGTTGAGTTTGAATACCAAGTACTTATTGATTTAGATCCCTTAATTGAAAATCAAGAGGTTAAACAATTATTCCTGGGACAAGAAGTTATCTAGGTGAAGAAAAATATGATCCCAAAGGGTTTGGCGACGTTAGAAGATATTTTGATGTTGCAAATAAACTAAAACAACATATTGTTCTAGTAATGTATGATACAAAGAAAATTAAATTGAGCTTAGATGTATCACCCAAAACTATTTTAATTGGTAATTATATGGATGATGAAAATAAATCTTTGATTAAGATGTTGAGAAAAAAATAAATTTCCAACTTGTTCCTATGATGAGTTGAGAGATTTTCATGTTGAAGTCTAGTTTCAACACAACAATGTTAGGCACCCTAGCACATCATCCAGGTAAAGCCTAAGTGTTCACCCAAAACATGCGTAACTCTACCAGGTCCCTCCTTATGTTTTACTTCCAAGATGTATTTCATGCATTCATGGCTAACATAACATGCAAATATACCATATAAAGAATATGAACTTACTATAACATGCACAAAGACAATTGATCATCAACCAAAAGGATATTTATATTCATTATACTCACGCTACATTATAATAACCAATAACATAGCTTCAAGATAAGCTTGGAAAATCTCCATCTATAGACTCATGCGCAAGGCGGGACTCAATATGGATTACACACATACTCTCACACACTTCACACCCTCTATTACATGGATGCATCAAATATAAATAGGGTGGGAACTTATCCTTCACCGCTTGACTCTAAAAATAGAATGCCTATACATAACTTGCATGTTTTTACAACTCGCACTTTCCTATAAATATACTCCATCATGTGGTCCTTCATTTAGTTTTTTTAATTTCTAGAAGATCTATTTCTATCTTGTACACTATAAACAACTTTTTCTTTGATCCCTTCGGATGTGCTATAAATAGATCTGCCACTTCCATGCATGCTTCATGTATATTCTTAGTTCTGCATGTGCTTTATCCACGCTTCTATCTATTTTTGGCTTGCCTTGATGATCATGCCAACTTCTACTTTTTCCTATTTTTAGCCTGCTTTGGAAATCTGACTATCTCTTGACTCTATTGTTCTTGTGTGAAAACCTCACACATGTTTTTTCATACTTCCACACACTACTTCAATATTCTCTAATGCTTCTATTATAGTTTCACGTGCACCTTGCGTGTATCCTTCAACCTTCGCGCATGTCTCATACTTAGAAATTTTCTCACCTAACATTACCCCACACTAGGTATATTATTCATCCTAGGCAATACAATAATTAATGAATGAAAGAATGTGGGCAATACCCTGAAGAATATTGAACAGGTAATGTATGAATAAAGAATGTGTTTTGATCCTTTTTGCGTATGATCGGAGACCGAAACAAATAAGGGTGTAGGAGTTTTACCTATTGTTGGGTTGATGGGTGGAATGCGCGCGTGTTGACCTCCGATCTCGGTCAATCCTCGTGAACTCTTTTTAGTGGGAAGGACTACCATGAAATAAGAAAACAAGACCACAAGAGAGAGTTAAACAACATATGCGCAGACCGCTAGTGTATGCTAGATCCGTGAAGTGTGTTACTCCATAGAGGGTTGTTAATCCATTGTTTTATAAATTAATATTAAATAACAAAAGCATGTAAATAAATGGAATCTAGTGCTAGTGTTATGATTTGGGTGCCTCTGTGTTCTTTATCAACGTCGATTCAATTAAATAGTAAACTATGTGGATAAAAAAGTGTTTAGGTCGGGTCTTAGGTAGGTTGGGTGGTATGCGGAGTCACGGATAGGGTGCAGTTGGGGTTGGGTAGGGTATTTTAGGTGGTTTGGGTAAACGGTGGGTTATTGTCCGGTTTGTGTTCGTAGACACGAGAGATCGATGTTAGGACGGGTATGACCGATGACGGTTAGGATGGACCGATGTCGGTCACTGTAGAAGTGACAGAGGGTCAGAATAGAGGTGTTTTGGGTTCTCTCAGGTTGATACAGAGAGTTGGAAGTGGTGCTGGTGGGATGAAGGTAAAGGGTAGGTTTAGGATGGGTGTTGGGGTGCTTGTGAGTGGTTTTAGGTAGAAGTTGTGGAGCCGGGCAGATGGTAAGGTGACCAACCAGTGGTCGAGAGTAGCAGGACCACGGTTATGGTTAACCAAGTGACATCACCTGTGATCGGGTCAAAGTTTGGAGATGGGGATTAGGGTGCCTTAGTGATTGGCCGAGAGGGTTGATAGGGAGTGAGATAGGATGAGAAAGGGTCATGTGTGTAGGTGTGGGCTGAATAGGTGAGGTTGGAGTGGTAGGAGGGAAGTTTTTGCTCTCGAGGAGTGAATAGAGAAGCAAAGTACCAAAACACAAGTGCAGGTACAAGGATCCACTTACCCAAAGTCCGATATGCGTAGGGAGAATGAGTAGTTGATGGAGAATAGTGATAGACTTCGATGATGGCTGGTTGGTTGTTTGGAGAGCTCTTGCCCGAGCTCGTCTGCCCAGTTGAGCTCCTCCAATGGATGCTCTCACAAAGACTTCTTGTGAATGCTTCCACCGATGGTCACAAATAGGAGTTACGATGGTCACAACCTTGTAGTTTTGGTGGGTTCCCAACAAGTGTGGCAATGTCAATGTGTTAGCCAACCAAGTAACTCAAGAATCAACCAAAGTGACTAACCATGAACCCACCATGAAAATGTTAACCAACCTTTTGGAAAGAGTCGGGATTGGGTATTTGTAGGTGATCGTGTGCCGATCCCACCTAACCGACATCGGTTAGATGTAACCACACCGATTATGTCTGGGGAATTTGTTTTTGAAAAGTGGAGAATATGCCTTCCCCACTTTATTTTGAGTGGCGGAGCACATGCGTCCTCCGCCCTTCGAATGGGTAGTAGGATGAGAAAAGGGTCCTATGAGTGGAGTGGTCACTATTAGGGTTTTCAGAAGGGTATGGGCTAGGTATGGGCAAGGTATGGGCAAGGTAGGAAGTGGAATGGTGAGGTGGAGGGCAAGCGGGGTAGTGGAAGAGTGAGGTGGAGGGGAAAGTGGGGTAGTGGAAGAGTGAGGTGGTTGGGTGAGGTGGTTGGTCCAGTGGCATGGTGAGGTGGCTTGATGAGTGGGTAAAGGGGAATTTAATTAATTGATGTTAATTAAATCCTTAGGTGTGTGAATGAGGGTCATTTGTGAAGTGTGAAAGGGGTTGTGAGTGAGAAAATTAGGGTTAAATCGATCGCTTGTGTAGAATGTGGTTATTATGTTATTTTGGAGGAAGATGATGAAATGTGACGTGTTTTTGGTGTCTACATTTTGCCCCTTTTTGTTGGGCAGCCTAAAGTGGTAGGCAACACGACAAAAACAACGGTTGGTTTTTGCCCCATGTGAATGTAGAGTGAGAAGGTGGATGTTGGGTGCCCCAGATAGGGGCCTAAGTGATCCCCCTTAAATCGGGCGCCGATGATGAAGAATAGAGAGAGTCGGTGGGTGGTTTGATAGAGTATGGTGAGAGGTGTGAGAGAGATGAGGTGGGTGGGTAGGTTGAGGACAAAAGGTAAGGTAAGTGAGTAGGTAGGGCATTCAAACGTATGCACACGTTGTAAAATGCAATGAGGTACAAGGGTTGCTCAACATAATAAATTTTACGCAGCTAAGGTCGCAAGGGTCATCCAAACATGGGTTATTGAGGTCCGGTATCCAGGGTAAAGGATACGGTCCGGGCACTCAATGAGGTAAGATGCAGGAATGCATAGGGTGGTTCCGGTACATCCAAAAGGTCAAGGTTTGTTTGGACAAGGGTCACGACCATAGGTAAGGTAAGGTCATCAGGCTGAGAAAAACAGGTACCGTCATCTCAAGATGCAACAAGTGAGGACATGAAAATACCCACATAATCAACGTGTGGGGTAGGTAGGTGTGGGTATGGTGGGTGTGGGTGGGTAGGTGTGGGTAGGGTAGTGGCAATCAAGTGTACACACATGCAGAGATCGTGACACGGTACCATGGTGAAGAGCTTTCAAACTCTACATTGTCAAGGTCGATTGGGCTATCCAAACACGGGTTGTTAAGGTCTGGTATCTAGGGTAAAGGATACAGTCCGGGCACTCAACGAGGTAAGATGCGGGAACATGTAGGGTGGTTCCAACACATCAAAAGGTCAAGCTTTGTTTGGGTAAAGGTCACAGCCGTAGGCAAGGTAAGGTTGGTAGGCTAACAACGTGGTAAAAACATCACAAGGAAAAGTGAGTGCGTGAGGTCGACGGTCACCCCTAGGGGGTAGGTGTGGGTAAAAGGGTGTAGGCAAGGGTCAAGGTGGGCTTTGGGTGATGTGAAAGAGGGTGTGGGCCAGGGTGATAAGGTGAAATTGGTGGAAAGTGGAGGTCAAGGGTAATCGATGCCAATCAAGGTTAACCGATGACGGTATAGGGAAAATGACCACGGTAAGGTAGGGCACATGATCGATATCTTGGTTAGGTCGGGGTTTTTATAAAAAGGAAAAATCTGTGTTTTTAGAATCATTTGTCCCATGTAAAATAGAAGAAAATGACACGAGAGAGAGGGAAAGTGTGAAAATGTCTAAACGGTATGGAGAGTTGAGTTGGTGAGCCACCTAGTGGGTGTTTGGTAGTTGATAAGCGGGTCCACAAGATTAGATTGAGTGATTTGGTTGGGTTGAGGTGAGGTGAGTGATTGGTGATGGCGAGACAGGATAGGGATCGGGTGGACCACCGGTGCAGCGGCCAGACGTGCCACCACCACGGTGATGGCGGCGATGATGAGGTAAGAGTCAAATCCTCTTCGTGTTTTGTGAGGTGGATTAGGTGAGAGGTCGAATTTTGAAAAATCAGTTTTTTTTTGGGGGAAATGAAATTTGAATTTGGGGAGGGTAAATCGGTAAAATAGGACTGGGGAGAGCGGTGGTGAGGTGAATGAGAGGTGGGGTGGGGTTGGGGGAGGTTTAGGTAGAAATGGGTGGGTAGAAGGGAGAGAAAGTGAGATTTTTGAAATAGGAGGGGTTGGGGGTCGGTTTTGTTGCGATGGTGACCGGCATTGGTCGAGGTTTGGCCAACGTCGATGGGGTAGAACCGGGTATCGATCACGAAATAGGTGACCGATGTCGGTTTGGGGGTGATCGGGGTCGGTTAGAGATAACCAGATCGGGTCAAGTTTTGGGGAAAAGGGGGCTGAAAATGGGTCCGGATCAAGTGGGTGAGAGAGGGGTAAAAGAAGGGGTTTTGGTGAAAAGATAGCATAGGTGGGGGTGAAATAGGTATGGGTAGATGATAGTGGGTGAGGTTGGGGTGGGTAGATAGAATATGTGAGACGAAGGTAAGGTGGGAGGAAAAAAGAGGTAGGGTGGTAGGTATAAGTGAGGTGTCGAGGGTGGTTTTGGGTATGGTTGAGGTGTATTAATGTGATATTTGTGTGGATGTGTTGTCCCCTCAAAATTTCCCTGCTTTTGAGAAGTTAAAAATTGAAATTTTTGAGTTTATCACTTTTTTTGTCGTTCTGGTAATGAGAAAAGTCAAAAAGTTGGAAAGAATCTACGTTTTTGGGTCATTTTGTGTGATTTGGGTTTGTCAGACATTTTTGTCCGTGTGTCCCAAGTTCATTCGGGCTCCCTGTTCGCCGATCACCGTTTTACCGAAGTCCGTTTCTTTCGGGCCCGTCGGACATTTTTGTCCCAAATGTCCCAAGTTTGCTCAGGCTCAATGTTCACTTTTCACCCGCGTCGGCCGAATCACGTACCTCACGTACTTTCGTCCCTCATGTCCCAAAAGCATTTGTGCATCTTTTTCCCACGTCGCCCGCGATCGGCTAAATCACGCTTTCGCATCCCGCGTGTCCCAAATGAACCAAAGGCCATCCGGGCTAATTTTTCCCGCTCTTCCCAAATATATTACTTTTCAAGTTGGTAGATGTGTATTTAATGCACATTTATTACCTTTCTCTCTCCTAAATGGCTATTTAATAAGGCTTCCCCTTACACATTTTTGCACACTGCTTTCTTGCTATCTATTGCTCATACCCTCACGATCAAAATTTCTACGCACGCACCCATCCCCCGCAATTTCATCGAGAGTCAGATCGTGACCTTGTTTTCGAGTCTATCAACATGAAGATCAAATTTCAAGGTCGGGAGCAAGTTTCACCGCCGAGTCGCTGTTCCCGATATTGGGGGACAAAGTGAAGTTCGCCACCTTGACTTTGGGGATTTCGGACCAAGATGACAGACTCAAACCCCTCTCCTATGGCACAAATGATTCATGATAGTGGCTTAGCATTTGCCGTTGGTTTCCCAATCTCAGTGTAATGTGCAGATACAGTACTCGCCTGCGGTGCTCATTTCAATCCCGACTCGAGTGAGCTAACGAATGTGCATGGGGAGCTCATTGCCAAGGTCGATGTTGCCACCATTGGCACTGCCCTAAGGATCCCGAGATGGACAATTCTATAGTAATCTCTCAAAACCAGGCACAAGCCCTCTTCGACCAAGACAGTGAGAAATACAAGGCAAGGGTGGCAAATTCTTGGCTTAAAAACCCTAAAAAGGGGGCGTCCCATCTATCCAAGGTTCATTTCAGTGCCGATTTCAATGAGGAGCTATCAAATTTTATAATCCTACTAGCTCGGGTCATGGGCTTACCCTCTACCAACAAGTTCCATTTCTGGATGTGCCCCCTTATCAACATGGTGTGTGAAGGAACTCAGAATATCAACTGGGTAGAAATCATCAGCATGAACTTAGCAGAGCAGCTGTCCAATGTACAACAAACCAAGAAGTTCTACATGACTTCATACCTGATGTATACCCTAGCAACATCAAGGAAATGGTTTGGATTCACATACATTGATGCTCATAAGGGTGACCCTGTATATGCCTACTGCCCTCAATTCACCTGGACACTAGCAATCGCAACTTTAGGAGGGTGAATGATGCTTTCACCATGTACATTGTAAGGCTTCTGGAGAGCGACACACGAGGAGATTTTCTGATGAAGCTATGAACCTAATATCGCACTACGGTGCCTACTTCATCCAATTTAGAAAATTCTCCTATATAAGGCTTTGCAGTTATGAGAGCACTCCTCTCAAGCTTCCTATGTTCTACAATGATAAAATGGCCTTGATCGAGATATGCAGGAAACTGGACAAGTTGCACAGAACCTACAGGGATAAGAAAATTACTGGCCTGCACTTCCCCATATCTTTGGGAAACTACACCTGCAAGACGGCTCTAGATGCACAAAACATAGAAAGAGCCCTAGCTCCCATCACTATCCATTTCTTCAAGCCAAGAACTTGTTTTGACTTGAAGAAATTTATTGAACAGAACATCAAAATCAATTACTATCATAGGGCAGACGTAAGACTATTGGGCTGACTGTGCTGATGATTTTGAGGCAAGAAGGAGACATTATTGGCGGAGTTTTCTCTTCAACTGATTCAGGAGCTTAATTTGTATCAAGTTCGAAGGGCTTCAGGATGATAATTCTGATCTGTTTTCATATGAGTATGACACCTTGATCAAACACACTCCCTTGGAGGATTTGGATTGGTTCAAAAAGGAGAAAGATGATCTGGCTGAAATCTTAGCCCCTGTCTTAGTAAGAACCAAGATCTGGTTTGATAGGAAAGTTCATGAGCTTAGAAGGCATTCAGGTGAGTCCTCCTCCAAGGATACTTCAACACCAAGGAAGGAAGCATTGACACCTAGTTCGGAAGCACCTGTGCAGACTCCTCCTGCCTCCTCAACTAAAGGTCCTACATCCTCCACTCCTTCCTCATCCACTCAAGTATATCAGAAGAAAATCAAGGAGGTCAAAAAGGAGCCTGTTGAAGAAGATCCCATGATGAAGCATTCGGAATTGCCCTCAGGTCCAGAGAACATTATTGTTCTCAGTGAAAGTGAAGAGAGTGAAGTGCCAGCCTCCATAAGTGCTCCAGAAGCCCCAATGGATAAAGACAAAGAAGTCCAAAGCACTGAGCTTCCAAGCGCCATTGACTCTCCTCGTACCAGAAGTCCCGAGTGTCCCACTCATATCCCAACTAGAAGCAACAACAGTGCACACTCTGAGTGCCATGAGTTCTCTTTCTCTTGGTCCTCTTGCCCCACCTTCTTCTTCCTCCTCCTCTTTTGCATGGGTGCAAGCCTTTTGTTGATAGTAGGAAGAGAAAGTCTTCCTCCCGAATCTCGGGACCCAACTTTGATGTCAGGCAGCCTTATTGGGTACTACCCCTCCTACTCCTGCCAAAAGGCCAGACTACCTCTAGAATAGTATCTGATGCTCAGGGCCAACAATTCTTGGAGATAGCCAAGCCCAAAGTAGACAAGCCAGAGCATGATTTGCAAGCATCTGATCTAGAGCTCTCAAGGATTCCCATGGGAGAGTCCACCCCTGAAGGTGAGATTCACAATCTTCAAGAAATAGTCACCAGGGTCATTGGGAGAGTGGAGAAAGGGCAACAAACCATAGAGCAGCTGGAGGAGCAGGCTCAGGTTCTTACAAGTTTCATCAAGTCACTGTTGTCCAAGGATAAAGTTTTAGATCCTACCCCACTGACTACTCTTCCACCACCTGTGATTCTCAGCCAAGATGAAGTGCAGAGTATCAAAGATATACACAAGTATTCCATCTATGGAAGGGCTATGGAGGCTATGGTGGATGATATGCTTGTTGCAGGGTTGAATTTCATTAGTGAAGCCTTCAAACTCAATGAGAAGGTGAATAATCTACAACAGAAGCTCTCCTCCACTATTGGAAATATAGATAAAGAGCTCAAACTCTGGAGCAGCTGTATAGTAGACCTTCACCTTATGGGACAAGACTGATGAGAATATTTTAATGGCAAGCAAAGTCTTCGATGATGCAAAAGATAACTTGTCAAAATCATGGGTATACAGTGTGGAATGGAAAATCAAGGTGCTGGAAGAAGCTTTGGGAGAATTGAGAAATAGCTGGCAGAAGGGTGAGGCCTTCAAGACTTTGGTTGTATCTACCTTCAAGGATATACATTGCCATCTCCATGATGAGACCTCTGGTGTGCCCCTCTCTTTACAAGAAATCAAAGCTCAGTTCAAAGCTTTTGTCAAAGATAACTTGTTCAAAGAGGATTCTATTGTCTCCAAAGAAAAGATGAAGGAAATCTGCTCTCTCAGTCTGCTATCGAAGAAGCAAGCAAGGATTATCATACGCACATTGAATTCGACAAAGAGATGGAGAAATGTCTTGGATTTTGGACTCAGTCCACCGCCAACACATCAGTTCCACGTGGCAGAGACATAGCAGAGGCATTAAAAAGATTTAGACAATGGATCCTCAAATCAGTGGGCCCCTCTCAATCTTGAACATTTGTCTTTCTCTCCTAACTTTCTCCTTTCTTTCTTTCCTCATCTCAGATTTATTATAATTAGTTGGGGTTTTGCATTAAGCAGCCCTTTAACTAAGCATTATTTGAAAAGAAGTAGTTACCAAGAGTAACTGATTTGTAAACTATATAATAGCCTCTCCTCGCCATTTTTGAGGGGGAACTTGGCTTATTTCTGAAAGTGTAAGAAATAATATGGCAATCAATACAAAAGGATCTTCTTTCTTTGTTCATCTGATTCCTTTATTTCGCAGCTATCTGTTAAATATTATTAGATCATTTGTCTACATAATACCAAGAAGCTTTGTATTCTTGTAAATGTTATTTATGGAACTGTGTGTCCCTCCAAATTGCATCTTAGTAATTCAAATACAAATGGTCCAATTCCAATTCATTGTATTCTGGCACGCATAAGGAATTATTTTGTCAGCTATAATTCTGGAAAATGCTTTTCTGCTCATTTCCTTGTCTTCATTCTTCTATGCTTTTGTGATTGATAATCTATTTCATTTCACAAAGCTTTCATGATACCCAAGTTCCACATCAAAGTTATGCGTTGTACATTTGTAAATAAGTTTTGCTTTTAAATAAGGGAACCTCTCCCATCAAAGAGGAGGGACTTCTTGTCCCCTGACTATTGCTCTCATTAGGATCTTCTTTTGACGACCAACAATTTTTGGTGACTCCACTGGGGAAGCATTTTCCAGTTCCTTAACCATTTATCGATCATTCTTGATCTGGCGACTCCACGTTTTACTCGAGGGAGAAGGGCCCTTGGTATTGAAGATTCTCAGTTTCAGCTTTTGGAACAACAGGGTTTTCCTTTCCCTTCAAGCAGAAGAAATAGAAAAGCTCATTCAACAAGCACTCCTCCTGTCAAAAATAGAACCCCTACGGGTGGTATTCCTTCAGAGCAACTCATTCCTAATCTCCAAGCTCGATTCTTCTTGGCTGGTGTTTCAGCCTCCCCTTCAAGCCATTTTTCCAAGAATGGTGATACCATTACCTTGGGGCCATCGTGTTGGGCCTCTCGCCCTTCCTCAGCCTTTGCATGAGTTACCCAGAGGTAACCGGAAGAACTTTCCCAAGTTCAAAGGTGATGGCAAGGTACATCTTGATGAACATATCGCGGCCTTCATAGTTGCATGTGGAGTTCTGGGAGTTGAACATGAAGACGTCTCGTAAGGCTTTTTGTTGAGACTTTACAAGATAATGTGGCTGAATGGTTCTATCACCTTCCAACCGGAGCTATCACTAGCTGAAACAGGATGAGGGCAAGGTTTGAGAATCGTTTCAAACCAGCAGAAGACGTGCATGCTTTGCTAGCTCAAATTTCTCAAATAAAGAAAGAATCACAAGAGCCCATGAGAGAATTTGTGGCTTGATTCAACAAGTTGATTAATAAAATTCCACCAGGCACTCAACCTGTAGATCAAATTCAAAAATGCTTCTTCCTGAATGCCCAATTGCCTGAAGTTAGTTATGCATTGAGAAGAGCTAATCTTGCAACATTGGCCAAGGATCAAACTCTTGTTGTTAGTGTCGAAGATGATTTAATCATGTCAAGAAATTTGAGGAGAGACCCTTCTAGATCCAAGTCTTCTTCTTCCTCCTCTTCCACTCCTAGACCTAATACTGATCCATTAGTACAAAAACTTGCAAATGATCTCATCGCCATTAAGAAACAATTGGCTCAGCACACCCCCTATGCAGACATTCCAAGGAGGAATTTTCAGCCCAGAAATCATTTACCTGCTTCTCAAACAAGGCTAGCACTTGAAGGACCTCCTATTAAAGTCCCTGTTAATGCAACCTGTGAAGTTGAAGAGCCGGAGGATGAAGAAGTTAGTGAAGATTGTGAATAATTTGTTGAAGAGGTTGATGAAGAAACAGAAGAACTTGAGGGATCTCGAGTTAATTTCTTCACTACTGAAGGCATCGATGAAGAAGATGATTATGACGAGGTAGTGGCGGACATGAATAGTGAATCATATGCTGTCATGACTCGAGAGCAGACAAACAAAAAGGAGAAAGTGATGCAGCCAGCCAAAAGATCCAAGGAACATCCAACGACTATTCCTGTAATTGCAAAAAGAGGATTTCCTATCCCCATTGCGTCCACACCCAAGGTAAGTCCTGTCAACTCTGCTACTAAAGTTACTTCTTTTTCAACTCCTAAGATTGATAAGCCCAAGGTTCCAAGTGAGGATAGCTCGTCCACTTCTGGGTCTTTCGATATCATTGATCACCTGAAAAGACCAAGGTTCAAATCTCAGAGGCTGAGTATTATCAAACCCATCCCAAGGCTTTCGCTAAAATGGTACACTTTTTCAATTCTCATTCCAAAACCACCTCTAAAGGTCTTTTACCCACTCCATCTTCTGCACCACAACCCAATCTGGTAGCCTCTGTCACCTCACCTAATGACAAGATCAAACCATTCTATGTAACCCTCCTTATAGCTGGTCATAGACTTAGTAACTGCGTCATAGACTCAGGGGCATCAGACAATGTAATGCCTACTAAAGTAGCCCATGCCTTAGGCTTAACTCTCACACGCACTTATGGGTCTTGTTATTCCATGGAGAGTAAGGAAGTGCCCCTAGTCGGAAGAATTAAAGATGCACAAGTAGCTTTTGCTACTTTGCCTGAGAAGAAAGTTTTGGCTACTATCCTAGTAGCAGACATTCCTCCTTCATATGGATGCTGCTAAGTAGGAACTTCTGTAAGGATGTGGGTGGAGAAATTCAAATGGATTGGTCACATGCCCTCATACATGTTAATGGGAAAATGAAGAAATTGTTGCTTGAGAAGCAGTCTGAGTATATTGTACAAAAAATAGATGATCCCAAAGCACAAATACTTTATGAGGATATGGGGCATGGCAACTATATGATTATGTCTCCAGAGGAAATCCAACTCCCAAAAGATCACCTGAGGACCCTAATGGTGTTTGGATATTAGAGTTTGATGGAAGTTGTTCCTCAATGGGTTTGGAGCTGGTGTAATATTGGTGTCTCCCGAGGGAAAGGTCTATCCTTCTCATTCAAGTTACAATTTGAAAATACTAATAATACAGCAGAGTATGAAGCTCTCATTCTTGGGCTCCATGTGGCAAAAGAAAAGGGTGTGAAGAATCTTCTAGCTTGTGGAGATGCGGAGCTGATTGTCAAGAAAGTTAGAAACCTTTTCCAGGTAAAAAATAGAAGATTAGAACATTATAGGAATCAGGTTTGGGACTCTATTGAATTTCTTGACGCCTTCTCCATCGAAGCAAAGGTTGCCTAGGAGGAGAACACTGTGGCTGATTCACTAGTAGTCTCGGGGTCATTGCTGATACCTCATCCTGACTTCTCTCAAGATAAGTTTACCATTGAGATGATTCATAGGCCCAGTGTACCTGATAATGCAAGTAATTGGCAAGTTTTCAATGATGATCAACATCTGCTTTCTTTCTTAGAACTCAAGGATAACTTCGAACAGTTGTTCTTTGAAGGAAGTGACAATTTGCCTCGTGAAAGTGTGCCCTTCAACAAAGAAACCGTCAAAGAAGAAAGAGGCAGATCAAGATGGATGTATCAAACTCAAAGGGAACAAGATTCCAAAGGGATTGGTGAGTTTAGAAGAATTATTTGACAAACATGATAGGTATTTGAGGTTTAAAGCTTCTACTAGACCTCAACAATCAGCTGAATATGATAAAATTAATATTGGGAGTTCTACTGACCCTAAACTCGTGAACATTGGAAAATGTTGCACACCAGAAGAAAAGAGGAAAGTAATTAACCTTTTAAGGAGGTATAAAGATGTTCTTGCTTATTCCTATGAGGATTTAAAAGCTTTTCAACCAAAGGAGATGCAAGCATTACATCCCTCTAAACCGGGATTAAGCCTTTTCGATGTAAACAAAGGCAAGACAATCCTAAGATAGTTGACACCATCTTTCAGAAATACGAAGTTATTAAAGCCAAAATCATTTTTCCTATCCACCATTCAACATGGATTGCCAATATTGTGCTGTTAGAAAGAAAATGGTGAGATTCGTATCTGTGTTCGACTTCAGAATCAATCAAGCTTCTTTAAAGGACAACTATCCTTTGCCCATGATGGATCAAGTCTTGTAAGCTGTGACGGGATCTGAAATGTTGTCTATGCTTGATGGCTTCTCAGGGTATAATTAGGTAGAGGTTAATACCGCAGATCAACACAAAATGGCCTTCACTACCCCTTGGGGTACCTTTTCCTACAAAAGGATGCCTTTTGGGCTCATTAATGCTGGTGCCACTTTTCAAAGAGCTATGGACTTGGCCTTTGGAAGTTTGAAAGGGAAGTGTATTGTCGTATACCTTGATGACTTGACTGTATTTTCCAAAACAAGGGCAAATCATTTTCAACATCTAGAAATAGTTCTTTTGAAATGTAGAGAACATGGGATCTCTTTAAATCCTAAGAAATCTATCTTTTGTGTCACAGAGGGAAAATTATTGGGGCATGTTGTTTCCAAAGATGGTATAAAAATTGATCCTGAGCGAGTTCAAGCTATCCAAAGAAATTCCCTTCCAACCAACAAGAAGGGAGTGCACTCTTTCTTTGGTAAGATTAACTTTATGAGAAGATTCATCCCTGATTTCACAGAGCTAACTTTGAATATCTCCCAAATGATGAAGGGAAAATAGACGTTTGGTTGGTCTCCTGAAGGGAAAGAAGCCTTTGAAGGTATTAAAAGGGCTATTGCTAAAACTCCTATTTTAGCATGTCTAGATTTCGGCAAAGAATTTATTATCTATTGTTATGCCACGATAACAACCCCATTGCCTGCTGTTTTAACTTAAGAAGATTCTAATGATCACGAGCTCCCAATTGCATTTATGAGCTACATTCTAAAAAATCATGAGTTAAAATATACCATAATGGAGAAACATGCTTTCGCAGTGGTTAAAGTTGTCAAGCAGTTTCATTTTTACATTCTTAACTCTCACTCCACAGTATTTGTACTGGATACAACCATCAAGTCCATTCTCACACAACAGGAGTTTGGATCCAAGAGAGGGAACTGGGTGGCCAAGGTCCAAGAATATGACATTGACATCAAACCAACCAAGCTCGTCTGTGGAAAAGGCCTGTGTGAACTCATCGCTGAGGGAGCTAGACATGAGTTACTAGAGGATAAAGTTGATCTTCCTACCATTCTGTTTCTTGGCTCAATTGATGAATGGTATGCCGATATTGCACACTTTCTCACATATGGAGAATGTCCCTCTCATTTGACTACCAAAGAGAGGAGATCTGTTAAGCTAAGATCAACCCAATATGTGTTGTGGGAGAATTCCTTGTTTAAGCGCGGGTTGGATGGAAGGTTTCTAAAATGTGTGGATAAGGAACAACAGAGGAAGCTGCTTTCAGCTTTTCATAACCAAGCATGTGGAGGGCACTACTCATCAACTGTCACTGCTCATAAGATTCTTCGTGCGTAGGATATTACCGCCTACCTTGTTTAGAGATGCATCAAAGTGGGTTGACAAATGTGAAGCTTGTCGACCTTCGTGGGTAGACCAAATTGGCCTCTTTTCCTCTTAAACCAATTGTGATCGAAGAGCCTTTTCAACAATGGGGTTTAGATTTCATTGGAACACTTAATCCCTCTTCTAGTGCTGGTCACACCCACGTATTAACTGCCATAGATTATTTTACTAAGTGGGTAGAAGCCATTCAAGTAAAGAGTACTACTTGTATAAGTAGTATGCAGTTTTATCAAAGAGAACATCTTGGTGAGTTTTGGTGTGCCAAACAAAAAATAGTGACAGATAATGCTTCAAATTTTTCTTCAATCGAGATTATGGATTTTTGTTATGGATATGGCATCTCCTCGGCTCACTCCTCATATTATTATCCTCAAGGGAATGGACAAGCATAATCAACAAACAAAAATCGGTGGCTATAATAAGGAAATTAGTTAATGAATCCCGTGAGGAACCGGCACAAGAAACTCTATGATGCTCTTTGGGCAGATAGGATCACACCTAAGAGAGCCATTGGGATGTCTCCTTTTCAGGTAATATATGGAGTGGAACCTCAATTTCCAGTAACAGTGGAGCTACCAGCCCTGCATCTAATGAAGGCCATTGAAGACACTAGTTTTAACAATTCTTTGGATAAAAGGATCATGTACCTTCACCAATTTAACAAGGACAGGTTGAAGGTCACTAATAGAATATCTGCTCACCAACAGAAAGTAAAGGCCTTGTTTGATAAAAAATCCAGATCCAGGGATTTCAATATTGGAGACATTGTTCTGCTGTGGGATAAAAGGCATGAACCTCATGGCAGCCATGACAAGTTTGATTCTCTTTCGCTCGGACCTTTCAAGATCAGTGCTGTTGGTGAGAATTATTTTTACCTTGATTATATGGATGGTTCTTCACTTCCACTTCCTTATAGTGGGTAGTACTGAAATTGTTTAAGTCATAAGTGATTGGGAAGTCCTTTGTATATTCTCAGATAGTGTTTGTATTTCCCTTTCCTTTTCCTTGTTTTGGTGTGTTGTCTTTTGTATTGATCTGCTTTTGACTCGTGGCCCAATGGATAAGGCACTGGTCTCCTTTCCCTAGATTTTCTGAGAGTTCTTGCCTTGTCTTATTTCTTTAGACTTTAGCCAAGTCATCCCCAGAAGGAGCCAGCTGTTGTCCCCTCAAAATTTCCCTGCTTTTGAGAAGTTAAAAATTGAAAATTTTGAGTTTATCACTTTTTCTGTCATTCTGGTAATGAGAAAAGTCAAAAAAGTTGGGAAGAATCTACGTTTTTGGGTCATTTTGTGTGATTTACGAGTCTGTCAGACATTTTTTTCCCAGGTGTCCCAAGTTCATTCGGGCTCCCTGTTCACCGATCGGCCATTTTACCCAAGTCCGTTTCTTTCAGGCCCGTTGGACATTTTTGTCCCAAATGTCCCAAGTTCGCTCAGGCTCAATGTTCACTTTTCGCCCGCATCGGCCAAATTGCGTACCTCACATACTTTTGTCCCTCATGTCCCGAAAGCATTTGTGCATCTCTTTCTCGTGTCGGTCGAATCGCGCTTTTGCGATCCCGCGTGTCCCAAATGAACCAAAGGCCATCTAGGCTAATTTTTCCCGCTCTTCCCAAATATCTTACTTTTCAAGTTGGTAGATGTGTATTTAATGCACATTTATTACCTTTCTCTCTCCTAAACAACTATTTAATAAGCTTCCCCTTACGCATTTTTGCACACTGCTTTCTTGCTATCTATTGCTCATACCCTCGCAATCAAAATTTCTGCGCACACACCCATTCCCCCTGCAATTTCATCGAGAGTCCAAACTGTGACCTTGTTTCTCAAGTTGCTATCAACATGAAGATCAAATTTCAAGGTCAGGAGCAAGTTTCACCGCTCGAGTCTGCTCATTCCCGATATCGGGGACAGTGAAGTTCACCACCTTGACTTTGGGGATTTCTGGACTAGGATGACAGACTAAAACCCTCTCCTATGGCACAAATGATTCACGATAGTGGCTTGGCATTTGCCGCTGATTTCCCAATCTCGGTGTAATGTGCAGATACAATACTCGCCTGCGGTGCTCATTTCAATCCCAACTCGAGTGAGCTAACGAATGTGCATGGGGAGCTCATCGCAAGGTCGATGCCGCACCATGGCACCGCCCTAAGGATCCCGAGATGGACAATTCAATAGTAATCTTTCAAAACGTGCACAGCCCTCTTTGACCAAGACAGTGAGAAATACAAGGCAAGGGTGACAAAGTCTTGGCTTAAAAACCCTAAAAAGGGGGCGTCCTGTCTATCCAAGGTTCTATTTCATGCCGATTTCAATGAGGAGCTGTCAGATTTTATAATCCTACTAGCTCGGGTCATGGGCTTACCCTCTACCAACGAGTTCCATTTCTGGATGTGCCCCCTTATCAACATGGTGTGTGAAGGAACTCAGAATATCAATTGGGCGGAAATCATCAACATGAACTTAGCAGAGCAGTTGTCCAATGTACAACAAACCAAGAAGTTCTACATGACTTCATACCTGATGTATACCCTAGCAGCATCAAGGCAATGGTTTGGATTCACATACATTGATGCTCATAAGGGTGACCCTGTATATGCCTACTGCCCTCAATTCACCTTGGACACTAGCAATCGCAACTTCAGGAGGGTGAATGATGCTTTCACCATGTACATTGTCAGGCTTCTAGAGAGCGACATGGCGAGGAGATTTTCTGATGAAGCTATGAACCTAATATCGCACTACGGTGCCTACTTCATCCAGTTTAGAAAATTCTCCTATATAAGGCTTGCAGGTTATGAGAGCACTCCTCTCAATCTTCCTATGTTCTGCAACAATAAAATGGCCTTGATCGAGATATGCAGGCAACTGGACAAGTTGCACAAAACCTACAAAGTGACAAGAAAATTACCGGCCCGCACTTCCCCATATCTTTGGGAAACTACACCGCAAGACGGCTCTAGATGCACTGTAACATAGAAAGAGCCCTAGCTATCATTGTCCATTTCTTCAAGCCAAGAACTTGTTTTGACTTGAAGAAATTCATAAACAGTAACATCAAAATCAATTACTATCATAAATGACATAAGACTGTTCAATGACTATGCTAATGATTTTGAGGCAAGAAGGAGACATTAGGACAGGTTTTCTCTTCAACTGATTCAGGAGCTTAATTTGTATCAAGTTCCGGAAGGGCTCCAGGATGATAATTCTGATTTGTTTTTATATCAATATGACACCTTGATCAAACACACTCCCTTGGAGGATTTGGATTGGTTCAAAAAGGAGAAAGATGATTTGGCTGAAATCTTAGCCCATGTCTTAGTAAGAACCAAGATCTAGTTTGATAGGAAAGTCCGTGAGCTTAGAAGGCATTCAGGTGAGTCCTCCTCCAAGGATACTTCAACACCAAGGAAGGAAGCATTGACACCCAGTTCAGAAGCACCTATGTAGACTCCTCCTGCCTCCTCAACTAAAGGTCATACATCCTCCACTCCTTCCTCATCCACTCAAGTATATCAGAAGAAGATCAAGGAGGTCAAAAAGGAGCTTGTCGAAGAGGATCCCATGATGAAGCATCCGTAATTGCCCTCAGGTCCAGAGAACATTATTGTTCTCAGTGAAAGTGAAGAGAGTGAAGTTCCAACCTCCATAAGTGCTCTAGAAGCCCCAAGGGATAAAGACAAAGAAGTCCAAAGCACTTAATTGGAAATAAGGGATAAAGTATGTGGAATAATCCCTCACGAATAAAGAATAGAGAAACTAATATGCGAAATTATTACAGATTTCAAATAAAATTGAGTAATAAAATAACACAACACAAAGAGATAGTATTTAATGTGGTTCACCCAAGTTGGGCTACGTCCACCAAGAATCACTTGCTCATATTTTATTACAAGCCACCGCTCTCTCAATACAATACCCAGATCTGTTTGGAGCTATGCTCAACAAACTCTGCTAATTCACACCAATTCAAAACACATTTGCAATACATTTTCTTGTGCATCTATCATATGCATAAGACCATATAAATAGACAATCGCTAAGTGAGTTTGATACAAAACCGTGGGTATCAAAACCAAGGGCAAAAACCGTGGGTATCAAAACAATGGGCACAAGACCGAAAAACCATGGGCCCAAAAACAGCCCATAACGGTTACCCATTACCCATGGGTTAATAAACCACCCATGAAAATTTGCTTTGAGGGCTTCGTCCCCGAAACCCCTAACTCCGCTCACCGCCGAGTGGGACCGTCGTAAAATACCCGAGTGTAATACATGGAAGGTGTGCCATACTCTAACATGAAAATAGGCTCCACAAACATAACAATCTCCCACTTGAGACTGGTTTCCACCGAGCAAGCTTCTCAACCCTTCATTGTCATCCGCGAAGGCCAACCAAAGCTAAACATAGCTTTAGTTTATCCTTGTGACCACCTTGGTCATCATGTCCGCAGGATTCGACTGGTATGAATCGCGTCTCCAACTTCAACTTATCTTCCTCCAAAGTGTCCCTGATGAAGTGATATCTCAATCGTATATGCTTCGTCCCGAGTGGAAAGCAGAGTTCTTAGCTAGGTGTATAAAGACTCGACTATCACTATATAGCATGATCCTCCCGCTTATGCCCCAACTCCTCAAGCAATTGTTGTAGCTAAATCATCTCTTTGCTTGCCTCGGTGGCAACAACATACTCAGCCTCCGTGGTTGACAAAGCCACAGCCTTCGTAGTCGTGAAATCCAGCTCATTGTTGTCCCACCTACGGTGTAAATATAACTGTTGTGCTCCTCCCGCTGTCTACATCTCCTAGCCATGTCTCGAATCTACATAACCATGTAAAGTGGTTTCGATCCATCCTGTAGCAAAAATTGTCCCCATGGTTCCTCTCAACATCTTGAAGGATCCACTTTACCGCTTGCCAATGCTCTTTACGGATCACTCAAAAATCTACTCACGGCTCCCACGCATGGGCAATATCGAGCCTAGTGCATACCATGGCATACATCAAACTGCCAACTGCTGATGAGTAAGGTACCTTGGACATTTGGTTTCTTTCCTACTCTGTCATGGGACACTGCTCCTTTGATAACTTGAAATGGCCTGCCAAAGGAGTCCTAACAGTTTAGCATCCTGCATGTTAAACCCGTCTAATACCTTCTTAATGTACTCTTCCCGAGATAAAGTCAACTTCCATTCCTTCCTATCACGAGTTATCCTCATACCAAGGATTTGTCTGGCTGCCCCTAAATCCTTCATATCAAAGGATTCACTTAGTCATTTCTTGAGTACTTTTATTTCCGCATGTTTTTACCTCGCAACCAACATGTCATCAACATACAAACACAGGATAATATAACTTCCATCCTCAAATTTCTTCAGATACACGCAATGGTCGAGAATGACATCTAATATAACCTTGCTCAATCATGAAGCTATCAAACTTCTTATACCATTGACGTGGAGCTTGTTTGTGCCATACAAGCTCTTCTTCAGTTTGCACACCATCTCCTCTTTACCTTTGACTTCATATCCTTTTGGCTACTGCATATATAGCTCCTCCTCCAAATCACCATGGAGAAATGCAGTCTTTACATCCAACTGTTCTAAGTGCAAGTCTTCTCGCCACTATTCCAAGCAACAGCCTCGATAGAAGTCATTTTTACTACAGGAGAAAAAATCTCATCAAAATCTATACCTTGTTTATGTGTAAACCCCTTGACCACCAACCGGACCTTATATCTTTTCTTTCCTCCTTCATCTTTAACTCTGTACACCCACTTGTTCTCGCAATGCTCTTTTGCCTTCCAAAGAGGTTCACCAAATCCCAAGTCCGGGTTCTCCATGAGAGACTTATGCTCCTCATTCATGGCTTGCTCCCACTTCTTATCGGCATCTACTCGCATTGCTTCATCAAAGCTCTCCGGCTCTCCACTATCAAAGTGAGTAATAAATAATAAAGAGAAGGAGAAAACCGTTCGTGTTCTTTTCTTACCCTAAGACCTCCTCACTTTGTAGAAGTTTGGGGTTCTTGTTGAGTAGGTTCCGAACCGATTCATGGGTCACTTTCCCATCCGAAAGATCCTCTACCACCGCATATTCTTTCTTAGATTCTTCCTATTTTCCCGCAATCGTTGCTTATACATGACTTTCTCATTAAAGACCACATCCCTAGATCGAATGATTTTCTTGTCCTTAATACTCCAACATTTAAACCCAAAGTCATCACCACCATAACCAATGAAAGTACATTTTTCTCGATTTAGCCTCTAGCTTGGTCCTTTCATCCTTGTCTATATGAACAAACACTTCACATCCAAAGACTCTAAGAAATGAATAATCAACTTTCTTACCATACTATGCCTCCTCAGGTATGCCTCCATCCAAGGCACTTGAGGGTCCTCTGTTTATCAAGTACACTTGTTTGTGCTCACCGCTTCGCCCCAAAAAGAAAGAGGCGGTCCCGCATGTAAACTCATGCTCCTAAAGACGTTCCATTATTGTTCTGTTCATCCTTTCGATACCCCATTTACATTGTGGAGTTCTGGAACCGTCTTTTGCCTGCGGATTCCATTCTTAGAACAATAATCATTAAATTCATTGCTGCAATACTCCCCTCCATTATCTGACCTGAGACATTTTAGCTTAAGACCTGTTTCATTCTCTACCAAGGCTTTCCATTTAACAAAAGTGTCAAATACATCATATTTGTTTCTAATACAATAAACCCAAACTTTCCTTGTTGCATCATCAATAAAAGTAACATAATAACTTGAACCCCTAAGAGATGATACCTGAGTCGACCCCCACACATCAGAATGTACCAGCTCTAACTTACTCTCTTTCTTCGTAGGTCTAACCTTGAGAAACCTTACTCGCTTCTGTTTCCCATATATGCAGTTTTCATAGAAATCCAAACCTGTTTCTGTATATCCAGGCAAATTCTTCTTTATGATGTTCATGCCCTTATGGCTCATATGACCGAGCCTATAGTGCCATAATGTCAGATCTCGCATCCGAAGCCACAAGATTACAATCATTAGTATTATTAGTAGTTAAATACAAGGTTCCAACCTTCTTACCTCTTGCCACCACAAGAGCACCCTTGGTAACCTTCCAAGAGTTTCTTTGTAAATATCACAAAGACAACCATCACTTCCCAACCGCCCGCCGATATCAAATTTCTCCTTAATGTAGGCACATGTCCGACATCCTCAATAGCCATGTATTCCCATTCCCGCATCTTAACTTGAAATGTAACCTTTTCCAACTATGCTTTTGCAAGGCTCATCATCACCAAGAAAAACATGCCCAAAATCCCCTGAACATAATCAACAAAATAATGCCTATGTGGAGTAAAGCATGAAAAGAAGCCCCGAATCTAAAACCCAAGATTCGGTAATATTATGCAAAGAAAGAATCAAAGCATCCCGACATACATTACCCGATGCCACATTTGCCTCCTTGTTTCTTCTGTTGTTTCTTCTTATCCTCAAGTTCCCAACAAATTCCTTCGCATGCCTGAGCTTTCCACAATTCCAAAGATACAATCTTGTTCTTGGATTTTGACCTTCCCGATCTTTTGATTTTCCACGGTTTCCTCTATTCTTTTGTCTCCCTCTAGTTTCCACTGTCAAAGCATTCCCTGAAGTAGAAGATTCCTAGAGATTTTTCTTCACATTTCCTCACTTAGAATCACCCCTACAACATCCTCAAACTTCAACTTCGAGTTAGCTAGAACCGAGTTACTTACCGCCATTACAAGGCTATTCCAACTCTCAGGTAAAGAGCACAGAATTAATAAAGCCCTAACTTCTTCATCAAATTCTATCAGTAACCAAAGCTAGCATATTCACAACCGTATTGAAATCATTTAAATGATCTCACATCGAACTATTCTCAGACATCTTCATATTAAACAACTTTTTCATTAAAAATATCTTATTAGAGGCAGAGGGTTTTTCATACAACTTCCCTAATGCATCCATTAGATCTTTTGTAGTCTTTTCCTTTGAAACATTAAATAATACGAGGATGCAAGACAATGTGAATTGTTCCAAGTGCCTTCCGATCCAACAAATCCCATTCCGCATCTGTCATACTCGAGGTTTGTTCACCTTCTCGACAACTGAGTATAAAGATCCTTTTGATAAAGGTAATCTTCCATCTCGCATCTTCCAAAGACTAAAATTTCGCCTGCGTTGAATTTATCAACCCTAGATCTTCCATCATCCGCCATAGCTCCCACTCAAGATAAAACTTTCCCTGCGATTCAACACTTCAACAAACCAAACCAGGCTCTGATACCAATTGTTAGGAAATAAGGGATAAAGTATGCGGAATAATCCCTCACAGAATCACAACAGTAGAAACTAATATGCAAAAATTATTACAGATCTCAAATAAAATTGTAGAATAAAATAACACAACACAAAGAGACAATATTTAATGTGGTTCACCCAATTTGGGCTACGTCCACCAAGAATCACTTGCTCAGATTTTATTACAAGCCACTGCTCTCTCAATACAATACCCAGATCCATTTGGAGCTATGCTCAACAAACTCTACAGAATTCACAGCCAAATTCAAAACACTTTTGCAATACATTTGTTTGTGCATCTATCATATGCATAAGACCATATAAATAGACAACTACTTAAGCAGTTTGATACAAAACCGTGGATATCAAAACCAAGGGCAAAAAACCGTGGGTATTAAAACAATGGGCAAAAGACCGAAAAACCATGGGCCCAAAAACAGCCCATAACAGTTACCCATTACCCATGGGTTAATAAACCACCCATGAAAATTTGCTTGGGGCTTCGCCCGAACCCTCCTAACCCGCTCACCGCCGAGTGGGACCGTCGTAAAATACCCGAGTGTAATACACGGAAGGTGTGCCATACTCTAACATGAAAATAGGCTCCACAAACATAACACTCGAGAAGCCCCAAGGGATAAAGACAAAGAAGTCCAAAGCACGAGCTTTAAGCACCATTGACTCCCCTGTACTGGAAGTCACGAGCATCCCACTCATATCCCAACTAGAAGCAACAATAAAGGCACACTCTGAGTGCCATGAGTTCTCTTTCTCTTGGTCCTCTTGCCCCACCTTCTTCTTCCTCCTCCTCTTTTGCATGGGTGCAGCCTTTCATTGATAGTAGGAAGAGAAAGTCTTCTTCTCAGATCTCGGGACCCAACTTGTATGTCGTGGCAGCCTGTTGGTACTACCCTCCTACTCCCGACAAAAAGGCAGGACTACCTCTAGAATAGTATCTCGATGCCAGGCCAAGCAATTCCGGAGATAGCCAAGCCCAAAGTAGACAAGCGAGCATGATTTGCAAGTGTCTGATCTAGAGCTCTCAAGGATTCCCATGGGAGAGTCCACCCCTGAAGGTGAGATTCACAATCTTCAAGAAACAGTCACGTGGTCATTGGGAGAGTGGAGAAAGGGCAAAAAAACCATAGAGAGCGGCACTGGAGGAGCAGCTCTGTGTTCTTACAAGTTTCATCAAGTCACCGTTGTCCAAGGATAAAGTTTTAGATCCTACCCACTTACCATGCTCTTCCACCACCCGTGATTCTCTACCAAGATGAAGTGCAGATTATCAAAGATATACACAAGTATTCCATCTATGGAAGGGCTATGGAGGCTATGGTGGATGATATGCTTGTTGCATAGGTTGAATTTCATTAGTGAAGCCTTCAAACTCAATGAGAAGGTGAATAATATGCAATGTAAGCTCTCCTCCACTATTGGAAATATAGATAAAGAGCTCAAACTCGGAGCAGTCAGTATAATAGACCTTCGCCTTATGGGACATGATGAGAATATTTTAATGGCAAGCAAAGTCTTCGATGATGCAAAAGATAACTTGTCAAAATCATGGGTATATAGTGTGGAATGGAAAATCAAGGTGCTGGAAGAAGCTTTGGGAGAATTGAGAAATAGCTGGCAGAAGGGTGAGGCCTTCAAGACTTTGGTTGTATCTGCCTTCAAGGATATACATTGCCATCTCCATGATGAGACCTCTGGTGTGCCCCTCTCTTTACAAGAAATCAAAGCTCAGTTTAGAGCTTTTGTCAAAGATAACTTGTTCAAAGAGGATTCTGTCTCCAAAGAAAAGATGAAGGAAATCTGCTCTCTCCAGTCTGCTATCGAAGAAGCAAGCAAGGATTATCATACGCATGTCGAATTCGACAAAGAGATGGAGAAATGTCTTGGATTTTGGACTCAGTCCACCGCTAACACGTCAGTTCCACGTGGCAGAGACATAGTAGAGGCATTAAAAAGGTTTAGACAATGGATCCTCAAATCAGTGGGCCCCTCTCAATCTTGAACATTTGTCTTTCTCTCCTAACTTTTCTCCTTTCTTTCTTTCCTCGTCTCGGATTTATTGTAGTTAGTTGGGGTTTTGCGTTAAGCAGCCCTTTAACTAAGCATTATTTGAAAAGGTGGTTACCAGAGTAACTGATTTGTAAACTATATAATAGCCTCTCCTCGCCATTTTTAGGGGAGAACTTGGCTTATTTCTGAAAGTGTAAGAAATAATACGGCAATCAATACAAAAGGATCTTCTTTCTTTGTTCATCTGATTCCTTTATTTCACTATCTGTTAACTATTATGAGATCATTTGTCTACATAATACCAAGAAGCTTTGTATTCTTGTAAATGTTATTTGTGGAACTATGTGTCCCTCCAAATTGCATCTTAGTAATTCAAATACAAATGGTCTAATTCCAATTCATTGTATTCTGGCATGCATAAGGAATTATTTTGTCAGCTATAATTCTGGAGAATGCTTTTCTGCTCATTTCCTTGTCTTCATTCTTCTATGCTTTTGTGATTGATAATCTATTTCATTTCGCAAAGCTTTCATGATATCCAAGTTCCACATCAAAGTAATGCATTGTACATTTGTAAATAAGTTTTGCTTTTAAATAAGGGAACCTCTCCCATTAAAGAGGAGGGACTTCTTGTCCCCTGACTGTTGCTCTCATTAGGGTCTTCTTTTGACGACCAACAAGATGCAAGCAAGAGATCAGCTACGGATGCGAGACAAGGTGCCACCCTTGCTCTTGACAATTCTTGGGGCTACGGCGGTCAAGAGAGTGGAGACATGTTGCCGATGTGGGCCTGATTGGGGTCCGCGTTACCGACATGTAGTCCGGCGGAAATGAGTTTGATGGTTACCCTCATCGATAGATGGGATTCGGTGACCAACACGTTCTATATGCCGAGAGGGAGATGACCGTCACCCTGGAGGATGTGTATAGGATCCTCGCGGCCACCGATATTGGGGACGTAGGTATATTTGATTACCTCGAGGTGTCCAAGGAGCCGATGCCGCAAAGTGTTTGGTGAGTGGTTGGTAGCGATGAGATTCCATAGCGCGAGAATGAACTATGGAGATATGTATCAGCCCATCCGAGAGGAGACGAGGCTAATAGTATTATTGATGGAGGCGATCATCTTGTTTTGCACGGACGCAGAGGGTGGGATATTCCCATGATCATTATGGGGGTGATGTATGCCATGGTGGTGGATAGGACCTGCTTCGCATGGGTGCCAACATTCTTGGTGTAGTTATATAGAGAGTTGTGGGCGTATGGGCGGCCCGCCGGTTTAGCCTATGATGTACATTTGTTCTTCACTACTAGGCCAATGAGCACATAGTTTGTGTGCGTCGATTGGTATGCCCCAGTAGATGCATTGATCAAAAAATAATCAGATTATTACGACCTGATCTCGGACCCTTATAGGCTTTAATTATTTGCCGATGATTTACTCCTTTTAAGTAATCAATTTAAAATAATGCAAGACAATAATGACAATTGCACACAGATTGATTACGGAGTTCAGCAATTGCCTACGTCTCCGGGTTCGTGATCGAACCGTTCCACTAGTCAAAACTTGTAAGTTACAATAGTACTTTCACAAGAAAACCTAATGGAATTTTACTTACCTATCAAGTACACCAAACCTTCGGACGACAAGGGTGAAAAATAGCACCCGACTTCCACCTTCTTGATGCACAATCTCCTTCGGCTGTGATCGGCCTTCCCGACGCAAACAATGCGAAGCTAGCACTCCGGTCGACAATCCAGGATTTGCAAGTAATTGGTGTGGCTCAATGGGCCTATTGGGTAGTTTACATTTCACTCCCAATCACAAATATTCCATCTAATATTGCCTAAAATAATAGGCCAATAGACAATACTTGTTGACACATCCCACAAATAAGCTTAACAGATAATAAGCTCGTGTTGTGTGTTTCTAATAGAATGGGTTCCCTATTTATACAAAATTAGGGCCCAAAAAATAATGCATTAAAAATTATCCTAAGGCTAATAATAGCCTCATCCCGTAGCATGTGAATGGGATTTAAAATCGGATTGCATGTTTAATAAGGGATTAAATATTCCCATTTTAGCCGATTGTATATTTTAATGAGATAAATATCCCATAAGCGGCATTTGATGAAATGGGATTAATACCCATGTGGAGCGGATTGCATAAGGTAAGTGGGATATCCCACATTTTTGCGGTGAAGTGGGTTATAAACCCCACATTAGGCGGCTGAATATTGTTTAAGGCTTTAAATAGCCTTTCTCCACGCGCCAATGAAGTGGTCAATGACCACGTTGGAGCATAACCGCCCCATCTCCACCGCTTCACCACCTTGTTCGCCACGTGGATGTCCACGCATGGGTCTAGCCCCTAACAACCGCTTCACCACCTTGCAACATGGTTAAAACATATGTATTTTATTTTGGCGGTTCATACTAATGTTTAAAACATTAATATATATATATATATATATATATATATATATATGGCGTTTGAAAAGTGACCTTACCAAAATAATATTATTTCGACCCATACAATGTGGAATAGAAATAATTCTCGTAGTCCACTTGTGCTGCCTCCCGATAGGAAAATCGAGCAAATTCGGACGAGTGTTGGCAAGCCACGCGTCACAAAGTGCGATTTGGTCCAATATTGACGAGTTGACGAGTTGACTTTCCCACGTATCTCAACTTTGACCGAACATATCTAGAGCTCCCGATGTCCGTTTGTCGCGTTCTCACAGATCGTTGGAAAGCTCTCGAGATGATCTTCTGAACTCGACACCATTTAGGGGTGTTTAGGGAACTTTGAAAATTATCCCCCGATCATGCATTAAAGCGGGTTTTGTTCAGTGGGAATACAAAGTGATAGGTGCCTACTATTAGAAAGCGTCGATCGACAAGGCTACTAATGATGTAGCATACTACAAAGCGATTCTTGGAGGGATTGTCTAGTGTGGATATCATTTGGAGACCATATGTGAGTTATCCCTCATACGCATGTGGATGGCGATGAGCTAGACGCGGCTTCAGTTAGGCAGATTGATAGAGGGGCACCGTGCAGGGGAGAACGAGATGATCCTGGTTGATAAGGTCAGATGACAGTTTGGGCTGCCATAGGATATACCTCCACCCTTCCCACAAGTACATTAGAGATGACGTGGAGAGGCCTATTGCCCCTACCACAACCGACAAAGTGCCCATAAGGTAGGTGGAGCAGTCAGAGACCGGTAGATCGATGATGCTAGAGTGACAAATAGATATAGATAGTGGCGGGCGGCCCGATTACGAGTGGTACTACCCAGCCGGGAAGCCGATTTAGCCACTATCATGGTGCAGAGAGACGCTCTACATGGGCAGGTGGTGACCCTGATTACCTAGTTAGGGATGGTACAGGCGGTTGGTAGGTTCGAGAGGGGAGGTGGCAAGTGCATGCATGCACAGTGGCCAATCTTCAAGCCCAGATGGCCCAGGGTGGAGATGGAGATGGTGATCTTTGGTTAGGTAGCTGCCTAATAGGCATAGGTTATAGGGTCATAGGCCGATTAGCACATGACACATGTGCAAATTGAGGCATTACATGCATAAATATAAGCACAAAGGGCGAGGCGATGACACACCACCAGCAGGACAGGGTCCCGATTCATAGAAGGGGCGGGATAGGGTCCCACAGGATAGGTACATGGTTAGAGGCCGATGGGGCCACCACATACAGTACCCATATCTAGGTTACAGGAGGCGAGAGATGAGGCCCGGTATTATTAGGATCAAATTGGTGACGGTGGCGGGGATAAATTATCTATTATATGCAGAGTCTGAGGCACAACAGCCTCGAGTGAGAGGACGAGATCACACACACCCATAGTGTGGAGAAGCCTTGGGGGCCATTGAGCCCCAAGACAGGTCGGGGTGAGGCCACCAGTTCACGGAGGCCAACCCTAGGTGATGTACTAACAGGGACCCAACCACGACCCATGATGGGCGGTGAGATGTTAGTAGGCTGCCAAACAGAGCCAAGGGAGAGGAGGAGATAGATGAGACATACATAGAGGATGTCCGGCAGATGATGCTTGATGTATGTCCCTCCCGATTTTGATGTAGTTGTTTTGATTTTTGATATATACCGGCCTACGTGCCGAACGAGAGTGAGGATGTATATGAGATTTTTTGTATTTTTGATCATATACCGGCCTGCGTGTCAAAGATGGTGAGGCTGTATATGAGGGTTTTTGAGAGATAGACATGACTTGATATCAGTGTATATTGTATGGACATACAGATTTATATGATGAGATGGATGATTTGTTGATGATGTTTTGTGTTGATAGGATTTGATTGTTATGCATAGATGGATGAATGATAGGTGTGTTAGGCATGGTGGAGTCAGGTTATAGGCATGGTGGAGTCAAGTTGGTGTTAGGCATGATAGAGTCAGGTCATAGGCATGGTTGAGTCAGGTCGTAGGCATGGTTGAGTCAGGTTAGTGTTAGGCATGATGGAGTCAGGTTATAGGCATGGTTGAGTTAAGTTATATGCATGGTTGAGTTAATTCCTTAGGTATTTGATATGATGGAAAAGAAATGATGATGTATGCATATGTTTTGGTTTAATTTGTGGTATGTATGGTAACATGGATCATGTTGGTATGATTATAGGGAATGTATGATTGTGGTAAATGTGATGAAATGAATGTTGTAAAAATGTATTAATTTCCGCTTATTTGATGATAAACTTGAAATTAACTAGAATAGAATGTGGATGGAGCAGTAGCAATGGCAAAGGGAATGGTTGTGGATGAGAAAAGGGGAAGAAAGGTGATGATGATGGTCGAGCTAACCTCTAAGGGCCCCGTGCCCTCGAGTGCTACCTACATAGCCCCTGGCGAAAAGGGGCCTCAAACCGATGTAGTTCTCCCTTAAGCTAGGGAGGAAATGAAAAGGTGTCGAGAAGGGTTGGTTGGGTTGATAGAGGTTGTGTTCATGGGTACATAGGTAAGGGTAAATGGGTACGGGTCAAGGGTACAGTTGAGGAGGTATGGGTCATGGGTACAAGTAGGTATGGGTCATGGGTACAAGTAGGTAGGTATGGTGAATGGTCATGGGTAGATAAGTAGGGTAAAAGGTGTGGGTGAGTGGGTATGGTCATGGGTATGGGTAGGGTGAGTAGGGTCAATGAGTATGGGTAGGTAGGTTGTGTTCATGGGTATATATGTAAGTGTAAATGGGTATGGGTCATGGTGCGTGGGTGAGGAGGTAATGTCATGGGTACATGTAGGTAAGGTGAATGGTCATGGGTAGACAAGTAGGGTAAAAGGTGTGGGTGAGTGGGTATGGGTAGATAGAGGGTCAATGGGTATGGGTAGATAGGTAGGGTCAATGGGTATGGGTAGATAGGTAAGGTGAATGGGTATGGGTAGATAGGTGATGTGTGTGGGTGAGTAGAAAGTGGTAAGGTGTGAGGTCGAAGGTATGAGTGTGTGTGGGTAGGGTGATGGAGGTGAGGTGTGGTGTGAAATATAGGTTGATAGGTGGAGGTAGGTGGAAAGGTGAGTGAGCCAAGTGGAAATGTTGTTTTGGTTTGAAGAAGGTCAATAGTTCAAAAATGCAGGGAACTATAATAGGGTTGATGATGCGGCTGAATTAGGAAGGACCATCGATGCATAGACCAAGGGTAGGTGTGATGAACCTCAAGTCCCTAAAAGACCTTATAGGATAGTTCCAAAGGTGAAGCAATGTGCAGGATCACGACAAATCGTATTTGTGACATCGTCTCGTGGTGGGTGGAACAGTAGGATAATGTGGGAAGATGGTGATATGGTGAAAGGTTGGAAACGTGAAGGGGAATAAAACACCTCTTGTATAAGATGGTTGATATCCCAGATAGGTGAGTCCATGGAAAAAAGGGTGTGTTATGTTTTTAGGATAGATTGATCGATGCATGGGAAGTCTATGTGGGATGATTAGATAATCTCCTTGAGGTCTTCGTGAAGCTGATCGATGCGGGAAGCTTGAAATGGGTCTAGTCTTTTTTTTTTTAGACTAGGTAGAGTATGGCTAGTGCATTATAGTTGTCCTTCGAGGGAGTAGTCTATTTATGGTGACTAGATACAAATGGTAGATGTCCTTTTGAGGGATTCATCTTTATGTTTGGAAGTTTGACTCAAGGAGGGTGATCCCATTTTGATAGGTGAATTTGTTTTTACCAATTAAGCCATGGACAAGGCTATAGAGGAATATGAACAACTTAATCAAAAGGTGGAGGATGGTGGAAGTATAGTTGGGGTTGTTTTTGGGTATATGAGGAATGGTATATGACCATGGGATTCCATCCATGAGGGGATGAAAAGTATCCATGAGAATCATGCCATGAGTAGAGCCGTGGTACTCATATTGAAGACAAGGTTGAAAAAGTGATGAGAGTCACATGATTCTTGTTTAATCGTAGGTATGTGAGGTGGTGATAAGAGGAGTGGGTGCTCACGGGATGAGCCGATAATAGTCAATGGGTGATAAGCACTTGGTTCAATAGTAGAATGGTCGAAGATGCAAGATGTTAAGGGGCTCAGGTTTGGGTTTACCATCAAGTGAAGATAAACGATAAGCACCTGATCCATAGGTATGGGTAACGATATAGGGTCCAAGCCAATTAGGAGAAAATTTACCCCGTAGATGTTTCTCAGCTTTGGTGACATGTTGATTTTCCTTCAAGACGAGATCTCGACTTGGAAGGTTCGGGGGTGGACGCGCTTGTCATAAGTGCGTTTGATGTGTTTTTGGTATATTTGGAGGTGATCTAAAGCATGTAGATGTCGTTCGTCTAACAACTCTAGTTGTGCCAAACGATCTTGGTGAAAGTCATCATTGGTGAGCATGTCTTTGAGTGATATGCAGAGAGATGGGATCTAGACTTCGAGAGGCAAGATAACCTCGAGTACCATAGACCAGAGAGAAAGGTGTAGTAGTAATCGATGTGTACGAATACTAGTGTGGTATGCCCATAGGGCAAAAGGAATGTGCGTATGCCAATCCTTCCCAGTATCGTTGACCACTTTCATGAGGATTTTGTTCAGGTTTTGTTAGTTGATTTGGCTTGGCCATTGGTTTGAGGGTAGTAAGGTGAAGAAAACCGAGTTGGATACCAAAGGTGTCAGAGTTTCGGAGGGTTTTTTTTGAATTGTTTTCCATTATCAGTGATAAGGTGATGAGGAACACCAAAGCGATAGATAATGTGATGGTTGATGAACTCACAAATCTTCTCGGCTTTTGTAGAGATGAGTGGAATGGCTTCTACCCATTTGGTATAGTATTCGGTAGTGGTTATGATCCATTGGTGGCGTTGGGAAGAATGAGGGTTGATCTCACTGATGAGATCGAGGCCCCATTGAGAAAAGGGCAGAGGTCTCGTGTGACCTGTAAGGCATGACCAGGGGTGTGATGAAGGTTTGAGTGTTGTTGACATTTCACACATCATTTGATGTAGTCACAACAATCGTGGTTGAGGGTAGGCCAGTAATATTCGAGGCGTAAGATACGTTTAGCGAATAGCTAGGCCACTGATGTGACCCCACAAATGTCATCATGTATTTCTTTGATGGTATAGGGTATTTCAGAGCTAGTGAGGCATCGAGAGAAGGATCCCATGAAGCCATGTTTATAGAGGAGACCTCCCATGATGACATACCGGGAGACTTTTTGGAGGAAGGTGCATCAGCCATTGTGGGTAAGGTCCAGAGGAAGGATGGAAAGGGAGAGGTAGTCGAGTATTGTTGGTACAGAGGTCTGATGGGTCAATGGTAGGTTTCTCAATGAGATTGACACATGTGAGAGAGGTAGGAGGGTGATGCAAATCTCACACAACAACAAAGATTTGTGAATCGGTAGGTGATGAGGGTATTTGTGAGGCAAGACAAGCCATGGTATGCAAACTTGTTCGTAGAGTGGGGGATGGTTTGTAGGTTATAGTGGGTGAAGGTGGTTAACAAGAGGTCTACATGGTGTTTGTACCATTGTAATTCCTCATTGCGACATTGGTATAGTCCATTGACCTGATTTACTACCAATTGAGAATCATCACTGAAGATATTAATGGATTTAACATCTAGGGTTCGGGTGGTTTGGAGACCTAAGTATGAGTGCTTTGTATTCGGCGATGTTGTTGGTACACTCAAAGTCAAGTTTGAAAGAAAGTGGGTATGGGTTCACTATCATGTGGAATGAGGATGATTCCAGCTCCACCCCCATGTTGACACTTAGATCCATCAAAGAATAAGGTCATTTGATAGTGTAGAGGTTCCTCGGCAGGTCCGTCGAAGGGAAAGGGTAGCGATGGATTCATCGGGAATTCAAAGTTGTTGGGTTGGTGGTCAGAGAGTGGGGCATCAACTAGTTGATCGGTGATAGCCCGACCCTTGATTGATTTTTGGTGAAGAAAGGTGATATCCAGATCAGTGAGTAGCATGAGCCATCATGAAATGCGTTGGTTTTGGAATGGTTTAGAGTACATGTAATGTAAGGGGTTGGTGTTGGTTATGAAGGTGGTGTGGTTAAGTAGGTAGTGTGAAGTTTGGTGGCCACAAAGACTAAAGCGAGGCACAAATTTTCTATGTGTGTATATCTAGTCTCGTAATCCACAAGGGTATGGCTGATGTAATAGACCGCTTGTTCCCTATGTGTTGGTCATCACGGTGAGTAAGCAAGCATAGTGCCCAAGGAATGGTCGGTGGTGGAAATGTAGAGGTAGAATGGTTGATTGTCCTTAGGTCGGGGTAAGCATGGGTGGTTGTAATAGATATGCTTTCAAGGCTTCAAAAGCTTTATGATAGTCCACGTTCCAATGGAAGGTGATGTCCTTTTTAAGGAGGTGGTGAAAGGGTTCACAATGATCTGATAATTGAGAAATGAAGTGACGAATAGATTGTAGTTTGCCCTACAAACTACAAAGTTGGCGGAGGTTAGTGGGTGGAGGCATCTCGAGGATGGCCTTGATTTTGGTAGGGTCAACTTCAATGCCTCGCAAGGAAACAATGAAGCCCAAGAGTTTACCGGATAGGATGGTGAAAACATGCACTTCTTAGGTTGAAGGCATACGTAATATTGGATGAGATGGTTGAAGATGATTTTGAGGATGGGTAAATGGTTCAGCGTGACTTTTGGACTTTCCCAAAAGGTCATCGACGTAGTCTTCCAAGATGTGATGCATGATGTCATGGAAGATGTAGGTCATGGCTCATTGGTAGGTGGCACCTACGTTCTTCAGTCCGAAGGGCATGACACGATAGCAGAAGGTCCCCAAGGGGTAATGAAGGTGGTTTTGTGTTGATCCTCGGGTGCGAGTAATATTTGATTATAACGAAGAACCCATCCATGAGAGATAGCATCTCATGTCCGGTGGTGAGGTCAACCAATTGGTCGATGCTAGGTAGAGGAAAGTCATCTTTAGGACAAGCTAGGTTGAGGTCCGGAAGTCGGTGCATATGCGGAGTCCCCCATTGCTTTGGTAATGGGTATGATGTTGGAAATCCATTGCGGGTAGTCGATTGGTAGGATGAAGGAGACAGAGAGGAGGTGTTAGAGCTCTTCTTTGACAAGAAGAGCAATGCGTGGGTGCATCTTACATAACTTTTGTTTGACGGGTTTAGAATCGGGTAAGGTGACGATATTGTGGACCATGATGTTGGGGTCAATATCGGGCATATCGACATATGACCAAGAAAAAAGTTGTTATGGTCGCGAAGGAAAGAAGTGTAGGCTTCTATTCAGCAGAGTCAAAGATTGGCCTATCTTTAGAATGTGGGGGTCATCGATGTGTGGATGTTGATGTCGATAGTGGATTCATTCAACATGTTTTGGGTCTTAGAAGGTAGTGTGCGGTGGAGATAGGAGTCTTCCGCACCCAAGTAGGTGAGAATGGATTCGTCGTTTTGACACTGGACAACATTGATAGAAGGTGTCCTCATCGATCATCTCAGATAGAGGATGGGAAAAGAAGTAGGAGCCTCACCATCTCGTTGAATGGTGAGGGGTCCCAAGGAAATGGTGTTTATGGAAAAAAAGGTAGGAGGAATAGACTCTGGGTCTATAGACTCGCGGGTGAAGTGGGTGAACTAGGTGGGGGTCATGAGGTTGAGGCGCCTCTGTAATGAGGTCGACATGGGATTGTTTAAGTGTAGGCTCAACAAATCCCACCCCACTACGGTCCTTGTGCTTGCGAGTAGTGCAAGGATAACGGTGTGATGGCCTTGTTCATAAAGGCCAAAGCCAAAACCCTTCCAAGCACATCATGATGTAGGAAGGTATGGAAAAACATTGGTTGGTTAACGAGGGAAGGGTGGTGGTAAATGGTAGGGTTGGGGTAGGTGGTTCAGGTGTGTAGGTGGGGGTGTCGATACCTCCATAGGTTAGATTGGTGCGGAGGTGTGAGGGTCCATAGGTGAGAACTTCGCCAATGTGGGGGTCATAATGGGGATGTTGTTGAAGGTTGCCATACTCTTGTGGGGTATGGAAAGTGTCAATGTTGTAGAGGCAATACTCCCCATGTTAGGCATTGAAAAACACCTTCTAGTGGTTAGTATCTAGGATATGGGTGGCGGGAATGGATGTTTCATGGGGTTTGAGATGAGGAGGTTGTGGGTTGTGGCGCAGATGGATGGTTCTACAAGAGTTGTGGTGGTAGTGATAAGAGGTGATGTAGGGGTTGAAGAAGAAGTAGAGAGTCAGAGGTAGAAGTGGAATGAGGTAGAGGTGGGAGCGGTGATAGGTATGAGGACATCGTTGGGCCGTATAACATGTTACAGGTTTTGAATGGTGAAGGGTCATCTTTGGGAATGGTGTAGTTGTGTCCCTCATGTTCAAATTTGAGACACCGGATGAAGGGTGGAGGGGACACATCCCATGGCATGAATCCAGGGTCGGCCAAGCAACATGTTGTATTAGAACTCTCCTTCTAGGACGTAGAAGAGTTCGGGGATGCTACGGGGACCAACACGAATGTGTAGGATCACTTGTCCCCAAGGTAGTGGTTATGGCATCATTGAAAGAATGCAACATAATTGGATCATTATGCATGTAATTGGCAGGAATGCACATTTGGTTGAACGCATGAGAGGAGATGATGTTGATGCTAGCTCGCCATCTATCATAATACATCAAACACATATATTGTCGACAAAGGTAGAGATGAAAAGGGGGATCGGATCCTCCATTTGGTGAGGTGTGATCTCATCATCGGAGAAAGTGAGGGCAACCACTTGAGATGAGGCGGTGTGTCGAGGTGGGAGGTGAAGAAATAAGGGAGGCCACGTGGTGTGGTGTGATGATGGATGCAACCGGTGTGGGGTCATTAGGTGGAACCTCAATGGATTGTAGGACCTCAATGAGGGCCTGGTGATGAGATTCGAAAGTTTGGATGAGGTCATACAAGGACATTTTGAGTGGTGATTGATGGAGTTGTTTGATCATGGCACGATGGGCTTTCCCATTGGAAACAGGGAAGGTAGGTCCTCGAGATGGTGATTTTGGTGTGGGTATGGGTGTGATGTGAGGGATAGTGGAGGTAGTAGGTTCATCTTCCTGGTTTTCCCTTTATCACGTTGAGCCCGAGTGGCTATTCGAACCATATTGATTTGAATATGGGTGGTGGGTAGGAATGGTATGATATGTGGGATGATGATTGAGCTGGTAATGGTATAGATGGGGTGATTATGGGTGTAGGAGGAGCTACATCTGTGTCCAATAGATCATCCTCAGTGAAGAGTTGTAGAAGGAGTGTTTTGAGAGCTTGGCAATCCTCCACGTTATGCCCTAGTGCACATGATGGTAGGCATAGATCTGGGAGTCATCAAACCATTTTGGTTTTGGTTTGAGTGGGTCGTAGGGTCGGATGGGTGATAAGGTGATGTGGGAAGAGGTGAGTAGGTTAGCTAGGATAGTCGCATAGGATCCTGCCATTGGGTCACATGGTGAAGCGGGTATGGTTTTGGATGAGGAACTCGGTAGTGACTTAGAGTGTGTGTGTGTGGGTCACGGTGTGGGGGTGGTCTAGGTAGTTTGGGTATGTTTAGGTTTGGGTTGGGGTGTGGGCCGCACCTTGTTAGGTAAGGGGCAGATGGATGATTTGGTTTTGGGTTTAGGTGTCGCTTTGGGAGGTGGGGTGGTCAGCAACGTAGAACGATGGTGTGATGAAGAGGGTCATGCGAAGGTGGGAGAGGATGGGTTACCCAAGGTGAGAGGGGTGACATTGTGGGGTAGGGGTGATAGGGTAGTGGTGATTGGTGTTGCCTAATAGGTAAAGGAAACTTCGTAGGGTTGGGTAGAAGAGGAGGTGGTGATAAGTGGGGTGTTTGTCGATTTGTGGTTGTATTGGGTATATGCAATTTTGTGGTTAGGCTGGATGGATGGGGACCCAAGAGGGATGGTAGTGGTGAAGGGGACAAAGAGGTAGTAGGTGGTGCTAGTATCGACATCCGGGGTGGTTGGTGTTTTGGTTTCGGTAGGGGTGTAATTGTGGTGAGGGGGTGAGAGGGGTAGTCAAATCAAGCTTGATTGTTGGATGGGTAAGGCTTGATGTGGGTCATACCCCAAGATACGAGAGATGGTGGAGGTTGATGAGGGGTTGGGAAGTGAGGATGTAGATGTAGATGATGATGGAGGTATGTGTATGGTCAGAGGTAATGTGGGAGGTGTTGCGGTCACCTTTGTGGGTGGGATAGGTGTGGATGTTGCCACTATTGTAGGGTAAATAGTGGGTGAGTCGGTAGGTAAGGTCTGCATCTGTGTGGATACGGGGATTTGAAGTGTTCCGAAGTAATGAATGATCAACATACTTTGGAGGGGCCATCGAATGGGGCGATGAAGAGAGGAAGGGGATGAGGGTGGCTTTGGTGGTGATCCCTGTAAATGGAATGGATATCTATGTGAAATAGGGAAGTCCTCTACATCTGATTCTGTAGGAAGGAGGGATGAGAAGAGATCATTTAATGTTGGAGGAGATGGTAGTGGGTCGATTGTTCTCAAAGTAGGGTCTTTTTCGTGGTGAGGTGTGGGTAAGGTAGATGAAGAAGGATCTTCCTCGATGTGTGGGGTGAGGTGGAGGAAGGGGAAGGTATCATCGACTCCTATGGGTATGGAAGCAAGTGTCAACGATGATTCGTCAAGCATGAGGGTAGGAGGGTCGATGACATGGTCAAGTATGGTAGTTATGACGTCTAAAGAAGAGGAATTGTTTGCATTAGATTAACTTTTGGTGGTAATGGTGAAGAGGGTGAAGATGTTAGTACGGGTAAAGGCATTTCTTCGAGAAGTTCTTCTGTAGGTGTGGTTGGGGGTATGGTGCAAGCGGTATGGGTAGGATATCAAAGATGGCATGAACCTCCGGATATTGTCACTATCAACGGTAGAATGGTTGTGTTGGGTGGGGGTGTATGATTAGGAAATGGTTTTTGGAAGATGTGAAGGTTTTGGTTTGCAGTGCATTGGGATTGTCCAGAATGAGATCTCCTCTATCTAACATTTCTTGGACAATGGTTTTGAAGGTGATGCAGTTGTTGGTGTTGTGCCCTCGAGATATGATGGTAGTCATAGATTTCATTTCTCCTATACCATGAGGGGATCGGGCGGGCAAGATCAAAACCAGGGTGTGGTTTGATAGCGGAAGAGTGATAGCCCCTATGTTCAAGAGTTTTTCCAGAACAACAAGGTATGGTTCAACAATGGGGGTATATTTCTTTTGTTCATTTTGAAGAGGAATGTTTGCATTGGCGAGAGGTTAGGTGGAGGTTTTGGCTAGGTTGGATGGGTGAGGCGGGCCAACCTTCAGACTACCACATGGGCGGAGCCTTTGGCTCTAGGAGGGTTAAGAGGAGCGGTTGGTGGTGTTTTAGTAGTGGAAGAGGGTTCTTATGGTTTAAAAGGAGCACCTTTGTTGCAATGAATCCTTTTTCTTGATGGCTCGGATTTTGAGCTTTTGGGCCATGGTGAATGCCTCGTCAAATGTACGAAACATTTGGATTTGTAAGGTGGATGAGATGTGGCGAGCACAAGCTCATGTAAACAACTCTATTAGTTTGGTCTGTGGTAAGGGGAATGTGAGTTGATTGATCAGGCCACGCCAACGAGCAACAAAGTCTATGATTGACTCGTCATCGTATTGACGTGTGGTATACAAGTCAATCATGGTGACTTTCTTGGCTACATTGATGGAGAAGTGATCCAAAAAGGCTTGGGCCACTTGGTTGAAAGAGAAGATAGAGTGCTTAGGTAGGGCACTATACCAATTAAGAGCAGGTCCATTGAGGGACATGGGAAACATTCACAATAGCAAAGTGTCATCATGAGCATGAGGTAGCACATGTGTCTAAAAGACCTTAGGATGTTGTTGTGGGTCTTCTTTGTTGTGGAACCGGTTAAATTTTGGCATTTCCCAATGTGGGGGTATGGACGGATAGGAACGGAGAAATGAATGGGCTCATTACAAATCTCCTCGTAGGTCAGAGATGTGCGTGAACCGGAAAGAGATGCCTCTAGTGTGTGCATTTTATCCATCATCATTTTGATCAGTCGGGGTCGGTTGTGATGAAGGTTGACTTCAAGAGGGGGAGGAAGGTAAGAAGAATATGATGTGGAAGGCATCACGTTGTGCGAAGGAGCCCCGTATGAGAATTGTGGAGGTATGTGCGAGGAGAAGGATGAGGGAGGGTAATATGTTGAATAGGAGGTAGAGGCCACGGGTGGAGGTTGAAAGTGGGTGTATAGAGGAGGGTCGGGGTAACCACCCTAGTAGCAATGGGAGGAAGTGATTGGGGAATAGACAACACTAAATTTTGGAGGGGGTATGGTTTTGCCAAGACTGGCGGTGGTTGAGATGGAACAGGTATGTAGGTAGTGGTCAGCGTGGGGCTACTTGGACTAATGGCCATGGATGTGGGCATGGTAGGTGCCATGAAGGGTGAAGACGTCAAAGGTGTGGTAAATGTCATATAGGGGTGGATATCGTCGTGGTAGGGTCGAGCTGCGACACCACGGGTGGTAAGGTAGACGTAGATAGAGCCGAGCTAGATGTAGTTGGCATAGAGGTAGGTACGAGAGTGGGAGGGATGGACATGGGCATACCATAGATAAGTTGGCCCGAGGAATCCCGAGTGGAAGCATGGGCTAGATAATGTTGTAAAGTAGCTGGGTTCTGGTCCAAGAATCAGTGTGAAGTCCATGTCGCCCATACTAACAGTGGCGGGAAACTGGGGTCCATAGGGGATGACATGGAAGGGGGTGATAGACTAGGTGGAAGAGGTTGAAGGCTAGCATGGAACACAAGTGCGTTGGCTTGGTTACGTGTCAACACCATGTGAAAGGGGTGTATATCAGGTAGTATTGTACTTTGCATGAATGATAGAAAGCAATAAGGGATAAAGAGAATGGGTATTTGTAGGTAGATGGGGTAAATGTGCTAGTTAAGAACCAACACAAGGCTAACCGATGCTGGTTAGGGGTGACCGATGCGGTCATAGAATAACCGCTGTTGGTTATTGAGAGATAAAGAGGGGTTTATCAAAACAAGCAAAATGATGATGATGATCTCTAAGTGGGAAGGTTGTTGATAATTTGGGCAGAAAGTGAGTGTATAAAATATTCCAAGAACTGAGACAACAAAGAAGCTGAAAGAGGGGTCTCTTGGTCAAGTTAACCCAAAAGAAAGAGATCGATGCCGGTATGGTAAAACCGATGCCCGAGGGTGAGGAGTAAACCGGTGCTCGATTCTTGTGAAATTGAAAACAATGAAGAAAAGGTGGTTGTGAGTTAAAATTAGATATGGAATCAAACCTAGAATTCTGAGAATGATGAAAATAGGGTCCAAGCACACTCAGATGAAGCTGGAATACACCAACTGTGATGAGGAGCGTGCCAAGGAAAATAAGAAGATGAAGAATGTGACCTCTCACCTCAAAATGCAAGCCAAGTAGAAACACTAAGAAAAATATGATCCTAAGAGTGCTTTTCTATTATGTTTGTTCAACTTATGCTATTAAGGACTGACTCATGAACTTTAGAATAGAATTTTTGGTGAGGATGGCTTCCTACGAAGAAGGAGATCTACAAGGAGAGGTTTTAGGTATGTTATGGTGGGGCGGGCCTTCCTCTGAAGTATGACTCGACAGAAGCAGTGAGTTGGGTGCCCACTGTGCCATGATCGTGTGATCACCTACAACTTCTTCGGGTGAGATGTTGTTTAAGAATGATGTGTATTTTGAATTTTTGTGTAATTTGGTAAGACTCAGAGAGAGAGAAAGAGAAAGAAAGTGCTTTTCTATGATTAATTAGTCAACCATCAGCTGGGCATGACTTCCAACATATAGGTTGCCCTCGATTAATGTGAGCTAATGCAAAAAGTAGAATGAAATGAAGTTGATTTTAAACCCAAATCAAAATATTGGATTCGATGACACAAAAAGATGAATAGGAGAAGGGATGCTCTTTCACTAATGTGATACTAATGAAAGGAAAGAAATGTTCATTTTAAAGCACCAAAAGATGATTGCTTTTAGACAATAGAAGAAGAGAAGATTCCAGGGAAGAAACTTTAATGTGAGAACCTTTTAGAAAGGAAACAAACATACAACTTTCACCTAGGAATGAAGAAATGCAAGGAACCCCGGATGGGTCCCACCAGCGTGCCAAAATGTTTCGATCCTTTTTGCGTACAATCGGAGACTGAAAACAGATAAGGGTGTAGGAGGTTTACTTGTTGTTTGGTTGATGGGTGGAATGCGCGCGTGTAGACTTCCGATCTCGGTCGATCGTGTGAACTCCTTTTTGGCTGGGAAGGACTACCCTGAAATAAGAAAACAAGACCAAGAGAGAGTTAAACAACATATGCAGTGGACTAGCGTATGCTAGATCCAGGAAGTGTGATACTCCCTAGAGGGCTATCAATCCACTATTTTATAAATTAATATTAAATGACAAAAAGCATGTAAATAAATGGAATCTAGTGCTAGCGTTCTGATTTGGGTGCCTCAGGTTGCTATCAGCGTTCGATTCAATTAAATACTAAACTATGTAGGTAAAAAGGTGTTTGGGTCGGGTCCTAGGTAGGTTAGGTGGTTCTGTAGGTCACAGACAGGGTCTAGTTGGGGTTGGGTAGGGTATTTTAGGTGGTTTGGGTGAAAAGGTAGGTTTTGGTCTAGTTTGTGTTAGTAGACACAGAGACCGATGCCGATCGGTTGATGGGTATGACCGATGTGCCAAGATGGACCGATCGGTCATTGTAGAAGTGACAGAGGGTCAGGTAGAGGTGTTTTGGGTCCCTCTCTGTCTGATACAGAGAGTTGGAAGTGGTGCTGGTGGGATGAAGGTAAAGGGTAGGTTTAGGATGGGTGTTGGGGTGCTTGTGAGTGGTTTTGGGTGTGTTTTAGGTAGAAGTTGTGGAGTGGCGGAGGATGCAGGGTGACCGACGATGCGGTGGTGGTAGACCGATCATGGTTAGGGTTAACCGGTGATGGTCACTGGTATTGGGTCAGAGTTTGGAAATGGGGATTAGGGTGCCTTCTGTGATTGGCCAGAGGGTTGATAGGGGGAGTGGAATAGGATGAGAAAGGGTCCTGGGTGTAGGTGTGGGCTGAATAGGTGAGGTTGGAGGGTAGGAGGAATTTTACTTGGGGGAGTGAAATAGAGAAGCAAAGTACCAAAACACAAGTGCAGGGTATGAGGATCCACTTACCCAGAGTCCGATATGTGTGAGAGAATGAGTAATGATGGAGAAGAGTGATAGAGTGTCGATGATGAAGGTTGGTTGGTTGGTTGGAGAGCTCTTTTCGAGCTCGTATTGGTTCAGTTCCTCTCAATGGATGCTCTCACAAATATTTCTTGTGAATGCTTCCACCGATGGTCTCAGCTAGGAGTTCCAATGGCCTTGTAGTTTCAGTGGGTTCCCAATGAGTAGTAATGCAATGTACTAATGCAATAGCCAACCAGTAACTCAAGAATCAACCAAAAATGACCAACCATGAACCAACCATGAAAATGTTAACCAACCTTTGGAAAGAGTCGGGATTGGGTATTTGCAGTGACTAGTGCCGGTCCCACCTGACCGACATCGGTTAGACTGTAAGCTATAACACCGGTTATGTTGGGGGATTTTTTTTTTGAAAAGTGGGGAATATGCCTTCCCCACTTGATTTTGAGTGGCGGAGCACATGCGTCCTCTCGCCCTTAGAATGGGTAATAGGACAGAAAAGAGGTCCTATGAGTGGAGTGGCCACTATTAGGGTTTTCTAGAAGGGTATGGGCTAGGTATGGGCAAGGTATGGGCAAGGTGGGGAGTGGAATGGTGAGGTGGAGGGGCAAGTGGGGTAGTGGAAGAGTGAGGTGGAGGGGCAAGTGGGGTAGTGGAAGAGTGAGGTGGTTGGGTGAGGTGGCGGTCAGTGGCATGGTGAGGTGGCTTGATGAGTGGGTAAAGGGGGAATTTAATTAATTGATGTTAATTAAATCCTTGGGTGTGTGAATGAGGGTCATTTGTGATGTGTGAAAGGGGTTGTGAGTGACCGAATTAGGGTTAAATCGATCACTTGTGTAGAATGTGGTTATTAGGTTATTTTGGAGGAAGATGATGATCTATCGATCTTTTTTGATTCTCTTTTCTAGTTCCTCCACCATTTGTTCATATCCTCTATCGTCCCTTATTAGTAATAGGTTGTTCAACTCTTCCAAGTTGTCAATTTCTTGCTATTATCAAGCTTGGCCTCTACAAGTACTTCAAGACATGAATGCACGATGCGGGTCATCAGTTCGCCCGCCTTATTATTCACATCGACCAACCTATTCTTCACCTTATTTAATTATGAGGCCAACTTCTTATTCTTCCTACTCACGTTCTCAAAATTGTCTTGTACATTGTGCGGTGCGCGTAACCTTTATTAATATTTCTGCGCGTAACTTCATTTGCCATCTTTATTAAGGCATTGCTTTCGTGCGCATGCGACACTTGTGTGGAAACCAAAATTAGAAGAGTTTTTAATGGGGTTTTTCTCCCTTACAAGTCAGTCATGGCCTCTTTGCTTAATTCAAACTCTGGCTCCTCCATGTGAGTTTGCATTGTAAAGGATAACATTTTGTGTGTCCGAGACATGGCCTTCGATTTATCAAACATGTCCCAAAAGTATAGTTCTTTGGCCTCCATGGAGCTTTGAAACTTGGCCCTGATGAATTTTGACGTGTCATCTATATACACCATGCGAGGGCGAGGAGGTGAGTGTCCCCTCGCCTTGTTCTAGATGACAATTCAAGTCTTAGTCTCTCCACGTGTTGCTCACACGGTGATTCTTGCGTGATATTAAAGTACATGGAGCCGATGTCCTCTCTCATGCCTTGGTCTACTTTCTCTTGCTCCTCTTGTTCATGTTCTTTTTGCTCCTACTCTTCCTCTTGTTAATGCTCTTGTTGCCTCAAGATCTTGTTCATGCTCTCCTTCTTCTTCACGCTTAGAATGCTCAAGTTCTTCCTCTTCCACAATATGAATAACATAAGGACTCCCTTCTCCTCCAAGTCCTCCCCCTGTCCTTCCGGATTCTTCATCTTTCCCTTCTTCTCCCGAACTAGTTTTGCACATAGTTTCCATTGCTAGGCTTGTTGGGGGTGTCTTAGGATGGGTGCGCGCCAAAGTTTCTCTATGTTCCATTCACCTCCTTTTTCTTCTTATATAATCCATCTTCCCTTCTGTCTCTTTTCTTCTTCTTCTTCTTCTTCTTGGATCGGCCCCGGCTTGTGCTTTTTGTCCTCGTGACAACCCTTCTTGAAGATGGCGGAGTTGTAAGAGCCATGTCGTGCACATTGATCACCTTACCATCTTTCAACTTTAGCCAAAGGTAGATATACACTGGCATGCTTCTTTTTGACCGACAAACTTACAATGGGATTCAAGTCCATCCCATCTAATTCTATTGATCCACATAAGGTTGTTTTGTCACTTGGCCACAGGTCTTGCGCAGAGTGTGGTATTCCCTTCTACCATGTAAACATTTAATTTCAAGGGTTGCACATCCTTGATTCTATTTATTGTGCTCTTAAAGTATCTTCTATGAACACAAATGATAGTTTACACCAAGGCCCCATCTCTCCACTTAATAACAAAAATCACGCAAGGCAAAAAGTGCTACATGATAGAAAGTCTGCTTGTCCCTCCATCTCGGTGGGCAACTCCTTAGGTATGTGCCATTCAAGATGTTGCAAGATGAGTACGTTTACTTGCTAAGCCTCATCATTCAAGATGTATGAGCACTCTCACTCTTTCCACTAACAGGTGCTCATGTACTTTGTGGGTCCCTTACCTTTGATTATTAATTTTAAGGTGCATGCTATTTTGTGGGTCCCTTGCCTTTGATTATTAACTCGAGACTATATTCTCATGAAAGGGGGTTACTTTGAGGTGTTTGTGTATTTTGTTGGTTCTTTACCTCTAATTATTAACTTAGGCTATGGTCTTCCAAGGGTAACTTTGATGTGTTTGCCTTTGATTATTAACTTATATTATGGTTATATAGAAAGAGGCTTACTAAAATTTCAGAGCTAATGTAATTGAGAAAATGTCGGAGCTTTTACAAAATTATGATCCCAAAATTTATAAGGAGCATTTTCAAATTTAATAATTAGTATGAATTAATACTTTTGTTGGCCTATGAAATTTTAGGTGAGAAATTAAAGGGGATTATATGGAAAGAATTGGGTTCTCTTGCCTTACCAATACACCAAGGGTGCTCTTGCCTTAGATTATTGGCCGAGTAAAAATTAGTACATATCGAGTAGGTGAGGAGTTGGTTATAATATCTAAATCCTCAGTCAATTCAGGCAACCCTTCATCACAGAAGCAAATAGCAGATCTGGGAGAATTGCTGGTTAGAAGGACAAATATGTCAATGCTGGATTTATTACTGGGCAAGACCTTTCCCGGGGCCAAATGGTCAGATCTCTCTATCCATATCTCATTTCTGTTAAATCAATGACAAGTTTTAGGAGTTTTCTGTACTGAATTTTGCCTTAAAATAATGTACTGTGCAACCCAGCAAAGTCATGGTCATTTAATTTGCAGCCATTTTCCGCTCCTCGGACTTCTTTTAACCTGATTAGGGTTAGAACAGAGTAATTATGAGGATCTTTTAATTCTGATCATGGTGACCAATTTAAGACTCTCTTGAAAATATACTTTCTTATAACAAAAATTTAAATTTGCCCCTAGAACACTTCTGATTAGATGCCATGACCACAGTATATCTATTCCGTAAAACAAACCCAAGACTTGCAGCTAGCCTTGTCAAATTGACCTGGCCTTGTCTGTTAAGATATGCCACACACAGGAGTGGTTGTGGTAATTTACTCGAATTCAAGAAATAAGGTTTTCATTGTCCATAACATTAAGAAATGAGCGTTTGGAAAAATCTGTGTAGCAATTTTTCAGTCAAAGTTTCCGATCACAATCTGCGATCCATTATAAGGACTATGATAGATCACAAAGCGTGATTCCAACCATGATTGAAAACTTGCCCTCACAGTTTTTTCCAAGAGTTCATTTCTTAATTTACTCAAATTTAAGTTTGTCTTTCAGGGAATTGAACTAGGTTTTTGCAATGAATGCCCATTACTTTACTGCTTGAGCTCTTCCTAATTGACGATAAATGAAATCCTAATTGAAAAAAAAAAAGTGCTTTGGTTCTTGTTGTAGTCTCCAATTACAACCTTAGTTCTGGTTTACAGAAAATTTTCTACCTTCACTCTCAGTATTTGATGAGTTTTGGAATCGTCTGACATTGATCACTTTCCTCATTAATTTTAGAGAACTCGGGGCTTCATTGCACTGTCTTTTAGAGCACCTTATTAGCATATCTTATATAGGTCTGGACTCCAATGACCTAAACTACAGAGAAAGTGCAGGTAGGGGGAATTGGATACGGAAGCTCTATTTGGTATGAATATCTTCAAGAATGTTAAATGAGATGAAGGGCTGCAAGATATTTTTGCGTTTTTGCATGCCTAAACTGAAATTGTTGTGGCCGTTTTAGTAAAAAGCAATGTGGTTATAGAGTCTCTTGGGTATGATATCAGACATGCTCAACAGAGCATTGCAATGCTGGACATCAGCAATAAGCTTTCACCAAAGTTGGTGCTACTTGCTATTGTGCATGAAACTAAGATGTGATTTGTTTAATTTTGAGTAGTTCTATGAGTAAAAGTTGAACTTATTTTTTTTCATTGGTAAATTCATAAACACTCACATCCTCTGGGAAGTACACTGTTGAGCGGAGGATACCATTTGGCCGAGAAGCCCCATGCACCCAGCCCTATCCGGTTTTGGGCCTGCTTAAACATGTGGAGCATGCACCCAGCAGCGCTTGAATGCGAGTTGTCATGATGGCATAACATTTTCTTGCCATCAAACCATTGTTAAATGTAATATCTTCTTCACAGATTTCACTGATGCTTAATCTGATTGAATCCATGAAAAAGTGTTCAAGATGATCAATTTTTGGATGTAGCGTTCCTATGCAATGGTCCTTACCCAAACTCGTCTTACTGTTGAAAGTGGTCCCGAAGATAACTTGAATTTTGCTTTTGCAAATTTAGTTACAGGCATTTTCTGTAAATTTCTATTATAACTTGTAACACTATGAACAATTTTAAGGATTTAGCATAGGCTATCTTCCACATAATTAATTCAACAACTCAAGAGCAAAGCTGCAAGCAACTGTATGTAATTATATTGTTTGAATTCAATATAAATGGGGGCACGGAGTATTTCTTATTCAAGTATCAGTGTGCACAATGATGACTGTCATTTTCTTTTGTATGTATTCTACGTATAAATTCATATAATATCTATGTTGCTAGTATACAGTTTTGGGTTGGGTATGGGTTCGATACTGGATACATCGATTTTAAAAACCCTTATACGCGGATATCTATGTTGCACGCATGCACAATTTACTCATTTTTTTGTCCACAAGAAATACAAAACTTGAAAATTATAGTAGGATCAATGTTCAAAACATTCAATATACTTAAGACTTCACATTTTGATTGATCATGTGGCTGCCATACATATGATATACGAACATCATTCAATGTCAACATGAATACAAACAAAACTTGAAAAATATACTAAGATCAATGTTCAAATTTTCAAAACATACAATATACACAAGATTTTACATTTCATTGATAATGTGGCTGCCATACATATGATATATGAGTATCATGTCAACATGAATACAAACAAATCTAGAATATATCATCTAGATTTTCCCAAAATCAAATTCTTGCATGCCACTTGCGCTAACTCCACTCTCATTAGCTCCGCTCTCCACTCCTTGCGCACTCCCTTGAATGTCATCTTCGCCATCAATTATTGAAAGTTGGGCAAGAGTGGTGGCTGTAGAGGCATCCAAGTCGTGGTCTGTAAGACGGGTCGCATACAACATTGGTGGCACCTTTTTATATTATTTTAGTTGTTTACTTTGAGTGGCGTGTGCAGAAATAAAACATGGTATTCATTCCCTGCTAAAGTTTGAAACAAGAGATGTGCATTTTGGAATCTTGAGAACAATTATATAGGAGGGCAGCTGAACTAGAGTGATCCTCTGACTGCTGAGATTTGTTAGATCTAGAAGCATAAAGAAAAAAACAGCAAGAAGATAGAGATGCACAAAACTGCACTGATTCGAATGACTCAGGCAGGGTGTATATATCATTAGGGGAAGTAGTTATATGATCTTCAGTTACAACTGATTTACAACCTCCTAACTGTTTAGAACCGTACAGGTTCATTATATATATTCAACACCCCCCCTTAATGACAAACCTCGAAACAACACCAAGTTTATCTCTAAACTTGACAAACAACAAAGGACCAAGAGGTTTAGTCATTACATCAGCAGGCTGATCTGCAGATGGACAAAAATGCAGAGAGATTTCACCAAAATCAACCAATTGGCGAATATAATGATGATGAATCTCAATATGTTTAGTGCGGGCATGATAGATAGGATTCTTCACCATTTTTAGAACACCTTGATTATCACAAAAGAGTGAAAGAGGTGTTGCAGCAGCCCGGGGAAACTGAAAATCAGTCAGAATCCGACAAAGCCATATTGCTTCACAACTGGCACTAACAACAACCTTGTATTCTACTTCCATAGAAGAGATGGCAACAATGGGCTGAAGTTTACTTTGCCAAGAAACAACTCCTGAACCAAAAGAGAAGATATATCCTGTGGTAGATCGTCGAGTATCTATAGATCCTCCCCAATCAGAGTTAGTATAGTCAATCAACCTGAAATCTACAACTCTCTGATATAGAATGCCAAAGTCAAGAGTTCCTTTGACATATCGTAGAACTCGTTTTGTTGCTCCCCAGTGAATGAGTTTCGGTTTAGATAAAAACCGAGAGAAATAACTGACAACAAAACATAGATCCGGTCGTGTAGTTGTTAGATAGATCAAACTACCCACCAACTGCCTGTATAATGATTCATCGACCGGTGGTGAATCATCATGAGTTGAGAGTTTCAGCCCTACCTCCATAGGTGTAGAAGAAGAATTACAATCATACATTTGAAATTTCGTAGTAGGTTAGTGGTTAACTTGAGATATGAAAATCAAGTGATTAAGTTGCCTGAATTCTATACCAAGAAATAGTGGAGGCCTAAATTAGTCATGTCAAAAGCAGCACATAAATCTGATTTTACCTTATGAATTGCAGCATCTCCACTGCCGGTGATGGCAAGATCATCAACATACACAATAAGAATCACAATGTCATCATCATTGCTTTTGACATAGATATTTAGATCGAGAATGACTCGTGTGAAACTTGAATCTACGAGATGTTTATCTATTTTTATATACTGTGCTCGAGGAGCCTGCTTAAGTCCATACAAGAACTAAATAAATTTACATACCAGATGCTCACTACCACGAGCCCGAAAACCCTCAGGCTGTGTCATATACACCTCTTCCTCCAAATCCCCATTCAGGAAAGCACTTTTGACATCCATCTGATATACTTTCCAACCAAACTGAGCTGCAAAAGAAAGAAGAAGAAGGAAGAAGTTAGGAGCGAAAAAAAAACCTTTTGCAACACGAGTTGAGCTTTCAGACTTATCCAAAGTACCATTTGCTTTGCACTTGATTTTATACACCCATTTATAGCCAATGGGGTGTTCCCCGGAGGTAATGGCACCAACTTCTAGGTATTATTTTTAATCAAGGCATCATACTCTAGTTGCATGGCAGTTTCCCATTCCGGTATGCCTCGTGCTTCAGAGTATTTTTGTGGCTCATGAATATGAAGAAGATCAGAAGCAAGAGCAAATTGAGCGTGCTCAGAATAATCAATTTGCTTACCAGTTCGTCGAGACCTTCCATCTAAGAGAGGAGACAATTCTTCCTTCCTCAAATCCTGAATAGTGGAGTAAAACCACTTAGGCCTCCGCTGAACTGAAGATGTGGTGGCTGGTTGTGGTGTTTCTGGAAGAGAAGCCAATGGAAGTTCCGGAGGAGAAACCAATGCAAGTTGATTTCCTGGAGACTCAACAATCTCAGTGGAAGATTGGCCAGACTGTCCTGGAGTCTGTGGAGGAGTATGAGAAGAACCGGATTCATGATCGGGCAAGGAAAGAGTACCAAACTCTGTTATGACCCCTTGCTGATCGCTGCCCCTTGGCTGGTCCCCTTGTTGATTACAACCAAAGAAAGACTTTGTTTCTTTTACATCAACATCTCGACTAATAATGATCTTATTAGTGGAAGTATCAATCAACCTATAGGCTTTAGATTGATCACTATAACCAGCAAAAAAATATCTAGAACATTTGGAATCTAATTTACTCTTATTTTCAGGAACCAAAGTATAAGCAGTTGAACCAAAAACACGAAATGCTGATACCTCTGGTTTGATGGTGGACCAAGCTTCCTCCGATGTGATGTCCTGCAAAGCTTTGCAAGGACTCCGATTGAGTATATAAACAATTGTGTTAACAACTTCTCCCCAATATTTATAGGGCACTCCTCGACTGTGCATCATGCATCGAGTCATCTCCATGATGGTTTTGTTCCTCCGTTCTACCACCCCATTTTGTTGCGGGGTATAAGGGGTTGTCAACTGGCGTTGAATCCCTTCTTTACTGCAGATTTAGAGGTAAACTCACCCCCATTATCGGATCTCAAAGTCTTGATCCGTCGACTGGTTTGATTCTCCACCAAGGCCTTGAACTTGACAAAAGAAGCAAAACAATCAAACTTCTTCAAAAGATAGACCCACATCTTCCAAGAATAATCATCCACCAACAAGAGAAAATAACGTGCACCAAGGACTGTGGGAGTCTTCCACGATGGCTCACATAGATCTGCATGTACAAGATCCAAGAGCCCCTTTGCACGCCAAACACCTTCAGAGGGAAAAGGCTTCCGCTTTTGTTTTCCTGCAAAACAACCAACACACATGTCCTGTTTCTCCTGAATAGGAGGCAAACCAACAACCATGTTGGCTCTATGAAGGCGGGCTAAATACTGAAGGTTGAGATGGCCATATCTTTCGTGCCATAAAACACTGGTATTGCCTTCCACAACTAAGGCATGCAAGTTGACCGTGGCAGGATCAACAAGTCTATATAGACCACCATGCCCAATTCCCAGGGTAACAACCTTATTTTGCTTGATGTCAGACACAATACATTGTTTACCAGAAAAGTTTATAGAGATATTGGGATTATTAGTTAGTTGACTGATAGATAACAAGTTCTTATTCATGTTAGGCACATATCTAACATTTTTTACAAGCAATCTGGTATTATTATTTAGCATAATACGAACATCCCCAATACCCTCTACAACATGTGATCTTCCATCTCCTAAAGTAATTGAATCAGAAGAACAAGAATTAAAATTGACATACCAGTCTTTTTGACATGTGAAATGCCGTGATGCTCTAGAATCAAAGAACCAACATCGAGTAGGGCTGCCATTACCTGTGCAAGATGCCATGAGAGCATATTCTTCTTTTGACTCGTGTTCAACTGTAGCCACATGTGCCTGCCCCTTTTGCTTCTTCAGGGCATTGAGTCTTTTCCGACAGTCTTTTTCACATGACCAAGTTTGTGACAATAGTAACATTTCACTTGATATTTAGGAGAGGAAGAGGATGTCTCAACTGTCGTTTATACTTTCCTTTAGATTGAGCAACAAAAGCTCTCTTAGATCGTCCAGAAGTGGACTCTTGAACCTGTGTCTGTCTTCGTTCCTTTTGCAACAGGTAGGAACTCACCTTGTCAAACGTAAGAGTTTGACTCTCAGCCATTAAATGAAGTGCCTCCACAAATGACTCATACGAAGAAGGCAAGCTATTTAGAACCAAAGCCACCATATCATCATCGTTCACCTTGTTATTTATGGAAGACAACTAGTCTCAAAGATCTTTCATCCGAAGTAGGTGCTTAGATAGCGATCCACCTTCTTGTAATTTTATGGAAAAGAGCATATTTTTCAAGTATAAAACCCAACTCTTTTTTGACATCTGATATTTACCCTTCAGACTGGCCCACAACGTGCTTGCCACAGTGGCATTCCACACTTCCAGTATCATATCATTTGATACCGACAACTTGAGAAGCAATAACGCTTCCTTGTGACGTTTGTCATAATCCTCGAAGTTCGTCTCTGGTCGAATTTCATCACCCTTCATTATTTTATCACAATCACGAAACTCCGCAACCGTTAAAATCTTATGACTCCAAACATTGAAATTAGTGCCCGTTAATTTTTGTGAGTCAGGCAGAATAAGATTTGAAATATTCGCCATTTTATTATGAAAATAATAAAAATGGAAATAAAGTCTTTTGCCCACCAAATAAAACAAAACCACTTTATGCCAATACGTGGTAGAAAGTAATCAAACAACAATTTATGCAAATACGCTGGCAAGCAAATAAGTGGAGGAAGAATTTATACAAACAGTTCAAATATTTGTTCCCAGACTTTAATCTCCCCTCACGACTTCACCTTTTCCTTTCCTTTGCCCACACGAGTCTGGCTCTAGTATTTGCGACTGCCCTCCATGATTATTACAGCAAACTGGGCACGTTTTTATCCACGAACTGGGCACCAAACACTGGTCACGTTCAACAACAACTGGGCAATGATGGGCACTTTTTTAGCCACGAACTGGGCACCGAACACCGGTCACGTTCAACAGCAAACTGGGCAATGATTATTCTCATATTTTTGAAAACGAATGAGTCTCCTGAGTAGTCATGAGTCTCCTTTTACTAGATGTTTTCAGACACTCAAAAAATGAGTTTATCTTCTGCTTGCGTCAACCATACTGTCAACCCCTCCTTTCATTGATGCTTATGCTCTGATACCACTGTTAGATCTAGAAGCATAAAGAAAAAAAAAGAAGAAGATAGAGATGCACAAAACTGCACTGATTCGAATGACTCAGGGAAGGTGTATATATCATTATGGGAAGTAGTTATATGATCTTCAGTTACAACTGATTTACAACCTCCTAATCTGTTTAGAACCCTATAGGTTCATTATATATATTCAACAAGATTCTTCGACTGTCGTACTTCTAACATAGATCGATCGGTGAAAGAGCATTCACTAGAAGTTGAAAGCGGAACTGTTGAGTTCGCGTATGAAGGTGAATCGGTGGAAGTGTGATCATCCAATATGGGATTCATTGTGGTGAAGTGGATTGGTCATGTGCAGCAAGATCTAGACAATAAGATCCAAGCCAACAGTATGCAGACCTAAAAGTATGTAGAGGCATACGATTCTATTTCCAGTTTTTCAGATGTACTTTCTTCCCATGTAAACACTAAGGGGGGAATGTTAGGAAATTTATTGTTTACATTGGCATATAGGTTTTACCATACAATAAATTATTATTTACTATGGTTATTTGTAGTTAATTAAATATATTGTTATAACAAACAATATATTTTATTATTTGTTTATACCCGTAAATCATATAAACGGGTAAGTTGTTTGTTTGACTTCCTATTTTCTAGGAAGTAGTTTTCCTATTGTGTTGGCTATATATTAGCCAAATGCTTTGTGCATCAATATAAAAATAATATTATTATTTGTCCAAGGTATTCGGCTCTGTGATCTTCGAGACTCGGAATGTGCACACAAGTCATGATTTAAGGATTAAGCCAATCTTGACATTATCAAGTGTTAAAATACCAAATTATCTATTATCCATGCAACTACGTATGCCTTCCAAAACTTACTTTAATAGCAGAAACCATGCATTTTTCAATGCATACATGTGCACATAGACATGCATTTGTGTTTGTATGCATATACATACATACATAAATGCTTGTGGATAATACAATCATACTACCTTGTCATAGGGAGTGTTTATACAAAAGGCAAACAACTTCATATACTTACCAATTTGGCAGAAGTACTTATGTCTGACTTAATCTACTAACCAACGCGAGCTATTTACCCCATATGACATAACCGCCTTATTCATTTATTTTACAACCCCATTTCAAGAATGTGTCACTTATTTTCTATCCTTGAACAATGGCCAACTATGGCTATATGATATGCATCCCATGCAATAATTATAAGTTCATACATATAAAAACTCACGGTATGACTCTCTATGGGATGATGTAGCGGCGAATGGCCATAATGACCAAAAGCAGGGCCTGGGTTCAATTCTCTTTGGGGAGAGTTTAAGTGTAAATCCCTTCTGATGGTCAACATAGAAATCACATATGGCAAGATATGTATTTTGGGTTCCAATGCCCTGTCAAAGCATTTAATAAGCCAAAAAAGAAGAAGAATGGCATGAAAGTAGACTGAGCGCAAGTAGTTATTGCTATAGCCATTATGCATCAACGATTTAGTATTACCAGAGTTTCTGGAAAACGACTTTATTCATTGTATCCCCAGCCCTCAACCGACATTTTACCTTCAATCCCCCCTTTTGTTTCTCTTTTATCATTTTCCCCTTGGAACTAAATCTTGATCCGTACTCCTTTCTGCTTTCAGCCTTCAGGAGGCCATAGCCTTATTTGTTAGAAACTACAGGGCAGCAGTTACAGCCTTATCATTTTGACACTTGGAGAGGAGTTATTGCAATTATTTCTGGAATAACTGGCAATGGTCCAAAACATTGGAAAATAGAATACAAAGGAAAAAGTCAGAAAATGTTTTCATATAAAATTGGAATCCTAAAATAAGGACATTACCAAAGCCTGTTTCAATTGGAAAAATTCTGTTTATTCAGCAATTTTAGTAAAAACCGAATATACATGCATTACAAGCTTTATCCAAAAATAAGTGTTGCTAAGCACATTGTGCAGGAAGTGTCGTCAGGAAGATTTTGGAGTCTGCAACCAAGCTTTAGCTAAATCAAGGAATTGTGATTCAAAACGAAGTCCAAATCCCAGGAAGAATTATGTTGATGACCAAAGTGTAATTAACAGCCATGGAAGCATTTAAAATAATGTGTAGGCATAACCTTCTCCCTTTATTGAAGTCACCTGTTAGCTTTAGTTGGTAATTGTAGTTATTACACTGAATCCTAAGCTGATTCTTGATAGCTTTCATATCAGTTCTCATAGAATTCTGAAAGCAAGGACGTACTTGAAGTTTTAACAGATATCCCATGATACTAAACTTGTGAAAAGAAATCATTTGGCAAAAATCCTAAAATGATAGTAAAAACATTGTTTTTGGCAGTTTCTGAAAAATACATTGCTTAATAAAAATTGTGAAAATTTGTTAATTTTTTAAAATATAATTTATAACATTGTCATTATTGAAAATAGGCATTTGCCAACATTTTAAAAGTCAGTGTATACCAAATTGTGTTTAATTGGAAAAATCACAATTAATTGGTGATTTTCAAGGTTGTATGGGTGTGCACACCTGACACTTTTGCGCCCACACCTGCACGGGTATGTGCACTGCACATGCACCCAAATCCATATGCAAGGTAGCCTAATTTACCCGTGCCCGCACCCAAGGCAGCTTATTGTACCCGCATCTGCACCCAAGGCAGTTTAATGTACCCGGACCCTCATTGGGTGTGTTTCCTTAATTTCATATGCACCCCATAGAAAATCAATTAAGCAAAAACTGAAATGTTAAAAAAATCAAAAGCATAAATTTTTGTTAAAAACCTTAATGCATATTACCATTTGCCTTGCATTGCAATCAACTATTACATATAGAGTTCATTTTCAAGAGGATCGCCGAGATTTGTATGTAATAACAGATAACTATTTACCAAGGATTTTGATTTATATGCAGTAATAAACATTTTCTGAACATTTTGGATATTGTTTTGTGATTGGCTCGTGCCATGTATTGATTCATGTGTTTATATAATTTGATAGACAGTATATAAATCAATGAGAATGCACTATAAGTATATCAGTCAATGATAATGCACTATAAGCATATAAATCAATGATAATATGATATAAATACTAATATATTATAACTCCATGGTAATATGATGTAATTTTAATGTCTTATAGTACATCTGATTTGATAAGTTTCAAGATAATATTATGTTTGAACTTTTGAGTTTCAATTTTCAAGTTTGATGTTTGAATTTTGATGTCATGTAGCATACCTATCTTTAGTAGTACACACCCTACGTACGCCTGCACCATCACATCTGTACACCCAACTTTTGGAAGGTCGCATCTGGTGTTGCTTACACCCACATCTGCACACCCATGTAACTTTGGTGATTTTACTAAAACTGAATATAAGTGCATCATGAGCTCCATCCTAATATACGTTGATAGCAGATAGTTCTGTAAACATAGTCAGTAAAGGCTAATAATGAAGACTCTGCGCTCTATCAACAACTTTTTAATTAGATCAAGGGAGTGTGGTTCAAATGAAGTCCGAATCCCAGGTTTCAGGAGGAGATCTGATGCAACAGTATAAAGAATGTGCCTTCCCAGGTTTCACCACAGGGTAAGTTTTGTAGAAAGGCCTGGTTGTATTCTTTGAACTCTTGCAATAATGTTTGCCTTCTCTACATACACTGTTTATCCATTTGTAAAGTGAACAGATTCAGAAATAGAATCCAGTGTTTCCGATTCTCATCAAACTTTGTTGAAGGAGCTATGCTGAGTTGTGGAAATTTTAGCTGGGGTTGTCATGGTGTGAATCACAGTGACACACAGATGATGACAAAATAAAGCAAAAGTGGTGACATAATTCCGAATAGGAAACCACTGTCATAGTTGACTTTTAAAGAACAAGGCCTTGAATTAATGATTAAGGGAAGGGAGTGAGGTGATACACACCTCCGTTTTACCAGTGTCCAAGATTGCACTTCCTTAATTTCCTGTGAGAGAATTTCATGGTTACCATACATTGCAAAATTCCTGGCATGGATTGCTTTCTGATTAACAAAGGTTTGACTTTAAGAAAACAACTCAGTGGGAGACAATGCTCTTTAATTCTCAATGTATCTAGTTTCATTGAGGAAAATGATAAATCATATTCTATAACAATTCCAATCACTTAACATCTACACAAAGCTAGAAATAGAATAAGCCAATGAGTTGAGGGTTTAGATGGATTCTTCAAGTTACAAATTTATCTAGGGTCAGTAGAAAAGGGCATGTCAAACCCTACACATCTCTCCACCAGAAAATAATTTTGTATGTATATGTAGATTGAAGCAAGCAGATGAATCAACCAGTATTTGCAGTTCATCTAGTTTGTATCCATGGTTTCGATTTGACCTATGCTTTAGTCAATGTTGAATTTGGTCAAAGATAACACTCATAAAACTTGCTTAATTCCTTCCAAAGAGGTTATTCTTACATAGGGCCTATGAACTCCTATTAACAAGGAGTGAGGCTTATCAATTACAACCAATCAAATCCCTTACGTCTCTCTCCTAAACTTATCTCTATGAGTTGTTTCAACAACTCATTACATGCTCACGCATTAACATTATTCTAATATTCTAACATGACGCAATAAACTATAAAATATCCAACATTCCCCCTTTGTGTAGACAAAGGGAGAGGAACCATACCATATGAACCGGAAATAAAAATATGTGTCAACACATACAGGTATGCACTCTGTTACTCATGACAACTGCTGCTTGTGATCACCTACATACGCGAACCCAAGTGTCCATGCTTTCACTTCCGGTGAGTGTTGGGCTTTTCACTGGCAAATCACTTACTTCCAGTGACAACCTACATACACAAACACAATTGTTCATGATTTCACTTCCTGTCAGTGTTGCGCTTCTCACAGGCCTATCACTTAGAAGTACTCAACAGAGCATACATAGTAAAAATTGCTCTTCTATACATATGTTCATGGTAATTATTCTCACCACACACAAACAAGAAAATGAAGATTGAGGATTGGGTCCTCATTGTTGCATTTGTAGCCACTATTCTTGAAGTGAGTCAGTTATAGTATTAGATGGTCACCACTATCACTTGGAGACCGCTCCCGACTTTACTCAATTTTCTGTAGTTGTTTTTGCCATTATTGCAATTCACAATCCCTTCATTAGTGTCCAACTTGAGGTCACTGGTATTTTGCTGGGCTTCCTACCTCTGTTGCCTCCGACCTCCATCAGAATGCTGCTCACTCGGCAAGATGGACGTTAAAGTTCAATTGCATGTCGTTTTTGTGAATATAACCCACCCCGTCAAAGTGAAAACGTTAGATTCGCCTGATTTTACATTCTTTACAAAGGGGCATGAAGTATTTGACTTTGAATTTTAACACCTACATACAAACACACTCCTTTGGATAAAAGACGATACTGACACTAGACAAACGAAACAATTACATCAGTGAGCGACTATATGTATATATTTGTTCGGACTTTAATACTATTGATAAAATTTTGATTATCACATTACAAGACGACAGTCTATTTAATGAAACACTAGACAACTTATTAAATTAAATAAATGAACAAAATATTAGCCTGTTGACTAAACAAATGCCTTTGGGCTAAAGGCTTATTTTGAATGACAAACAATTTACAAACAAGCTTATTAATAAGTCTAGTTACTCTATTTGACTAACAACCGTACCTTTAAACAATATAAACTATTAAACAAATTAAAGTTAAATCGATCCACAATCTGATGTCATCACTAGGAGTTAAAATGCATGCTGGTCATGTCAAAAAGACCAAACAGCCACACAGATCCAGCAGAGGTGTCAAGAGATCACACAGATATTGGGCAATGTATTGATATGAACGAAAAAAAAATGTCAAAACACATCTGGTAGATGATTATAGGATATGCATGGATGGATGCTGGCGCTAGGGAAACTGCATGAGAGAGCAAGAACAACAACAAAAAACAGTGAATCTTGTCAAAGAAGGCAGTGATATTGTTTGTATGAAATGCTTATGCTGGAGGCACTGTTTCAATACAAGAATTCCAAATTACGGAGAGCTATTCAATGAACCCGAAACACGGTTCCTTCCTATGCTAACAAAATCCAAGATGCACAAGAGGCAACCATAAATGAAATGTAATAGAAGCACCTTGGAAGATATGTGAGGCTTGCTGCTATGCAAAGAGAAGAAAGAATACAGAGAAGGCAAACTGCACTGTTCAAATGTCACAGGCAGAGGTTTATTTATATGTGAAGAGGTGGTTACAGATTGGTTGAACAGTTACCAACCGAACAACTACATAACTGCATTATATGCTATATAATGCTCTATATTTTAACACCCCCTCTTAATGACTAAACTGGAAACAATACCAAGTTTGTCCTGAAATTTTACAAATTTCCTAAAGCCCATATGTTTAGTCATTACATCTACAAACTGTGCCATAGGTTGTACTTCAAAATCAGCAGTCCATGATTGTGTTGCGGTTGTCGAATGGAGAAGAACCGCAAAACAAAAATTTGGTCGCATGAACAAAGATATGGCAAGTGGTCCACTGGTTCTTTGTTACGTGATTCATTGACCAATGATGAATCACCAATGGCTGAGAGTGTCAGCCCCATCTCCAGAGTGCTGAAATCAGAACCTCGGAGAGGTGGATTGAAAAATTTGTTCCAGGCTTGTGTAGCCTATTGGAGTCTGTACAGAGACTCAATTATCCTGCAATCGAAGTCACCTCGATCATGTCCTTGCAACACCATGTAGTGCTCATCCAACTTTCTCAATAAGAGAAATGTGACCATTTGTGTAGTAGGAGTTAGAACCAACTCCGCAATAGTAGGAGAAATAACCATCTCTGTCTCATCTCGTCTCAGCAGTGGGAGAAATAACCATCTCCGCAGTAGTAGGAGTGAGAACCAACTCCTCATCTATTTGCTCATCTATCCCCCTTTGTTGGGAAAGATTTCACAACACAATGAGCAAACTGTTCATGCTCTATTGTCCTTCGAGCAAGTACCTCTGAGTGAGTGGTTGGGCATGCCATCTCACCATGCACCGTTAGTGCATTTGGAATAGTGGAGTCTCCATCCACAACAAATTGTTCTTCAGAATGAGGAAATCCATCCTCCCAAGGCATGTCCGCCTCCCGTACATCTGGTATAGTGGATACTCCCTCCACAATAGTGCATGTAGGTTGATTGTATCCAAGTCAACAGATCTGTGAGGAATGGCTTCCTCCCAAGGCATTGCAACCTCCTGCACATCCTGTATGGTGGAGCTGTCCTCCACACGTGCATTCATGTTGATCATAGTAGGATCAACAAGCCGATACTGACCACCTTCCCCAATACCAAGGGCAATTATCCGTCTCTGTTTCACATCAGAGACAACACACTTCTTCCCACATAAATCCACAAAAATATTGGGATTTTCAATTAATTGATGAATAGATAGAAGATTCTTTTGTAAAGAAGGTACATATCTAACATTCCGTACCAATAGTTTATGAGCATTATTCAATACAATGCATATATCTCCTATCCCTTCTACTGCAAGTGATTCTCCATCAGCTAGTACTACTGATTCAAAACAGATATTTGTAGTAAATGAAACATACCAGTCCTTGCGACATGAAAAGTGTGCGGACGCACCAGAGTCAATGATCCAACAACTAGTACCACTGTCATGCGAGCATGATGTCGTAAGACAATAAAGAGCATGCCCGTCATCCGAATCCCGTTCTTTTGCAACTGCTGCCACATGTTCCTCATCACATGGCTTTTTGTTCTGTTGCGAAAGATCATACTTCCGCTTCCGACAATCCTTCTTAAGGTGCCCAACCTTGTGACAGTAATAACATGTGACTTGATACCGAGTGGAAGACTCACTAGAATGACGTCTCCACTTTCCCTTTGACTGAGTGACAAGAGCACTCTCTGATTGGTCACAATTAGATTTTGCTGAATTTGTCTCGCTCCTTTTGCAACAGGTAGGAACTCACCTTGTCAAACGTGAGTGTTTGACTTTCACCATTAAATGGAGTGCCTCCACAAATGACTCATACGAAGAAGGTAAGTTGTTTAAAACCAGAGCCACCATATCATCGTCGTCCACCTTTTTGTTGATGGAAGATAACTGGTCTCAGAGGTCTTTCATCCGAAGTAGGTGCTCAGACAACGATCCACCTTGTAACTTTATGGAAAAGAGCATATTCTTTAGGTATAAAACCCGACTCTTTTCTGACGTTTGATATTTATCCCTCAGACTGGCCCACAACGTGCTTGCCACAATAGCATTCCGCACTTCCAATATCATATCATCCGACACTAATAACTTGAGAAGCAATAACGCTTCCTTATGACGTTTGTCATAATCCACGAAGTTCGTCGTTGGTCGACTTTCACTACCCGTGATTATTTTATCACAATCACGAAACTCCGCAAGCGTTAAAATCTTATGACTCCAAACATTGAAATTAGTGCCCGTTAATTTTTGTCTCCGACAAAGTCAAGTGTGAAATATTTGCCATTTTATTATTCCAAAGTAACGGAAATAATAAAATAAAATTTTGCCCACACTTAATAAAACAATATTACTTTTTCCAACAAATAATATTAAAATTTAATTAGTCCAAAACGTATGAATACCTTTGTTGGTTGAAGAACTAATATTGCCCAAATAAGATTTAATCTGCCTTCGAACCCTTTATATTTAACTCACCACGTCTTTCTTGTTCATCATTGTTCTTTTGCCCTTGCGATACACCACATACCTTCACGACATTGCCCACAATTTCTCCTAAGAATGGCTCCTTCGAACTACCCACGATTTTTTTGTTTTGGCCCACACGACTTCACCTTTTCCAGATGCCACGACTAGTCATTTTCCTTTTGAGCAGAGGCCACGACTTGTCTGCTAACTGGATTTGTGACAGGGCTTTCCTCTTATTTGCGACACCACGATTTCTTTCACCACGTTTTCCTCCGTGACGGTGGCTTTTGCGCCTTCGAGTGTTTTTACTACACCAGAACCCACGTACCATGTTTTCCTTTCACACAACAGGTTCACGTGTTGTGTCTCCTTTCTCCTCCAAGAACCCACGACTTTGTGCAAAACCGACTGTATTGTCTTCGAACCGAGTCATGTTTTCCTTTGCACGACTCTGCACATACACGAGCCAGGATTTTCTCCTTTCTGTGAATCTTCTACAATAAGCGGCGAACTAACATCTTCAGTTTGTGCCCTACTAGGGCTTCCCCAAACTTCCAGTTCATGCCTGTTGAAAAGGCTTCCTCAAAGCGTGAACCAACCTCTCGATACCAATGTTAGCCTCTTGCAAAGAGGCTTCCTCAAAGAAGACAAACCGACCTCAAATGTCACGATACCAATTTTTATATGAAAAGAGAAGAAAGAATTACACCGAGAACTACATAACTGCATTATAGGCTATATAATGCTCTATATTTTAACAATAAAAGATGAATGTTTATTTTATACGTGAAGATGCACAAAACTACGAATAGATTCAACTCCACCCCAAATTGTTCCCAATTACCTTGAATTTCATGAATAAAACCGTAAAATATGTGGTTGTCCCCAACAAGTATTAAACTTCCATCATAGTTTCAAAATTAATACAACTTTGATACCAAATGTTGAATTCGATTAGAGATAACACTTCTAAAACTCGCTTAATTTCATTCAAAGAGATTATGCTTACATATAGCCTATGAACTCCTATTAACAAGGAGCAAGGCTTATCAATTACATCAATGCGATCCTGTTATCTCTCTAACTCATTTCTATAAGTTGTTTCAACCATGGCAAGTAAATTGATGGTTTATCGTGGGTACCTATCTGCAGAGAATGAAATGAAACACCTTCATACTTATCATGGTACAAGTCGACCCCCAAAATTGTTATTTTTGGCGATTAACTAACCGCGGGTTGGTTTTTGGGGATTGACCTGGGTAGCTTGATGTTATAAAGATTTAAGACCAAATAAATTAAAAATCCATCATTTTTCCTGCTTGCGATATATCGTTGATTCATTTCAAACTTTCAACTTTTTCTTTCCTTGTGATTCACTCCATTGCTTGAGATTTAGGGCTTTTCAGTTTCGAGTTTGATTGCTCACAATTTAGGGATTTTCAGTCTCAAGTTCGACTGCCTTTTGAGTCTCGACTACTCCATCTCGCGATTTAGGTAACAACTAACAACCATGCCTCATGGCTTGTGGCTATCAAAAATTGTACTCCAAAGGCTTTAATAAATTTTGATAAATTTCTTTGACAACAGTCTAGACTCTACAAGATGCTTGATCATTTCTTTGACACAGTATGAGTGTACACAACTTATTCTTGTTATATTTTGAGTGCCTGATCATTTCTTTGACATAGTATGAGTGTACACAAATTGTTCTTATATTTTGAGTGGACTATAGTCAAATAAATTTATCGACATTTATTAAACCCTTTGGAATACATTTTACTCGCTATATTTTAGCTTGGTCCTAAATCTTTATAATCTCGAGCTACCCTTTTCTCAATAGTTTCATCTATTTTTAATTGTATTTTTCCAATAATTGGGAATTTTATATTTTGAACTTGAAAGGCTCTTGGCAGATTCAAATTGCTTACCAAGTTTTGAGGAAAATAGGAGACAAATAAGGGGCTTCAATGAGAAACCTCAATTGACTGGGGAAGACTCCAAGTTTATGTTGCCCATGGCATTGAATACTTGGGACTTGGGAGTCCCAAGTATTCAATGCCATGGGCAGCAAGTTGGGAGAACTTGCTCATAGATATTTAGGACCAGACAATGCCTGAAGAAATTCATAACTGCATGAACATCCTACATGAGGTGGTCATTGGGAAGCACATTTATCATGATGAGGTATTGGTAAGGAGGCTGGTGGAGGAGGTAGGATCATGGAAGATATAGCCTTTAGATTCTTAGACTATGTTAGGTAGAAGACTTTTTAAATAGTATAGAAGTATGTTTTATGGTTTCAAGTTTTTAACTTTTACCTATTCCAGGCTATCTTTCTTGTTCTGATCATGTAAACAATAGTATGCAGTCATTTTAGTGGACACTTGGAGATAAATCCACTTGAATGGTTGCCTTTTATGATAGATATAAGCTTTTTACATTTGGAGGAACTGAAATGAATATCCGTGCATTTAGTGCATTGATGACTATGTCAATATAGTCCATGACTATGAGGCTATGAGCATTGTAGTTTGTATTTTGTACTCTATTATAGTAAAAATTAATGGAAAATAGACTTATGTGTTTTCTACATTCATTTCACATTACATTTAAGAGTGTTTTATTTGTTATTTAAGCTTATTTAAGGCTATGGGCATTGTGGTTTGTATTTTGTACTCTTTTATATAAAAAATTAATGGAAAATAGACTTGTGTTCTCTACATTCATTTCTCATGTCATTTAAGAGTGTTTTATATGTTATTTAAGCTTATTTTATGAATTTATATTAATTTTAAAATATTGATGAAGTGTCAAGTAACTGCCGAGTCCTGAGTATGGGTCGAAATTTTGGGTTGTTGAGTACAAGCTTTTAACTATGGTTTGGTTTCAACAACCCATTTCATGTTCACACATAAACATTATTCTAATATTCTAATATGATGCACTAAACTATTAAATATCCAACAGTCAAGAACACTCTTAACAAATATTTCTGTTTCAAAAATAACATGCTGAAAAGTACTAGATTTTTTCCACATCTCTTACTTACCATAAAATAATTGCAAGTGACTGCATTGTAATCATTCTGTTTGAAAAATAGAGAGAAGGGAAAAGTAACATAAGGTCATAATGTTCAATTTATGTTGCGAGATGATAAATTCTCCAGTTTTTTCTAAGGTTTGTGTTTTGTTTGAAACTTGTTTAATCAGTTTCGGGAACAACGCATCTCCTGCTGGATTGATATCTTAGTGATGCGGAAGCTTAATAACAACAACAATTACACTAAAATGAACAGAAATGAAATATAAATTAATAGAGAGACAATATAACAGATTGCACAAGAATGAAGAAAAGACAATTAAATTGTAAACTACAAGTATGAATATAAACTCTGTACTTGATAAGAGTACATGGTACTACAACTTGGTGTAAAGATCTGTGTGCTGTATGCTTCCTTAGATGAATACCTGGACTCCAATGCGGAGGAGGGGGATGTGCATTTACAGTTGTTCCCCTCAAGGGAGGTGTGTAGAAATCCCTGTACACGAGAGCAAGCTGCATGTGTGAAAGTTGTGATTCCAAGAAGTGTATTGATACCTGTTATTGTAGAGAACCATCTCTTCGATGAACTCTTTTAATCCTCTGGTCTACTGTGCAAGATGCGTATATATGTGCAATGTTTAGTGAACCCTTTCAATCAGAGGTTATGCTGTATGCTTCCTTGGATGAATGTAATGCCGAATCCTGGATTCCAATGCGAAGGAGGGATTATGTGTTTACAATTGTGCTCTGTGAGGGATTTGTGCAGAATCTCAATACATGAGAGCAGGATGCATGTGCAAAATTTGTGATGCCAAGTTGTGTAGTGATACCTCTGATTGTAGAGAATCCCCTCTGCTAAACTCTTTATCTGCCCTGTCCTGCTGTACAATATGTATGTATATATGTGCAATGTGTAGTAAAATTTTTCGTAGGAGAAGAAACACCATCTCATCTTGACTGAAACAAGTATCTGTAATGACATAGCATTCGGAGAAAAAAATTGCATACTGCAGAATCCTATTAGGGTACCGACCCTTTGATCCGGCAAGGAGCTGCTGCCCCTTTATCATGCAGGGGAGTGAGGGAAACAATAATGGGTTGGTTGGGGCCAGCATGTGCTGACAAGGTCCTCATGTTGAACTGCCACCTGGATCATAAATGTCGCAATGTTTTATGGATTTTAATTTTTTTGTCGATAAAGTGTGGTTTTTCCCCATATTTAATACATATTTTTAAAAAAATTGTGACCATCCCAATAAGTAGTTTGTGGCATTATGAGTGATAAATGTCTAACCTAAGCTTCAATTACTGGAATTTATGTAATGACATGTAAGAATGGAAAAGCATGTTTAGGAACAGATTGAATTGCATTTTTCTTGAGGCTATTATCTGAGCTTGTCAGATGCAATATAATTGTAATGACAAATAGAATATACTCTCGAAACTTGGTAATGGCATTTCACTTAGTCCTGAGATGAAGTAAGATTTGTTTGATAGCATTTAACTTGGTCCTAAGATGATATAAGATTTGTTTAAGTCATATGAAATCTGTAGTAAAACAATCTTATTTTCTTATTATAAGACCTTATTTGTTTTTTCCAGTTATTATGACTACTAACTTCATTTTATTGCTGAATAGCAAAACCTTGTTGAAGTTGACTCTTTCACGCATCAAGTTATTAAGAAACAAAAGGGAGATGCAACTGAAACAAATGCAGAAGGAGGTTGCACAGTTTCTACAGGCTGGGCAAGAGGCTACTGCTCGCATTCGAGTATGTCCATGTCTACAACTCTAAAAACATCAATTGGAGATTATATTGGAGAGGGAAGTGAGTCTTAAGGGCGTTCTTTCTTACAAAGAATATCATAGTGTTACTGAAAGATCTCAAAGTTGTTTCTTTACGAGGGTTATTGCCTATGTGTTTCGACCCTAATAAGCAGAATTCTTCTGGAGAGATGCCAGGGCTTCTTTACAACTAAACATTGTGAACTAGTGTTTCATTTCAGGTGGAACACATCATACGGGAGAAAAACATTTTGGCTGCATACGAAATTCTGGAGCTATTTTGTGAACTACTGGTTGCTCGACTACCAATTATTGAATCACAAAGGTTAGCAAGTGATTCAATTTTCTATATTTGTAGTTCTGATTACAAGCATAAGAAGCAATGCAGTTTTCAGAGATACATTATGTGCACATAATAAATTAATGTGTAGATTATTTTGGTTTGATATTTGAGGTCTTTACTTTATATGTTCTTACTAAACCTTCATAAATATTGATGTAGTGAAAAAATGCTATCTTTTATTTTTAATTTATTGTTCCATTACATTGTACATTTTATCACAACTTAATTGTCTTCCGGATATATCATTTAGTGTCCATAAATCGAAGTTGCTGATACGATTTGGATATGGGCACGGTATGGAGTATCCAATATGCGGATATGGAAAAAATCTTTTTGGCCCTGGATACGGCCGTACATAAAAATATATATAAAAATTAAATATATGTAAGTTCCAGCCTAATAAATATGAATTAACTATATATTATGCATATGAAAGACAAATAAGCTAAATAACCACAAAAAACAACTCATAATTTGTTAAAGGCTTAAATTAAACACAATGTCATGATATAATAATTTTTTTATTACAATAATGATCAAACTAGTATTCAATAGTCATCATATTCCTCTTCATCTAGAGCATCAACATCAACATCATGTTGTGGTTCATTAGAACCACATGGACTCGAAACACTCCCACTAGGGCCACTACCACTAGCACCCCCTTGTGCATGTAGGGCTTACAGTGCCAAAAAGGCCTCCAATCCCTCATATAGTGACAAGTGGGAAATGGAAGCATCCAAGTCAACTCTCTTTGGGTCAATATCCCAATGTTTTGTTGGTCCTTATACTCGGCTACTTGTGAGATAGAAGGCACAAGTTGGAATGTATATACACCAAATCTTCAGCCTTTTTAGCCCCCAACTTGTTGCGCTTCTATGAGTGGATGAAGGCATATGTACTCAGTTGCGCTCAAAGGAAGATGAACTTGCAACTTATCAAGGAAAATTCAATGCAAAATTAAAATTTATAAAATTAAACACTCAAACTTAAATTTAAAAAAATTTAAAACAAAAAAGGAAAGAGAATTAAAAAATAAAAAATTTACTGTGCCAAGACCTTGATTGCAAGAGGTTGTAGGTACAAAGATGATTGACCATGGAGGTACCACACATATGAGCATCCATCTTGTATTTGGACTCGAAGAGAATGAAGGCTATGACCTGTCTCCATAAAGAAATTTCCAAACGTTCTCATAACCATGTCCTTGGCCTTAGGATCAAGGAACAACCTAGACAACGCCAACATATATCCCTCACTGACTTTTTGCATCCTTTTATGGTGCCACCCTTACGGAAAAGAAATGATCTCTATGTTTGAGAATCTAGGAGTCAATGCAAAGGCAAGGAGATGCAAAGTGGGGTGGTCATTTTGTTCCACCACTCAATGAGGTATGATTTTACTTCTTTGAAAATATTCTCTTGGGATCTTGCTCTTTTGCATTTATGGTCTTTATCTTCTCAATCATTGAGTTGATGCCATCATATCTCTCTCCCAGACATGGCTGATCCATGTCAATAAAGCGGATCATACTCATAATGGGCTCGAGTAAAACTCAACAAGTATTCTACTCGATCCCACCAAGTGTCATCTAAGATCAACACCTTCCTTGTTAGGCTCGTTTAAGGTTTGATTGCCTCCATACAATCCATATGTTGGAAGTTACCATTTTGTTAAGTGCCTTTTGCACTTTCACAAGTCATCTCAAGATGATTGTGTGTGATAAGAATTGAGTCTCAACAACCTAATAAGAAATAAAAAAACAAAAATTAAAAACTTTTGAAAACTTGAGTGCTAATATGTTGTAAATATTAAAAAAACTTACATTATAAATAAAAGAAAGATAACTTCCCTTACCTTCAACAACTTCACATGGGAGAAGGATCCAAAGATGCCTTGCGACTGGTGATGGTTGCTCACACACATTGGATCTCTCACCCTCGGCATACACTTGTCTTGAATCCACTCAATTTTACCGGCTAACTTTTTCAGCATTATATTGAGTGAATGAACAATACCTAACATCCAAAAATATGTCCATTCCTCGCCTCAACTAACTTCCATGGCGACTTTACAATTTTTAGCATTATCCTTTATGACTTGGACAACATTTTGAGGCTCCACCGCGTCATTGGCTTCAAGATGATGTTGGCCATGAATTGGGCATTCTTCATGTGCCCTCACAATCAAATGCTTTAAAAACATTGCTCCTTTAGGCATACTGGCATACTACAACCACATTAATCGAAGGGTGGTTTCTTGCATCTTTCCATTCATCGAAATGATGGGTACTCCTATTTTGGTCTGTGAGTCTTGATTTGGTTGTAATGAGGTTTCCACATGTTTTTTTTTGCCAATAGGGTGGTGTTGGGCTTTTCATACCCCGACCGTTGCACTCTTTTGGGGCCTCTTTGATTGCTTTCACCATCTTTTGCCAATATGATGACCTAACAACATTGAATGACAAACTATTTGCATATACACATCTTACATCTGCGATATCCTTACTCTCATTTTGAAAGGACCTTTTCAGTGGTCCTTTTGTCCTCTTTCGTGAAAGAGGTGAATCCTCATCTTGCATAGAGGTAGACATCACAAATGGATGTGGCTAGGTCACAACTAGGGAGCTTGTACTAAGATGGGGCCTATGTCACAAGGTTCAATGAATTTTTCACTTCAAGTTCGAAATTCGTTGAACTTTTGCTGGGGAACAAAAAATCGTTGAAATTCCAAAAGTGCATGTTTGTCTTGAAAGTGCATGTAAAAATGGCTAGCTAAAATAGTCTATCGTGGTCTAGCGTGGAGGTTTACTTTGTTTGGTGTGGACATCCGTGCGGGGCTCATGCGGGAGGGTTGTCGCCAAGCTATGGAGAGGAGTCAAGTCGAGTCGCAAGGTAGTGGTAAACACGGGTTTTATTTTTTGTTTTATGTTTTTTTCCATATACTTTTTAAATTTTTATGTTATGCTTTTAATTGCTTAAGTTAGTTTTTGTAACTATTTTTAAATTAATTTTTTCTTTTATTACAGTTTAAAACTTAGGTTAATAATTTTGTTTTTAAATTTATTTTTAATGTTTATTTTTATATTACGTTTTCTATTCATTAGGTTTGTTTCTATAATATTTTTTAATTAATTTTTTTATGTTAAGTTTATTAATATTTTTAATGAATTTAAAAAAATATAAATTATTACTATATTAAATATAAATTTTGATGTTTTTTATTTGTAATATTTAAAATTAAATGTAATTTTTATATTTTCTAATTTTAATTTTATATGTTTTTATGTTTTTCTATTATTCGAACTTAATGGCAATTTGTTTTTCGAACTTTATCCATTGGGCGAACTTAAACCGAATTTTATCCTCGTCGAACTTGAACTCGAACTCGAACCTTGTGACTTAGGATGGGGCAATAGATGGCCTTGCTTTGATTGAGATGAAGTTCTTTTTCTTGACAACGAATGACTGTTTTGAAGGCAAAGACTATCGCATCTTCTTGGTCCTTAATATACTTTAAAACTATGTTCCACGGGATGCGTCCCTGCCTTTTAGGTTCGTCTTCGTGACCGGGGATGTTTCGGAAACTCGGCGACGGGTAGGAAGCGCCCCTACCGTCCCAATCTGCTAAAAAAATCGGGGACGCCCCGGGAGGTCAAATTTGGAGCAAGGAACGTTCGAGATGTCCCAGACGTCCATGGGACTTTTACAAGTCCCCCGACCGTACTGGGGATGTCTGGCGTCCCCTACGTCCCAACAATGTTTTAACTTTAAAAAACACAGTTAATAAAAAAAAGGAATGTGGGGGCCCACAAGGACCCCCACATTCATTCCTAACTAACCTAAACCTAAAACATGTAATTCAAGGTATACCAAATATATACTGACCCCTCACCAAACATATTTTTCTAGCTGACTATTATTGTGTAGGGAGAATTGATATATTCCGTTTGAATACTTAATTTATGAGAAATTGGAGACAATTTTAATTAACAGTTTGACATATTTGTCACATTTTGAATAATAGTATTGTGGTATAAAAGAATGACTGCTAAATATGTTGAATCATGGGTGTTAGGTAACTTTTGGTGTACAACACAAAAATTCTCTAGATAATTTATCCCATGGACATGAGTTGTTGATATAGAAATTGAAGTGACAATATGGATATTAATAATTAGAAGGTTTAACTCTATTCTTTGTTTGGATTTGTACTCTTATATTACAAGGAAAAAAAATGGGCCTCCCTAGAAGAGGTTCAAATTGCACCTTGTGAAGGACTCCTTACAGGCCTATTGTTGTGTCTCTTGAATTTCCTTGCTAAATACATTAAGCTAGGCATTTGAATAAATTAAGAGTCACTGCAGCCCAACCTTTCTGTGCACTTACTGTATGAGTGAACTCTTATCCAAGTTTGTTGCTTATCATGATAAGAAATGTTTATATGCCATTAAGCAATCCCCTGCTTGTAAGATTTGTATCATTGGTGGTGTTTTTTTATCATAGAAGGTTTGAATCATATTAATCTCTACTTGGTTGATAAGAAGAATAATAACATGCTTAAGAGGCCCAATACTATGAAGGTATACCTTGAATTAACATGTGTGTGATGAATGTTTTATCAATGTTATCATATGAATATTTGAAATTTCTTATATTTTTTAAATTTTCCCTTATTTTTAATAGCTGTCCCCTGTAGTCCCTAAAAAGGCCTCGAAAAAATCCGTCCCAGAAACACGTCCCCCTGTCCCCTACCGTCCTGTCTTGGAAACTTGGTGGAATATAGCTTTAAAACTTTTGTTGGCACCACTACATTGTTCTTCCCCTTGAAAATTCTAATGCCATGACCCAATATTGCACAAAAATGGGCTTTCACTCGAGTATACGAGCCTTTGTATACACCTTCATAATCATGACATCTCCAAACGAAACACCCACCACCTGAAAGTTGCTCTATTATTGTGACATGCCTCCATGACGGTGAATTCAGATCAAATTATTCAAATAGGGATTACCCAGAGGAGGTGGAACTTGCTTCCATTCAGTAGTAGTATTCTTGTTGAGTCTTTAGTTGCGCCTACAAGTTTAAAAACCAACACCATTAGCAAATAACCCTATTAAACATCAAATATTATGGTTAAACCCTAGGCCCTAGGGCAAAACGTGTATGTATTTTAAATAATATAATAAATGGAAAACGATTTAAAATTTTAAAATGAAAACAATAAAACATCAAAAGAAGCATGAAGTGTGTGAAAGATTGAAAACACAAAAATGAAATCAAATTTGAAAGTTAAAACCTTACTTTAAAGCAAATAATCCACAAATCTTCCTCCTTTCAAGCTCTTCAATCACCTTGGTAGCAAATGGGCGCTTGTACTAGCTTAGGAAAATGATTACAATGCTTGTTGATGAAGTATCAAACCTAAATGAGCAAAATGAGAGCTTAGAGAGGCAAGTATGCAATGAGAGGTAAGTTTCCTTTCTTTATATTTTGTTTTCGTGTTTTGCTTTTGTTTTATACATTCTATTTCATATTGTTTATTTTAAACTTTGTGTAAAAGATGAGAAAAATTAGAAAAAACTTTTTGTCCCAAAAATGTACCGGAAGTGGGTAAGGTATGGTCGGGACGTATTGGTGCGAGTACGTCTTGGTACTAGGCCCCTATAGGTGCCGTATTAGTATCTTAGTTGTAAATAATTCCATGAAAGCTTCAACATCTACATTATGTGGGTGTACCGTACATTTTCGGGATGTACTCATACCGAGTACGGACTATACTTGTACCTAGGCCCGTGTAGGTGCCTTATTGATATCTTAGCCATAAGCAATTCCGTGAAAGCTTCAATATCTACATTAGAGACATTGACAAGAGTTGGTATAAGATATCTCTTCTTGAACGAACTATCTTATTTAAGGCTTTGCTAAAAATTCCATATTTTAAATGATTTGGTAGGTCAGTGTGGATGATCTAGAAGTCATCCACTTTTAACTTTACTCACCCGTAGCTTAATTGTTAGTGACTTTGTAATGTCCCCTTCTCAACACTAGTTCTCTTTGAAGACCTTGGGCCCATTCCACTTCCCGTGGGCTAAAAGGGATTGAGCAAGGGAAGTTAATGTCATGATTTTCATTGTTTTTGTGAGCTTTGCATTCTTTTTAAGTAATTTTCTAAGTATAGTTAGGTCAGTTGGGAAAAGGAGAAAAATCAATTGAAAAATAGAAGAAAAAGGAACTATTATGTCCCCAAGGAGGTTGGTCCTCTTTAGAGGGTTCTATTTGGTTTTGGCACCACCTCTAGCTATTTAAAGGGGTCGCTTGGCTTGGAAGAGGTTATGCTTGCTTTTGGAATTTATTTCTCTTAGAGTTGGAGCATGTTTTACTTTCTCTCTCATCCATTGAGGATGAAAACCCTCTTGGAAGACCTATTGAGAATGAAACCTCTCAATAGTGGGTTGGTTTGAGGACGAAACCCTCAAGCTTGCAAAAAGGTGATCTCATAAGGAGTTTGTATTCAATTTTGAAGGCATTTCCAACCCTTCCCAAGGGTGGCGACTTGCCCTAAGGTGGAGTTTGGGGTATTCTAGGCACGACAACTTCAAATTCAGCCATCATTGTGTTCCTCCTATTTTTAGCAGCTGAAATCTTCATTTGTACTTCAATTTGGGGCTTGGAATCCTTCATTTCCAGCCATATTTGTAAGGGTATTCATTATTAATTAATTTCAGTTGATATTAAATTGGTAAAAAAATATATTTTCCAGTGCTTTTTCTCTTGCAATCATTTCCAGATTTGAAGAATATTATTTTGAAGGGTTTCTAAATTATTTCCAACAAGTTTGTGGCTGATTTCTATCATAAAAATATATATTTACAACCTGCTGCTAGGGTTTGAGAATTTAATTTCAGTTTGCTTCAGTTTACTATTTGGATTTGTGCAAGTTCTTTGATTTTCAGTTTCAGCCTAGAAAAGGGGCATTTAGAGTGATTAGAGCAAAGATCTTCCCAGCCTGAGGGTATTCATGCAAGACAGTGACAAAGAATACATCTACTATCAAAGGAGAGAGAAGAAGAAATCAAATCAGCTACTTGAAGGGCCTAACATGGCCAACAAGGGTTCCGAAGAGGCCAAGATCAATAGACTTATCAAAGGGCAAGAAAGGTTGGCAGACACAATGGATTTGCTAGCCCTAACCTTGCAAAAACTTCATGAGCCAAGACTTCACAATGGCGAGGGCAGTTCATCAGGGTTCACAATGTAAGGCAGCCCCAAGGGTCAAATTTTGGATCTGCTGCTAGGCCTTTTCACCTACCTTCCTCCCAAGGGAAGAAGTCATTCTGGAAGGTTGATACATGACATTCAATAGGGCACAATATTGTGTCCAGCTATGAAGAATATAGGGATCTTCTCGAATGAGATTTGTGATGCTATTTCACTTGCAGAATTCATAGGAGTAAGCAAGGGTAGGTCAAGGCCTGAGCCTAGACCACAAGCGCCACAGAGGGATCTTCAACATGCTTTGGGGAAAGTGACACTCTCCACATTTGATGGTTCCAACAAGGGACAGCCCGTGCTTGGATACAAAAGTTGGATACTTATCTATCATTGAGGCCTATGATGGAAGATGAAGCAATCAAGTTTGCAACCCTTCATCTTGAAGGAATTGCACATGAATGGTGGTACCATGGATTGGTCACACAAGGGCACAATCTCATCCACTCATATGATGAGTTTTGTAGGAGGATCATTGAGAGATTTGATAGGATTGATCTAGAGGTTCACTTTTGAGAGCTAGCACAATTAAGACAAGGCACGGTGGAAGACTATGTCGCTGAATTTCAGAGACTTTCAATGATGATTCCGGATGTGACAGAGAGGAGACTCATTGTTTTGTTCATTGAGGGGTTGGCTGAACCACTCAAGGGTTTGGTAAGAGCATTTGATCCTTTGTCTCTCCAAGAGGCAATAAAGAAATCTTTGGATCTAGAAGGTGTTGCTCCAAGGACAACAATGATCAATGGGCAGCCAAGGGCATCTTGGAATGGTGGACAACCAAAAGGAACCTTTGGGACAGCCAAAAACAACATCTTTGGACCAGCCAAAGAGGCCTTTTCAGCAAGCACCAATCATACCCAAGGAGCTGTCCAAAACAAGCAAAGAAGGGGAGTCACAGAATGAGCTAAGAAGGAAAACTTGTGCTTCTCTTGCAAGGATCCATGGTCTCCCGGTCATCATTGCCTAGGTAAGGGACGTGCATTATATTGAGGTATTTTCAGATTGTGAAGAAGAAGAGGAAGTGGGAGTTGAAGAGGCAACACAAAATCATAATCTGGAAGAGGACCCAAAAACTTGGACAACACTCTTGCCACCTTTGTCTGGTGCTCCTAGATATCATCCATTCGGGTGAGAGGTGTAAGCAAAATCACGGTATTGGAGTGGAGCTACTCACAATTTAAAGAAAGATTAAAATGATTGACAAATTGTTGAGGGCATGAAAAAAAGGGTTTCAAAATGCACACTTTATCATTGTGTGTCCATCATTTTATCATGTAAGGAAGATAGTTCAAAGTGTCCAAGTAGTTCTGGCCGTTTATTAGTTAACACTTAATTAATATTAACATAACGCTAATAAATAAGCCTTAAATTTTAATACCCCCTCTTAAGGCTTACACTATGAACATACTGATTAAAATAACATTACCAAACAAGACCAGACTTTCTTCAAAATTTTCCCTTTTGAAAACAATGCTTTGATTGACTAAAAATAACTCCATCAAGCTGCTTCGCAGATTAAGAAAGTAGAAGGTGTAATTGAAAGCTGAATTATTAAGTTCCAAAATTCCACCTCCCTGAACTCCCGAATTATAGAATATCCCGGATTGTTGGACAACCATCCACATGAGCTACTCTATGCTTCAATCAAGTTGTCATCATGACCTTAGCAAGGGTAAATTAGCCGAAACTGCATAGGAGACTTGCCGAACTAATCCAACAACCATAATAATCATGCCGATAGTTTCCCCTGATTTGAATGGATTCCTTCATATTCTTCAAGTGTTAGGATTCTTTTAAAATACACATTCTCACAAGAGTCTGAGTTCATCAATTTCAACATTCGGTGGATTTTCAACAATGGCTTCATTTGGTTTGTCTTGGAATTTTCCCTTCATCTTTTATAGAAGCATGCTGATCTTATGATAATGTAAACTTATTGGCTCCAAGAGTAACATCTTTGGCTTGTCACAAAATTCAAGATTCATAGTCCATTCATGGCCAAATAAAATCCCTTAAACGATTTCCTCTTGTCACATACAATGGATAGTATGTATTCGGGATTAAAATACATAGAAAGATGTTCGTGGTGTCTTGTTATTAGAAGAATACAACTGAAAAATTGACTCTTGAAATTCACAATTGATAATTTTTGAGATTTCATGACTAATAATGAAAGATGAATGGCAAAATTTATGAAGTTTTTTGAGTTTCTTTGATGAATTTTTGGTGTAAAACAAGGGCTCAATCGAGACACTTTTCGGATATTGTTTGAAGTTTCTAACCTCCTAATGGACTCACAATAGAGTTCAACGTTGTATTATTTTCTCTCGAACTCAAACTTGAAAAATCAGAAATCACGTGCTCTAGATGCATTCTGAAAAATACTTTGAGTTCTCTTTACTACTCTTTTTCCTCCGCCTTGCAAGAGCGCTGGAAATTCGATACTAATGTTAGAATGTGGAGAGAGAAAGAATAATGAAAGATTAGAATGTACAAAGAACGGATGAAGAGAGAAACTTTGAATGCACACATTATCATTGTGTGTCTTTTGTCATTTTACTATGTAAAAGATGGTTACAAAGTGGTTCAGTAGTTTATTAGTTAACACTTAACTAATATTAGCATATTGCTAATAAATAAGCCTTATATTTCAATACAAAGAGTCATGGTATTGATTGATAGTGGAGCTACTCACAAATTTATTAATGAGATATTGGTGACAAGATTGAAGTTGAGGGCTGAAAATTTCAAGGGTTTCAATGGTACGATAGCGGATGGCTTCTCCATCCATGCACTAAAAGGATATTGCAGCTCATGCTCTATTTGGGAAGACACGAAATAAAGGATGATTTCTATGTCATCGGATTGGTGAAACCGTTTTGGTGCTAGGGTTCAATGGCTACATTCATTGGGTGAATTTACCCAAAACTACCAAAGCATGGGGCTGAAATTCAAGATGGGTGACAAGGAGGTTGTGTTACAATGTATGAAGAGTGGAACTCCTCAAATTGTGACAACTAAGAGCATGGAGAGAGCCTTCAAGAGGGGCAGGTCGCATGGACAACACATTGCTTGGTAAGGTCTACTTCTTCATTTGTAATACAACAATCTTACCATGAGGATATTCAACCCATTATTGATAGGCATGCTAAAGTCTTCAATAACCTACCTCATGGGCTGCCACCGGATAGGGGATTTCAGCATGTTATTGAGTTAGAACCAAGTACCAAACCGGTAATAACCACTCCTTACCGCCACCCAAGAGTCTACAAGGAAGAAATTGAAAGAACAATCAAAGGATTGCTGGAAATGGGGCTCGTTAGGCCTAGTTCCAGCCCTTTTGCTTCTTTCGGTAGTACTTGTGAAGAAAAAGGATGGTACCTTGAGGATGTGTGTGGACTATTGGTTGTTGAACAAGAAGACAATCAAGAATAGGTACCCAATTCCAAGGATTGATGAGCTGATTGATGAATTACATGGAGCGGTTTTCTTCTCCATGATTGAAGGTCTGAGTACCATCAAATCCGAGTAAGAGACGAGGATCCACAAGACAACTTTTAAGTGTCATTTTGGGCACTTCAAGTTTCTTGTCATGCCATTTGGGTTAACCAATGCCCCGACTACTTTCCAATCATGCATGAACCATGTTTTTGTAAGCATTTAAGGAAGTTTGTTCTAGTGTTCTTTGATGATATTTTGGTGTATAGTAAAACATGGGAAGAACACTTGAGACACTTGGATATGGTGCTGGAAATTCTGGAACAGCAAGCTCTCTTTGCAAAGAAATCCAAGTGCGAGTTTGGAATGGATGAAATTTTGTATCTAGGACATGTCATCAATGCCCAAGGTGTCCATGTGGATCAACAAAGGTCCAAAACATATTGGATTGACCTCCTACCACCATCACACAATTGAGAGGGTTCATTGGTCTTTGTAGTTACTACTAGAGATTTGTCAAGGGTTTCTCACAACTTGCTGCCCCCTTGACTGATTTAACAGAGAAAGGAACATTCAGCTGGTCGGAATCAGCCCATACATCATTTGAAAGGCTTAAGGAAGCCATAAGCTCATGCTCGGTACTTTGTTCCAAACTTTTCTATTCCCTTTGTGCTAGAATGTGATGCACCCAGGAAGGAGTAGGGGTTGTTTTGATGCAAAATAAAGCATCCCATTGCTTTTGAGAGTCATGAAACTAAAAGAACATGAGCAGAATCTTTCCATCTATGATAAAAAATGCTGGCCATTATGCATGCTTTGGCCAAATTCGCAATACTTAGTTTGTGGCAGGTTTGGTCAAAACCGATCATAATAGCTTGAGGTTCTTTCTTCATCAAAAGGACTTGAACGACCGGCAACAAAAATGGGTGAGCAAAATACAAGCATATGATTTTGACATTGAATATGTCAAAGGAAGGATAATGTGGTTGTGGATACTCTATCTAGAAAGCCAACTCCTTGTTCATTGGATGGTGCAAAGATTGAAGAAGTTTCACTAGAAGACGCAGAAATTTCAGATCAGCCAAGCTTGCAATTGCTTGAGGCAAACAATTTTGGGGGGAGGACTGTAATGTCCCCTTCTCAATGCTAGTTCTCTTTGAAGACCTTGGGCCCATTCCACTTCCATGGGCTAAAAGGGATTGAGCAAGGGAAGTTAATGTCATGATTTTCAGTTGTTTTTGTGAGCTTTGCATTCTTTTAAAGTAATTTTCTAAGTATAGTCAAGTTGGCTAGGAAAAAGAGAAAAACCAATTGAAAAATAGAAAAAAAAGGAACTATTATGTCCCCAAGGAGGTCAGTCCTCTTTAGAGGGTTCTATTTGGTTTTTGGTGCCACCTCTAGCTATTTAAAGGGGTCGCTTGGCTTGGAAGAGGTTATGCTTGCTTTTGGAATTTATTCTCTTAGAGTTGGAGCACGTTTTGCTTTCTCTCTCATCCATTGAGGACAAAAACCCTCTTGGAAGACCTATTGAGAATGAAACCTCTCAATAGTGGGCTGGTTTGAGGACGAAACCCTCAAGCTTGCAAAAGGGTGATCTCATAAGGAGTTTGTATTCAGTTTTGAAGGCATTTCCAGCCCTTCCCAAGGGTGGCGACTTGCCCTAAGGTGGAGTTTGGGGTATTCTAGGGCACGACAACTTCAAATTCAGCCATCATTGTGTTTCTCCTATTTTTAGCAGCTGGAATCTTCATTTGTACTTCAATTTGGGGCTTGGAATCCTTCATTTCCAGCCATATTTGTATTGCTGCTGTTAATTAATTTCCAGCTGATATTAAATTGGTAAAAAGATATATTTTCCGGTGCTTTTCTCTTGCAATCATTTCCAGATTTGAAGAATATTATTTTGAAGGGTTTCTAAATTATTTCCAACAAGTTTGTAGCTGATTTCTATCATAAAAATATATTTACAGCCTGTTGCTAGGGTTTGAGAATTTAATTTCAGTTTACTATTTACAGATTTTCTTCAAATGTTTTCCTTTCTTAGTTTGATTTTCATGTCTTCTTTGGTTCCTTATTCCCAACATTGAGAACCATTAAGAAATGTTTGAATCAATAAATAATTTATGAGATAATGCAAACTGGTTGGCTATGTTTTCCTTCTACTTGGCGTGATATAGTTTATATGCTCTGTTTAGGTTGAATTTTATCACTATTCGAGGAGCAAAACTGCATCCGACATCCAATCGAAGACATTTATTCCTCCAAATAGATAGAAAGGTGTACCATCTATTTTGATAAAGAAATTAATTTGTAAGAAGTATAAAAATGACATTTAAACAACTCCCATGCTTTCCAACTAGAAGCCAAAAATAGAGTTGCATGGATCCAGATACAAATGTGCATAAGGATACGACTAGTTTTTAATGCCCCCTGATATGGATACAGTTGGATATGACATAATATATAATATTTAAAATACTATAATAATCTAGATTATAAATTAAGAATATATTAATAATAATTATCAACAAACTTATTCATTAAATTAAAATTATGTGCAACTTACACACTTCCAACCCAGGGAAGGTATATAATATTTAAAGTACTATAATAATCTAGATTATAAATTAAGAATATATTAATAATAATTATCAACAAACTTATTCATTAAATTAAAATTATGTGCAACTTACACACTTCCAACCCAGGGGAAGGTAAAAATTTAGTATTCAATGGATTTTAAAAAATTGCAGGTTGTGTAGGCCTGCGAAAAATAGATGAAATGAAAGAAAAGTAGTAGAGTAAGCCAAAAAGCCAATAAGGTGTAGGTGAGTTGGTAAAATGGGCTAGTTGTGTCCAGCCCCATCTAGGTTCAAAACCTCACAAAGGCGCCCGGTTCATAGCTTTGATAAAAAAGTGTTCACCAAAAAAAAGTAGAGTAGGCCAAAAGAAACAGATCAAAAGAATTGCAGGTTGATCAGAGCCAATGTGAAAGTTTGAAGTAAAAGAGTGAATCAACACTCACCTCCATGTCCTCAATTGTTGCTACTAAAATGCATTATAGAAGATCATTTGCAATTTTTAGCCTTTTGAAGGGTTTTTTTGTATATATTTTTAACTATTAAATCAGATATGGCTATAGTTTGCCTTACTGTATCCAGCCGCATCTGATACGACACAATTACGGGTTTGTATTTGGATACGGCTGGGTACGGTATCTGAGCCATATCCGAGAAGCGCCCGAGCCATATCCATATCTGGCATGTAGATACACGCACCCTAGCAGTAGGGGCGGAGTATCCGGCAACACACTGGCGAAAAAGAGATCCTTAAACTTTAGAAGGTGAATATTTGCACGCCTAATAAAAAGGGAGCAAAATTTTCCAGCCGTTTACCTTTTAAAATCCCATCAGTATTACTCCTCACTAAGACTTTCAAAGCTTCATTACACTGAATACCCTTTAAACCTTATTTGGAGACCAACAAAATACCGTGCATCTTAAGAATGTTTATGCTGACTTCAGCCCTATCTCTTGGAAGAGTACCTAGCACATCATTTCCAACCAGCTGCATGTCTCTTCTTAGTTGACTGACCTTCACATCACAACAAAAGCCCTTGCTACTCTATCAAATTGCTCAAAATGACTACAGTTAAAAGACCCACATGATTAGAAAATGGGGAAGGTTGAAGGACCTTTTGACAAGAACTTTTTAACCAAGAAAAAAATGCAATCACAATTTCTTGTTAATTTTATCAATGACGTAAATCCTAAGTTCATAAAAAGATGCTTCAAGACCAAAAGAAATTTCAAGGTATAGTATAGCCAAGAGAATCCCTAGACTATGAAGAACAAATGAAAAGTAAAATAAAATTGTATGAATGTCGACAAATGAACAAAGCATGCCAATGGGACTTGAAAGTACATTCAGTTACGTCAGAAAAGTACTGGGATAAAGAAAATAGGTGCTGAAAGGTACTATTTAGTATTTCGAGCCGACCCACGATCGCTTAGGGCAAGCCCTCACAACAATTATCACCGGGAAAGCTCTCACCGTGAAAATGGCCTCTCCGGGCACTTGTTGTCTACGGCCGAGTGGAGCTTAGTGGCTTTCACCAGTTGAGATCCGTGGAGACTTCGGTCACTGGATGTAGTTCTGGTTGGATTGGGTTGGTATCGCTGGAGCCTAGACAAGGGGTGACTCCCAACGAATCATGCATAGGTGGCTCTATTGGGCTTGAACTGAGGGTCGAGGGAAGGCCTGGGACTAGGAGTAAGGGCCATACATCTATAGAGGCCCTCGGCCCGGGAGTAAGGTCTAGTGGGATTGGCAGATCTAGTGGTATGGACTATTGAATGGAGTCTAGATAGGGTCGGCCGAGCGCCTAGATAGGGGGCGGCCGGGGGCCGTCGGTCGAGATCTTGGTCTTTGACCCAAAGACTGTGCTAGCCCTTGAGCCACCCTTTTTAAATATTGGGACTCTGCCAGATCAGGAAATCAAGAAACAAGAATAATTTTATATCATTTTTTGTTTTTTAAGTTCAAACATACTCTTCTCTCTCTTGTGACCAACTTGGAATTTATTACTGCTTGAGATCAGCTTTAATTACTGACTACACTAACTAGTGCCACATCAGCAGCATTGAATCAAACATCAGCTATGAATACTCTTAATTGACCTCGTTAATGGCATGGGCGGAAAGCATTTATTGTGTGCGAGGATCAGCAAGGGACTTGGCAAGTCTCAAGAAAATAGAGTGAGGAACACTTGCTGCTGACATCGGCAAGAGTATTCTATGACTGTTGATTACTGCAGTGATCTATTTTGACTGCACTAGAGAAGACCAAAAATACAGAAAGTATCCCTATTAAATTCTGCGATTCTTTCTACTTCACACTTCAAGTCTCCAACTGAGAGTCGTCTCCCCTTCTTAGTGCCACATTTTTTCACTCAAAACGAATTCACAACGATTAAAGGTGGCCCCACTCCCTATCATGCACACAAAACAGTGCTAATGGTTACCCCTCTCTTAGCCTATTGTGGATGTTTTCAGCATAAGTTAAAAAATAGTATGAGGTTAACAGTCAACAATATGCTTTGACTGTTATCTATCTCAAAATATCTCATCTTACCAAGATGATCAAACAAATGCTACAAATATGACGACATCCATTACAAAAGAAGAAGGGATATTCAACTCAATATTAAAGACCCATGAGCAAAATTTAATGGGGAAAAAAGAACAGCTTCAGCAACCAAATTCGCCTTGAAATAGGAAAGGAAACTTGTGTGATAACAAGAAGCAGAGAAAATGAGTAAGAAATGCAATGGCAAAGAAAACCTCTATTCCACCATAAAAATTGCTCCGTAACACTCGCAAGCTATATAGATTGGATGTTTGTTCAACATTGCTGAGTTGGGAGGTCAAATTCCTCCATCTATCTCTCCAAAATTGTTCTTTAAGTTTTGTAAAACCACAGCTTAACCTTTGCTACGAAATTTCACTTCAATCTTGCATGCATCGTAAGGAAATTGGGGTTCTTAAGGTGGGATATTTTTCTTGTTCATTCTGCAATGCATCAAACTTTGTATGATCACTTTCAATCTGCAAAAAGGCCAAAATTTTCATCTTCACGTGACTCATATTTTCCTCCTTTCATTTCATTTCTGAACTTCTTGGTAGATTCATATTTTTGCCAAAGTCCTAATTTGTGCCTTTCTTTTGTCATTTTCTGATGCAAGAGCATCTACAGTCGTGCAATTTTGCATCAACCAAAATCAGTTGAGTAGATTTTTGTGCTTGTACATATTTTGTGTGTGGCATTGCCAAATTGCTTGAGAAAGGTCTGCGGTAATTCATAGATCATTGACAAGCCCTCAAAAGTTGGCACAAACAAGTATTTACTGGTGCAAAGTAGAAAATGTTGTTTTCTTAGTTAAGAGGTCTTGTGCAGGCATAGTATGTTTAGAATGCATTGCAACACTTCCGCGTTATGCACACACTTGAATAGATGGCACAAAGCTTGGAACGTTTGGCACAAGATCAAAACATATGGCAGGAAATAGGAAACCTGGCACATGAATGGAATCTTCCAAAATGCGAAGGGTAACACCCAATTCATTTTTAGAGGCTTGCATTAGATGAGGATACTCATCTTGATACCATGCATCTACATATGAAACCACAAGATCATTGGGACTTCTGCGCAGCAAATACTCAAAGACATGGTGTGCGCAGACTTCTTGTGCAATAGCACGCACGATCTCTAGGAGTCACACATGGCGGATCACTTGTTGGCCACATCGAGAATACAAAATGGAAGTTGACAAAGAGTCACCTAATTTCACTATTGCATTGTTGGGCCGACTTGTTTGTACATCAAGTTGTGCTATGTTATGGGTCTTTGGCCCTCATTCCTCATTTAATATTTGCAATGCATTTAATATGTTTATGGGTAGGATGTAGTGGAGCCTAATATTATAAGTAGTTGTTTATCTATGTAAATGCACCATCATGCTTGAGAAAGGCATTCAAATATCCCATGAGGAAATAGTCTAAAATGTGGCTTGTAAGACTGTTGCTGGTAAAAATTTGTGTGCAGGTTTAGAGTGTTACTATAGGTCTGAATCACTTGGGGTAACACTATGGTGTTGAGTTGTTTGTAAGCCTATGGGCATTGTGTGTGTAAATGTTGTAATAAGCCAGTTTTGGTAGAGCGTGTGAGGGTATGTTGTTTGCTAAGGTTGCATTTTCTAAGGCATTCTTTCATTGGGACCTCTAATCGCGATGGCATCATTTGGTATCAAAGCAAGGCATGACTTTGAGTTGAGGGGAGTGAAGATCTGAAGTTCTCCATCTTTGTGAGGTGGGTTGAGAATGCAGTGATGCAAGCAAGTGATTTGTTTAGGACTGCAAGAAGGTGCAACAATAAATACGAGTTTGCATAAGAGACAATTTGCCACCAAAAAAAGGGCGAGGAGGCACATTAGTCACCAATGTGGTAGGAAGACTTGATGAGTTCATGAAAATGTTGAGACGATACAAATCAAATTGATTATAGAAGAAGAGGATTCATTCCGAGGGATGGTGTAAGTGAGGCGAAGAGGAAACATACGAAGTGATTGAAGGTGAAAGGGAAGAAGCGAGGTCTAGTGCCTAGCTATGTTCCACCAAGTTTTTGGGACGGGGACAGCAGGGGACGGGGGAATGTGTTTCCGGGATGGATTTTTTTGGAGGCCTTTTTTAGGGTACAACAAGGGACGGCTATTAAAAAATAAGGGAAAATTTAAAAAATATAGGAAATTTCAAATATTTATATGATAACATTGATAAATCATAAAACATTCATCACACACATTATAGAACCTTAATACATAAAATTGGAGCTGAAAGGAAGGAATGTGGATGTCCTAAAATATGAATGTGGATGTCCTAAAATATGAAATATGGATGGTTGTGCGTGTTATTATTATTATTTTAGGATGACATTAGAATTATGCTTTTTTTTGGATGGTTGTGCCTGTTATTATTATTTCTTCCTTTTTCCTTATCTTCGCGTGAACATCGAATTTAGAATTATCAAGAATGTTTAGATCTCAGGTATATCTAAAATTGGCTGGTAAGCCCTTTCGATACTTGAAAGCAGTTGCATCCCTTGGGATCTCTCATTTTCTTTCTCTTCTAAACTGCACTTAGTTACTTATCACCAGATTATGTACATTCAGGTCTATTGCACTTAAGAGAGTATAGTTTTTATAACTAATAAAGTGTTTGTTTTGCAGAACGTGCAACAGAACTCTGATCTGTGTTAGTATGTATGCCTCAAATATGCATTATACACTTATATATACACAATATATTATGGACGAGAGACTTCATTTGATTATCATTGAATTAAGAATTTCATACAAAAATTCAGGTTCTAGACATGTTTAATTGCAATATAATGAAATTTTTTAAAGTAGCACTCCTTATTGAACTGAGTTTGCTTTAGATTCATTTCCTTGGGTTAGTAAAAGTGGATTTTTTGGTTTACAAGCAAGTAATCATAATATGAGTTCTACGTGTTTTTGCTAAGGAATATGGATTTCCTGGTTTTTCAGCATTCCGGGAAAGTTTTACGTCCTTAAGACTGAAAGGAATGCTAATGTAGGGGGTCCTTGTGGGCCCCCACATTCCTTTTTTATTAACTTTGTGTTTTAAAAGAAGAGTTAAAACATCGCTGGGATGTAGGGGACGCTCGACGTCTTGTATGCACGGTCGGGGACTTGTAGAAGTCCTCAAGGCGTTGGGGACGTTTGGATGTCCCTTGTTGTTTCTGGTTAAAAAAAGACGCCCCGGGACGTTTGATTTTTTGTGTAGAGTTTGGGGATGGGAAGGGGATGTTTCCTACCCGTCCCCAAGGTTCGAAATGTACTTGTACGGGGATAAGCTAAAAAACCTAGGGGACGCGTCCCCGTGGAGCATAGATGTCCGGATGTTTGGATGATGAAGAAGAAAGGCTTCTCAAAGCCATGTCAAAGATTGGAAGAGGAATGGGAATGGAGGTTCCATGTTTTTAGGGACATTGAATATGGAAGAGCTAATTGATTGGCTCACAGAGATGGAAGAATATTTTGTGGCGGATGAGTGCAGAGTGAAGATGCGTAGGCCTTGTTGAAAGGTCACGCAACATTGTGGTGGAAGTTCGGTTGGAGAGCAATAGGAAGAGTAAAGACAAGATCAGCCGATGGGAGAGAACGGTGCCGAAGCTAAAAGGGAAATTTTTCCTAGTGATTACTAGTTGGAAGACTTGATGAGAAGAAGCACGTCCAACGCTTAGATGTTTGGGTGATGGAGTAGAAAGGCTTCTCAAAGCCATGTCAAAGATTGGAAGAGCAGTGCAAATGGAGGTTACATGTGACCTTGAATGCGGAAGAGCTAATTGATTTGCTCACGGATATGGAAGAATATTTTGAGTCTAATGAGGTGGCGAATGAATGGAAGGTGAAGATTTTGCTTGAAAGGTCATGTAATATTGTGTTGGAAGTTCAATGGAGTGCGTGAGGAAGAGTAAAGCGAGATCACTTGATGGGAGAGAACAATTATGAAGTTGAAATGGAAATTTTTTCCTGGTGATTACCAATTGGATCTATTGAAGAGGTCGTAGAATTTGCGATAAAATGAGTTAAGTATGAAATAATACATAAAATATTTTTACAAAATCACAATTTGAGCTGGTCATAATGAGTTGGATTAAAAGGTGGAGCGGTATATCAATGGACTATGGTGGATGATCCAAGATGAGATCAACATAGTGAAGATGTAGATAGTGGAAGAGGCATATCAATACACCTTCAAAACTAACGCGATTGATTGCGGTTAGGGGTCCAAAATGAAGGGATGCCTTGGACCACACAACTCACAAATCCAATGTTTGATCTCATTGAGGCAAGATCTCGGGGACAAATTTAACAAGAAACTATGAAAACTTCTTCTATTTATATGAGGAAAGGTTCAGGACTTGGGCACAATGGCTCACACTCATGACAAAACTTTTAAGAATTCTCTAAGAAATCCTATCTTATGACCTATCCTGTCTAAGCTTACGGACTTTGCTAAGCATCTATATAACCAAACTTGGTTCATCTTGGAAACTACTCGGATACCTAAATCAATCAATCCTTCTTCTTGGATGATTACTCGATTCTTAATCTAGAACTTGATTCTTTGATCCCACCTAGTGGATGATGCCTTAACGTACACAACTCCCTTCTATTTATAGAATTTATCATGACCCAGGTGGAATTATAGAGATACCTTTACAAGTAAAGATACTCTTGCAAAGATTCCTCGAGATGCCCCAGATTGCCATTGATCTCCTCAACCAATTTGCAAGTAGCTTTCCATGAAATCACTTCCCTTGGATCAAGCTTTACTAGGTTGCTCGGTTTGTCCTTGGGTGAAGAAAACAAATCTAAGGCCCACGTGTGCTTCCCCTTAAATGTATCGATGTTGACATGAGATTACGCCGGATGCAAGATCTCATCATTGCGGGATCAAGTGATCCCATAGGGCATGTGGCAACTTAGAGGCTTTGTGGAATCCGTGCACAAGAATTGGTTGGCACAAGGCTTTCGTGATTTGTATAGGAGTTTGGCAAGCATTCGTGGTGTAGACTGTAGAGCTTTGTTGGCGGCATCGCACGAGTGTTTAGTTTGGCTTGTGACACTATGCACCATGGTAATGCTTCATGGCATGTGTGGTATGAAGTGGCATTGTGTGGGTTAGGATAAGGCTCTGCTGCACAACGTTTTTAGACACTTGCGGCTCTTCGTAGGTTTGCATGACATCAATAGGATTCCACGACATAGGTAGGCCTTTGCGGCATAGAAGTTTTGCATGACAAAGGTAGGCTATTGCAACATCAAGTAAGTCCTGTAACATGGCTTAGGACTCCCAACATGCACAACATGCTTTGTAGGGTGGTGTAGGATTGTCACAAGTCTTTATTGGTGACTCTAAATGTTTTTGGTTGACGCCAGATGCGAGTGAAACCGGATGCTCCTACATCAAGAATGGAGAAGCTTACGCATAGATGAAATGATGCAAAGGCTAAAGAGAAGCGCCAACGTTGTGTGTGCAAGAGCGTGAGGAAGGTGTGTCCAATGCGCAAGCACAACAAATCGGAGGAGGAACCACTTCCACAAGAGGGAGAGGTCGAGGGGGAAGATTTAGTAGTACATGCTTCAAGTGTCGCTAAGTTGGACATTCGGCATATGAGTGTCCTCATGCCCACGATGATGGTGGAAAGAAAGGAAGTTGTGGAAGCACGCAGTTGTTCAAGTTAATGTAGAGCCTATAGAGACCTATGTACATGGAGAGGAACCTAAGCAAGGAGAATTGTTATTCACAATGAGGACCATCTTGAAGGTTGTGAGAAAGAAAGAGTTGCGACAAGAGAGGCACCATATTTTTTTATCAAGATGCAAGACAAGGTAAATATTACATAGTGGTGGTTGATAGTGGAAGCAAAAGCAATTTGATGTCGGTAGAATTGGTGAGGAATTTGGTTATAGAACACAAACCGCATCTAGATGCTTACCGAAGCGACTTGGTTGGTAGAAGTACAAACTAGTGTTGACGAGAGCAATGTGAAGGGAGATGAAGATTGGACGGTTCATGGATGGATATGTGCAATATCTTGCGATCTATGCATGTCATTTTTAGGGAGATTGTGGTGATTTGATCGGGAAATGTTGTATGATGGGAGAACCAATATAGTGAGAATGCGGAATGATGGACAAAGTCACATTTTGAAGTTTGTTAAGAGAAGAAGATAGAGTGACACACCAAAGTCAATGGTCACACGCAGAGGGGAACGGATTTTGTGGGATGAAGGAAGTGGAACATGCACGATCTTGAGAGAAGTGTTGCGCAAGGAAGAGTGAGTGAAGTGTATACAAAAGTGCGAGGAGCATATTGCAAAGGTAGAAACAAAAAGTGATGGAGCGGCTATTCGGGTGTGAAGTTTGACGCAAAGATGTTGTGTAAGAGGAGAAGAGGTCAAAAAGGAAAGAGACGCCCCATGCGAGATAGTGGACATCATCCCAAGGAGAGGAAAGGCCAAGGTATGAGAGCAAATGCACATTTGGAGGAGGTCAGTCCCATACCCAACTGCCACCTACAGTTGGAAGACGAAGAGTACTCACCAATACATAGACATGCAAAGCCCTTGCCAAAAGGTTGAAGGAGTGGTTCTACCACTCAGTCCGCATGTATGAGCACTTAGCTCACACATTATTTTTATAGGGTGTATAATGCATGAGCATTTGGTTTCACATGCAATCTTACATCAACCAAAAACAATTAGAGTAAATTTTTATGTTTGTACAGATTGTGTGTGACATTGGCACATTGCTTCAAAAAGGCATGTAGTATTTCACTAATCACATATAAGTCCACAAAAGTTGGCACAAATAAGTATCTATTAGCACAATGGAAAATCATGATTTCTCAGTCAGGAGGTCTTGCATGCAAAGGACATTCAAAATGCATCACGACACCTCCACATTATGCATACACACTCCAAGTGATGGTGCAAACATTGAATCCTTGTCACTAGATCAAAACATTGTAGGAAACTAGAAACTTAGCGCATGAATGGAATCCTTCAAAACGTGTACGATGTAATGCCCAATTCATTTTCAAAGGCTGGTGTTTGATGAGGATACCCATCTTGATACCGCATGTTTATTTATGATACCGCAAGGTCATTGGGACTTCCACATAGGAGATACTCAAAGGCATGGTTTGTGTAGAGTTCTTGCATGGTAACATGCACAATCTCAAGGAAGTGCAAATGACAGGATCACTTGTTGGCCACATCGAGATTGCAAATGAAGACTCACCTAATTTCACTATTGCATTGTTGGGCCGACTTGTGTTTACATTGAGGTGTGCAATGTTATGGGTCCTTTGGGCCTTTTTCCTCATTTAATGTTTGCAACACATCTAGTATGTTTATGGGTAAGATTTAGTGAAGCCTCATATTGTAAGTAGCTGATTGTGTATCTATACAAACACATCACTATACTTGAAAAAGGCATTCAGAAATCCCGTGAGAAAATAGTCTAAGGTGCAGCTTGTAAGAGTGCTGCTAGTAGAGATTTGTGTGTAGGTTTAGAGTGGGACTATAGGACTGAAGCACTTGGGTTAACACTGCGGTGTTGAGTTGTTTGTAAGCCTACAATCGTTGTGTGTTAAGTGTTTTAATAAGCTAGATATGGCAAGAGTGTGTGAGGGTGTGTATAATCTCTATTGTCGATGAATAAATGAAGTTTATTGTTCCTATGATTCTGCTGTGTATGTGTTGTTTGTTAAGGCTGCATTGTCTAGGGCATCCCTTCATTGAAACTTCTAACTGTGACATTTTTTTCCCAATTGTGGTTGCTCGAGAAATCAAAATCTAATTCATAGAATACCTTTGTCATAATTTTGAGATGGTATGGATTGTACCTTGGCAAATTTTCCCTAACATTTCCATGACGTTATCTTAATTGAATTTTTTTAACTCAATTTATTGGGGTATTTTTGGGGTCAAAATTTTGATGTCACAAAAACCTTTGTATCATACCTTGTTTGTGTAGTTTACATGCACAACACAATTTTTGTGTGCATTTGCTTTTTATTTACCACTTAAAGCTTTTGAAGATTTGTTTGCTATCAACCCAATCAACTTTGTCTACATTAGCTCTTTCAACTCAAGGACTCGACTCTCGGTGGGGTGTTGACTAACCCAAACAAGATAAAATGTGAAGTCGTATGCAACTCAATACACATCAAAATGCTCTCGACTCGAGCGACTCTCTATTCATCTCCTTGTGATACCCGGTTCAGCTCAATGATACCTGGATTTTTTTCTTCGAGAGGTCACCCTTCGACACAAGTCCCCTACCGTGACCACCTAAAGCACCCGTTTGATATTGTTGCTTAACACGGTAAGGGGGTAGGTCAGCAAGGTGGCATTCATCATCGTCACAATACATGTTACTAATGTTCCCTAAACACTATCTCCGGTGATGGGGATATTCTCCTCAACCTCATTGATTTGCTCCTAGGTGTCATGGATCTTTTTGAATGCTTCTTAGGCCGTAGGGACATGTACATGTAACGAGTTTCTTTGTTGCCACGGGAGTTTCTTCGGCCTTGGATGTTAGGAGGGATTCTAGGGGGAGTGCTTTACTTCCTCTTAGGATTACCTAGCTTGCCCCCTCAACCCTAGACATTCCCCAATGAGCATTATCGAGATCTTGCATCAACCCTTTCATAGTAATAGATGATGACACTAATGATTCCTTGGTCAGGCATGGTCAAAGATGTTTGATGGGACTATCATCTAATCTTTCCAACTTTCATCAGCCCATGCTCTTTAGGGGTTCTTGCTCCCCTCACATGGCTATTTGTATTGGTACCTTAACCACATGGGTTGGGGCTTTACTACTTTGGGTTTACCCCTTGTTTATTTTGAGTGCTTTTGTTCCTTTTGTTTAGTCAGTCTTTGTTCCTAGGGTTCTTTTACCCTAACACTTTATATTGAAATTAGATGTCTTCTCGAGTCCAGATGACCTATTTTTGGTCATTTGTGGACATTAATAGAATTTCTTTCTTTCTTTCTCAAATAATCAAATCGTAAATAAACCCAAAGTGCGATCAAAATTTCAAAATACAACCGTCAATTTCAGCCTCGGGTATCAAGAAGAAAGGCGCTCGGGATGGCTTGGCCAAGTCAATGGCGAGGCGAGATGAGTTTCGGTGAAAAGGTGAGCTCGGCGAGTTATAGCGAATCAGGCGAGCCGGTTGCAGATCGAGCTGGCCAGTCGGGACCGAGTTGGGGTGGTGGTTGTTAGGTGAGTTAGGCTGGCGAAATGGGCTCGTTGAGTTAGGCGAGTCGAGCGCCGAGTTGAGTGGCTCGGAAGGTAGCTCGGCAAACTATGGAGAACTCAGCAGGTTGCGGCGACAAGCTGGGAGGTAAAGCCCGCCGATAGCATGTACGATGCTACCGGCTAATAACATGAATAATGCTACGAGCCAAGAAGAAGAGTGGGTCATGGTGTACGGTAGTACGGACACTCTTGAGTCGGTAGCATGGACTGTCTTTTGGTCGATAACATGTTTCAAAGGGCGAACAAGATGCAACTCTCCCTGACCATCAAGCAAAAGGGAGTACGGATGCAATTGGTCAATAGCAGGAAGTCGTGCCACCAGCGGACGCCAAGAAAATTGAAACTACCCGCCAAACGAAGAAAGAAACAAGATGCAAACCGATGGTAGCGAGATCAAATGTTGGCTAACAATGGAAAGAAAATGCTACCGTTCGGAGGCAAAAGTGCATGCAACTGGTTGTCAACAGGAGTATCAGCTACGGGTTGAGCATTAATGATGGTAATTTTGGTAGCTCAACTACCTGTCAGGAAATTAATGCCTGGTAGGTGGGAGCTCATTTGCTATACATATGTAAAATTTTCACATTTGAAGGGGTTCTTGAGCTTTTCCTTGTAGTGGCACCATACCAAAATGGTGGCCGAATTCCCATGAGTTCCAGACCTCGAATTTGGCCTCTGCAATGTAATCCCGCACCTTCTGCTATGAATATAATCGAATTGTGCATATTTTAAGTAGTAGAATCTGTTTTGTGGCACGTTTTGTCTGCCCTTCTAACTTATTTTATTCGCATCCTTGCCTTTTCTTTTGTTTCTTGGCATGTTGTGTGCATTTGTGCTTTTACAGGTTCTAGGTTTGCTGTGTTGTAAATGCATGGGAAAGTGAAAAATGTGGTTTAGAATCTGTGGCACACTTGTTATCGCTCTCTTCCCCATGTTTTTCCCCTTCCTTTCCCTCGTGGAGAGAGCTCAACCATCCCCCTTTTTCTGGTGCTATCACCGCCTTTAGTTTAGGGTTTCCCCCTTTTTGCATCTCCTTCTAACCCTGGTCCCTTGGCATGTTTAGTTTAGGATTTGTTTTTTGCATTAGTAGTGTTAGCGGGAGGGTTAGGTAGAGGAACCAACCTTCTCTGGAGAGTTGTCTCAACCGCGAGGTCTCACTTGAGACAATTCCATGTTACCCAGTTACACTATTGCCCATTTCATTCACATGCAAGCAAATCAGGGGGTGCTGTAATTTGGTGATAACACCATCAAATGGGCTAAGACACATGGCCTCAAAATTAATTTATTGAATGTACAATTATGATGTAACCACAAACTAAAAGTTTGTTTGGAGTAAAGCCGTGTTGTGTTGCTAGGTATGTCCCCCGCCCCCGTACCTCGCCCGATACGTATCCGGTATAGATACGTATGGGTACAAGTATGGATTCCCCTCGATACGTTTGGGTACGTCTCGGGACGTACCCGTGGCGAAGCCACAATCTTGGGCCTTGACGCCAAAAAGCATTAAAAGGTTTTTTTACTTGGTCAATGATAAAAATGAACCCTAACACTTAAATTAATAAAATATTAAACCCTAAACTCCTCAAAAAGCTATAAAAAGCACTCACCCATTCATTTGAAATCACACAAACAATTCATTGTTGGTTTTTGCAAGTGTATGAGCAAAGAGCCAAAGAGGAATTGAAGAGGAGGCAAACATTGGAAGGAGGATTTGTTTGGAGGCAACCATTGCAAGGAGGAGGAGATTGGGGGCAGCCATTGCTTGCAAGAAGTTCAAGTTTGTTTAGAGGAAGCAATTGTTGAGAGGAAGACATTGTTTTATTGTTCATTCAAAAGAGGAGTCATCACATTTTGCATTTGTTAGAATTCTATTGCAACAAGGATCTACGTTTGGAGGCAACATTGTTTTACTTGCTACCCTTGTCTACACTATAGGTATTTTTATTTAATTCATCCTTTTTTTTTTATTTTTATTTTTTAAATTTATTTTGTTGCATTTTTTTTAAAGTTTAGAGTTTAAACCATAGTTTGATACTTGTATTCAACAAAGATTAGAAAAAAAAATTTGATTTCAAGGCAAAAAGGCTTCGATGGCAAATATTCGGAAATATTTGGCAGCTTAGAAAATACGCTATTTTATTTTCAAAACATAAATTTTATGCAAAATTATTTGAAAAATATATCAAATGAATTTGTAAAATGTTTTTTGGGGAAGTGTTTTCTAGTAGATTTGAATATAAATACATCACAAAAAAATCATTCAAGCATGGAATACAATAGAGAATTTTAAATTGATAATTTGTTATGAATTTATAATTTTGGCATTCAAGATTATCAACATAAATTGCATATTATGCAAGTTTTTTTAAACAATAATTTACATTTTTCTCTTCCCCATTCTAGAGAAATATTTTTATGATGCCTTAATAAGATAAAAAAACTACATTTTTTAATTAAACCTATGTTTTTCAAATAATTTGAGCTTTGTTAAACGGTTTTGATTATGGACGAATTCTAGGGTCAAACTCGGTGAATATTTGCCGAATATTCTAAATGTAAATACTCACTTTTAAATATGGTATATATTGTGATAAAAATAGGGCAAGTTTAATATGAATATTTTTACAGTAAAATTTTTTTAATCATCGCGAATAGGCAAATTATGGTTTAAACACATCCTAAATTTGTGTATGCTCTCACCTCGCACCTTTATGGTGATCTTGGTGATAAAAAACAGATTAGGATGGCACGGTTTAGGGTTTTTTAATTTAATAATTAGTAAATATCATTATTTTTAATTTTTAAATGCATTGTTCAATGTTAATAATTAATATTTTAGCATTTATCATTTGATTTATGTAAAGGCAAAATGTTTTTTAATTTTTTTTAACTTCCTAAATCTGTGTATGCTCTCACCTCGCACCTTTATGGTGATCTTGGTGATCAAAAGCATATTAGGATGGCACGATTTAGGGTTTTTAATTTAATAATTAGTAAATATCATTATTTTTAATTTTTAAATGCATTGTTCAATGTTAATAATTAATATTTTAGCATTTATCATTTGATTTATGTAAAGGCAAAATTTTTTTTTTAACTTCCTAAATCTGTGTATGCTCTCACCTCGCACCTTTATGGTGATCTTGGTGATCAAAAACAAATTAGGATGACATAACTAATTTATTTATGTAAAGGCAAAATATTTTAATTTTTTAAACATCCTAACTCTGTGTATGCTCTCACCTCGCACCTTTATGGTGATCTTGGTGATCAAAAAAACAATTAGGATGACATCACTTAAAAATTAGTAAGCCATTGTTTTTTAATTTAATTTATTATTTATGTAAAGGAAAAATGTTTTTAATTTTTTTAACATCCTAACTTTGTGTATGCTCTCACCTCACGCCGTTATGGTGATCTTGGTGATAAAAAACAGATTAGGATGGCATCAAGTTCTGCTTCAAGTTGGAGTGCAAGGCCCACAAGCTTTTGAAAACACATCAAGTTCTGTGAAACATGATCCTAATTCCCCTCTTTGGAGACATGTGACAGTGGTAGAATACCTTGTTGGTGGTGGGGGTCGGATTTGGATATGTCATGGTTGTCATGCTCAATACAAATCCTCATATAGTCAACTAAAAATCCATTTGATTGGGGTTGGAGGTGTGGGGATAAAGAAGTGCCCTAAAATATCAAAAGAGAAAATGGAAGAGTACCTAGAGAGAGCAAGAGGAGGCTGATAGACAATGTGAAAGAAATAGATCTAAAACAATTCCATTGCAAAGAAGGCCTTCATTACGACCACCCACACCTAAATCTACTACTCATCCTTTCATCCAAACTCAAAGTCAACCACTTGATACCCCTTTGATGAAGAGAGTCAAGAGACCTCACAAAAAAGCCAAAAGGAGCATTGGAAAAAGCATTTAATAATGACAAGAGGGATATTGTTGATGAGGTGGTTGCTCGATGCATTTATGCATGTGGGCTGCCCTTTAATGTATTGAGGTCTCCATATTGGCAAGATGGTGAAGGCTATCAATGAAGCTCCACAAGGGTACAAATGCCCAAGTTATGAAAAGGTTCGAACCACACTCTTGGCAAAGGAAGTGGAACATTCACACCTCTTTGCACCAATTAGAGATTCATGGAAGGATTCAAGGGTTTCCATCATTTTCAGATGGATGGAAAGATGCTAGAAATAGACCCCTCATAAATGTTGTTGCAGTATGCCCTAAAGGGGCAATGTTCCTAAAAGCCATTGATTATGAAGGGCAAGTCAAAGATGCACAATTTATTGCCGACATTTTGATAGAGGCTATTGAGTCGGTGGGCCCCAAAATGTTGTCCAAGTCATCACGGACAATGCTAAAAACTGTAAAGCAACATGATTGATTATAGAGGGTAGATGAGCACATATTTTGGACCCCTTGTGTTGTCCACTCCCTTAATTTGATGCTCCAAAAGATTGGGAAAATCATGGATTGAGCAAATTTACACCGAGGCAAATGACATTAAGATGTTTATCACAAACCATCATATGTCACATGCCATATTCTAGGAGATTCTCAAGGTTGGAGTTGTTGAAGGTTGCAGAAACAAGATTTGCCTCTCACACACTCGTTTTGAGATGACTTGTGAAGGTGAAAGAGGCTTTAAGCAAGTATGGTGATCAACAATGTTTGGACAAAGTGTGGAGGCAAGTCAAATACAGAGAAAGCTGCAAAGGTAAAATCATTGGTCCTTGATGATGAGTGGTGGGCCAAGGTTGAGTACTTGCTCAGTTTTTACAGAGCCCATTCTCTCCATGATCAGATACGTAGATATTGATGCAACATGCATGGGAGAGATATATGATGGAATAGATTCTATGCTTGAACGTATGAGAGAGGTCATACAAACAAAAGAGCAAGATCTAGAAGAGACCTTCTACAATGAGGTCAAGAATGTGGTCATGAAGAGGTGGAATAAAATGACCACCCCATTACATCTCCTTGCTTATGCATTGAACCCAAAGTATTATAGCTCTGAAATACTTGGGCTACCTAACAGCAAAACCACCATTCTTTGACTCGAAGTTGCAAATGGAACCAGGGCAACATTCAAAAGACTTTTTCTTGATCCATCTATAGCCAGTGTGGTCCGAAATGAAATGGGCATGTTTGTAGCTTCAGAAGGCAACATGGGAGAGATTGAGGCTCTTTTCGACAAGTACACCATGAGCCCAACCAAATGGTGGTGTGTACATGGCCATGATGCCAAGTACTTACGACCTATTGCCATCAAAATTCTTTCACAGGTATAACATTTATAAATTTATAATCATTGAAAATTTTAAATTTTATTAAGTTAGTAGGATTATTTTTCGCACATTCTTAGTATGTTACTAATTTGAATTTTCTAATGAACTTTTTGTAATAGGTGGCTAGTAATTTTTCCGCAGAGTGGAATTGGAGTACTTATACCTTTATCCACTCAACTAAACGAAACAAGTTGGCATCTAAAAAAGTTGAGGATTTGGTATATGTGCATTCCAATTTTGCCTCTTGTCACACAAGTTTGAGGACTATGTTAGAGGTCCTCACAAACTTTGGGATCTTCTTCCAGAGACCACAGACTTGGATGCCTCTGCAGCCACTCTTGCCCAACTTTCAATATTTGATGGCGAAGATGACATTCAAGGGAGTTCACAAGGAGTGGAGAGTGGAGCTAATGAGAGTGGAGCTAGTGCAAGTGGCATGCAAGAATTTGATTTTGAGGAAAATCTAGATGATATATTCTAGATTTGTTTGTATTCATGTTGACATGATATTCATATATCATATGTATGGCAGCCACATTATCAATGAAATGTAAAATCTTAAGTATATTGTATGTTTTGAAAATTTGAACATTGATCCTAGTATATTTTTCAAGTTTTGTTTGTATTCATGTTGACATGATATTCGTATATCATATGTATGGCAGCCACATGATCAATGAAAATGTAAAGTCTTAAGTATATTGAATGTTTTGAACATTGATCCTACTATAATTTTCAAGTTTTGTATTTCTTATAACATAGGAGTAAAGGGAAAGAATAATAACTTAAGACTTTATATTGTAATTGGATGTATTCTCGAGTCCCATTGACCTACTTTTGGTCATTTGTGGACATTAATATGATTTCTTTCTTTCTTTCTCAAAAAAATCTGTAAATCATAAATAAACCTAAAGTGTAATCAAAATTTCAAAATGTTAAATATCTGATTGAATTATTCTATCACACTAATTCACATGATGAACCGTCAAATGGGCTTAATACAGCCTCGAAATTAATTTATCCAATGTACAATTATGATATAACCACGTAGACTGAAATGTTGTGAGAGTAAAGAGTAAGCATAATAACTTAAGACTTGCAGAGTAAGCAAAATGACTAAGCTTAAAGCTGTTTAGAAGGGGCACTATAGATTTCTCTTAAATCTGCGTGCTTATTTTCATTTAGTCTAAGATCTCGATTGAATAGATTTTCTTCCGGGTCAAAAATCTGGACTGCTGCACCATTATAGATAATTGATTAGAGCTTGATTGGAGCGATAAACAAAAAACGGTTGGATTTATTCAGTATAATGGTTGCTCCCTTTTATTGTTACAGTTGCTTTATTGCATTGAGCTTCAGTCTTATAGATTTATTATATGTTTTGCGATGCAACATAACCTTATTCCACTAAGAAACATCTGGCAATTGCAGGGAATGCCCTTTGGACTTGCGGGAAGCAATAGCTAGCTTAATTTTTGCCGCACCTAGATGTTCTGATCTACCAGAACTATTACACATACGCAATTTGTTTGGTGTGAAGTATGGAAAAGAATTTGTTCTAGCTGCGACTGAGCTTCGACCTGATTGTGCTGTTAATCGCCAGGTGAGTTACAGTAAAAGATCCGTTCTACACATCTGAAACATGACAGCAAAGAAGAGAGAGTAGCAGCTATAATATTAGCAAATACACAAATTCAGTCAATCAACTATAGGTGTGATATTACTGTTTGCCTGCATTGTTTGTTGTTTGCACAATGGACATTATCAATGCCTGTAGGAAGATTTATATGGTGAATCAAATCTCTTACAGAAGCCTTCATAAAGTCGTCGTACTAGATGGTCACTACGTAAAAAAAAAGGTATTGGATTGTGTGTGGCGCTTTAATCACCATATAGCTATGGGCAGAAGGTTTATAACTTTGTGCCTCATCAACCCTTACCATGAATGATAGAAAAAGTTACAGTTGTGGTCATAAGCACAACTCCTTCCTCAACCTAGTTGGAATTCCCATTGCCTGGACATGGGACAAATAGAACAGAAAAGCAGCACTAACCTCTAGGTATGAACGTAGTCAATTATAGGGAAAGTAATGATATATAAAATTAGGTAGCCATCATCTCCATCAGCTAGATTTCTGTTTGACCAGCATGGACATCTGCCAAGATAATTCCACGTCCACAATGAAGTCTTAACTTTTACATTAGCCTAGGTTATATTTCCTTATGTTTATGACGATGAAAATATGTTTGCAATTATTAAAACCACCACATTATAATCACAGATCTAAATGAACAGCTTCTTGTACCATCATTAGATTTACAGGTATAATGAGGAGATTGAAAAGGGACAGAATATATTCCATTTCATTTATGAATCAGATCTTTAAGAAAATAATTCAAATTTCATACTAGTCCCTAAAAATTGAAAAAAAAGGTGGAACACAATTAAAACTCAGTGAAAATTCTTTTAGCCTGAATTACTATCCAAAGCTTGGTCAAATGTTCAGCTCGGAGGCCCTTTTATGCTTAATATGGAGGCTGAAGTCCAAAAATCCAGTTTGCCGCCCTTATTAGCATTATTAGCTGAAATGCACCCTAAATATGCATGTCACCCTCAAGTGCTCAAAGGCGGTGATAATTTAAGGTCACTGTATCTTAACAAGAAGCAATCTGTCCTCATAAAATCATTCGTTTTTCGTAGAGGTGCTAAATGCCCAAAAATGGCTATGAATGCAAGTTGCTGCAGCCATAATTGAGATTGTTGTCCTCTGACTCAAAGACTCAAACAGTACAATAAAATGCTAATGCATGCCCAGAAACAATGAACTCATGATAAAACAAAACAATCAGAGTGCACTCATGCCTCTGTACATGGGGTATTGCAGTGTGGAGTTGGCCTACTGAAGGTTAATTTCTGAGGAACAAATTCTTTAGTTAGTATGCCCTCTTTATTTCATGTTTAACCTTTCATTAATTATTAAATACCATGTTAATCGCTTTTCTGTCTATCATTACTTTTTCTGCATAATGATTTGAATTTTGGGCCATAAAATGACCATGTAAATTGTTCTTAAGATGTTTTATGATTAGTTGTCATTTAATGTCAGTGCCTGTATTGAATTGTGTTGATCTTTAGATCATTGAAAAACTTTCAGTTCGTGCACCAGCTGCTCAGATAAAATTGAAAACATTAAAAAATATTGCTGAAGAACATGATGTAGAATGGGATTCATCTGCTACAGAGTCAGAGTTCTTTTCAAGCTGCATGAAGATTTGTTGGTAAGTTCAGTCGTGTAAAAAAGTAGGTTGGATGCCATAGAAGATAGATAATAATTTTGCCTTCTGATTTCTCTTGTCAGGATGGAATTGGAGCAAATCAAATATCTAATAGGGTGCAAGTGCCGATTAACCCTCAAGAAGAAAAGCGAGTCTCATTCAACTCCAAATTTACTTGCAGACAAAGGTCCTATATCAGAGGGGACTTCTGATATTTTAGACCTTCCAAAAGTTCCTATGAGGGCAGTCCCTCAAAGGACAGAGCCACGATATGGTGCCAGAACAGACTCACAAAGTGCTATTGTGGCACCAAATCCTATTCAACATATTTCATCTGAAACTACTTATTCACAAGACCAGCCTGACAGCATGCCGGTTGGATTCATCAGCTCACATCCTCCAGTTGTTGACAAAAATTCAACCACTTTGTCTTCTTTTGCTTCTACTGACATGTATGAGGAGCAGCAGTTTGTTGGATTTGTTTCTTCCTCAGCTCCCATTGAAGCTGCCAATGAAAAGAAACAATTTAATATGCATTCTATTTCAAGTTCCAAAGCTGAAGCCATTGGAGATCTCCAGGATGTCTTAGCTGTTGCCAAAGCAGCAGTAGCAGCTGCAGATCATGCGGCAGTAGCTGCTCGAGCTGCAGCAGATCTTGCCAAAGTCAGATTTTATGATATAAGCACAAAGTCTATTCATGGTGTATCGAGGGAAGGTGTTAGTGAGAGCTCCGTCTTTGAGGGGGAAGGATAAGAAATGAAATTAATTGCAGTGAGTGTTATCAGGGTGATGCTAACTTGCCATGGCGCAAGGAATCTTAACAGTTTTTGATCTCTGGCAGAGGGCTGTTCTAATTCTATTTTAGAAAGAGGATGCAAGAGGGGAAAAGGTGAGTAAGATCTTGTTGCACAATTTTTTTGAGATGAGGAATCCCCTTGAAATGGGAGTCTTGTTTGAGGTCCTTTAGTTTGTGATGCATCACATCGTTATGGTTGCTGCTCTACCATGCATGCACATGCATACAAGCTAAATGAATAGATATATAACAAGGAGCTAAATATATTTGAAAGAAATCCAGAGTTTTTAGCTAGAGGAGTCCATTTGAGTATTAGTCATGGTCAGCTGGGTTTTTGTGCTAGGAAATGTAGATCTATGCCATTGTCAAACCAAGTGTATGGAGAGATTAATCAAGCAAAGCTCAAAAGATGGAGCGACATTGTGCATAGGCTAACAGCTAGAGCATGAGGTAGACTTTTTAGCACATGAAGTGATAGTCTTATAATTGTATTAGGAAATTGATTGTGTGGATTAGATTGATCAATTCTATGCAAGTATCTTGACAATTTGTAGAAATGTGGCTGGACCAGTCCCATGATAAGGTGCTCCTGCAATATGTTACTTGCAATTGTGGAGTGGAGGTGCAGTATAGAGAATTCAAGAGCAAATAGGTGATGTATAAGAAAGTTTACATGCATTTATCCAAGGACAATGGATGTACGTCAAGGAGAATTTCCCAACATCACTCCTTGAAAATGGTTTGCCTTTTGAGAATGACGACCTGGTTTTGGGCAATTCATCATGAACTCTAAATCTGTGTTTTATTGCAGGAAGGTTGTCCTCGGCCTGGTGATTTTTATTGGATAGTATTTTCTTATTACTAGGGTAGTAGAAATTGAGTAGTCTTTTAAAGATTTAAGAGCTTTGCCAGAAGATGCAATGTACAATTTATCATGATGTTATCTGCATCTAAGTTTCTACATCAAAATTGTGTTATTTTGATGTGCAATGTGTATTAATTACATTAGCTTTGTAAAATGCATGTGCTGACAAGTAATTTAACGTAAATTCCGCACATGGCTAATATTCTAGTAGGATCTGAACATGTATTTTACAAGTGGATAAGTTCAAAACAATGTAAATCCCTAGGGTAAAAATAACGGTGAAGGATGATAGGAATTATTATATTCAAATAACCACCATGTGGGAGAGAAGAGGACGAGCCTGTTTTATATAATTTTGGGGGTGTGTTTGTGAAGCTTTAAATGCCAATATTTAGAGAGGAATTTCCATGATGTATTAGGAATGGTTGAACATGTTTTTGGTAGAGAATCAAAATATAGGCATTATCTGTAGGAAATCTTATACACTACTTGTAAATATGTTTCTAATGCAATTATTCAATTGTCTTTGACTAGAGTAAGAGTGTGTTTAGTTGGCCTTGGAACTAAGATGTGCTACAAATCAAACTTGGGTTAGAATGGTAAGCTGGATTACATCAACATACTCAAATGTATTTGGGTGTTGTTTCCCATGGGACTCTTATTTTGATGACGACTTCTGCAATACTTAAAAATTAGTTGTATTCCAATGTTTTTTTGGTGAGCAGGTAGGCTATCTCAAGTAGGCATTTTTTTTTTTGGGGTTAGATGGCTTAGATGGGCATGCTATCTTTTCTTCGATAGTGTTTTTTTTTTTTTTTAAAAGCTTGTACTAATTGTCCTCCAAAAAGGGTTTAAAAAGGGGTTGAGAGTAAAACGCAGCACAAACATGTATATCGTTTTAACTTTTGAAGAGGTAAACCTCACATAAAGGAAAGAACGATTTTAGGTGAATGTTTTGCCAAAACTAACCTCCTCCTAAGAAATGCAGCCATTTAACTTATTTAGGGGTATAGGTTTTTTTTTTTTTCATATATATATATAGAGAGAGAGAGAGCAAGCAGACAAAGTCATCCTTTAACAAATCAATTATTATGTTAGTAAGAGCGCCGTTTACATTGTGGCTTTGCCTCTATTGGCATAAAAATCATCTTATATTGGAGTATATATGTTATTGTAGAGCAAGAAAACTAACTAATTTGAGTTTTTTTTTCATTCAATGAGGATTTTGAGCGTAAAAGTAATTCCACGATGCACTAAAGAGGTATATTGACTTCCGGTATTAATACAAGTATTTAGAGACAAATTGACATGATACCATTTTTGTGATTATGAAGCCACACAGGACATGGGAAGGTTGAACAAGCAAATAAACTCGTCTTGTAACCAATCAACCATTATGTTAGTAGGAGGTCCACTTCAATTGTGGCGTCATCCCTATTGCCATAAGGATCATAATATATTAGGGATTATGTGTTATTGTGAACCATATTGGTAGAAATTGGCATCTTGTTGGTAGAGATATTGGTGTTAGACGTCCATATTTTAACGAACATAAAGTTTGTCAACATGGTTATTAGGAATAGTACTTGCTATACAAATCCTAATTTGATGGGAAGTGGGGTATATTTGTCTTAACTAATTACACCTAAGCATGAAATAATTAGAAACTAATGTGTACTTCAAAATGTAGAATATAAATAGTCATAATCAACTTGAATTATAGTAATTGGATAAATAAAGGCAATCTAAACATAGCAAAATATAGAAAGTGATGACTAACAAAACAATGACTTGTTTATGCAATTTAATGGAGTACAAGAGAATAAAAAAACCTAAAAATGAGTTTAGGAGGCAATCGTTGATTGGTACATAATTTTTGGTGTTATAAAAACATGTCTAGGTGGGAATTGTGAGAATCTAGACTTTATCATTGATGATATTGAATGTGGTCTATATCATGCGGGATAACATTCACGAGGACACAATATTGTAGTGGGAGGTTTTGAATGATCTGAATTTTTGGTCAAGGTTTACTGTGTTAGCTTCAAGATTCTAGAGTTGTGTCTCTATGTTGCGACGTGATGGTACAAAATTGGGTTTTTTTCTCCAAACCCTAGCAATGCACTCTCGAACAATAATACATAGTAAAATGTGTTCGGAGATGTTATGTTGGATTGACGTCATCACCATCCCAATGCAAGTGAGTGTTGCATTATGTATCAATAATCGAAGAGGAAGCAAGTCATGCATAGTTCTCCCACAATCTTATATGAATGCAACGAAGAATTTAACAATGCAATATATGTTGTTTCTTCCCTTGGCATATGACACTTGGCAACATACAACTTTGACCTTTTTACTTCAGATTTGGCACATGAATTGCTTTAGAGCTTCTCTTGAAAGATAAATTAATTTAGGGTTAATATAAGTGGTTGTGAGTCGAGCTAGCTTGACGAACTCGAGTGTTAAGTCATATGCTTGGGACTTTTAGTCCCACATTCACTGCGATGGGGAAAGTTTAAGTCTAACTAAAAACTTGTTGCATTGTTAAAACAAAGACATGGCTAAGCCTTGCCCACCTCGAGCCGTGCTCAAGCCGATAGGTGGTATAGCATAAGGCCCCTCAATGGTCTTAGCTTGAGCTCGAGGGGGAAATAACATTAGGGACGAGGAAGGTGGGAGTGATAAGGTAAAGAGGAAATAAGGGGATAAAGCAGAGAAAAATAGGGCCAACCTAGGATCTATAAGCCAAGTTTCCCTAAAAACAAAATACCCTTATATAGAAAGGTATAATAAATTTTTATCATCTAAATAACAACATTATTATTATTATTATTATTATTCCTCATTGATACAATTTCTCTCAAACCATTGTTTTATGCATAAACATAACACAAAATAAAAACACGCAAACATAATTATAAGCAAGCCATTGTTGTAAAATGACAATGTGCTGCCCATTAAGTGTTGTTAAACAACATTGCGTTCCTTGTTGTAGCTAGAGTGCACAACCTAAATTTGTCATTGTAATGCAAATAAGCGATCCCAATGCCTTACGCGAGGTGACACTAATAAATGCAACTAAGCGACAAATGGATAAACAAGGTGAAGTAAGACTTACAGTTACACCATTTTCCATGCCTTTGTAACACACATAGTACCCTCTCTCTATTCATACCCATTGCTACATCTTTTTGCATCTCTTTGATGATAACCTTTCACCTATTGGATAATATATGCACACAATCGGATAAGAAACACCCAATGCATTATACATTCTCATTATGAAATCAATTGAAAGGAAGTACAAACAATGTATAAACAATAATAAAAATGAAATGTAGATCATCATCATTATCCACCACTAAATCAAATCAGATTCTTTGATAAATGTTTGATACCCAAAACATGTCATAATGATGTTCAAATCAATCAAAACATAAATAAATGTAATATTAATGTCAACCACCTAGTCATCTAAATGTCTCAAAATAGTAAATGTCTAAAAACGAGATGTGACACTATATATATATATATATATATATATATATATATATATATATATATATATATATATATATATATATATCATGACACCAAGCATATTATATCACATAATACAATAAAGTGCACATATGTAACAACTTAGTGAAAACATGTAACAAACATTGTGATCAAGAAGTGCACCAACAATCCAACATATGATGGATGACAAAATGTAAAGAAGAGGATCCTTTGGCATGGTGGAAAAACATGCACAAGCACACATGAGTACAAGTACACATAAAAAATAATAGGTACACATATAACAAACAATGTAACAACCATGTAAATCATTGTATGTAAGCAAGCTCTCAAAGCGTAAGCTAAAGTAATATATGTTTAAGAAATATAAGAAACTCAATACGATCAACAAAATAATATAGAAAGATAGAACTTGTAATGTACATAAATATATGTTTAAGAAATATAAGAAACTCAATATGATCAATAGAATAATATATAAAGATAGAACTTGTAATGTACATAAGATGCCCCCAATGTAAAAATGACCCCAAATGTGGAAGGGTTTCATGAAAATGAAGTTGCAAAACATCTTTGCATCCATGATCATATGAAATGTGTAACACACACACACATGTGCGTGGTTTACAACTATGTACTAGTAATGAAAACAAGTCTTCGTTATGTATTCTTAAATATATTTGAAGAATATAGGGGTCAAACAAAAGGGCCAAGAGGTAAAAGGTTGTGAAAATAAAAGATGGGGATGGTTCCAAATGATCTACCACTTTCCGCATAACTCAATGTGTAGTAGATTATGATACCTATGAAAATGTGTGTCTTTATAATCAAACATTCACTTTTGCGAGATGTTCAATTTGGGATCAATAATCAAAAGGCGATTTAATGAAATTAAATATTTATCAAAGGATTGAGATGAAATGAATACAATAGTAACAAGAAAGATCTATCATGTAAGAAACAAGCGTGTACAATAGAGAGATAAGAGTGACTTAGTATTTGAAGATCAAGGTTGATTCTAGGCTAGAAACTGAGTGAAACATCTTTGGATCTAAAGCTGGATATGATTTGTCCGGAAAACTGGGATCTGAAACTCCTTGAGACATGAGTGCCAGATGAGGACAGACCGCCGGGCATTGGGGTCAGGCCGGGTGCTAATGTCCCGACAACAACTCTCCTTCTGATCTTTTCAAGGTCTGAACTTGTATTCTTCCTTTTGCTCTTTGTCACATCCACTTCGTTGTAGGGTTTCACTGTCGCACATGAACTTGCAAAACAAACCCTAACTACTTGCACAAGGCTCAAGAAAACATTAGATGAAATAAATAATGCATATGCTTGAGTCGGATTGACCTCGGCGGTCACCCCAATGTGATTGTCACCGAGTGTTGCACTACATTTTAGACTCTATATATATGTGTGTGTGTGTGTGTGTGTGTGTGTGTGTGTGTGTGTGTGTGTGTGTGTGTGTGTGATTGAATTGTGTCCCTAAAGCTAGGTTTCCCTTGTGCTATCACACTAAGATAACAAGCTATAACTACTTTTCCCCAAGATGAATGTGTGAGATGGAATTCATAAATAACCCCCCTATACAATGAATAATGCAACCCAAATGCAATCCTTGAATATGGCTCTTTTCCCAAGTAGTAGATAATAAATAATAGCTTAAGTTGTCGGTTCAGTAGTCATGTAATTATATGATTCCCTTGTTTGCATCTCATCATCAACAACCAAAAAGGTTGACCCAAAGTGATAAAAGAGGTTTTAGAAAATATAACAAATGATGTGGCAATTCAAATTTGAGAAAAGGAGGGAAAATGATAGAAGCACCCAGAAGGGGACAAGAGCTCCTTGGCACTCTTGTCCCTAATGGGCGTTAGTGTCTGAGATGGTTAAGGATAAAACAAAAAATATAAAGTTGGGTCACATATTGTCTAATGTCCAAAAGTAAAGTGGTCATTCCAAAAAATTAGATAATAGAAGTGTGAAAAAGATAAAATAATGTAAAAAACAAAACAAGTGTTGCTAACGTCTAGTTTTCTTACTTAGGAATCATGCATATAATAACATACTTAGAGGCGTGATGTATGTAGTAAGTGCATGATTTTGTGTCTACATTTGTAGTAAGTGTGTGGTTATGTTGGTGAATGAATATTCGGTAGCATAAAGTAGATAGGAAGAGTGTACCTTGTGGAGAGCCAAAGGGAGTTATAACCGATAGCATGTCGAATGAGGATTATACTTGATATCGTGTCAAATGGAGATTATAGAATGTGTATCATGGAATCTAGAAGAGGATAAGGATCCTAGGGGTGACCTTGTGTGCGTAGTAGAAATGATGCCTGCATTTGTTTATTGATATCTTTGCCTTTCTTTGGAGCTTCATGTGCTTGAGATTGCTTCTTGTTCCATTTGTGTGTTTCTTTTTGTTGGAGTAAGGTCAAACCTGCAAAAGAAGATAAGTGTAGTCAATTCTCATGATAAATGAAATTGAACTTTAACTTAGTAAATGTGAAAAATAGAAATGTGTATTAAAAAACAAGTGAATCAAGGATAGAATACACCTAAATGCCATGAGAGAAGAGATGGAATTGTTCTATATGTTTGTTGCCTTAGAGATGGTTGGAATAGTACTGAGGATTTAGGCGTCCTATCGCCAAACTATGAGGATTTGAGCGTTTTGTCGCCAAGGGAAGAGTATTGGAAGAGCAAGTATGCTTTGCCCTCCAACCATTAACACGTCCCCACAAATAAGTGCCACTGCAGATGGTCACAAACCCAATAAATTGGTCATGGATGACACATCATTCCAAACATATCATTGTCATGCATATGCCCTAGGTGTCATTCCTTATTTGATCTTGAGAAAACAGAGAAATTAGTTTCCTTCTGCAAAGTATGTAACTGGCCATTAATTTTGTTCCTGTTGTATCTGATAGTAACATGTAACTGAGTACATGTTGGATTTTGGAGAAATCATCACTTTGAAACTCTGTTGATCATGTATCTTTGTACCTTTTTTTGCCCTAGGACAAAATCACCCAAGTGGGACACATGCCTATCACTCATTTGATTTGGGTGCTTTTGTTCCTGCATTATTTTAGCCCAAGATTGATTCTAAACCATGTTATTAGCTCATGTTTGTTCTAATTTTGTTATGTACCATTATTTGTGTCTAGTCTTTGAACTACTAAGAGGGTGAAATAGTCACTCGATGATTTCCCCCATTTGTTTGGGGTGTGCGAGATGAACCAAGGCGAGTGTGGCCCAAAGAAGGGAAGATGAAACTAATGTGCACATCTAAAATAGAACTCTTGCAGGGGAATAAGGAATGTGCATGGTAACAAACATGACACATGCAAAACAATGGGAAAGGCTAGCCAAAAGTTTTAGTCACAAACAAACATGGCATGATGCAATATAAAAACTAGTCAAAACATGCAGTAAAATGGTAAAAGACACAACAACTAGTTTGTTGAATACACAAGACACCACTTAGGATGTCGCAAGACAGTTAAGCCTTCAAGGCTATAAAATCAAAAACACACAATCAAGCATAGGGCATAGCCCAAAACAATGTTAATCAAGACACGGGCATAAAAAGATACAAACAAATCAGATAACCATGGTTGGAAGTAGGCTTGCAAGACAAATGTTACACATGAAGCACCCGTTAGCATGTTAGAAAAATTGATAGTATGCCACAATGTATACAATTGAAAATATGAATGAAAGTAGTAGATATTGTAATGATAGAACTGAATATAGAGAAATAGGAAAGGTAGATGCCCCCAAGAGCCTTAGTGGGATTGGTAGAAAACAATGCTAAACATCGTACATCATGTGATAACTTGTATCTTGCATTCACCTCATGAATACCATGTGAACACACATGTATATGGGAAAAAGGATAGATCACATTATGAATCAAAGTAACATCGTAAACAATGTGCAACATAGAATATTATAAGAAAGCAATAATACATCCAATCAAGATCTAAGATAATATGTTTGATTGTTTGTAAATATTTGAATGAAATGTTATGACTAGGAGAGGGGAGAAAGGTTTCCCCAATGTATGTGTGCAAGGTGAGGTCCATGTAGGTAAGTGCACCCTCAACAATCGTGTTTGAACCTAGAACAAGAGTGTGTCATCGAGTAACAAGGGGGATATTATGCCCCAATGTGTGAATGTTATAGTGATCTTTCCAATGAGGACGGGAGGATAGGGTCCACTATTTGCTAGTGGGAAGGAGGTACGTATGTGATCACGATTAAAGACTCTATGGCCACAAGGGATTACACATGGATAAAGAGACCGCAAAATGGGCCTATATGTGCCATGGGTAGTGTGTGTCCTAGGTGGAGACCTATGCCTATGAGGTGGACTATGAGACCGATGTATTGGTAATGAGCAAGAAGCATAAGCCAAACGTGGAGGAGATCTAAGTGTATGTGTAAGAGTAGCACTAGGAGTAGTAAGAGCTTTAGATTCTAGAGGAGTATGTGCCAAAGCCATGGGGCCATCATGAGGATATGTAGGAGTAGGTGCACTAGTGATAGAAGTAACTGAAGGTGTAGCGGTGATAGGAGCCAATGATAAAGGATTCCGTGGTGGAATGCCTCAAATAGTGATAACGTGATGTTGGTTTATAAACTTAAGGCATAAGTGAACTATAGAGGGAAAAAAATTGGTAGTCCTAAGCCAAGGGAGTCCTAAGACCATGTCACAATGTGTAACTATAGATCCAACAGTGAAAGACATAGAGATAGTGAGAGGCCCAACAATGATAGGAAGAATGACATGCCCATGAGAAGTGGGTGACCGACGGGTCATATGGGAAAATGGAAAATAGACAACTTGTAAGAAAGATATTGAACATGCATTGTGCTTATAAGTAGGATATACCATAACATTGTTAATAACATGAGGACCAATAGAAACATCAATGTGTAATCTATGTGATGAAAAAGAGGCATGAAAATCAACATCAATAAAAGAAATGATAGGTGGGGAAGATCAATAGTACTAACAAGAAATCCAAGAGGATGATTTGAAGATGAAGGAGGAGGAACAACATGATAAACATGATTCAAAGAGGATTCAAGAGCTGATTTTTCATGCTTAGGTAGTGGATCATTGAATATTTTAAGCTTTCCATTTTCATTAGTAGATTTAGAAATAGAAATAGTAGATTCAGGAAACTCAATGTCATGATTTTCAATTAGATCTTGGATTAAATGTCTAAGTTTGAAACACTTGTCAGTAGAATGGCCATTGCATCTATGATAATCAAAATGTGCATGTTCATCAAATTTCTTTCCATGAGGTCGATTAGGATCTAGCTCAAGAGGATCCGGAAGAGAAATTAGATTGCTTTCTAGGAGTTGAGGCAACAACATATGTGGTGGATATGGAAATCTAGTAAAGATGTGGTGTGTAGGTTGCAATTGGAGCTTTGTAGGTTGAGATATAACATTGAAAGTAGGCTTAGATTCACTAGGCTTTCCTTGAAGGAAAATTTTCTTGGGAACTTGTTAGTAGATTGATCGGAAATATTAACACCATATTTAAGTTTTCCCAAAGAAAGTAACTTGATTTCACGATTTTTCAGAGTATGACATAGATGATCAAAAGAGTGAAAAGAGTCAAAGAGCACACATTCTTGCAAATGAGGTAATAGGCTTTGGATAAAAATATCTTACAATTCAGATTCAGCCAAGACATTGTTCATTTAGAAAGATTGGTCTTATAACATAAAATAATGATCCTTTGTAGACACAAAATCACACACATATTACTATGTTACTATGTCATCAAGTATGTTGTTATATGCATGGATCTTAAGCAATAAAAGTAAAAACTAGTGACACACTCCTTAGTCCGTCCACTTGCTTTGATTTTTTATATTGTCTTCCTCTCTTACATATATCATTTCTACACCCGATTAAGTCGAGTCATAGGGATCGTTGTCTGCTGTTTGTCTTTTAATATCTATCATCATTTATCCTAGGACACATTTACCCATTTTGAACACTAGTGCCTGTGCGATCCTATCTTTCTAGGAACTCCTTTCCTCTTTGTTCTTGTTTACATTTTTAAACATTTGTGGTCAACCTTTTTAGTTTTCTTATCCTTATCCCAAGGCCATAGTCGGCATGTTGTGTCACTAGTGTTGACATTCAAACAAGAGATCCATATATATACACAAAATACACTCTATTATTCAGTTGGAAATTCTGTTGTAGGTATTTTCTTGTTCGTTTCAAGTTAATGAGTTAGCTACTAAAGAAAGTACACAACTCAAAAACGATGGAGAGTTTATGGTACCTCTAACACGATGTGATGGATGAAGACAAACACAAAGTAGAAGATGAATCCCTATTGCTATAAGCTGATAACCTGCAAATAAGAATCACTAAATATAAAATGGATTAGGTAGGATATGCGGGGGTTGCCCGAAAAGCATCTCCAAGAAGTGTTAACTTCCTTTGCGGATGTCAACCCCCGTATGATAAGAAAGTGAAGTAAAGTATGAAACAACAGATAACATGCAGAAACATAAGTATTGCCGAAGCTGAGAAATGACTGAGATTGATGTAAAAGTTGATTTGATTGAAATAACTGTAAATTAAATGTTATATGGTTTGGGTTTGGTGACTCAGATGTGCGCATAGCGGAGTTGGCGGACGACACGGGAAGGTAGATCTGGAAAGTAAAATGAATATGCAAGCCTACAAAAGATTGAGTGCAAACCGAAAGGTAGCAAAGGTCTGCATGGATGTTATGAATGATCTGCAGGAAGGAACCCGGGGTAGGAAACTCCAGAAAATGGCTGGAAATAACAAGAAAAGAGGTTTGGTTGGCAAGCTAGACTGGGTCGATGACATCCGGGGTGCGCAGTAGGGTAAATTTAATGAACAGAGGAACAATATGATGGTCATGGTAAGCTGTGATAGGAACATAATGAAGGTGTACATAGAGGAAGGATCGGAGGTTGAAATATCAATGGAAGAGAGTCGGGTCGCCGACGAAAATCGGCGTGGTCGATGACGACTACTATAACAGAGTAGGATAAGGCCTAAGGTAGATGGATGGAAAAGGCAACCTACAAGCAAGGAAGCTGGTAATAGAGATTTGAGTGACAACAACACAAAGATATGATAAATCTCATGAAGGATGATCGTGAGCGATGCAAGCACGTTGAAATGATGTCTAGGAGGTCTATAACTGTTGCAGGAATGCTCAAGCACGAGGAAGAATTCACAAGTCACCAGAAAGCTCGAGTATTTGCATGCATCTGATGATTATGGAAAGAAAAGACCTAGTTTTATAGGGTCAATGACGACTAGGCTGGGTCACCGCCGACTATGGGGAAAGTTTCCCCAATGGGGCTGCTTTTGTGCTTTGATTGAGATTTCTTAAGGATTGGAAGGGTGCTTTAAAGCATATAGGTGGGCAAGGGATTTTTAGGGATGTTAAGGGATAAAGATAGGCAAGATAAAAAATCTAGAAAAACAAGGGGATGTATGTGTTAGGATAAAAACATCCTAAATAGAAGGTTTGTTAGGGCATATGAGATATTAATTGATTGATTAATTAATTAATTAATAGGAATTAGATGGGCATTAAAGGTGATAAGATAATTAAGTGGGCATTTTAAATTAAATAAAAGGGGATGAATTAAAGGGTCTAGCTAAGACCATGGTGAAATATGCACACACGGGAAAAAAATGGTAGAGATACTGAATTTAGGTGTCTACATTTGCCCCTTTTTGTTGAGTGGTTTTGCGCTAGCAAGCCATGAGACAAAAACGATGAGAGATTAAGGGTAAATGAGGATTGACAAAAGGTAGATGATGAGCTCCCCCTCAAATGGGGGATCGATGACACCAAGGGAAATCAATGACGCGTTTGAAAAAGGTAGATGATAAAGGGTGGGTGGGTGAAGAAAAATGGGTAAAATGATTACCAAGGAAAGATGCCCCAAGAAAAAAGGATCACAATAATAATAAAAACTATGGTGGTGACTCCAATATCACATCGGTAGAGGATAATTGTGGTCTCAACGGAAACGGCAACAACATTCCGCAAAGATGGACACAAGCCACGATGAATAATGGGTCATAGGTAAACATCAAAGTATGTGCAACTAAATGTGAAAGGTATGTGAAATCCTTTGTACACGAGGAATCGAGTGAATAAGTATGCGTCTGTAAGGGACGAGGATGAAAGGTTATGGTGCCCTAGCACAGGACACGAAAAATGGCCGAGAAGGAAAAATGAAAAAGCGGGTGGTGAAATAATATGCCTTTGATGGGGAGTAAATATGGCCACAAAGGTGGACTTTGAGAACATAGATGGTGCCCCAAAAGAGGCACAAGTATGGCCACAAAGGTGGACTTTGATGAAAAACAATGGTTCCCCAAAAGAGGCAAAAATATGGCCACAAAGGCAAATCGGGAAATGAAAAAAATGCCCCAATGGGGGATAAGTATGGCCACAAGGTCGAATTTGAGAGCAGATTGGATGTGAGGTAAAATGCCCAAAGGAAAAGTAAATATGGCCACAAAAAGTGGACTTTGAGAGTATAAACATGCCTGGAGGAAAAATAAATATGGCCACAACGATGGACTTTGTGATTAGAATGCCCAGAGGGGATATAGATATGGCCACAAAGGTGGAATTTGAAATTGGATTAAAATTCAGAGGGGAAATAGGTATGGGGCCAGGTAGGACTTTGAATGTATAAAAATGTTCGAAGGGGAAATAGGTATGGCGGTGGGACTTTGAATGTATAAAAATGCCCGAAGGGGAAATAGATATGGCCACAATTGTGGAATTTGAGATGAAATGGAATAGAATGCCCCAAGGGAAAAAGATTATGGACACTAAGGTGGACTTGTGAAGAATTCCCAAAGGAAAGGATGTAAGGAGGATGAGGGAAAGCTCAAAATAATTATGCAAAGGCCAGTCAACAACAACTAAGGCCAATTGACGGCGACCCTAGGGGGTCGATGACAACCAGTGTCAAGGGATATATAAGCCCAAGGTTTGGTCGATGAAGCTCATTTTCACACGTAAGTTTGATGAGCGAGATTAGAGTGATTAAAGAGAAAAGTGCAAAATGGAGGTCGCAGGAGCAGCGAGGAAATGCTAGAGGGTGCGAAGGATGTGTAGGGATCAGTGTGTCACCTACCCTTGGAGGAGAGGATTTGAGGATTTTAGATGTACAATTTACATATTTTGATAATATCTCTGCTTTGAGAGAGGGCCCTTAGAGGCCAATTTATGATGTATTGAGGTACATTTTGATACACACACACACACGTGTGCGTGTGTGTGCGTGCGGCGTGCGTGCGTGCGCGTGCGTGCGCGTGCGTGCGGCGTGCGTGTGCGTGTGTGTGTGTGTGTGCGTGGTGTGTGTGTGTGTGTGTGTGTGTGTGTGTGTGTGTGTGTGTGTGTGTGTGTGTGTGTGTGTGTGTGTGTGTGTGTGTGTGTGTGTGTGTGTGTGTGTGTGTGTGTGTGTGTGTGTGTGTGTGTGTGTGTGTGTGTGTGTGTGTGTGTGATATATGATTTTGTCATGGATTATTATGTGTTTATTATAGGATGTGATGAATTATGGATTTTTGATGTGATGGTGATGATTATATGTGCATTTATTTATATTTGATTTTAGTTTAGAATGTATGATGAAATAGTTAATGTGATGTTAATGATGATATGGTTACTTTGGAGGTATATGTGTATGGATAAAATGATGATATAAATGTATTGTATGTTAATGAAGACCATGATTATATGTTTTGTGTTTGAATTTGATCATGATGGGTAAAATGTAATGTTAATGAAAATAATTTGAAAATGGATGTGATTAATGATGGATATAAGTAAGAGTAAATGTGTGTAGGATAGATGGATAACATATAGGTGATTGAGATAAAGAAAGATGCGTTTGTGGCGAATGAAATAGGAATGAAAGATAAATGTGATAGGATTAAGGATAGAATGTAACACAACGGTGGTGACCTATAGGTGTGAACAACACTATGTCATATCAAGGAACACGCGAGGAAAAGATGCCTCTAACTATTGGAGGTAAACAAAAAGGGGATCCAGGTAACACAAGGCACATGTGACCAAAGTAGATGTTAGTATGTAACCAACGACAATTAGTTATACAAAAGATCATAAGGAAGCAATGGATGAAATGAACTTATAAACCTAATGTCGACACGAAAAAGGGGTTTGAGATGTAACTTGTACACGGGAAGAGGGTTCTCCAAAAGTGGTGTTCCCTAAAACTATGCCCTAGCTTTGGGAAGAGCAAAGAACAAACTAATCAATGCGGGAAGTTTGTTAAAAGAAAGTTGATCAATGTGGGAAGATTTCTTCGGATGCTAGTAAAATGGAAGGTTGATCAATGCGGGAAGCCTTTAATGCCATGGTACAAAATGTTAGGAATATTATAGTGCTTCACATATGTATGTGTGTGAATAATAATTACATGTGTAATTATTATGGTAAATATTATTGTTAGATTGTTATAATATATTGTTTCAACAATATATTATTATATTTGTTTGTTATACCGTAATTATTCTAGGTTCTTTGTTGTACCCACTTCCTATTTATTAGGAAGTAGTTCTTCTATTGTATTGGTTATATATTAGCCAAACATATTGTGCAGACGTATTGAATATTCAGAGTATTATTATTGTGACAATCACTGCGTTTTCATTTGGTATCTGAGTAAGTATGGGCTTGTGAATATTTATTAAGGGGCTTCTCCAAATTCATTGCTGCCCCTGGTTGAGGAGAATCGAATTGATGATGTGGTGCTATTGGCATGGTAAATATCGATTCATCGCTGTTGTTTTGATCTTCGATGTCATCTCCAACACGCAGCTCTTCCGCCAAGCTTGATCCAAAACCGGCCTTCAGTAAAATACTCATAACTTTCTCATTTCTTAACGAAATTGAGAATTTCAAAGTGTTCGAAAAGCTTGCAACGCGAGGAATAAAACCTAGAAATCGTTTTGGAAAATTCGTTTTGATAAGTGAGTAGTTCTGTGCAGAAATGTGACGGGTTTTGTGCCTGTGTTTGTTCCTGCGAAGTGCTTGCAAGAATTTCGTGTTGTTTGGAGAAGGAAAGGCGTCTGAAGATTACATTTCTCATTGGTGAGCATTGTTGATCAATGTCACAAAGCCATTGAGGATAAAAATGTTTCACATCAATTACAGTTCATACATTCTTGGCCATGGATAAACTGTCAGATCTTCTACCTGCCTCCCACTAAAATATGAACCCAATTGGTTTTGGTACGCGGGTTTTAATACAAATATGCAGTTTATTATTTGTATAAGTCAAGTTATGTTTTTGTAATGTTAAAGTCTTAGTTTATTTACATTTTTATCCTTAGCATATCAATAAGGCCGAGTCTATTAGAGCAAGAGTCATTAGTTATTCCTCATTGTCATTGTTATAGTCGTTTTCATTTAAAAAGTAATCTCAGTTTATTACTTTTTAAACCAGTTGTCATATTGTCTTCCGGACGCATTTTGATTGAAACCGACGTCCATTTTTTTAACATGGCTAAGTTGAATCGAATTGAAAAATTCGAAGGCAAATATTTTTACACATGGCAGGTGAAAACTCAGTTGTTATTAATCAACAAAGACCTGTGGGAGATTGTGGATGGCAAAGCAAAGAAACCAAGAGATGCAGATGAAGCAATGATATGGGACATCAAAGATCGAAAAGCCATATCAATCATTGGATTGGGGTTATCTAATGCGTATTTGCATCATATAGATTTATCAAAATCCTCAAATATAATTTGGACTACACTAAACAAACTATTTGGATCACAAGCAGGAAGCGCAGTAGTAGCACTAAAACAAAAGTTGTTCGGACTCAAAATGGAGGAAGGTGATAGCATGGTGGAACATATAAGTAAGTTTCATTTTGTATTAAATCAATTAGCTGGAATCAAAGTAGATGTTCCTGATGATGATGTAAAAGCAGTTTTACTTAATAACATGCCTCCTAGCTATTCTAATATGGTCTTCACTTTGAGAAAAATCAATCCAAGTCTGGAAGACTTGATTTCTTCTTTGATAGAGGATGAAAATAGAACAAATAAAATTGAAACAGAAGAAAAAGTGTTATATGGAACACATGGTAAATATTTTAAAAAGAGATACAGTCATTCTTTCAAACAAGGTTCAACCTCCCAGGATCCAAAGAAAAGGCTTCTTTGTCACTATTGTAATGTGTTTGGACATGGAATAATGTTTTGTAAACAACGAGCTAGGGATCTATTGGATGGTAAATTGAATAATAAAGCTTTCATTTCTGAAAATAGAGAAGAAGAAAGTGATTGGGAAGCAGGATCCAACCATTCACATGATCAGAGAAGTTGCTGCTCAAGATAGTGAAGAAGACTTTTTCTACTAAAAGAATGCATCTACTGGAGGATGGAGGCATAGGAGGCTGGAGGTCATTCAACGACCTCTCGTCAGTCACCAATGATGGGGCTGCACGAAGTTGTGGTGATAGTGTGTGTGTGAGTTTGTTTTTTTATTTCAGAGTTGCAGTTGATTTCAGTTGTGTGCAGCATGATTCTTTTTTAGTGTTCCTGTTATGGTTTGAATAAGTGAAATGTTCACATTGAGGGGGGGAACATGGTCTCAATGTTCCATTTTCTCTTTTCATATTTGTTATCAGTGAGCAATGTTTCCTACATAATTCCCTGAAGGAAAAGCATAGTGGACAGATGAAAGCACAAGGAAAAGCAGCATCATGATATTGGGGTTGTTGGTTGTCCTGTAAAACCATCCTTGTTGAGGTTGTTGGTTGTCCTATAAAACCATCCATGTTGAGGTTGTTGGCTGTCCTATAAAACCATCCATGTTGAGGTTGTTGGCTGTCCTGAAAAACCATCCAAATCATGAGCACGCAGGGGCACGTTGTAGAAGGAAGTGTGATTGTTTTTCTCCCATGTTCGCACTAAGGGGGAATGTTAGGAATATTATAGTGCTTCACATATGTATGTGTGTGAATAATAATTATGTGTGTAATTATTATGGTAAATATTATTGTTAGATTGTTATAATATATTGTTTCAACAATATATTATTATATTTGTTGTTATACCCGTAATTATTCCGGTTTCTTTTGTTGTACCCACTTCTATTTATTAGGAAGTAGTTCTTATATTGTATTGGCTATATATTAGCCAAACATATTGTGCAAACGTATTGAATATTGAGTATTATTATTGTGACAATCATTACTACGTTTTCACAAAAGAGTATCCATCCTTCAAGGGTATGGTCTAGTTTATACATAATATAGATGGCAAGAGTAATATATATGATAGTTGTCCTTCGAGGGATTGGTCTATTTGCTTTGACTTTGATTTTATTTCGTGCTTTTGATTATTTTTTTGCATGAACAACAGTCCTTCGAGGAGCAAATGCTTTTTGATCATTTTGATTTTTGATAAGAGCATCCATGAATTTTGATTTTTACATGGGGGAGAGTTGGGACTAGCTAAGTAGACCACTTAAGAGGGGATAATGAATGTACAAGAGACACCCTGGACCCTTTACATGGTTCCAATAGGTGAATAAGAGGGTGATGGATGTAATGATCGTGGAGTTCTCACCAAAAAGGGAGAACCTATCCATAAGGAAAATGTTATGGGCAGAGCCGTGGTGCCCATATTTAAGGTCACACTATGGAGGTGACGGAAGACCACATAATTCCAAATCATTACAATGAGAGATAAAAGAAGCTAAGATGGAGGAATGATCTAAAGATATGACTAAGAGCACTAGTAGATATGCTAACAATAGAATGGTCGTAAGTGTAATGCGTTAAGAGGTTCCACTTCCAATTTACCATCAAGGGAGGCCAATCGAGAGGCTCCGACGCATACTTGTGCATGACAACGTATGGTCCAATCCGATTAGGGAAAGCTTTCCATGTTGGCTCCTTTATGGAGTAGTGACGTTCGATGACGAGGTTACCAACGTTAAAGTTGTTAGGGTAAACATATTTTACCTAGGTTAATTTAACATATGTAAGTTAATTATTAAATTGTGGTAAGTTGTTATAAACCATATTTTAATTGTATTTGGGAATAGTATTCTCGTAGCATGTTGTTTGTCATTATTTGAGTTGTTATATGGTTCAAACAATATATTTGTAATTATATGTGCATGGGTATGTTTATTGTTGCATTGTTACAACATCTCATTTGTTTGCACATGGTTGTTCAATTCCTATAAGAATTGTAACACATTCATTGTAATGTTGATTTGATTGATTATTAATAAAAGTGTGAGGATTTCATCCCTCTTCTACACTTTCATTTGGTACCAGAGCTGGTTAATCTAGACCTATAAGTAGAGAAGATTGGATAAAGGTTGCAGAAGGAAGAATTTTTTTTGGAGAATATTCTACACTCCAGGAGAGCATGTGTTGCCTCCAGCAGCTTCCCAGAATGCCATGCATCCCCACAACCTCGTGCCATACTCCAGGTGTTTGTAAAGCAAATTGTTTTTGCCTTGGTGCACCCTGCACCAGGAAAATTTCCTTCCTGGAAGTTAATCAGATTCACAAAATTAAATATGTTTTTCCCCAACTAGGGGTTTTACCTCTGAATTAAGAGGTGCATTTGGTATCTGCTAATTTGGAGTACTCTTTGCATCTACACCGGCCACCCCCGCCCGAATTGGATTTACAAAAGCCTTGGTTCGAGCTCTCACAACATCATTGGTGAGTTTCTCTTTTCATGTTTTTTGGCAAAGACTGAAAACGAGTTACAAAAAGGTGAAGCTGTGACAAGCCCACACCGATCGATCCAATTCAACACACTGTCAAGTTGAACACATTACAATACGTCAAGTTTTTGTATCATTGCAAATCGAGCCTCGATCCTCTCCACCGAGCCATTTCCTTGGCTATACATTCAAAGAATCCTCCAAACCACGTCGAGCTCTGCATAGACATTGAACTTTACTGAAATCAACATGAACAAAGTGAAAATAAATATCAAGCGGCAAGATCCTAAGCCAATATTATGGAGTTCCATTCAGCATAGCAATGGTGAGTTGGGATGTTGCAAACTTCAAACGTCATGTTGAGTCCCCCTGTGTGCATCAATCTAACCTTCAATCAAACATAAGGCGGTGGAAATAAAACAAACACAAAGCAAAAGGAGAGGAAAAGGACTCTAGATCCACTCGAATGGAAAACCTAATCTGCCAACACGAAAGTGACCTCCACGTGGATCATCAACAAGCGGGTGAGACATCTTTTTGTCATAAGGTCGGTCAATTTATTTTTATTCAAAAACAAAGTGTTTCAATTTACATGCATAGTGCTTTGGCGCTCAAATTGGTGGTTTGGAGGAACGCTTTGGGAGTGGGAGGTGCAGGGTTCGACCTCCACCCCAAACGAACTATTTTATATTGTTTGAAAATTGGCAGATCTTCCAAAATTTAGTGTCAAAATAGCAAAAAAAGCTCCGCTAAAGACCTTAGAGATAACTAAACAAGCCACTAAATTTAGCGAGAAAACCCTAATTAGACCCAATTTTTTATTCTGAGCAAATTTTCCAAAGGAGGGGTGATTAAAAACTTCATTTTGAGTTATTTTTAACGATTTTTTTGTTCAAATAGCCGTATTGAGCTCCTGGAGGCCACTAGGGCCCCGAAAAACAAAAACAAATTGCCTGCCATTCAATTTTTTAAAATATTGGATGTAATTGTATATTTCAAAGTGTATTATACTAATTTTCAAGTTGCCATATTCAACCGCAAACCATTGTAACTGCTTTAAAACTAGCAGATATTTGTACTAAAAATAATTAAAATTTGGTTATGTATCACTCACGAGATCTTTGGATCTCATTCGCAGCATTCGGTATAAATAGTGCCTCTGGGAAGTGCTTACGGGTAAAGCCATCGTGACTACTACTGCACTTAACACCTAATATAGTTGTAAAAACATCATCTAGGCATCGAACCTTTAAATCGATGGGGAGTAATAAGGACATAGTGCACACACTTTGAGCCCTCCCATCCGTATGTGAACGATTTCTCGACATAAATCTGGACACTAAAATTATCCAAGTATATAGCAAAGTTACACGCGTGTATGAGGATATTTCTTTGAGCCGGTGTCAATAATCACATAGACCCCTTTTAGTATTGTCATGGTACCACGTATTGGATTCTTTCACGTACATAACACCTCTTTCATGTACTGTCGAGTATATAGAAAGGGTGAGCTTCTTCCATGTACCGATGGGTATATCGGAAGGGCGCGTATATAGAAAGGTTCGATATCGATCGACGGTATATAGATTGGGAGACCATATACCTAGAGTGATAAGATCCTTACCCTTTATTAGTTGATTCTACAAAATGGGCACCAATGCCCCCAAGTTCTTTCTTCTAGATTCTCAACTTCTAAGAGGAAATAACTATGCAAAGCATGGAAGACAAAAATTAAGAAACAACTTGAGTTTGAAGAGATTTGGAATGTTGTGGATGGTTCAGTAACTAGATCAAAGCAATTGATACAACACAATAGAGACAATTTGATAGATTTGATCAGAAGGCCAAGCTGATAATCTTGTTTGTAGTGTCCGACGACATGTAACCCCACATTCATGATGCTAAATCAGACAAAGAAGCATGGTATACGTTGAGTATAGTGTACGAGGCCAAGAACAAGAATGTCATACTGAATTTGCAGAGTCAGTTACACACACTGAAGTTCAAACAAAATGAGAAAATAGAAGCTTTCTTGTGAAGAGTTACTGAAATTAATGGCTTCAATTCTAGCCCTAGGAGAGGAGGTCACTGATACAACTCTCGTTCCCATTTTTTTGAGAGCACTCCCTCCTTACCGCATTTTTGTGATAACACTAAACTTGTCAGATCAGACAATCAGTTTCGACAAGTTAGTGAACCTACTGCAACAAGAGGAAGCTATGTACAATAAAGATGATGAAGAGGAGCAGACACTTTCTTCTCATCAAAAATGGAAAGGAAAAGGAAAAGGAAAATCTAATTCCTCTCAAAAGTCCCAAAATCAACATCAACAAGGGGACAAGCAACAAAAGAAGAAATGTCCTATCTGCAAAAGAGGACATGAGTTAAAATATTGTTGGTTCAATACCTATAAGAAAGGTTCATCAAGCAACTCTGGACCTCAAAATCAACAATCTTATAAGGGACATTCTAACTACAATCAAGGGTAGAAGAAGGAACTGGTAAAGAAAACCCCATCAACAAGGAAATATAGCTAAGTAAGAAGAACATTCGGATAATGAAGACTTCTTGTACACTGCTCATTCAAGTGAACCCTCCATGTCATCTAGTGATGTCTGGTATGTTGATTTGGGAGCCACTCAACACATGACAGCCATAGAGACTAGTTTACTTCAATGAGGGACACACCTTTGAAAAACCATGTTAGGTGATGATTCTTCATACACAGTACAGGGGATTGGGAACATTTCTCTTCCTCTTTGTTCACGCAATTGTAGATTATCAAATGTACTATATGTCCCCACAGGTTGACAAAGAATCATTATCGATCACCAACTCCTAGATCACAATTTGAAAATTAATTTTGATACTCATTTTGGTAAGAAAATGTGTTTAATTCGAGACAAATCCCGAGGCTCGAAAATAGTTGCGAAAGCCTCTAATGTGGGGTGTATGTTCCACTTGATTTTGTCCACAGAGATGATCATGCACTTGATCTAAGAAACTCTACCTTTGCACAATTGTGGCATTGCAGACTTGGTCACATCAGCTTTAAATAGCTCGAAACACTTACTGGGTACGACATGGTAAAAAGATTTCCATCTCTCCGAAGGATACGAGATAAGTGTCCTCACCGCGCTAACAGAGAAAACAACACGAGCTTCATTCCGAGCGGTACTTATTGAGCTCATAACAATCTTGAGGGTAAGTGCACGAAGTTGGTGGACAATTCCGTGGACATAAAAACCTGAAATAAAGGAACCGCGATCGCGGTTCTTGAATTACCAAACCTAAAACCGCGAGTGCGGTTATAAACCGCGATCGCGGAACTCTGAGACAAAATTTAACAGTCCCGCGACTCCTTATTTTCCTCATTTTTCATTTCAAACCGTGATTTTTCCTAAATGTTTTTCACTCACGCTTTCAATACCACCTCAAAATTGCTCATCGGACTTCTGGATAGCGATAGATTCAACCATGTTGCCAAGACGAGGAGGTAAGTCCCCGATTGTAATCATTTTTTTGCATTTTAGGTTTTTTTTTGCATTTTAGGTTTTTTTTTGCATTTTCATGGGTTTTTTGAAATGTTTGTTTATGTATACAATTTTCTTGTTTTATCAGTTGGTCGGAAAGCTTGAAATCGTGCAAACCGTCAAAACATTCCTCAAAACCCACCGAACATTCCTTAAAACCCTCCGAACATTCCTCAAAACCCTCCTCCAAACATAGATCCGCCTCATGTGGCTCCTTTTGTCCCCACTGAGCCAGTAGGAACGCAAGATAATATCATTGGAAGAATCCGAGAAAATAAAATTTTCATTGAGAACCTAATTCAAACTATAAGACAAAACCATGCTACAAATCCATCCCGCATGACTTTAGCCAATACATTGCAAACATTGATTGGCGAAGTCGAGTTAGTCCGCAACCAACCAAATACATAGATGGAACACCTTTAGAAGTGATCAGAAGGCGGTGGTATGCGGATAAACTATCCCATACGGCCGTCGAAGACAATTTTTTTGGAAAAGACCTCATTTGTGCATTATTTACCGACCCTAACTACAATGCCCTCCCTGCGCATTTACTTTGCAAACAGTTCCTAATCCATTGGTGCCATGATGACAGAATCAAAAACAATTTTTGGGACCGATGGTGGATGGTTTTGATTATCCACCATGCAACAACAATGAGGTTCCTCTTTATTTTTGAAGAAATTATATTGCAAGTTCGTGCTCAATGAGGTCCCGAATTAGTTTTGACTTTTCGACTTTTTTTGGTCGAGGAGGTGGCTGGCTCTGCAGAGCAGTGCACGGGTGCACGCGTAGGTCAACCTAGGATCCCCCATGCCCTAAAACCCCCACTACCTTCAATTATCCCTCCTACAGTGAAGGAGGTTGTGGAGATTGATACATTGCATGCATTGAGGGAGCTCACTGACTCTCTCACCCTGAAGACAAAGTGACCGGTTGCATCTGGTGATGTTGGTGGAGGTGCCAATTCTAGTGCACCACACCACTGTGGATCATGTGGTGTCGTATGCACTGCGGGCGAGACATCATTTTGCTGGTTCACATGATTTTTTTCTATAGATGAGATGCTGGGGAATGTTTTTGGAACTCAAAAGGTGCCACTGATATTGGTCTTTCACAGGTAAATTTCAAATAAATTTAAATTATATATATATATATATATACAATAGTTTAATTCACATGTTTGAGATATATATATATATATATATATATATATATATATTTGATTGTACGTCATGTACATACATATAAAAATTATTTTTTATTTTATTTTAAATAGCAAGAGCGGTGAAGGAAACATCCGGCGTCGACATGCTATCATATGGTGGCGTGTTTCAAACGTAAGTTTCAAGTTGTACAAACTTACAAATTTTTAATTTCATTTGATTGCACTAGATTATTATTATAATGTTTCACGTGTATGTTGTACATGTATTAATATTTTTCTCTTTTATACATAGGAGCCTGACGGGTCATCATCTGCTCAGGGAACTGAGGCTACTGGCACGCCTCACATGAGTTTTACGTAGGTTAGTAAATCTCTTTACACTTTGTTTCTAATTACTGGAAGTTCACGTGGATTACATGCTTTGGACCTCTGTCATGTAGATTTTAATATTGATTTGTACATATTTTTGTATAGCTTATGATTCTTTAGAGAGACTCCTCCATATATGCAGATTGTGGAGGTTGCTTTGTAGAGATCGCCATAACATCTCTGCAGATCCACTAACCGAGGTACAATTTTTAAATTTGTTAAATTTTGGAGGTTCATTATTTCTTATTAAACTTAAATCTACAATATCAAATTTTGTAGGTATATGTGAAATATTTAATTTGAAAATTAATTATTTATATGTAGCTTATCCCTCATGAGTCTATTGTTGTCCTGCGATGTGTCAACAAACAACTTGATAGGGATCATGACATTGTGGTAAGATTTCACATGCATTTTAACTAAATTGCAAGTTTCTAAATTTTGAATGTATTTTAAAATTTTGGGTGTTAAAAACTTGTTGTTTATGAATGTGCGAGTTAGGTTGCAGGCATGCTTAGAGATACCTATGACCACACGGATGAAATCCGTAGTGACATCTCCCTCCACTACATCCCAGTGTCGTGGACGTGCTTTACTTCTAACAGGCGAAGAGAGGGAAAATGTTTCATGAGTAGATTTATAGTCCACACGGATGTACATATGTGGTCATGAGTAGATTCATAGTCCATTGTATATATATAGCCTTTTCATGACCGCGTGTGGTCCCATATGTACATACATTCGACACGTGCTTAGTTCAAGATGTACACATACATGTTATGAACTTATACATATATATTTTCGAGAGACGTGCGTATGGAGCACACTTCGTTTGATTCTTATATATATCCATGTGTGTTGGTTTTCATATTTATGACTTTTTCAGTTCTTCTTTAACAAGCAGTGTAACGTTGGGATGCATATTTCTTAACTTCTGCTTTATGGGTTTAGCATCTAATGGAAAACATTAATATTCATATTCTCATAATAATGCTATGAAAACATTTTTTTCTTTTGTTGAAAGTGAAGCTCCAAGATTTATCTATTATTTTTCTATATATGTTCTTTGTCTTGTTTGTTTACTAATGACTCAAAGAGGATTTCACTATGAGACTTATGTTTGTTTTTCTTACAAGCACTATTTTGATCTGACGATGAGTTAAACAATGAGCTCTATGTATAAGGGTAACTTTTTCTCTTGGTTATTGCGTGGGATTGGATTTTGATGAAAAGAGATATGATCATTGGCTCGTCAAGGTGTGTACTAATTTCTTGAAGGTGTCTGAGATCTATGTTTGTCGACACCCCTTAACTCATACTTGTGTTTTATATAATATTTTCTTATATGAGCTTGATGGTGATTTATCAAATGGGTAAGGAAATAGCTTTTTGTATAGATATTTTCTATTGTGTCCTACATTTCTTTCTTGTAAAGTGGTTAGCGTATTCTTCATTGAATGCAACTCAAGTGTTGAATCATTTTTTCCTTTGTGGGTGATATAGATAAGTGTATATAGAAAATCAGTAAATATAATAAATTAACATGCATTCTTATTATTACTTTGACCAAAATATCGTTTAACTTCGATGGGTGACTACTCGGACTCCGTGGCACCTAGAGAGGCTTCGTCTCGATCCAACACCTCAGCATAGGGACCCTCTACAATAGTCCCTCTCGTTTTTTTCCTTCTCATTTCGGTGTTCTCGCTGCCCTATTGTTTGCAAACGTGCAAAATAGTGCGTTGGAGCCCGATGATTGGTTGTCAAACACTATATTTTTCAAACGGTGGGTCGTGGCACCGAACCGACTACGCCGGCATGTCGGGTGGCAGTGAACACTAGAGGAGGTGGTGTTTTCAGTGCAAAGGGTCGTTGCTTCAGTGCTACTTCGTTCAAAGCGTAGTCCCTTAAGAGCCCTGAGACCAAAATATCGTTCAACTTCGACGGGTGACTACTCGGACTCGTGGCACCTAGAGAGGCCTCATCTGATCTGAAACCTCGGCGTAGAGACCCTCTACAATAGTCTCTCTCAATTTTTTCCTTCTCATTTCGGTGCTCTCGCTGTCCTACTGTTTGCAAACGTGTGAAATAATGCAGTTGGAGCCAGTGTAAGGTTGTCAAACGCTATATTTTGTAAACGATGGGTCGTGGCACCGAACCGACTACGCCGGCACACCCGGTGGCCAGGTGAACGCTAGAGGAGGTGGTGTTTTGGTGCACACAAAAGGTCATTGCTTAGCCCGGCTACTTTGTTCGGGCGTAGTCCCTTAAGAGCCACGAGACCAAAATATCGTTCGACTTGACGGGTGACTACTCGGACTCCGTGGCACCTAGAGAGGCCTCGTCTGATCCGACACCTCGGCGTAGGGACCCTCTACAATAGCTTCTCTTGGTTTTTTCCTTCTCATTTCGGTGCTCTCGTTGTCCTATTGTTTGCAAACGCACGAAATAGTGCAGTTGGAGCCAGTGATTGGTTGTCAAACACTATATTTTTCAAATGGTGGGTGTGGCATGAACCGACCGCACCGCACGTCCAGTGGCTGGTGAATGGTAGAGGAGGCGGTGTTTGGTGCGAAAGGGTCGTTGCTTGCAGGCTACTTCGTTTGGGGTAGTCCCTTAAGAGCTCCCTGAGACCAAAATATCGTTCAACTTCGATGGTGACTACTCGGACTCGTGTCACCTAGAGAGGCCTTGTCTGATCCGACACCTCGGTGTAGAGACCCTCTATAATAGCCTTTCTCGGTTTTTTCCTTCTCATTTCGGTGCACACGCGTAGGTATGGTCTTGTAAACACTTGGGGAGGAGTCATTTTCAAAATTTACAACATTTTCAAAATTTACAACTTTTTCAAAATTTACTTGACATTTTCAAAATTTACAACATTTTCAAAATTTACTTGACATTTTCAAAATTTACAACTTTTTCAAAATTTACAACATTTTCAAAATTTACAACTTTTTCAAAATTTTCAAAATTTTCAAAATTTTTAACATTTTCAAAATTTACAATATTTTCAAAATTTACAACTTTTTCAAATAATGAAAGCTTCTCTTAACTTCGAGAATTTAAAATTTCTCTACTAACAAAGTCTACAACCACGTGAAGGTGGAAGCTTTTCTGGCACCACTAACCTAAACATAAAAGTGTTAGTCAAAGAAATTTAAGTTTCAAATCAAAACCATATACTAGATCTATATATGTACAAAATACACAAATTTAAAATAAAATATATTCAAACTTAAATCTAGATCTTTAAACTAAAAAATTTATATATATATTGAAAAGAAATTATATATACCAGACATTCAAGCATTGTAAATTCATTCCAATGAACCATCAGGATCGGATCTACTCTGAATAGCAGACAAGATTGCTTCATGATCTGACTCTCGAACCTTCCAAAGAACCTTGTTATTAGGCCTTCCTCGATATCTATACAAGCTGAATATTTGTCGCTAGAACTAGATGTGAATATAAGAGTATTTTCCTGTGTGTCTCAAAGTCTTCAAACACCCAAACAGAGGAGTTTTTAATGGATACCGTCGAAGCCAAGTTCCAGTAACTACCACTGACCCTGTAGGATACTCAATATCTTCACCATCTATAATAGGAGAAGTCAACTTCTTTCTTTCCTCGATGCAACGACATAAGAAATAGTCTATTCCTTCTTCATTGTCTTTTGTCGCAATTACTGCAAACACATGTCCTACAAAAAAATAACCAAGGTTGAACAACTCAAATTTAAATTACATATTAAAATTTCAATGGACATAGTTATCAATTTACAAAAATTAAATAAATAACCATAAATACCTTATCGCACCAAAATCAAAATTTCGTCAAAGTCCTTGGATGTTGTAACTTCATTTGGAGAAACAAGTCGTAATGCTTGTGGAGGTTGATAACTAGGAAGCGGAGTTAGAGGCCTACAAATCCATCCTTCCACCCATTCTTGTGAATCACACTCAGCAGTGACAAATTCGATACAAGATGCACAAAAACATGTCAACTTTCTTGTCCATACGGCCCATGAAGTAGCGTCTGAGCTACAAAATGAGTGCATATCACTGGACCCAGTGAGTGTCATACAATCCTCGTAGTTAGCAATATGTTGTTCCTCTATCAACCAAAAATATATGCGAACCTGTGGAATTTTTTGAGAACCTCGGGCCATGTTGTCAGTACACCATTCCACTATGCTCTTTGCATCTTTTAATTTAGCACCATCTTTATACTTCAACTTTTCTCTTGCAAGAGCTCTTTTAACACATGCCCTTGCATCGTCATGCTCTCCTTTTCCATGTTCAAACCTCGGTGAAACTCCAAATATGTTGCACACCCATCTTGGACGTGCATTCTACTCATCAATAAAATATTCGTGCATTCTTAAAGCGAGACGTGTAATTATCGACCATATATAATGTTGTTTGAAGTGGATGTCTCTATTAGACAAGTTTCCATAAAATAACTAGAAACACCCTTACACAAATTTAGTAGAAAGAGTACGATTATCACGATATAAAAGTGGTACTCTCTTAAAAAAATTGATCATTCTCTCTGTACTATCGGAGAATGTAGAAATGCTATATGCACAAAAATGACTTGTCTTGAGTTGTAATATTGCGATTGAACTTCCATTTGTGGTTGCTGATGTGTAATTCTCTGCAAAATCAACCACTTTGAAACAATAGTACCAATAGGAAATGTGTCTTTGCATAACTTGAATTGTTCATCCAACCATCGAGCTCTATGTGTATGCCTCGCATACTTATAAACAATTTCATCCTTAAATTTTCTCATAAATTGAAAAATGGGCATTTGTTACGTAACTAACTTATACCATTTCAACTATTTTCCATCTTTCATTTGGTATGCAATTGATTTATATTTATCAAACTCAACTAAATTATGTTATATTGTACCTTCAATTTGTTCATGGATGCAACTTTCCAATTTAGGTAATAATGCCGCATGTAGTACAACTTCCATCTAAACAATTCGACTATAAAAAAATTGTCCAACTTATTTTTCACAAAATATAGTAGGAATGAAATTCTTGGAAGATATTGGTGGAACTTGAATACCACATTTAGATAACATAGTTTCATAATGAAAATTAGAATGAATGCGTAAAAATTTAACATAATGCATCGCAAATTCAACATGTTGCCTCAACAACAAGTGGTGTAAGCATGGTTTATTTTCACATAGAATGGTTTCAACATTTCAAAAAAACGTTGACTAATTTTAATTTCCAGATTCTCTTATTCAAATTTACGAAAAAATTGAGTTTGATTCATATCCAATAAATGCTTTGGATGTGGTTCACGATTAGTAGAACCAACTCTCTGTTTTATAACATCTCTTGTATTAGATGAAACTCTAGTGTTATAATGCCAAAATTTAATAACTTCTCTTATAGCATCAGAATTATTTTTGTCCTTACGCGGTGCTCTAGCAGAAAATGCCCAAAAATCGACATTGAGTGATTGAAGGATATTACGTCTTTCAATTGCTTTCATTAGAGTTTTTCGATTAACTTGCAACATTCGACTTGTTTGCGTAATCAAACGTCATTTTTTTATTGATTCACTTACAACACTAGTAGCAAGTACACGACGCACAATATTACTATCCCCGGCGTCTCTTGACACCAACAATGTGATATGCATCATGAAGGTTTTCAACAATTGTAGAGGTTTGACCACATATATTAGATGTTGTCAATCCTAAGGTGTTTAATGTAGGTCTCATTTTAATCAATTTCATTAAACTAACCAACAACTGACATCTTTGGGAATCATTTAAAATTTTAAAATGATTATCCTAAATTCGATGGCTTTTCTTCTAATTTATCTTTGGGATGTGTGTAAATATAATTTATGAACCGCGGCGTGCTTTATAAAGCTGCGATCACGATTTATAAAGCGTGCTCGCGGTTTAGTTTTTAAAACCACGATCGCACTTTATAAACCGCAATCGTGGATCTATCGCCAAACCTAAGCCTCGAAAAATCTGTTTTTCCCAACCAAAGCTATGGAAGGTCATTATGAAGTGTAAAAGGTCAAAAACCTCAAATCTGCTCTTCCAAAGACTTGAACCATACTAAAAACGAAAACATTTCACAAAAATTGTGTCATCGCGTAAGGGAGACTCTTAGTTTCGTAAAAATATTGTTTTTAAAGTGAATAGAATAAGATAAATATCATTTTATAATTTTTACTAACAATAGGTCTTTAAGACATTTTTCCGTGAATGTTCATGTCTACGTTTAAGATGTAACTTTTGTTTCGTTTATCAAAATATGATAAAACTTATACCATCCCAAGCGTGGACATATTCTATACACGTTAAAAAATATATATATTTGATTTCGATATTTTTGATATAGTTATGGCGGGCAAACGGAAAACGCTCCGTTTTCTAAATATTTTCGAGACCACTTTCACGGAAAAAATCATTAAAAAAATATTGCTAAAAAATACAAAATGAAATCCATCCCAAGATAGACAACTACATCTAACATTTCACCAAAGGAAAAAAAAATAATAAGATTTGGTCATCCAAAATGAGGGCAAACGGACTACAATCTTATAAGTTTTTCAAAAAAAAAAACTAAGTCATATAATTTCAAGTGTTTAATATAGCTAAACTTGTCCGTTTTAAAAAAAAAATAGTATTTTAGAAACTAGATTCCGAATGCTACGATTCATATTCATATAATTTTTCTAATTTAGAGTGCGTGTATAGCTAATAATCCCTACAAGTTGAGATTTCTTTATTTTTTTACAATATGACGTCCACAGATGACCCTATATTTGTCCATCAACTTTCTCGCACTTACCCTTGATCTCGATTCATACCGATCTTTACGGTCTAATACAACCGAGTCATTTTGGATTTAAGTAATTCATGCTTTGTGTTGATGACTACTCGAGAAAAATGTGGATATATTGTCTTCGTAAGAAAAGTGAAGCTTTTGAAACTTTTAAGAAATTAAAAGTGGCCGTTGAGAATGAGACTGGTCGTCACATCAGATCTCTCTACTCAAATCGAGGGGGAGGGAATTCACCAGTAATGAGTTCAAATGCTACCTACAAGCTCACAAAATTCATCTTCAAATGCCTCCTCCACACACACCGCAACACAATGGTGTTGTTGAGAGAAGAAATTGTACTATCATGGAAATAGTGTGATGCATGATCGATTATTCTAGACTAGCGAGGACTTTCTGGGTAGAAACAACAAAGGCAACAATGTATTTATTGAATAGAGTGCCCATAGTTGCTCTTGATGGAGTAACGCCATATGAAGCATGGTCGAAGCAGAAACCATCTATTGCACACGCTAGAGTATTCGAGTGCAAAGAAAACATGCACATACCCAAGCAGAACAAAAAGAAGTTGGATATGAAATCACAAAAATTCATCTTCATTGGCTACAATGAAGAGACTCTTGGGTACAAATTGATGGATCCAAAGACCAGGAAAGTCTACACTAGCAGAGATGTTGAGTTTTTTTGAGAAGAAGGAAGCAGAGACTCCTCCAGGACTCACCTAATGTATATTTTTCACATGTTGTAAAACCTAAAGATGATGTTCACGCAAATGATAAAAGTGATGATGGGGATGATGGTGATGATCACATAGAACCATGACCCATGGGAGCAGTTTAGGTTATGCCCAAGTGGTATACTAACATGATTTGAGATGTAAAATTGGATGCTCCATCGGATACATCCACCACTGGACCACAGACTCGCAATAAAGCACGAGAAGAAGTAAAATTTGCTTTGATGAGTAGAGTTATAGAATCTGATGAGCCCACTATAGTCTAGGAATCCCTAAAATTAGAAGCTTGGAAAGATGCCATAAATGGTGAGTATAAATCAGTGATGAAAAATAACACTTGAAAACTTGTCGATCTTCCACTAGGGAAGAAACCCATTGGTTGCATATGGATATTCAAAACAAATTACAACAGATGGGACCATAGACAAGTACAAATCAAGATTGGTAGAAAATGGGTACGCACAAAAAGAAGGCATTGATTATGAGGAGACATTTTCTCCCATAGCTAAGATCAAAATGATCCGGATGATCTTTTATCTAGCTGCATAGTTTGGTTGGAAAGTCCATCAGATGGATGTAAAACGTGCCTTTCGAAAAAGATATACAAGAGGAAGTCTACATGACTCAACCTCGAGGGATACGTCATATACCGGAGAAGAAACAAAGGTATGTAGACTCAAGAAATCTTTGTATGGCCTTAAACATGCACCCCATGCTTGGTACATAAAAAATGATGAGCATCTCATACAACATAGACTTTTCATAAATCCATACGATCCCAATATATACCTCAAAAAGAAGGGGGAAGATTGTGATTTTTTTTGTTTATGTCGATGATCTATTCATCACTAGTAGTTCAGTGAGGATGATCGATGCAACGAAGAAAGATCTTAACCGATAGTTGGACATGACAGATCTCAGGCTGATGCACTATTATCTTGGATTGGAAGTATGGCAGAAAGAGAATCAAATCTTTGTTTCTCAGTTGAATTATACCAAGACAACACTAGAGAAATTTAGGATGATGGATTGCACACCTATGGAGAACAGATTGTAGCTATCTCATTCAGATCCATCTCCTATGGTAAATGCAACTCTCTATCAACAATTGATTGGGAGTCTCATTTACCTGACCTACACTAGACTAGATATCAGATTTGCAATGAGCTATCTTTCCAGGCTCATGCAGGAACCTTGAGTTTGTCATTAGAAGGCAACAAGGTGAATCTTGAGATATCTCAAGGAAAAAATGGATCTTGGTCTAGAATACAAGAAGAAATATTGATGACAGAAAATCCACTTTAGGATTTGTATTCTTTTTGGGATTTGGACCGATATCATGGGGAAGTAAGAAATAACACTTTGTTTCTCTCTCTTCTACAAAATTCGAATATCATGCTACAGGTGAAGTTATCTATGAAGCGATATGGCTACGTCACATACTGGAAGGACTTGGAATACCACAAGACAAACCTATCACCATGTATGTAGAAAATGAAGGTGTTCTCAAACTTGTTCGCAATCCATTTTTTCATGAAAGAACAAAGCACATTGAGGTACATGTACATTTCATACGCGAGCATGTCTTGAAACACAATATACAACTTCAGTTTTGTCCAACAACTGAACAACAAGAAAATATCTTCACAAAGTCACTTGCACATGAAAAATTTGAGTTGTTCAGAGAATTCCTCTCTTCATCCCTTGAGGCAATGAAAAATTAAGGGGGAATGTTAGGGTAAACATATTTTACCTAGGTTAATTTAGCATAGGTAAGTTAATTATTAAATTGTGGTAAGTTGTTATAAACCATATTTTAATTGTATTTGGGAATAATATTCCCATAGCATGTTGTTTGTCATTATTTGAGTTGTTATATGGTTCAAACAATATATTTGTAATTATATGTACATGGGTATGTTTATTGTTTCATTGTTGCAACATCCCATTTTTCTGCACATGGTTGTTCAATTCCTATAAGAATTGCAACACATTCATTGTAATGTTGATTTGATTGATTATTAATAAAAGTGTGAGGCTTTCGTCCCTCTTCTACACTTTCAAAAGTCACGTTAAGATAGGATATGATTAGAGTTGTAGATGAGTGGAGATGAAAACTATGTGCTCCATTAAGGAAGTGAGGAAAATATGCGTCCCTAACGAGACAAAGAGATGGTTACTTAAAATGAAAGTATGATGCCCCCAAGGGGAGCACAAATATGGCCATGAAAGTGGACTTAGGATGAGAGTAAATGGTCCCCCAAGAGAGGGAAAAATATGGAGAAGATAAGTTTAGATAGGATTGAATGAGATGAATTGGATAAAGATTATAAAATATGCGCAACACCTCGTAAATGAGGAGGCAAGAATAATGGCCACAAAAGTGGTCTTAAGGATATGGTGCCTCTAAGATAGGCATGAATATGGCCACAATGGTGGTCTTTAGGTGAAGCCATGGTGCTCCTAAGGAGTACTTGATATGGCCATGTAGGTGGTCGCAAGAGGAGAAAATGATAAACGAATAAGTTGGATAAGATCGGATAAGGATAGATTGGATGAGATAAGATGATGTCAAAGTATCGAGAGGAACTAATCCGCAAGTGGACTGATTATAGAAAGAATTCCCCTAGTATAAAAGAGCCATGGGGATAGGATGCATGGATTAGGAAGAAGACGTGAAAGGATCAATGAGAAAGGGGGTTTTCCCCTAGCGAGAGGGATATGGATAAGATAATGGATGTCAAAAGAGATGAAATGGATGTTAGAGGGATGATGTAGCAAGGAAAATAAAATCAATGAATAAGGGAGGACCCTCATTAGGAGGAGTGATGTGTGGAGGAGAGATGATAGAGGATGATGTGGAAAAATGAGGAGGCTCGGTAATTTGGATGGATGGGGATGTAGAAACAGGGATTGGATTGGTCGTGGATGAAATGGTAGAAGAAGAGGAAGAAGCCTCAAGAAGGTCATCCCTCTCAATAAGGTTATGGACGATGTTCGAAGGGCCTTACAATGTTCGGTGTCATGACCCAGGTGTATGATGATAGGTGCAGATATAGTGGGAATTAAACCATGAGGGCTTCAGACGGTTTGGTTAAACACCCTTATGGGTGGAAGCGTGATGGCAGAAGTTTGGAGTAAATTTTGGAGGACTTCCACATATGATTCGATATATGTGTTAGGAGGGATCTTGTGAGATGATGTGGATGTCGAGGATGAGGGTGGATTATTTCAAGATCTTGGTGCTTTGGTTGTGATTGGTGCTCTGGAAGAAGGGTTGGATGATTTAGGATTGGATTGATTGGTAGGTGGAGGTGGAGGTGTTCTTGATGAAGGAGCTGGTCCTAGGAGGGAATCAGACTATTTGGATTTGGATTGGTTGATTGATCGTGATGAAGGAGGTGGTCCTAGGATGGATGGATGTGGCCCCAAGATGGAGGATGTAGATTTGGTCTTGGTTGGAGGAATGTCGATATTTCTATGGGGATGCACAAGGGATCGTTGTGGAAGGGTTCCAAGGTTTTTGGATTTGGATTGTTGAGGAGTACCCTTGGTAGGGATGACAATGATTTCAACCGATGGATCTGAAGGTGGTGTTGTGGTTGATGGGGAAGTAATTTTTACATGATTTGGTCTAAGGAAGATGGGGATTGGCTTGGTGAAGGAGGGTCTGATAGTGTGGATGAGATGGGAGGGTCACCTATAGTTGCTGCAAGTTGAAGTGCTCTCCAATATTCTTCAAATGATGAAGGTGGTGTGGAAGAAGAGGGGGATAATGGAGATGTGGTCATGATAGTCGATGGGGTCGGTGTAAGCAAGAAGAAAGAAAGAGGAACCAATACAGATTCTAAGGATGGTACGATGGGAAAAGGTGGAATAGATGTGGATAAGGTGGGAGAATATAATGAAGTGGATGAGGTATATGTGGATGTGGAATTAATGATAGGCATGGACACGGAAAGAGAGAGAGGTGTTTGAATGATGTAATTGATTAGGTCTATGTGAGAGGGAGATGATGTAGGTTATGGATGGGTGGATGTAGAAATGAGGGGTTTTGTAGAAGAGGTATGAATGCCTTTTGTGTTTGTCTTAGGTGTTTCAAGAGGCATTGTGGATGTGGATGTGGATTGAGAAGATGTGATGGGGGATGTAGATGTGGGAATGGTACATGCTGAGGAGTTAGGTGTGGAAGAGTGGGATGAAATGGATGATGTGGGCATTGGTAAAGAAATATGTGATAATGATGTTAAGGTATACATGGGCAGATTTGTGGATGTAGTAGATATAAGTGTAGTGATGGGTGTGCTTGGGATAGGTGTGGATAATGGGTGAGGTATAATAGGTGTAGATAAGGAGGTAGGTGTCAGATAATGCTAATGTGGATGTGGTAAGAGTAGGACTAGATGTAGATGAAAGAGAAGTGATGGAGGTTAAGGTGGTAGGTAATGTAATTGTGGGTATGGTTGATGTGGGGATAGCCCTTGAAGGAGGCATAGGCACAATATCTAGGATGGGAGTAGATGATGAGGTAGATAAAATAGATGTGGAGGAAGTGTCTAGTGTATGGTGTTGATTGAAAATGGGTTGAATTGATATGGTGTAGAAGGTGAAGACGAATTTGTTGGTGGTGGATTAGGGAATGGTTGATTGAAGATATCAAGTGATGAAGATCAGATTGGTTGGGGAGACATATGATGTGGAGAAATAGGAACATGGTAGGATGGTTGGGATTGGATGGGAGGATCTGATATATGAGGGATGGGAATGTCAATAGATTAGACATGAATGGTGATGTCAGATGAAGCAAGGATGGTACAAGGTGATGGAGGTGGAACAGGATCCACTGGTCGACGTGATCGAGAGGTGGTAGGTTTATGACGTAAGAAGTCATAGATAGGGCTAGAAGAATTCCTAGAAGAAACCAAGGGTTTGGATGGGATATTGGTCATGGTGGATTTTTGTGTAGAACTATTTGAGGAAATGTTTTGTTCCATTTTAAATTAGACAAATCAAGAAAACAATTATTTTTATGTTTTTTATTATGAATGTGTGAAAAAGAAAAGGGGATGGATAACAAGGTACCTAGGAGGAGGCAATCTATGTTTGGTTTAGGGTTGTTATGGCTAGGGAAGTCTTAGGCGGATTCTCTGTTGGGTGATGAAATCCCAATCGGTCAACCTGGGTAGGATGATGTTTAGATGTGTGATTTATATGCATGAGGTTATGGTTGTGTGTGAAATGTGAGATGCGGGAAGTTAATCCCTACTTAAGCTATGTGACCAAGTAGGATGTAGAAAAGAAAGGTTCCTTTTAAACCAAATCCAGATGTGATTTTTCGATGAGGACACACACTGGAAAGGGAAATATGATGCAGAAAGGAGAAAATGGGGAAAATAAGGAATACCCGGATTAAAAATTCCTTTTTATCTAAACTCTAGGTGAAGAGTGATCCAAGTGGTTGAACCCAACACGAGCAAGAAAATCATTGTCTTTGTAGTGTTAGTAGAAGACAGAAGAAAAAGAAAATATGAAAGAAAAGAAAGAGATCACCTAAAGGGTGGTCCCACCAGGCGTGCCAAGAATGTTGTAGGTATTTTCTCGTTCGTTTTCAAGTTAATGAGTTAGCTACTAAAGAAAGTACACAACTCAGAAATGATGGAGGGTTTATGGTACCTCTAACGTGATGTGATGGATGAAGACACGTGCAAAGTAGAAGATGGAGGATACCTACTACTATAATTTGAGAAACTCGCAAATAAGAATCACTAAACAAAAATGGATTAGATAGGATATGTGGGGGTTTCCCAACAAAGTGGATCCAAGAAGCATTAACTTCCTTGGTGGATGTCAACCCCCGTGTGATAAGAAAGTGAAGTAAAGTATGAAACAACATATAGCATGTAGAAATAGAAGTATCGCTGAATCTAAGAAATGACTGAGATTGATGTAAAGATGATTTAATTGAAATAAATGTAAATTAAATGTTACCTGGTCTAGTTTGATGGCGACCTAGGATGTGTAGAGGTAGGTTGATGGTGACTGGGAAGGTAGATTTAGAAAGTAAAATGAATATGCATGCATGTAAAAGCCTGAGTGCAAATTAGAAGGTAACAAAGGTCTGTGGATGTTGTGAGTGCTCTGTAGGAAGGAACCAAAGGTGAAACTCTAGAAAATGGCTGGAAATAACAAGTAAAGGAGGTTTGCCGAGTCGAAAGCAATCGGGGTGTAGGTAGGGTAAATTTATGGAACAAGATGATGGTCGAAAGCGAGACATGAACAAAATGAAGGGTGAAGGATCTAGAGGGTGAAATTTAATGCAGTATAGATGACAATATAATGGTCGAGATAGTGACTTTAGTAGAGTAAGATAACTAAGGTAGATGGATGGAAAAAGAAACTTACAAGCAAGGAAGCTGGAAAAGAAGGGTAATACACCTAGAGGGTGAAACCTACAAAATGTTAGATGGAAGAGAGATAATATGATAAAATATCACATAAACAACATAAAGATGATGACAATATAATAGGGTTGATGAGTGACTTTAGTAGAAGTAAGATAAGGCCTAAGGTTGTAATAATTAAATTAATTAATTATTATATGTAATCATACTTCAATTATTTCCTTTCACCATTCCATAATCCCATTACATCCTTACAAATATTAATACTTCATTAATATTTTATTTACCATACTAACTAATCCTCATTAACTATTTTCTACCAATTTAAAAATACTCACCCACCTACCACCTACCCTACACCTACTCTATGCCTAGCTTCTCCATCTAATCACTCCATTAAACATAATTAATCTCACCTAATCACAAGCTAAATGCCCCTCCAAATCTAGAGGCTTCTATTTCTAGAAGCCTCTCCATTCTTCCCTCCCATTTTCAAATATCAAAAATGAGCACTATTCCATTGAATTTTTAATTCAATGGAGAGTTCTCATGAAATCTAGAATTCTCCACATCTAGAAAATTCTCCACTCTCATGCATCCTCAACCATTGATCTTATCCAACATGGAAAGATCTCAACCATTGATTTTTTCCTCCTCTAGCTATAAATAGAGGTGCCACCCTCCATGGCAAGCACCTTAGAACAATACAAGTATATGTTGCCAAATTCTCAAGCAAGCTAAGCATTCTTCATAGCATTCCATCAAGCCAAAAATCATCATTTGATCAAGGGGAGGTGCTGCCAAAATTGGTCCACACATTTGAAGCATTCTCATACCATCTCACAAGAAAATCAAGGAGAAAATCAAAATCATCAAAGGAGGAGGATTTCACTTGTAGGTAAGTACATGTATATCACTTTTCCCCTTTTTATCTCTGCTCAATCTGAGGTAGATGAACCATTGTGTTAGATTTTGTGTTGAATTGGTTTCATAGTCATTTCATATTTGCATGCTAACACAATTTTTCCTCTACATTTTGTGCACCCACCGTGGGGCTTACCCCCTAAATTTTTATTGAAATTAGTAGCATTTAGCACTAATAACAAATGTCAAAATTTTAGAATTTTTTAGGTGAGATTTAAACTCAAAATTTTAAATTTTTGTGTTTATTCTGCGTTTTCATGCATTACACCTAAAACAACACGTTTTCATGACACTAAAAACAACATTATATCAAAAACAACACTTTTTACACATTTTGTATTTCTGGTGCATTTCATGTGTTTTGCACAGTAGTAGCATTTTATTTTAGTGACATTTTGTGTTTGTAAAGCAATGTATTTTCAACTATTTTTAGGCATTTGTTTCCTGCTATTTAGCATTTTTTACATATTGACATTTCATGTTCATAGGTTTTAGCGTGTTTCATAATATCAACGCGTTTTTCCATATTTTAGTGTGTTTATATCACATATTATAATGCTTTTTTTGTGCTAACATTTTTTTATGTAGGTTTCTCTTTCTTTTCACATATCATTTGTGCATTTGATTACTATTTTAGCATGTTTATCCCATGTATTAGCGTTTTTTGATTACTAACCTTTGCTGTTTGTAGGTTTAGTGCATATATCCATATTTTAACATGTCTATCTTGAAGTAGAGTGTTTTGGTCCATATTTTAGTGCTTTTAAACTCTATAATAATGCTTTTGTGCCCACTCGACCCATGTGTTTTAAGATTACCCATATCATTCATAAATTTGCATTTATCCATAAAACAACGCATTTATACCATGTTTTTAGCGTTTTACTTTGTAATAGCGTGTTTATTTAATAGTATTTTTGTCTTGATATTAACTAATAACTCACATATTTTACTTTTTTGCAGTGTTTTCTAGAATCTAACATTTTTTTTTACAGGAAAATTACATAAACAAGGGGAAACTCTTCGGATTTTTAGCATTTGATCAAAAATAATAATATATTGCCTAACATTTGTGGTTGTAGGATATTAAGTAAACTAAGACTACTAACCTTTGTTTTGTAGCACAAATGGTCCAAAGACATATTGGGGTTTTTATTAAAACTACTAACCTTTTTTGTTTTATAGGTCCCTTGTCAAAACCCCCATCATATAAATTTTAATTTTCATTATTTTGTGTATATTTTTGTAAGTTTTGTGTTGCTTGTTTTTAAACCCAAAGGTGACATCATGTGTATGCTCTCCTCTCGCATCCTAGGATGATCTTGAGGATCAAAAAGCGGTTAGTCTTCCCTCCTTTTTTTTTTTTTAGGGGGTAACATGATGTGGAAGTGACATCCACACACTTACCATAGTCCTAGGGGTCTCGTGACCGTGGGATTCACCTCCACGCATGTAGACACACCCATGTGTTCTATGGTGGGGTATATAAATTCTTGGAGAGTTGTCGTTATTGGCTAAGTGCTTGCTTGTTTTAAGAGTGGCGTGAAGTGAGGGGCTTCCACGTCCCAAAACCAAGCCTAGAAAACATCCTTGCAACATGGACTTGGGCCCCACGTACCACAAGGTATATTGGGGACTCCCCTAGAGAGCTTGTCATCCTAGAATAGGTAGCCCTTTTGGCGCATATCAAACTATAGTGCAAGGAGGCCACACTTCCCAAGATCACTCACTAGCCGATCACACATTGGCACATAGGTGGAGAGCCTAGTTTTTGTGGCACCACCATCGGTGTGTGGTATTGAAAGTGAGCTATAGTTTGGTTGTAATCCCACTTGACTAGTTAGGGTTGTGCTTGCATGGTTGTACTTGTTTGAGTGTTTTTTGAAACCAGTAAATAACCCTCACACTAATCCTCATAATTAAATCATACATCTACCATTCACTCATTTTGACCACAACCTTTTAACCTGATTTTTTTAAAATACACATCATCAACCTTTGATCATATCTTCATCATGTACTATTAATCACACTTACCATAATTATCCTATAAAACCAAAATAATCCTCCTTTTTCACCTAATATATAAATTTTGACCATACATTATCCCCTTGCCATTATACACATCCTTTGTAAATAATAAACCAAAATTTTTCCACCATAAACTTTAGACATACACTACCATCATGTAAATACTTTTATTTAAACTTTCCACATTACACAAAAATCCAAAATCCAAAAATAAAACCAACATTTCCATCCTATTAAATAAATTTCATAATATCCATCCCACATTATTTACCCTTAAAGAAAAAGCACATAAATAATAATCCATCTCATTAAAATATGACATAAACACCTCTTCCATCTTCCAAACAAAAATATTATCCTTCATCTTAAACCACATAAGTCATACCATATTAATTACTTAGTGTTTCCTATTGGCATCTCAAAACTAACCTAGGCCTATAAGACTCTAAAAACTTATCCCAATCACATACTTCTTTCATCACAAACTTTTTCATAACCTTATATCCTCATACACATTTATATAAACACTTTCAATCCCAAACACCCCATTTACGATCCTTTTTGATATGACTAACCTAATCTTATTAATCAACATCTTGCTAATAGAAAAATACCCTTATCATCTATCTTATTCTTCTAAGCCCTTATAACAAGGCACATCCTAAGCCCTCTACTAATGAGGAAAATCCTTCTTCTATTCTCCCTCAAATTTCTTCCATCCTATAAGCAAGAGTAGATTATTGAGATTATACGTCGATTAACTAAGGAATCATAACTCTTTTCATCCAACATCCTTCATTTATTCCAAACATCTTCATCTCATCAATACATCTCATTAACATCAGAGTCTAATGGACACCTAGGAGAATAGTAACTCGATCCCAATTTGGAAATGATGAAAAAAATCACCATGACATGGAACATGATATATTCAACCACAATTATTATGATGCCAATGCCAAAGAAAATGACCTAGAGGAGAAGACGAGGAGACCATGGTCAACACTAGCAGTGATGATGACTCAAGTACCTACTTTATAGGAAGGAAGAAGAAGAGAAATGCTTAACCATTTCGTCGAAAAAAAAAAATGCCCTCTTGCTCAGCTATATCACATGGGGGAAAAATTCCTTCTGATTACACTCATGACCAACTCCAAAGTCTCCTCCAAGATGAAAATGATAACATTGGCCAATGACCACCATCCACACACCGTCATAATCCAAATCACCATTGTGTTATATACGGATGGGATGGCAGAGAGAACAACCCCAACATATCCAAAGAAGCCGTATTATCCCAATTACAACAAATGAGTAATCAAATCACTCAATTAGCCTCTCAAATTGGCCCACAACCATCCAATGATCATGGATCCCAACACATTCTCAACCCAACTTCAATCCACCACCTCCCAATCCTCCAGAACCAACCTTGGAGAAAGAAGTGAAATCTATGAAGGAAACACTTCAAGGGTTGCAACTCAAACACATAGGATGAAAATATAAATTTGAGGAACTTTGTCCCTATCCTTTTGACCGTGACATCTTATGGGTCCCTTTTCCACCATATTTTGAACCACCCAAATTGAAAAATATAAGGGAAAAGGAGATCCCCATGAACATGTTAAGGAGTTCTATATGTTGTGTCAAGAAGTAGCCTATGATGACTCCTATTTACTAAGACTCTTTTCTAGAAGTCTAGGTGGTCCCGCTTTAGAATGGTTCCTCCGATTACCCAAAGGTTTTATTACAACGTTCACCGACTTGTCAGAAAAATTTGTAAAACACTTCTCATATAATGTAGAACATGATGTCACAATGATTGACTTGTGTAATACCAAACAATGCAATGGTGAAAAGTTTCTCATCATTCCTACAACAATGGTGAGCCCTTATCAGCCGCATTCCATGGCCCATACCCGAAAAAACAACTAGTTACCATTTTTGTCTCTAACCTCAATCAGAATTAGCCTTTCATTTACAAGTCCATTGTACAAACACATTTGATGACATCATTGAGAAGGGAATGCAAATTGAGAAGGCCCTTGTTGCAAAGGCCTTATTAAGATATATTCCCATGATAATCATAACCAATCCAATCAACCTTCTACATCGGAAAAACCTAAATACTTTAATAAGAATAAAAATGTTGTGACAATGGAGTAATGACACCAAAAATATCCAGCATGTCCATACAACAACTACCATATCCATCCCTAAAGGACAACCTCGGTCTACTCAAGACTCAAACGAAGAACCTACACCCCCTTGGTGAGTCTATGGAGGTGATCCTTGATAAATTAATTGCTGCCAATATGGTCATTTTTCCTCAAACTCAGCCCATTGATGAGTCCCGACCCAAACCTTCATGGTTCAAGGAAAATGAATATTGTAAGTTCCATAAAATCAAGGGTCACGCCACACATAGGTGTATGAAATTAAATAATTATATTCAAGACCTTATTGACCGAGGTGAAATCAAAATAGAGGACAATGCTTCCACTTCTTCTCAAAATCAAAAACTCGGGATCTATCAAAATCCCCTTCCTAATCATGGTCAAAACAATGCTTCTAACAAGGTCAACAAAAGTCTGGAAGTAAACCCGAATCATCCAGTCATCATTCCAACCACATCAATTACCATCATGTACCCCCTCCTTACACGTCACTTGTTGGCCATATCCACCATTCTCCCCACCAAGTAGCCACCATTAAAATAAAAGGCCCCTCACAAAACCCTCAGTGTGTTGTCACTACCGAAGGAGCCATGTGGTGGTTCAAGGAGCCACTCCATCCTCTTCTAACCCAACACCACAAGCACAATATAATATCATCAAACAACTTGAGAAGACTCCCATGCAGATATCCATCATGGACCTTCTCAAGACTTCATCTATCCACAAGGACATTTTATACCGTGCCCTCCAAGAGACACATGTCCCCACCGACATTGATCCTACACAATTTCAGGCCCTTGTTTCTCATCTCTATCCTTATCCAACACTCCCACTCACCTTCACCCAACAAGACTTTCCACCACATGGTCCTACCCATAATCTTCCTCTCTACATCGAAGTCCATATCAAAAATATTCATGTTAAAAGAGTGTTAATAGACAATGGATCGACTCTTAATCTTTGTACCCTAAATCTCATCCATCGGTTGGGATACAATGACTTGGATCTTAAACAATATATTATTACTATTAAAGCATATGACAATACAGAGCAAAATCAATCGGCACTATCTATTTTCCTATCAACATCGGGCATGTCATGCTTCCCACCCTCATCCATGTTATAGACATCCAGTTCCCACATAATCTCTTGCTTGGTTGGCCCTGGATTCATGAGATGCATGTTGTACCATCCACACTACATCAATGTCTCAAATTTGAACATGTTGGTAAAAGTCACTATCCATGGTGACCCCCAACCCTTCCAATATTGTCAAGCATTGGAAGTGAAAGTTATCGGGAACCTTATTGCCCTATCACTGAACCTACTGCACAATCATCACCACCACCATCACCCGCCACTTCATATATCTCACCAGATAGTCTTCCATCCTCATCTCATAACACCTCCTCATCATCTTCTCCTCTTCTACCTACTCCACCCATATCCACTCCCCTTCTACCCACTCCACCACTCAAACTAAAATCGACAGGGTGTGGAGAATATCAAACCTTCAACATCGACCAAACTACCATTATCACCCAAAAACTCGGGAGGCCCAACGTCTATCCAAAAAAAAAACATATGTGTTGGGCTCATCCACTTTTATTCATTTTGGGTGTCTTGCTTGATGAGTACATCAAACCATCCGATTCCACATGGCTTATTGATGATTCTATACCCTCTTGTTTCTCTAATGATGAATATATGATTCCCAAAAAGGATGATGGCTCATATGGGATACTCTGGATGAGGACTAGGTCACCATGGACAAGGCATCCCTAAACCCCCACTATTATCCCCAACCTAGATGGATGTGGACTAGGATACCAACCACTGGTGAAATATTCGTGATGACCTTAGTGATACTTCTAATAGCATTTGAGGAGGTCATTGATAACATCAGACATGAGTTTCATCTATAGCCAATACAAAGACCTCACCACCACTAATATTTTCCATGATACCATTGTTCTCACCATCAACATCTCCCTCACCTATCCACAACTCATTCAATGGGACCAATGATCAGAGCATGCCCCTCTTGACTCATTTCAAAATGATGAAGCAATTCTTGAGTTCATGGGAACTCATGATAATATACCTGTTGGGATCATAAAAAGGGTTTCCAAATATGCCTAAATGTTGATGCCTACTTTGGGGCACAAGAGCCTCCCCTTCCTTCCATCCCAATCTGATATCCCTCATCCCAACTTCTCTTATCACCTTGATGAGGAAGATCCCCTCGCTAAATTCTTCCAAGAATCCCCAAATCTAAAAATGATCCAGTTATCGATCAACTTCTTCCAACTCTCTGAAACACTACAAGATGGCTCAACATCCTTAATTGAGGAAACCATTGACATCAACATCGACACAAAAGAAGAACCTAAGATTCTTAAACTGGGGGCATCTTTGTCTATAGAGGAACAAGACATCTTTACCACACTCCTAAAGGAATTTTTAGATATATTCACATGGTCCTATGTGGATATGCCTGGTTTGGATCCTTCTCTCGTGGTCCACAATCTTGTAGTGTGTAAAGATGCAAAACCAGTCAAACAAAAACTCTGAAAAATGCATCCAAAAGTTCATGTTTGCTTGTCAAAGAAGAATTATAGAGGTTGTTTGATGTCGGTTTCATCCAACCCATTGATTATTTTGAATGGATCTCTAATATTGTCCCTAGTAGGAAAGAAAATTGGGGGCATTCACATCTGTACCAATTTCCATGACATCAATAAAGCTTTCCCTAAAGATGATTTCCCACTACCAAATATTGACATGATCATCGACTCTATAGCTAGGGACAAGATGTTGTCTCTCATGGATGGTTTCTTTGGCTATAATAGATTCAAAATTTCCAAAGAAGATCAACATAAAACAACTTTTACTACACCTTGGGGCACATTTTTCTATCAAGTCATGCCCTTTAGGACTCAAGAACATCGAGCCACCTACCAATGTGCAATGACTATCATTTTTCATGATATGATGCATGATATAGTTGAAGACTATGTTGACGACATTATGGGAAAATCTAAAACTTGAGGAACATCCTATGGTCCTTCACCGAATCTTGAATGACTCTGGGAATATAAAGTTCCATCTAAATCCCAAGAAATGTGTTTTCAGCATCACATCTGAAAAGCTCCTAGGCTTTATCATCTCCAGCATGGAATTGAAATAGATCTAGATAAAGTCAAAGTTGTAGTGAAATGCCTCCACCTAAAAATATCAAACAACTATGAAGCCTACAGGAAAGATTCAAGCCATCAGAAGATTTATATCATAGCTAGCAGATAAATGCCATCCATTCCATCATTTCTCAAAAAGGGAACAAATTTCATTGGAATGAGGAATGTCAAGCATCTTTTGATAAACTAAAGGAATATCTAATGCATCCTCCATTTTGGTACCTCTACTCTAGGAGTGCCTCTTCTTCTTTATATATCACACTACACAACATGCCTTGGGAGCTCTCTTCGCACAACATGATGACCATGGAAAGGAACACCATCTATTATTTAAGCCAAACATTAATTACGTATATGAGCTCAACTACACTCCTATGGAAAAAGTGTGTCTTGTTGTAGTCTTTCCTCTCAAAAGCTATGACATTACATGCTCAATAATATTATTAAGCTCATAGCTAAAGTGATCCACTCAAATATCTACTTTCTAAATCGGCTCTCACAGGATGAATGGCTAAATGGATCATGCTTCTCAATGAGTTTGACATTGAATATGTTAATCAAAAAAGCTATCAAAGGACAAGTTCTAGCCGATGTCAATTAGAAGCTCCAAGTCTCTCGATTCTACACCACTCACACACTTGGTTCCCAAACGATCATATGTACATTTAAAAATCGGATATGTGGACATTATACTTTGATGGCTCCTTCACACATCATGGCTCGGGAGTAGGTATCATGTTTATCACTCCTCAAGGTGACTTAATTCCTAAATATTTCTAGCTTGCTTTCCTTGTACCAACAATATAGTTGAATATGAAGCACTTATTTCTGGTTTAAAAATGGCTATTCAATGGAACATCAAGCATCTCAATGTCTTTGGTGATTCAATTAATCATTAAACAAGTTAATGATGAATATGCCACCAAGGATGATAAATTAATTCCTTATAAAAGAATGGTCAAAATTTTAAGGCATATTTCAACATATTCAGTTTGAACAAGTTCCTCATACAAAAAAAATCAGTGGATGTTATGGCTACCATCGCCTCCCTTCTAGACATGCCCTTCGATGCATCAATCAATTTTTGGTTGAGAAACTAATGATCCCAACTTATGATACTCCTGAGTAGAGATGGTTTGTGAGATTGTTGGTCCTAATTCCCCTGGTACCATGACATCTACACCTATCTACATGATCATACCCTTCCACCAAATCTCTCCTCAGCCATCATAAATCATTCATCCAATGAGCTCTCCGCTTCACTATCCTTGGTGATACCTTTATCGTAGAAGATTTGATGGAACTCTGTTGTGATGCTTAAATTCCCAAGAGGCCAAATCAACACTCAAGAAGTTCACGCAAGAATTTTTGGTGCCCACACCAGTGGTATGGCCCTAGCCAAAAAGCTTTTAAAACCGGTTATTATTGGCCAAACATGGAAAAATATGCATGCTCATATGTCCGCAAATGTGTCCCATGTCAAAAGCATGTTGACCTCATCCACGCACCATCACAAGCCTTACAACCCATCACTACCCCATGGCCCTTTTTCCACTGGGGTCTCGATCTCATGGGAAAATTAAATCCCACTTCATCTGATGGCCACAAGTTCATTATCACTACCACATAATACTTCACTAAGTGGGTAAGCCATGCCACTCACCTATGTCACGGAAAACAAATATCCAAATTTATCCTTAACCACATCATCTTCGCTATGGTATCCCATCCACACTCTCATCATGGACAATGGTAAATCCTTCAAAAATCAAGATTCATGAACTTTGTGACAAATTCCATATCAAGCTCAAGTTTTCCACCCCTATTATCCACAAGGAAATGGCCAATCTAAAGCATCTAACAAGACACTAAAGCGCATCCTTGGAAAAATAGTGAATCAAACAGGACATGATTGGCATACACAAATATATCCCACCTTGTGGGCCTATCGCACCTCCATCCGCACTCCCACCAAGTGCCACCCATACTCTCTTGTCTTTTGCACCAAAGCAATTTTTCCCATCGAGATCAAAATCCCATCCCTACGTGTTTCCCTCCAACACCTCATTGATGATGAAGACTACCTTGTGTCCATCATCTTCAAGAACTTGAGCTCCTCGATGAGAAATGCCTCCAAGCCCTGGATCACCTCAAAGCCTATCAAAATCACCTTCGTTCCATCATTATAGAAAGCACGTAAAGGACCGTGAGTTTGAATCGATGACCTAGTCCTCAAAGAAAATCAACGCAACACTAACGCGAGAGAAAAGAAGGGAAAGTTCAAACCAAATTGGCTTGGACCCTATGTCATCATAGCTAAATTTGGCTCAGGTGCTTATAAGCTTGCTACTCCAAGATGGATATGAGCTGGATGAGCCCATGAATATCATGCATCTTCATCACTTCTATGCTTAAGTGCCTAATGCTCCATACATAAATAAAAAAAAAATCCATCCAAAGGTGAAAACCACTTTGGTGGCCTTGGGCAAGTACCATGGTGAAAATTAGTTTCCAACGCTATGGTAAATGATCATTAATCTACTAGCACTCTACGACACTAACACACACACTAGGGGAAAACTACCCCTTCATCCCTACATCCCTTGTATCCCTATTCACAATTTTCATCCTAATCTACCTTATCCATTCTCTAAATCTAGACTTCTTTTGATCCTTCCTACAAAGCATATGATCTGTCATGATTAGGAATATCTATCCCGATCCCAACTAAGGTCACGCATTTCCATACTCTATTTTCCAGGAAATAGATTTCCAGGAGTCTAAGAAAATGCCAAGAAATGCAACCCTTGTAAGATCTGAGGCCTTCATTTCTCTCCACCCCCCATTTACATTCATTTTACTGCTTGTTCCCTTGCCTTTTCCTTCTCTCTTATCTTGTCACAATTAACATCATGGTTCTATTATAAATATTTGTACAAAATTTGAGAACATTTGACACCCATTTCCTTTGTAAATACCATATATTACATTAATAACATAAAAAAATTATACATCCATCCATATCCATGACCAAAATCCTAATCTACATCTAACACATAGTCACTATCTCATCCATAATCCATAATCCATACTAAAACCTCAAGCTCATCAATCATAAATACTACTAAATACCAACATCCATCTCTAACATAAGCCAACAATCTAACACATCACATCATACATAAACCATCTACATATCATATGCCATCACAATAACAATGAATAATAATTATGATCCCATTCACATTTTATCCTCATTACGTAACAATCATCTAATAATATTCATTACAAATTAATACCATCCATCATTAAACTACATCACCATCACTATGATTAACCACAATAAAATAAATTTTCATCACATATATAAACATGTAAAAATCAACATTTTAAGTACACATCATCACATCTATACACCATCCACAATAAAGAAATATTCTCATCAAAGCCATCATGAACCAAATCATCTAAACACTATCTCATTATCACATCACACACTCATCATGATAATCACTAAAACATTAAAACATTATCAACATCATAATAAAAAAAATCATCAATCATCATCACACTACATCATCAACATCAAACGAAATCACATCATCTCATCAATAAACATCATCTCATCATATACAATATAAACATCAGCATCCATATACACAAAAATCGATCATCATAATCATCATACAATGTCTCACGACATGTACATGCCATAACATCCAAAATGATAAGATCATCCATATATACATATCCACCAAAATATGATCAATCATAATCATCGAATATCAATTTAAGATACTAGAACAAGGGAATTTTTTTAATTTTTTTATATACTACGACTGTTATGAATTATATAATTCAAACACACGTTCAAGTTTTAATAATTGTTCTCTCGCCCAAACAACACATTTGGGACACACAATTTCCTTTTAAAACTAATTTCCCTGTTCGCATATTTACAATATGGAACACACATTCAATGCCATTCAATCTTATAACAGATTCTATATGCTGCTGTAAATGACTCGAAGAACTGCCGATCTTCCATTTTCATGGCTCGGAGTTTCAACGATCCTTCATTTCATGACTCGGCAACAACCGATCCTTCATGTTCGTTCATGCATAGTATATTATATATACCAGTTCTCTTAACCGTTTCCGGTTATCGAAGTGATCCATTTAAGAAGCCTATTTGAATATCTGTTACTGATATTCATCTGACATCCTGCATCTTAAATTAAGTGATTAGGACAACGCAACCAGCACTTGCGATACTTTGGCCAAAGATTTTCACATGCTTTGCATGATCATATTCCTAGATGTGATACACATCAATGGAATACATCCTTCACTTCACTTCACCTGTTATCTAGAATGGTCTTTCCTGGTTCCTACCAGTCCTCTCAATTTAAGGTCAGATTTAAACTTCCAATTTCCAACTAGCAATATGAACGAATATAGGAAGGCACTCCTGGTAACTAAAGATACGCAGACATACGGTGTCGTTCCCCACGACTCCGTGTGTCTAGTTATCTTTAGTCCTCCGGAGTCACTCCGCATACGTGATCATACTCCCATCCCCAGCCAAGAACTTCACATTCAGCCTATGTATTCTTGATGTTTTAATTCGGGAGGGCATTGTAATATGTCAGCTATAACATTGTGTCGTCATGAAGACCCCGTCTTCATGAAGACACCTTGCTATAGCTGGCGTATGTCAATGTCCTACGGAATCCTCTCATCGAGAGTACACATCCTGCTCAAGTGATTTGGATATGATCTTAATATTTAAGATCAACTTTCAGCAACCATGCTGATCCTTTATCCTCGTTCCCGTTACAGTTGTACGTAGCTAAGAAAGACTAAATCCGTCCTTTAGCTTGCTATGCATCTTCTCCTTCGTACCGAAGGGCTGCATTTCTCTACTTGGATTTCTTCTTAATCTTCGGATTAAGCAGCCCGTTACCGACGGACGTGTTAAGTTTAACCTATTAAACTTAACCAGGATTTTTACAACTGTAACTAAATTCAGAATTTCAGCTTACTAGACGTCATTTAAACGAGGTCTAATTCCCAATAAATGTATTCATTTATTCTCCTTAACATTACATAGTTAAGGTCCATTAGTTATGGATATACTTATCCCATATCCTTTCTTTCTGAATTCAACATACGAGGTCATTAATGGAGTTCGAAAGCAAAGTTTGATTACTCCTAAGTTAATTGATATTCCTTAGCTTCCAAGCTAATCCTGAATACCTATCAGTTGTGGAATCATATTCTTCCTAATCATTTTTAGTGTCAATTAAAAATTCATCTTTACCCAAGTATGAACTAATTGCACATTTCAACTTAAAATTTGCATTAAGGTAAGAATAGATATCAATTCTGTTTAGCATCCATCCAAGGACAATTAAATAAACCCAAATCAAGAAATAACATTATATTTCTAATTAATCAACAATATCAAGCTGATATAGTATTTAAAATATCACACTTGTATTTGTATTCATCATCCATCTCATAATCCGTACATCCGCCAATCCAACCGATGGACTTTGTTTAAATAAAACATCATTACAACTCATAAATAGAAGAATGTACTTTCTTCTTTTCACAATTCCTCGAAGAGGAATAATAGTAAACAAATACAATTCATCTTCGGTCAATCAAAGAAGCATCAGAAAATAGCCATGTCTTCGTTCTAATCAATTCCATCTCGCAAAATTTCTTGCACGGGTCGGGCTTCTAATGAATCGAGCATATTAAGCACTTATCATTAAAATGAGGTGCTTCAATTAATCGTCTCAATAAAAGAACCCCGCTTTTATGAAACGACAAAGTAAGAACATCAATCAAAAATCAAGCATCAAAGAATGGACAACATAACAACTGAACCATCAAATACCATCCCAATCAGCCAAAGAACTGCTGTCCTATTTTCCACATAACCATTACAAGTTCCAAATTACAATATTTGTAAAGTTTAGGAATACAAGTAGCATACTGCTGATATAACATAACTGTTATCCTTTCCACCCTTTCATTAATAATAAATGCAAAAGGGTAAAACTAACTGAAACGTAAACCAATTACTTTCCTTTCAGTTCATGCATCACATTAGATTCCAAGCAATCAAGCACAGACGAGAAAGCAAACAACAATGCATATAGTTGCTCATATCTAAGCACTACAAGATTCGTTATTAACGATTACAGATTTCCAACTGAATGAAAGAAGAAAAGATCATTTTTCCAAGTTATCCAACCACATTCCTATCTCTTTCCTCATGACTGTTCTAAAAATTGAATCCAACCGAGACACAAATCAAGATAACAGTTCAGAGTGAAACTTACAAAATCCATTCGAAATTCACTTTCCAGCAGCAAGAGTAATTTCATTCATAATCAGCTTTAAATGAAAACAAGGAAGAATTTATCGTCCTTATCAATACTTCATTTAAATCAGGCTCATATGAATACCCAAAAACAGGTTAGTACAACATCGTATTTATCATAGATCAAATAGTATAAGGATGCATACTATGTATTTACTGTACTAGAAGAGCCCATACTTCTTTCAGAAGAGCCCACCAAATAAACAGCTTATACAATCATGCAATCAATTAATCACATGACCTTCTATATCCATGATTGCATACAGTTCAAAATACAATTTACACATTATTGTTACCTACAGCAAGACTAAATCTTAAAGCACAGTAAGGCTCTAATACTATTCCCAGAATTCAACAGCAAGAAGAGAAGAATTCATCCCTTTCACCTTTCAATAAGAAAACAACCATTTTCTTCGAACTCAACAAGAATTGTTCAGGTCGGTTTCATTTCTTTTAAATGACTGTGTAAAATCGAAGACTGCAAGAAACATTTAAATTTTCTAATTGTACAGAAAAACACAGACTCAGGAAACAATTTAAATGCCACTGTCCTCTATACAGACTGAACTTACAAAGTTCAATAAACCATCCGACTACTGATTTTATCAAATCAAAACAGCAGAAAGAAGAAGAATTCCTTACCAATAAATGTTTCTACCCGAATCCATTTTTCTATTCACAATGATGTATAGAACCCAAAATGTGATTTTCATACAATAATACCCTTATTATTAAAAACCCGCATAGGATATCAGATGCACAACAAAGTACAGTCAAAACAGGCCCAACAGCAAGACAATTTCCCAAGCATTTCTTCCTTTGCACAGCAATCCAAAGTAAAGTGCGTTTTCACAACGACAGACTGAGTAGAAGACCAACCGCATCCATAGAACACTATAAAATCAACTTCCCTTCTCAGCAAGAAAACAATATAATTCATTTATTGCATAGAAATACAAGTCAAGCTCGTTTTCACGACTACATCCAAACCAGAGATCAAACCGCCTCAAATAAGACATAACAAATCAACTTTCCTCCAAGGCAAGAAGAAGTACAGTTCATAAATATTCATTCATTGCTCAGAAATGCAAAGCCAAGATTTTTAATCGTGTCCACCGTCCGAACGGTAGACCAAACAACATCAATAAACACAACTAATCATCCTACCCTCTCAGCAAGAAAACAATATAATTCATTATAAGTTCAGAAGAAAAACTATTTCTTTTCCAACTCCCACGAATACCCAAATCGTATTCGTCTATTTCTTAAGCAAGAAAAAGGAACAACAAAAACGTATTACCATTTCTTCCTTCAAATCGAATTCATATGCTCATACAAAACCCATTTGCCATTTCCATCAAAAACCAAAATAGCAGAAGGAAAAGGATCTATTTCCTTAACAATTTCTATAAGAAACAACTTTAAAACATCATCGCTTATCTATCATTCCGAAGTTCGTATTTAACAACAAAGACGATTAATTCGACAACGAAAACAATTTTATATCATTTCCAAAAATGACACAGTTTCAATCGACTAAACATGGCGTATCAGTTCTCATGACAACAATCACAATAAACCAAAACAAGAGACATGGAGGTGTTCCATTAAACAAAAAGAAAATGCTTAACATGACTATAAATTTCTTTTAAACTCGAAGAAAACAACTACCGAAGGTATTTCCTTCCACGGCAGAAGCTTCCAAAATTTTACCTATCATTTCCAAAAATGATGAAAACCAATGAACCGGGTTCGACTAAACCAAACAAAAAAACCAAATGCAGAGCAACTTCTCCAAAATGACTAACAAAATTCCTCCAAACTCTTTCCAAGGCGGATGGTCACGAAGACCAAAAAAATTAAATGCATTAAAGGCTCTCGCTTTTCCCATTTTCCCACGCCACTGCCAACTTGGGTTGGCGAACTCCTAATTTCTAATTTTACATGCAAAACCAAATTTAGTTCCATGTCCAACTAGATACCTCCGCCACTTACCTGTTCCCGCCAAACTGGCGCTGTCCACGTAAGGACTCCTCATTAACTGCCATTAATTCCCTTTCATCCTTATCCTCTTCCCCAAGTGTTTGCGCATCCCCTTTAGGTTAGGATTAGTTTAGGATTCATTTTAGTGTTCGACCTAGGTCATAGCCTAGTCTTTAGGTTAATAGGACTTAGGTCTATGTTAGTCATTTTAGAATTTAAAAATCCACTTAGGATAGTAGTTTAGGATGTAAGGTAGAACTTAGGATTAGCTTAGGTTCTAATTCCTTCTAACCACTAACACTAATCAACCTCCAATCCAGTCTTCCAACTGACATTCATGTCAATGCTGTGCAGACGTTTTCGTCCTTTGCTTCACATGCCAGAGCCACCGTGTCCAGACATTTCCTGCCTCACGATGTCTTAAGTACGACAGTGCATGGTTTGATAATCGAACCTTTTGTCGTTGGCATTTACGTTTGCTCTGCTCATACCTGTAATCAGGTGTTGCACATTTATATCAACCTCCATTCGGTTCAAGAGTAAATCGACAAAACAATCACAAGAAGGCCACAACATACTTTGGATCAATGGAATTGATTCAAGGTGTGCTGTCAACCAGCGAATAGAGTTTAGCAAGTATACGACAATTTGTCGTCACATCAGCAAACACACAAGTAACAATAACTGCTGTCCCATGCAAATAAATTACAGCATGCAAGAATCCAAGTTAGCAACACATTCCTTTAAGATCAAAATATATCTTAACATGTTTGCCTTCATTTCAAAGCATATAACAGTATGAAAAATAATCACCAAGATAACTTACAAAATCAGGTGTTACATTCTTCCCTCCTTAAAGAATCATCGTCCCGATGATCAGATTAAACAAATCAAGGAGTTCCTAGGACAAAGTTCAGTTATTGTCCTTCCATTCATAAGTTCATACCAAAAACAGATTCACTCTTAAAAACAACGTTTTAAGACAACTGTACAATAGACTAATAATTGTCTAAATTTGGTAGAATTATCAGTTTTTCGAATTTCAAATTCGATTAAACAAATGTGGAAAAGTAGATCTCATTTCTTCGAGATTTTCCCAAGTTGCACTTTCTTCGCTGAACTGGTCCCACTGGACCTTACATTGGTTCACTTCGCGATTTCTCAAGTACAACTGGCGAGTTCCCAGCACTCGAATGGGCTTAACCACGATTATTCCTGGGTCTTGGACCTGCAAGGAATTCCAATTCAGCACATGTGATAAATCTGTCACGTATTTCTTAAGCAAAGAAATATGAAAAACATCATGCATTTGAGACAAAGCAGGAGGTAATGCTAGACGATAAGCTACAGGGTTGATTATTTCAACAATTTCAAAAGGTCCCACATATCGTGGCGACAACTTGGCAGCCTTGCCAAAAGTTATTGAGCTCTTTTTCGGCTTCACCCGAAGAAAGACCTTCTCTCCCAGTTTATAATTCCTGTCAACCCGCTTTAAGTCTGCATAACTCTTTTGCCTATTGGCAGCCTCCTTTAGATGTTCCCTAATCATTTTGATTTGTTGTTCCATTTCCGTAAGGATTTCTGGCCCAATTACCTCTCTGTCCTCAATGTTGTCCCAGCTGACAGGGGTTCTGCATTTTCTTCCATACAATGCTTCAAAGGGTGCCATTTTTAAAGAGGCATGATAGGTGTTATTGTAAGCAAATTCTACCAGCGGAAGGTATTCCTCCCATTTATACTGTTGGTCCATGCAATACATCCGTAACATGTCCTCTAAAACCTGATTGACTCTCTCAGTCTGTCCATCCGTCTCCGGATGATATGCAGAACTGAAGTTTAATTTAGTTCCCAAGGCTGCATTAAGCGTTTGCCAAAACCTTGATGTCATCCTCGGATCTCTATCCGATATGATTAATTCCGGTATTCCATGCAATCTGAAGATTTCATGTACAAATCTTCTTGCTAGCACTGGTGCATCGTCCTTCAAATTACCAGCAATGAAGTGTGCCACTTTGGTCAATTTGTCGACTACAACCAAGATAATGTCATGCTTATTTCTTGACATAGGCAATCCTTGAACGAAATCCATCGTTATCACTTGCCATTTATACTGCGGAATACTGTGGGGATACAATAATCTAGCGGGGTGCATATGTTCCACCTTAACATGCTGACATTCCAAGCAGTGTGTTACAAATTCCGCCACATCCTTTTTCATTCCCTTCCAGAAGTATTGCTGCTTAAGATCAGCAAGCATTTTCGTAATGCCAGGGTGTCCAGAAAAAGGTGAATTATGAAATTCAGTTAACAATTTCCCTCTTAAGTCATTTGCCAAAGGTATATATACCCTATTTTCGAACCTCAAAATTCCTTCATTATCGAAACGGAATCCTTTATACCTGACATCCTTGGGTCTGCAGCAAGTGTTGTTTTGACTTGCTGGAAATAAGGATCTGATTCCAAGGCATCTTTCACCTCATCCTTAAACTGAGTTCTTAACGTTATAAGAGCAGAGATATGCTTCCTTCGACTCAGAGCATCTGCTACTCTATTTTCCTTGCCCTTGATGTAGCTTATATCAAAATCATACTGAGACAGAAATTCTAACCATCTTCGCTGCCTTGCATTCAGATTTGGCTGAGTAAAAATATACTTCAGCCCCAGATGGTCTATTTTTAACTCGAAAGGCTTGCCTAAAAGGTAATGCCTCCACATTTGAAGTGCATGAACAATGGCAGTGAGCTCTAGATCGTGTGGAGCATAATTCTGTTCATGTAATTTAAGCTTTCTGCTTTCATAAGCTATGACATGGTTATTCTGTAACAGAATACCCCAAGGCCTTCTCCTGAGGCGTCCGTTACAACCATAAAATTTCCATTTGGATCAGGTACAGTCAAAATAGGTGCTGAAGTTAACTGTTCCTTTAAATTCTTAAAGGCAGATTCACATTTGTCTGTCCAGATGAATTTCTTATCCTTCTTTTGCAGCGAAGTGATTGGGGCAGCAATTTTTGAAAAGTCCTTAACGAACTTTCGATAATATCCAGCCAAGCCCATGAAGCTCCTCACTTCGTGCACGTTCTTAGGCGCAGGCCACTCAGTTATAGCTGTAATCTTTGAAGGGTCAACAACTATTCCATTCTTGCTTATAACGTGTCCCAAATAATGCACCTCTGCATCATAAAAGGAACATTTGGACAGTTTGCCATACAATTTCCTCTTTCTTAAAATTTCCAGCACTATTCTTAGATGTTCTTGGTGCTCTTCGACATTTTTAGAGTATATAAGAATGTCGTCTAAGAATACAAGTACAAACTTGTCTAAGTATTCTTGAAAAATATTGTTCATCAGATTCATGAAGGCGGCAGGTGCATTAGTCAACCCAAAAGGTAACACCGTGAACTCATAATGCCCGTACCTCGTTCTAAAAGTTGTTTTATGAATATCTTCTTCCTTTATTCTCAGCTGATGATACCCAGATCGAAGATCTATTTTTGAATAAACTGATGCTCCTCGCATCTGATCGAACAGATCATCAATCCTAGGAAGTGGGTATCGATTTTTAATAGTTGCTTTGTTCAGCATTCTGTAATCAATACACAGCCTCAAAGTGCCATCCTTTTTCTTTACAAAAATTACCGGCGCTCCCCAAGGTGAGACGCTCGGTCTTATCAGCCCCTTAGTCAAAAGTTCTTGTAACTGAGCCTTTAGCTCTACCAACTCAATGGTAGTCATTCTATAAGGTGCTTTAGATATGGGTTCAGTTCCCGGTTTGATTTCTATTGCAAAGTCAAACTCACGTTTGGGTGGAAGACCTGGCAATTCCTCCGGAAACACATCACGGAAACCCCTTAACAATGGATATCTTTCCATGAAATCATTATCTTCCTCAGCATTTTCTGTCATTTTTACTGCATACAAAGTGCAGCCTCTGTTTTTAGCCCTTTTTAGTTGCATAGCCATCAGTTTCCTAACTGCAACTTCCCGTTTTACACCTTGAATGACTGTTGCTTTCTGCAGGTCATCGAAGCAACAGATTTGTTTTTCATAACAGTCGACCTTTGCCTTATGTTCAGCCAACCAGTTGACTCCAATAATGATATCATATGACCCTAGAGGAGTGACATACAAGTCAACTTCGGTGGAGAAACTAGGCAAGTCAAGAATTGCCCCAAAAAGGCACATTTCGACTGTATGGACAGCATTATTCCCATAATGCACTGTCCATGTTTTATCCATTCTTTCAGCCTTTCTTTTTAATTTCATTGCAAGTTTAGCAGAAATAAAGCATTCAGTAGCTCCAGTATCAAAAAGTATGACTACAGGTGTACCGAATAACTTACCCGAAACTTCTATGGGCGTAACTTGCTTTTCAGCTTGTCTGTTAGCCACTGCAGCGTGTATCCTATGCTGCTGACCGCATGATCATCCTTCTTCAGAGGACAGTGATTCGCATAGTGGTCCTTTCCACAGTTGAAGCATCCTCCAACTGGCCCTTTTCTAGGCTCAAATTTGTTACCAGCCTTGAAGTTATCATTCTGGCTTCCATAGGACTTCTGTCCAATGCCATTAACTTTTGTGAAGCTGTTCCGCACACTATTTACAGGTCTGTTCATCACAGATTTCTTGTTGTTATCTACAACAGTTTTGTTTTTCACACCAAACCTTTTCCAAGGTCCCCTTTTTGGTGCAAGAGATGAAGAAGAATTGGGAATCTTCTTCCTTATCTCTTCCCTGTGAGTAGATATTGCTCTCAATTTCTGTTCCTGTCTGATTGCCTTTTCGACAACTCCATCCATGGTGGTTGGGCCGTGGACATCCACTTCGCCACCAATGATGGGATTCAGCCCCATTATGAATTTCCGTATTCTGAACTTCTCGTCAGCTTGGTACTGCGGCACATACTTAAGGAGTTTAGTAAACCCTTCCAAAGATTCCGTCACCGATAGCCTTCTTTATGACCATTTTTGAAATTGGTCATTTTCCTATCAAAATAGAGTTGAGGCAGCCATCGTTGCCTAAAATAACCCTTAAATTGATCCCAAGTTATGTCCGATTGACAATATTCAGCTCAACCTTATGGTTGTCCCACCATGATGATGCTTCATGAGAAAGCGATATGCTCCCCATATCGCTTTAGTCTCTTCTGAGAAGTTTCTTATAGCAAAGTATTTCTCCATTTCACCGAGCAATTCTCACTCCGTCCCCAAGGGTTGTTCCATCAAACTTTGGAGGACTTATTCACTTTATATCATTTGTAAGTTCAGCTGCTAATCTTGCCCTTTTATTTTCAAGGGGATTAGGAGCAATTACATTATTATTATCAACACCCGGATTCCCTCCATTGATGTTGTCCACAGGAGGCGGTGATCATTTATTTCAACTTCATCTTCCTCCTCTTCATTGCCCATTGATCGTTGTTCCAAAACAGTCAAACGATCCCTCGTATCAAGTAGGGCAAGCAAGGATTTCATCCACTTTTGAGCAAGAAAGGCTGCTTCTCCACCCTGTAATGGGTTATTCGCAACATTCCCTCTTGTTCTGACCATTTTTGTTCAATAAGAAAATGTAAACCTTATTAATATCGTGGACTCATTAGGTCAAGAGCTGCAACCTTCAGCTCTGATACCAAGATGTAACATCCCCATTTTAAGATACTAGAACAAGGGAATTTTTTTTTTATATACAACGTTCTCTGTTATGAATTATATAATTCAAACACACGTTCAAGTTTTAATAATTGTTCTCTGCCCAAACAACACAGTTTGGAACACACAATTTCCTTTTAAAACTAATGTTCCCTGTTTGCATATTTACAATATGGAACACACATTCAATGCCATTCAATCTTATAATGATTCTATATGCTGTTGTAAATGACTCAAGAACTCGCCGATCTTCCATTTTCATGGCTCGGAGTTTCAACGATCCTTCATTTCATGACTCGCAACAACCGATCCTTCATGTTTGTTTCATGCATAGTATATTATATATACAGTTCTCTTAACCGTTTCGGTTATCGAAGTGATCCATTTAAGAAGCCTATCTGAATATCATTCATATCGATATTCATCGACATCCTGCATCTTAAATTAAGTGATTAGGACAACGCAACCAGCACTTGCGATACTTTGGCCAAAGATTTTCACATGCTTTGCATGATCATATTCCTAGATGTGATACACATCAATGGAATACGTCCTTCACTTCACTTCACCTGTTATCTAGAATGGTCTTTCCTGGTTCCTACCAGTCCTCTCAATTTAAGGTCAGATTTAAACTTCCGATTTCCAACTAGCAATATGAACGAATATAGGAAGGCACTCCTGGTAACTAAAGATACGCAGACATACGGTGTCGTTCCCCACGACTCCGTGTGTCTAGTTATCTTTAGTCCTCCGGAGTCACTCCGCATACGTGATCATACTCCCATCCCACCAAGAACTTCACATTCAGCCTATGTATTCTTGATGTTTTAATTCGGGAGGGCATTGTAATATGTCAGCTATAACATTGTGTCGTCATGAAGACCCCGTCTTCATGAAGACACTCATTGTAGCGGCATATGTCAATGTCCACGGAATCTTCTCATCGAGAGTACACATCCCGCTCAAGTGATTTGGATATGATCTTAATATTTAAGATCAACTTTCAAAGAACCATGTTGATCCTTTATCCTCGTTCCGTTTAGGTTTGTACGTAGCTAAGAAAGACTAAATCCATCCTTTAGCTTGCTATGCATCTTCTCCTTCGCATCAAGGGCTGCATTTCTACTTGGATTTCTTCTTAATCTTGATTAAGCAGCCCGTTACCGACGGACGTGTTAAGTTTAACCTATTAAACTTAACCAGGATTTTTACAACTGTAACTAAATTCAGAATTTCAGCTTACTAGACGTCATTTAAACGAGGTCTAATTCCCAATAAATGTATTCATTTATTCTCCTTAACATTACATAGTTAAGGTCCATTAGTTATGGATATACTTATCCCATATCCTTTATTCTGAATTTAACATACGAGGTCATTAATGGAGTTCGAAAGCAAAGTTTGATTACTCCTAAGTTAATTGATATTCCTTAGCTTCCAAGCTAATCCTGAATACCTATCAGTTATGGAATCATATTCTTCCTAATCCTTTTTAATGTCAATTAAAAATTCATCTTTACCCAAGTATGAACTAATTGCACATTTCAACTTAAAAGTTGCATTAAGGTAAGAATAGATATCTATTCCTATTTAGCATCCATCCAAGGACAATTAAATAAACCCAAATCAAGAAATAACATTATATTTCCAATTAATCAACAATATCAAGCTGATATAGTATTTAAAATATCACACTTGTATTTGTATTCATCATCCATCTCATAATCCGTACATCTGCCAATCCAACTAACTGGACTTTGTTTAAATAAAACATCATTACAACTCATAAATAGAAGAATGTACTTTCTTCTTTTCACAATTCCTCGAAGAGGAATAATAGTAAACAAATACAATTCATCTTCGGTTAATCAAAAGAAGCATCAGAAAACAACCATGTCTTCATTCTAATCAATTCCATCTGCAAAATTTCTTGCACGGGTCAGTTCAATGAACTGAGCATATTAAGCACTTATCATTAAAATGAGGTGCTTCAATTAACTGTCTCAATAAAAGAACCCTGCTTTTATGAAACGACAGTAAGAACATCAATCAAAAATCAAGCATCAAAGAATGGACAACATAACAACTGAACCATCAAATACCATCCCAATCAGCCAAAGAACTGCTGTCCTATTTTCCACATAACCGTTACAAGTTCCAAATTACAATATTTGTAAAGTTTAGGAATACAAGTAGCATACTGCTGATATAACATAACTGTTATCCTTTCCACCCTTTCATTAATAATAAATGCAAAAGGGTAAAACTAACTGAAACGTAAACCAATTACTTTCCTTTCAGTTCATGCATCACATTAGATTCCAAGCAATCAAGCACAGACGAGAAAGCAAACAGCAATGCATATAGTTGCTCATATCTAAGCACTACAAGATTCGTTATTAACGATTACAGATTTCAAGCTGAATGAAAGAAGAAAAGATCATTTTTCCAAGTTATCCAACCACATTCCTATCTCTTTCCTCATGACTGTTCTAAAAATTGAATCCAACCGAGACACAAATCAAGATAACAGTTCAGAGTGAAACTTACAAAATCCATTCGAAATTCACTTTCCAGCAGCAAGAGTAATTTCATTCATAATCAGCTTTAAATGAAAACAAGGAAGAATTTATCGTCCTTATCAATACTTCATTTAAATCAGGCTCATATGAATACCCAAAAACAGGTTAGTACAACATCGTATTTATCATAGATCAAATAGTATAAGGATGCATACTATGTATTTACTGTACTAGAAGAGCCCATACTTCCTTCACTGTATTTTTAACCAAATAAACAGTTATACAATCATGCAATCAATTAATCACATGACCTTCTATATCCATGATTGCATACAGTTCAAAATACAATTTACACATTGTTGTTACCTACAAAGCAAGACTAAATCTTAAAGCACAGTAAGGCTCTAATACTATTCCCAGAATTCAACAGCAAGAAGAGAAGAATTCATCCCTTTCACCTTTCAATAAGAAAACAACCATTTTCTTCGAACTCAACAAGAATTGTTCAGGTCGGTTTCATTTCTTTTAAATGACTGTGCAAAATCGAAGACCGCAAGAAACATTTAAATTTTAATAATTTAAAAACACAAGACTCAGAAACAATTTAAATGCCACTGTCCTCTCTCATGTTTGAATCGAACTTACAAAGTTCAATAAACCATCCGACTACTGATTTTATCAAATCAAAACAGCAGAAAGAAGAAGAATTCCTTACCAATAAATGTTTCTACCCGAATCCATTTTTCTATTCACAATGATGTACAGAACCCAAAATGCGATTTTCATACAATAATACCCTTATTATTAAAAACCCGCATAGGATATCGGAATGACAAAGTACAATCAAAAGGCAACAAACAAGACAATTCATTTCTTCCTTTGCCGAAATCCAAAGTAAAGTGTTTTTTAATCAAGTCCATAGATGAGTAGAAGACCAACCGCATCCATAGAACACTATAAAATCAACTTCCCTTCTCAAAGCAAGAAAACAATATAATTCATTTATCGTAGAAATACAAGTCAAGCTCGTTTTCACGACTATAGTCCAAACCGGAAGATCAAACCGCCTCAAATAAGACATAACAAATCAACTTTCCCCAAGGCAAGAAGAAGTGCGAGTTCATAAATATTCATTCATTGCTCGTAAATGCAAAGCCAAGTATTTTTTTAATCGTGTCCACCGTCCGAACGGTAGAAAGCAACATCAATAAACACAACTAATCATCCTACCCTCTCAAAAAGAAAACAATATAATTCATTATAAGTTCGAAAAAAACTATTTCTTTTCCAACTCCCACGAATACCCAAATCGTATTCATCATTTCTTAAGCAAGAAAAAGGAACCAAAAACGTATTACCATTTCTTCCTTCAAATCGAATTCATATGCTCATACAAAACCCATTTGCCATTTCCATCAAAAATCCAAAACAAGAGAAGGAAAAGGATCTATTTCCTTAACAATTTCTATAAGAAACAACTTTAAAACATCTACAGAGAGATATCATTCCGGTTCGTATTTTTAAGAACGGAACAATTAATTCGATCTGAAAACAACTTATACAACATGCACATGAGTTTCATAACCAACACATGGTGAGTTCCCTCATTCTTCATCAACAAACCACACAACATGGAGGTGTTCCATTCAAAGAAAATGCAAAGATAGTTTAAACACAACCAAACGATTTTACCTATCATTTCCAAAAATGACAAAGCAAGAATCGACTAAACCAAATCGTATAAACGACAACAATCACATAAACCCAAAACCCAAGAGCGGGGTTGTTTTAATGAGATGCTTAAACAAAGCAAGTGTTTTTAAAGAGAAGGGCTTAACATGCCTGTAAATTCTTCCTCAAAACTTAAAGAAAACCGCGTCTACCGAAGGTATTTCCTTCCACGGCGATAGCACGAGCTTCCCAAAATCACCTTTCCTCTTACAGGCTCAACAACCTCCAAATTTCCAAGGAACAGTGATGAAAACCAAATGAAACTGGTTCGACTGAACCAACAAAAAAAACCAAATGCAGAGCAACTTCTCCAAAATCTGAACAACACAAAATGACTAACAAAATTCCTCCAAACTCTTTCCAAGGCGGACTGGTCACGAAGACCAAAAAAATTAAATGCATTAAAGGCTCTGCCTTTTCCCATTTTCCCACGCCACTGCTAACTTGGGTTGGCGAACCATCAAATTTAAATTTTGCATGCAAAACCAAATTTAGTTCCATGTCCAACTAGATACCTCCACCACTTACTGTTCCCGCCAAATCCGGTGTTGTCCACGTAAGGACTCCTTATTAAGCGCCATTAATTCCCTTTCATCCTTATCCTCTTCCCCCAAGGGTCTGCGCGTCCCCTTTAGGTTAGGATTAGTTTAGGATTCATTTTAGTGTTTGACCTAGGTCATAGCCTAGTCTTTAGGTTAATAGGACTTAGGTCTATGTTAGTCATTTTAGAATTTAAAAATCCACTTAGGATAGTAGTTTAGGATGTAAGGTAGAACTTAGGATTAGCTTAGGTTCTAATTCCTTCTAACCACTAACACTAATCAACCTCCAATCCAGTCTTCCAACTGACATTCATGTCAATGCGTGTGCAGGACGTTTCGTCCTTTGCTTCACATGCCAGAGCCACCAGTGTCCAGACATTTCTTGCCTCACGAGGTCTTAAGTACGACAGTGCATGGTTCGAGAATCGAACCTTTGTCGTTGGCATCTACGTGCCAGCTGCTCATACCTGAAATCAGGTGCTGCACATTTATATCAACCTCCAATTCGGTTCAAGAGTAAATCGACAAAACAATCACAAGAAGGCCACAACATACTTTGGATTAATGGAATTGATTCAAGGTGTCTATCAACCGCGAATAGAGTTTTTAGCAAGTATATGACAATTTGTCGTCACATCGTGACAAACACAAAAAGTAACAAAAACATGCAAATAAAGCATAACAAGTTAATGACACATTCCTTGTAAGATCCCATGCAAATAAATTACAAGATAACTCACAAAATGCAAGAATCCAATGTATTACCACTAGCAACACATTCCTCTTAAGATCAAAATATATCTTAACATGTTTGCCTTCATTTCTTAGATTATAATGCAGTATGAAAAATAATCACCAAGATCCGTCCTCTCTGGGCTCTATATTGGTGATTGTACCACTACATTGCTTTCTGGTGGACCACTCAAAATAATACAACAACGCCCTTTATGCCTCCTGCTCTTGTCCTGTGGTTGTGGTTGATGTACCACTATTTCTTATCCACTCCCCGCCCGAAGGCTCTACTACCTCTCGTGATGGATGAGGCATCCATCCCCTCTGTATATTGGTGATTGTACCACTAGCCGCTTCCCGTGGACCATGAATAAGTCTCATTTATGCCTCCCCCTCGTGGTGTGGTGGCCATGTCCCCGAGGCATCCCCATCGTATACCTGCTGCTGCCATGAATAAGCATGCCCCCTCGTGGGTCTAACCTCTGCCCACCACTCTGCATATCCATGTATTGTCCTTGGGTCCTCTACCACCTGGTAATGATGCCCATGTAATCACTGTGACCTCATACAAACTAGCTCTAACTACTTCCTTAGGAATCACTACACCCTGGACACATGTCTCCCTGTGTAGTCTAAGAAAAAATATGGCGGCTGCTTTAGTATACCTGCACTATTCCAAAGCGGCATAGCACTCGATCCGAGATGGCATTGCTCTATTGTGTAAGGCCAACTCCCAACCAAATAATATGGAGTCCGGATCCTCCCCAAATTTCTGTGATCACCCTCCCACACCTTGTACTAATGATACAACCGCAAAGTAATATACCTTGCATGTAACTCATCAATACATCGATGATACCAGTCCAACTCACCTCAATGCTCTTGTCTCCCCCTAGTCATCCGCCAACCATAACTAAAAGGCTCCCCGATCGTCGTTGCTCCCTAATACCAATTGGTCTCCCCACAACAATATGATCATAACTCCATACCTGTAACAAGATCCTGCACCAATACTCCCCCCTCCACCATAGGCCACTCTATGCAAATCACGATACAATCGAGCTAATATAACTAGAGCCCATGCAAATATTGTCTCCTCCTGCCACATTGCATGCACCACCTCTCGCCAATCCAATGCTAAAGCAGGCCTCCACCATCGGGAATAACACACAGTTGATCAACGAACACAATAATAGTGGAACTTGCTCCATGTATCCCTCTCTGAAGTATACTCCCAGATCTATCCACATCCCATCTCCCGAGGCACATCCGCCACATCCGTCAACAATCTCGGACTATCCATCGGACTCGATCTCGCCACACCGGGGCTATCCCTCTATCGGCGAACAATAGATATGGTACACTTCCTCCAAGGTCATTGTGATCTCCCCTGTTGTGACTTGAGAAAGTACTTGTCTCGAGTGCCAAAGCACTCTGCCAATGTTGTCAATAAACCACGATTTGCCGCATCACATGCATCCTCGTTATATGGAGCAATCCTAACACATGCAACAAGGACGCCTCATCCTCCTCTACGTATATATCCGCCCCTCCTAGCAAATGTTGTAAATCCGTTGAACGTTGATGTCTAACTTGGATAGGAGCCAACACATCTTGCACACATTCACATAAAACATGTCAATCCCTACATCTAATCACCAACAACCCCCTTTCCCCTCCCACTCTCTCTTCTTTCCCTTTCTTCCAAACAATCCATTTCTAACTAAAATAAATGCGTTATTCTATTCTTTAAACACACCACTTCTACCCCCATACGCGCCACTTCATCCTAAACACGCTACCATATTTAACCCCGCCTATACCAGCCAAATGCGCTATTTTAGACCCTAAACATGCCACACATGAATATACGTGCTACAAAATATTACAACCAACCCCAAATGCGCCATATTACATTAAACGCGTTATTTTCTATAACCCCTCCTCGTGACATGCTACATGCGCTACTGTTTATCCTATACACATTGTTTTATACCATATGTGCTAAAGTAAATCAAACGTGTTAAACATGATCCTACACCTCGTAAATGCACCACTTTATACCCTGATTTCCTTGGGTGGCGCCTACGCACTACTATTTAGCCCATACACACTGTTTTAAGGCCCATACGTGCTAAATAGTGCGCTTTAGCACGAATTTTAATCTAAAATACCCTAAAAATCTCGAAAAACGTAAAAATAATCCACAAAATAAAATGTAAAATCACTCACCAGTTGTCCCGCCTTTGCTGATCGTTGATAATCTCTCATGATGTCCACTCAATGATCCGCAATACTCTCATATGCTGTCGTGTCCTCTCTCGAGCTCTCGTTTTCAAACTATGCGCAGTGAAAATGACCCTCCTGTGGACCCCGAAACCCTTTTATACCCGTCGTGATGCCCTACAACCTTCCGAGAGCCCGTTCTCTCACCCCGTGTATCCGTTTTTCCTCTCGTTTCTTCCCACCTTTGTCAAATTTCCTCCTCTATCACCTAAAAATATAAAAATATAAAAATCATAAATTAAAAAAAAAAACCATAAAAAATCATACAAATATAAAAAATAAAAAAATAGTAAAAATTCAAAAACTATAAAAATTAGAAAAACCATAAAAATACAAAAAAATCGTAAAAATTTCAAAAAATCCTAAAACATTCAAAAACTTCTAAAATCATCGACAATTCCAATATTTATTACAAACAAATGTGTGTTTTCTTGTTTGTTGCATTTATATCTTGGTGATGATACGAGGCCTCCTTTTTTTTTTTTTTTACATGGCCGATGATATGAGGCCGCTTTTGTTTTTATTTCTTGTATATGGTCTCGATTTACTAATTGTTAGGAATTATAGTATTTACATGAGTGTTTGGTAAATTAGTTGAGTAAAATACTTATGGTTAATTGTTAAGAGTTATATTGTTATGTAATAACAATATAATGTATATAGTCTAATATTTGTGGTTGTTAAAACCACTCACGAGTTAGGCAAAGTTGTTAGGAAGGTTTCCTATTTTAAAGGAGATGTAATTGCCTATATAATGGCATGCTTGTCTATTGAATATAATATACGAAGAATTTTTCTACTGTGCAAATGGCTTGTACCTAAGATTTGGTATCAGAGCAGAGCTAATTGTGTGCTAATAATTTTCCAAAGGCGGTTGTACTCTTCCATTGCCCATGTGGTTGGTGTCATTATATTATTTATCTATGCATTTGTTTGTCTTTTGTTTTGAATCTGGATAGACGTCACCATACATTTGAGTTCAAATTTTCTAAGATCAACAATCAGGCGGAAGTATAACAAAAATAAATTTGGAGATCTATTTTTGCACGAGAATATCAAATTTCTGGTGATTATTACAATTTACTATTATTTTTTTTATACATCTCCAATAGCAAAAGGTGTCTTTGTGCATATTTTTTAGAAATGGCTGCTCAATCTTGTGCGGGTGTCATTGGTGGCCCTATCCCTCACGTAAGTTCGCAGGGGATAGTGAGTTGACGCCGCTGGAATCGAGCATCCGGTGTTTAACGGAGCAAAAGAAAAGTTAACGGACCTGTCTTATCGGGCGCCTCCAGTGGCTTGCTCCACCAACCCAAGTCATTTCAACGCCTCCCCGATTTTCTCGACCATACGCATTCACATTTATTGTTTTCGGTATGCTACGCCACCACTTAAATTATATATTGAATGCAACCACTTAAATTATATTCATTAAACTATTTACTCCATTTTTGGCGCCCTTACATTTTTTTTTTTTTTTACATAAATGATTTATTTAAGTATTGTAAAAAGAACAGTGAGTCATATTTCATTCGAGTTTTATGGAAAGTGAAGGAGATTTACGAAGGTTGGCTATGGAAGTTGAAGGAGATTTCGAAGGAGATTATTGCTCATGACGGGAAAATTTGGAAATAATCTCTACATTGCAAATCGAGCAAGAACATTATATTTTTTTAAATCGGTGATAAGTTCAACTCATCTTGTTTATTAATTTATTAAGTTTTTGGACTACTTTCCCAGTCATCTATCAAAGTTGAAAGGAATAACAATTGGTTAGTGTTTGCAAGATTTATTTGAAACAAGGCTAATTGAAAACAAAGAAATTATAAGTTGAATGGTAATTGATTCTTATATCTAATATTCAAGATAAGATTTTTCCGAGAGAGTTTTGGTACAACAATACAACAACATATTACGTTGTTGCCCAATCTAAATGATAGAATACGTTATATTTACAGGCTATGGTCATTATAGTGTATAAAACTATGATGCCACATTCTTATGTGCCTACGGGATGTATATAAAAGTAGGTTGTTTTCCCACGTAATACGTTGTTGCGTCAACGACATGAAGTTCTAAAGATTTTTTTGCACATCATAGTATTATGAAACTATTCAAATTTGTTTCATTATATTACTTTAAAATAATTTCAAATCCTTTCCCTCCTACTATGAGTACAGCAATTTAACAACACATTACGTTGTTGCCCGCAATAACGATGCCCTGACTCGTTACTAGGCTCCATAAGGTACATGGTGTACTGTATAAAACTATAATTTAAGATCTTGGTGCGCCAACAGGATCTATATCTAAGAAGGTGGTTTCTCAACGTAATCGTTGTTTCTTTGACGACGACTTTGCATTTATAAAGTTTGTTTTTAGCCTGAATACTCTATTAGAAGTTGTTTGATTCGATTAACCGGAATCCTTTCCAGTTCATCCTCTCACAATTTAATTTCGACACGACGACAACGCATTACGTTGTCGCAAGAATAAACGGTGGAAAACGATATTCTTAGAAGCTATATTCATTACGGTTGGTGTACCTCTCGAGCTCGGTAGATCCTCCTCAACGAGCATGTCACGTTCTCATATTCATGTTGTTGTTCTTCTCTACCACCGTGCCCTCAATCTTTCTTTGTATGCATACACCGTCTTTTCGAGCAAACTGACATTGAAGTCGACTTCCAAGCATACATGACCAATGACAAGTACTTTTAGTAAGGTCGTTGTTGCCCTAAGCGTCCACATTCACCTTTTAACTCGAGCTACTATGAGTACTGAGCAATTTAACAACGCGCTGCGTTGTTGCCTGATAACGATGACCGACTCGTTATTAGGCTCCGTAAGGTACATGGTGTACTGTATAAAACTATAATTTAAGAGCTTTGTGCGCCAACAGGATCTATATCTAAGAAGGTGGTTTGTCAACGTAATACGTTGTTTCTTTGACGACCTCCATTTATAAAGCTTGTTTAGCGCTGAATACTCTATTAGAAGTTGTTTGATTCAATTAAACTGGAATACTTTCAGTTCATCCTCTCACAATTTAATTTCGACACGACGACAACGCATTACGTTGTCGCCCGGGCTAAACGGTGGAAAACGATATTCTTAGAAGCTATATTCATTACGGTTGGTGTACCTCTGAGCTCGGTAGATCCTCCTCAACGAGCATGTCACGTTCTCATATTCATGTTGTTGTTCTTCTCTACCACCGTGCCCTCAATCTTTCTTTGTATGCATACACCCGTCTTTTCGAGCAAACAAAGCATTGAAGTCGACTTCCAGCAGCATACCCAATGACAAGTACTTTTAGTAAGGTCATTGATTGCTCTAACTATCAATAGGATTGCTAACCGTAACAAGTATAATACATCAAGGGACGAGAAAAAAGAAAGGATCTTAGGATATGGAAATGTATATGGAATTTAGAATCTCATTAAGGTCTAGGATTTACCATAACTCGAAATTTTAAAACAAGTAATACTGGAATAGTTGGACAATGTGTTAGTTGTCTTATGGTCTAGTGGCAAGATGGGCCACCTTATATACAAATAATTTGAGTACAATTCTGATGAGCATGCTCCTCAAGTCACTCTAGATACTGAGCACATTTCCCAATGACCTTGGCGACCACAATTGTGGCAATCATACATTGACATCAAGCCGAAAGGAAAGTCCTGGGTGATACTAGTGTCTTAGGAAGAATCGATACCCCTTTTTCATGTATTATACACTTCAGGCAAAGCCCATGTTTGAACATAATGAACCTTTTACGTAAAAAACATAGAACAAAAGCACTCGTTCATTTGCATAAATTCCCAAGGCTCTATAGAACCATTCCAAACACCTTCTACCAATAAATATTATTAGTTAATGCCAACAAGTAATGAAATCAAATGCTAGAGGACACTATTGAAAGAATTTTTCACGGATCATAAGCAACATAATCACCTTCATATCAAGCTTCGATGTCGTAAGTTGTTCTTTACGCAAAGCATCGCTTGAGAGACACGACTTCAATCAACAAATCCTATATGTAATTCACTTTTATACTCATGGTTAAATAATAAACATGAAGTTAATCTTTAAATGCAAACAAAAATTTGAATAGAAAGATTCGGTACATATATCTGGTACATATGCTTTCTTGTTCTTAAACTCTATATTTCTAATCTACCAAAATAGTATTGCTTCTTTTCCTCTTACCTTCATTTCAATTGCATGTTTAAAGCGTTGCACATTTAGCTTGCCTATCATGTCAGTAAGCCTAGATATTGTTGTTTCCAAGTCCTCTTCTTTTTCCATTGACTCAAGCTTCCTCCTACGCTGATCTATTAGAGATCGAATGAAAACTACAACCATAAGATACTTACTGATAGCCATGACATTTTTAGTTGTGGCACTTAGTTACGTTTATTTTAACATGAACCATGTAAATCTATGTGGTACTCTCACATACCTTTCTTAATCTCATGAAAAAGGTGCTTATGTGTTCTAATACATGCTCGCCTATGTCACATGTTTTTTTGTAAGAGATGTTTCATACCTATCCGATTAGCCATTTCTGTTGCTTTCTTCGTTCTAATCTCATATTGTTGACAATCTCCTCCACGGAGTTACAAATAAGACTTAATCCTCGAAAGAATCCTTAAATTAAATATTAAAATCTAGTAACATACATTATTTGCAACTAAAGGAAACCAAAGTGCTAAACAAAGATACATTCTAGCTTTGCATCCCACCCGTTTTCTTTGAAGATCTGCAGTGACTTCATCTTCTACATGCCTTTGTTCACTTGATATTGACCTAATATCTTCATCTATTTTTGCAATATGCTCTTCACATTCTCTCTTTTTTGGAGGTGATTTCATTGACTTCTCTCATATCCACATCGAAATAGAAAAATGAGACCTCTTCATACGAAAAATATCTTCAAATAATACAAACATATGAAGCCAAGCAAGTCAATATATGAACTAATGGGACCCCAAAGTTAAGTTGTCACTTACTGGAAGCAAAAAGTCGTGATCCCTGTACTGGATTCACACTAGCCGAGACATGGCCTCCATACCGAGAAATTGACCAACGATAGTGATTTTCAGGAGTCCATAGATCCATCACTCCTAACTTGTTTGCATCATCAGCTCTACGGTTGGTCTCTTCTGAACCAATGAACTAAGAGGAGAAAAGAAAATAGTTCACATACATCATACAAATTAATACAATATTCACCAAAATTAATTTGTGGTCTTATCGCGCGTCTGCTACGGATTCAGCTTCATTTCCACCAAATTCCGCTTACATAATACATGTCAGATAATGCTAACTCATAATCTCATTATAAAACACCACTGTCTTTGTGATAAACAACGCATATATGAACATACCGAATGATCTAGTGCAGCCTGACTGATTAAAACTTCCTTCACAGCAGATGGGGCCTCAAATACTTCATCAAGCCTTGATGTGATCCCCAGATTGTGCATCTATAATACATTAATGAACATTACGTATCACACTGCATAAGAACCACTCTAGATACAAAGATTGATTTGATAAAATAATAAACCTTACCATATCTGATACCACCAGAGGTTTATTTTGCATTTGTCTATTTCCAGTGTAGTTCAGAACAGGAATATCAAATGGTTTCAAGTTTTTCACAAGCAAGTCTCGATCATATGGATCCTGGGTAATGAATGACTGCAATCACCAAGAAACAAAACACTTTCCATGGCTTAAGAAAATGGTTTGGAAGAAAAGAGTATATAGAAGGTGTGGAACTAAAGAAAATATTCAACAGAAACAAACAATCCCATTATAGAAGCAAATGAAAATTTAAAACACATTCGTAATCAAAATATAACATAATTCTTAGCACAGTCTAATGCATATTGAAAAATTATAAACTAAAGCGTATGGTTTTGCACAGAGCCAAATAATAGTGCATTACTTTGCTAAAGAAGAGATCTTAATTCAATGCATGTCTGGTATAGTCGATACATGGCATTAAATTTGCTTCCCATCAATGCAAAATTCAAACAAGCACTAAAATGCAGAGCAAGCGGCTCATATTGGAGAGCAACTTATTGGGAAGTAATGATCCAACACTAACTGCCTTGTTAGAGAAGTTTGACAGTGAAATAAAAGGTATCCCAGATATCTTTCACAGAATGGAAAAGAAGATTCACCAATAAAAACGAAGTGCTAAATGTGTATTCACTATCCCAACAGTGTTTCGATTATATCAGCCATTCCATTTCTTAAATGCTAACACATCTATGCATATTGATGTTACAAAACTTTTCAGAAGACTCTAAAAGAAAGGGCAAGATACAATAAATGAATTTCAGTATAACTACCCTCAAAGATTGGAATAGGTGATATCTGAGGGCAAGGTTCATTAAAAGGTTATAAAAATATTTAGTGAGCAAGATAGCGGGAGTGTTGTAGTTGTTCTAGTTTGCTTTGTAATCCACCTTTGGCCTGATGAGAAGGGAAGTGGGCAATTGCCACTACCAACTGATTTTTCCCCATGTTGGGGATTTGTAGATCAAAATCTCATGTCTATTATTCCATGCTTATGCTTGTTGCACATGTGATTTTACATTCACATTCAGTACCATATGTTTCCAGCATAACTTACAACATTCGAGTTCAAATGTTCATGTTCGACAAGGATAAAGTTCAGTCCAAGTTTGCCAATGGATAAAGTTCGAAACAAAATAATATTTTTATCTTTTTAATTTTCTAAAATATGCACAAATATGTCGAAGAGATGGAGTAGAGGGAGTTATCCATCCTTTGCTTTCTCTCGGCACATATATAATACAAAATCATGTCAAAAACTTATTGTATAAAAAATATGGATAAAGTTTGAGTTTATGTTTGGCAAGGACAAAGTTCGGAGAAGTTCAAACTCTTTCCATAAAAATCGATGTACCTTGTGACACAGTTTCCAGCAACAAGCTACACTAATTCTATACATCACTAAGACTACAATATGTTATCTTGAGTAAAATCGAAGTAGGGCAGCAGATTGTGATTCAGTGAATTCAATAAGCAGACAATCTTAGGAGTTAACAGATCATTTTGGTATCAAAGTTGATTCGTATCTCCGGAATTATGAAAAGTATTGACTGATTTGTATGACACTGATGAGATCGTAGCAAGAAGAATTGCTACCTTACAAACTGGAGATATCTCTGAAGGTAGAATCAAAGGGAGAAAGAAATGCCAAAAAAGGCAGAGGACTTTCCCAAGAGTTGCATCATTAAAATCATGTACAGAAAATGCAATGAAGTCCCCACATACCATCACCAAACAGCAAGAGCTCATATCTAGGAATCAAGAATCCATGGATATGCCGGTCCATGCTCTCGTTAAGAAGTTTAGCGGGGATCGAGGAGAGGAACCCCATGAAGAAAAAACAATGGATGAGTATGAGGATGAGCAGCCTCCAAAGGACAAGGGTAACAGTAATGTAAAATATATAGTACATGTCCTTTTCAAAGTTGAAACCAAGGTTAAAATTAGAAGCTTTGAATTAGAAGCTTTGAAGGACAGGTAGATGCAGAGTTATTAAACAAATGGTTGAAGCAATTGGAGGTATATTTTAATATGCATAGAATCATTGAGGCACAAATCATTTTGTTTGCACATTTCTAAATGGAAGGTCATGTTCTAATTTGGAGGAAAGTTATAAGGCATCTTTTGAAAAGAAGAATCTGTCAGTAGCTAGGTAGAATGAATTCAAAGAATTGTTATGTAATAATTTGTATCGATTGGGCAAAAGCGATCAAAAAATTAAGTGACAATATTTCAAGGAAGTGGTCAAAGTGTGCAGAATTATACCCCATAGACAAACCATGTTGATGAGCATGTACTTGGAAGACAAAGACCACTTGACCAAATAGTTGAGAGGACAATTGTTGATGAGAAGTTCGGTTGCACAACTACCAACACAAACAACAAGGAACAAGAAAAAAGGAGACAAGTAAATTGTTCCAAATCAAGAAAACCAAGGTAAATGCACTTGTTAATATTGTTAGGAATATCTTAGGATTAGTGCTCAAATATTTATTTGTAAGGGTTAAATGTAATATTCATATATTACATTAGTGAGTTAGTGAGATATTAATATTGTGACATTAATATCATATTTGTGTGGGAAAAACAGAATAGTGTGATATTATTAATATGAGTTATCAAACAACTCATTATTAATAATATAGGTTGAAATAAGCTACTATGAGTACAGCAATTTAACAACGCGTTACGTTGTTGCCCGCGATAACGATGACCTGACTCGTTACTAGGCTCCGTAAGGTACATGGTGTACTGTATAAAACTATAATTTAAGATCTTTGTGCGCCAACAGGATCTATATCTAAGAAGGTGGTTTGTCAACGTAATACGTTGTTTCTTTGACGACCTCCATTTATAAAGTTTGTTTAGCGCTGAATACTCTATTAGAAGTTGTTTGATTCAATTAAACTTGAATACTTTCCAGTTCATCCTCTCACAATTTAATTTCGACACGACGACAACGCATTACGTTGTCGCAAGAATAAACGGTGGAAAGCGATATTCTTAGAAGCTATATTCATTACGGTTGGTGTACCTCGAGCTCGGTAGATCCTCCTCAACGAGCATGTCACGTTCTCATATTCATGTTGTTGTTCTTCTCTACCACCGTGCCCTCGATCTTTCTTTGTATGCATACACCCGTCGTTTCAAAGAAACAAAGACATTGAAGTCGACTTCCAAGCATACGACCCAATGACAAGTACTTTTAGTAAGGTTCTTGACTGCCTAAGCGTCACATTCACCTTTTAACTCCGAGCTACTATGAGTACAGCAATTTAACAACGCGCTGCGTTGTTGCCTGCGATAACGATGACCTGACTCGTTACTAGGCTCCGTAAGGTACATGGTGTACTGTATAAAACTATAATTTAAGATCTTTGTGCGCCAACAGGATCTATATCTAAGAAGGTGGTTTGTCAACGTAATACGTTGTTTCTTTGACGACCTCCATTTATAAAGCTTGTTTAGCGCTGAATACTCTATTAGAAGTTGTTTGATTCAATTAAACTGGAATACTTTCCAGTTCATCCTCTCACAATTTAATTTCGACACGACGACAACGCATTACGTTGTCGCAAGGATAAACGGTGGAAAGCGATATTCTTAGAAGCTATATTCATTACGGTTGGTGTACCTCTGAGCTCGGTAGATCCTCCTCAACGAGCATGTCACGTTCTCATATTCATGTTGTTGTTCTTCTCTACCACCGTGCCCTCGATCTTTCTTTGTATGCATACACCCGTCGTTTCGAGCAAAAAGCTGACATTGAAGTCGACTTCCAAGCATACACCGATGACAAGTACTTTTAGTAAGGTCGATTGCTGCCCTAAGCAGGTCACATTCACCTTTTAACTCCGAGCTACTTATGAGTACAACAATTTAACAATGCGGTACGTTGTTGCCGCGATAACGATGACCGACTCGTTACTTAGGCTCCGTAAGGTACATGGTGTCTTGTATAAAACTATAATTTAAGAGCTTTGTGCGCCAAGGATCTATATCTAAGAAGGTGGTTTGTCAACGTAATACGTTGTTTCTTTAGCGACCTCCATTTATAAAGCTTGTTTAGCGTTGAATACTCTATTAGAAGTTGTTTGATTCAATTAAACTGGAATACTTTCCGAGTTCATCCTCTCACAATTTAATTTCGACACGACGACAACGCATTACGTTGTCACCGGGCTAAGCGGTGGAAAGCGATATTCTTAGAAGCTATATTCATTACGGTTGGTGTACCTCTGAGCTCGGTAGATCCTCCTCAACGAGCATGTCACGTTCTCATATTCATGTTGTTGTTCTTCTCTACCACCGTGCCCTCGATCTTTCTTTGTATGCATACACCGTCGTTTGAGCAAACTTGACATTGAAGTCGACTTCAAGCATACACCAATGACAAGTACTTTTAGTAAGGTCGTTGAGCCGCCCTAAGCGTCCACATTCACCTTTTAACTCCGAGCTACTATGAGTACAAAGCAATTTAACAACGCACTGCGCGTTGTTACCCAAGATAATGATGACTCGTTCTTAGGCTCAGTAAGGTACATGGTGTCTTGTATAAAACTATAATTTAAGAGGTTTGTGCGCCAGCAGGATCTATATCTAAGAAGGTGGTTTGCGGCGTAATACGTTTTTTCTTTTGACGACCTCCATTTATAAAGCTTGTTTAGCGCTGAATACTCTATTAGAAGTTGTTTGATTGATTAAACTGGAATCCTTTCTAGTTCATCCTCTCACAATTTAATTTCGACACGACTGACAAAGCATTACGTTGTCGCGGGCTAAACGGTGGAAAGCGATATTCTTAGAAGCTATATTCATTACGGTTGGTGTACCTCACGAGCTCGGTAGATCCTCCTCAGCGAGCATGTCACGTTCTCATATTCATGTTGTTGTTCTTCTCTACCACCGTGCCCTCGATCTTTCTTTGTATGCATACACCGTCGTTTCCAAAGCGGCATTAAAGTCGACTTCCGAGCATACTGACCCGATGACAAGTACTTTTAGTAAGGTCATTTGATCGCCCTAACTATCCACATTCACCTTTTAACTCCGAGCTACTATGAGTACGGCAATTTAACAACGCGCTGCGTTGTTGCCCGCGATAACGATGACACGACTCGTTCTTAGGCTCCGTAAGGTACATGGTGTCTTGAATAAAACTATAATTTAAGAGCTTTGTGCGCCAAGGATCTATATCTAAGAAGGTGGTTTGTCAGCGTAATACGTTGTTTCTTTGACGACCTCCATTTATAAAGCTTGTTTAGCGTTTGAATACTCTATGAGAAGTTGTTTGATTGATTAAAGCTGGAATCCTTTCAGTTCATCCTCTCACAATTTAATTTCGACACGACGACAACACATTACGTTGTCACTGGGCTAAATGGTGGAAAGCGATATTCTTAGAAGCTATATTCATTACGGTTGGTGTACCTCTTGAGCTCGGTAGATCCTCCTCAACGAGCATGTCACGTTCTCATATTCATGTTGTTGTTCTTCTCTACCACCGTGCCCTCGATCTTTCTTTGTATGCATACACCCGTCGTTTGAGCAAACAACGGCATTGAAGTCGACTTCCAAGCATACGACCCGATGACAAGTACTTTTAGTAAGGTCATTGCCCCCTAGTCATCCACATTCACCTTTTAACTCGAGCTACTATGAGTACAATGCAAGGTTTAACAATGCGGCTGCGTTGTTGCCGCGATAACGATGACGACTCGTTCTAGGCTCTGTAAGGTACATGGTGTCTTGTATAAAACTATAATTTAAGACCTTTGTGCGCCAGCGGGATCTATATCTAAGAAGGTGGTTTGTCAACGTAATACGTTGTTTCTTTGACGACCTCCATTTATAAAGTTTGTTTAGCGCTGAATACTCTATTAGAAGTTGTTTGATTGATTAAAGCTGGAATACTTTCCAGTTCATCCTCTCACAATTTAATTTTCGACACGGCGACAACGCATTACGTTGTCGCGGCTAAACGGTGGAAAACGATATTCTTAGAAGCTATATTCATTACGGTTGGTGTACCTCCGAGCTCGGTAGATCCTCCTCAACGAGCATGTCACGTTCTCATATTCATGTTGTTGTTCTTCTCTACCACCGTGCCTCGATCTTTCTTTGTATGCATACACCCGTCGTTTCGACAAACTGACATTGAAGTCGACTTCCAAGCATACAGCCAATGACAAGTACTTTTAGTAAGGTCGTTGACTGCCCTAACTGTCCACATTTACCTTTTAACTCCGAGCTACTATGAGTACAACAATTTAACAACGCGATCACGTTGTTGCCGCGATAACGATGACTGACTCGTTCTTAGGCTCGTAAGGTACATGGTGTCTTGTATAAAACTATAATTTAAGATCTTTGTGCGCCAACAGGATCTATATCTAAGAAGGTGGTTTGTCAACGTAATACGTTGTTTCTTTGACGACCTCCATTTATAAAGTTTGTTTAGCGCTGAATACTCTATTAGAAGTTGTTTGATTCAATTAAACTGGAATCCTTTCCAGTTCATCCTCTCACAATTTAATTTCGACACGACGACAACGCATTACGTTGTCGCCCGGGCTAAACGGTGGAAAACGATATTCTTAGAAGCTATATTCATTACGGTTGGTGTACCTCTGAGCTCGGTAGATCCTCCTCAACGAGCATGTCACGTTCTCATATTCATGTTGTTGTTCTTCTCTACCACCGTGCCCTCAATCTTTCTTTGTATGCATACACCCGTCGTTTCCGAAGTAAACGACATTGAAGTCGACTTCCAAGCATACGAGCCAATGACAAGTACTTTTAGTAAGGTCATTTGATCGCCCTAACTGTCCACATTCACCTTTTAACTCCGAGCTCTATGAGTACAAGCAATTTAACAACGCTTGCATTGTTGCCGCGATAACGATGACTTTGACTCATTACTAGGCTCCAGTAAGATACATGGTGTCTTGTATAAAACTATAATTTAAGAGCTTTGTGCGCCAACAGATCTATATCTAAGAAGGTGGTTTGTCAACGTAATACGTTGTTTCTTTGACGACCTCCATTTATAAAGTTTGTTTAGCGTTGAATACTCTATTAGAAGTTGTTTGATTCAATTAAAGCGGAATACTTTCCGGTTCATCCTCTCACAATTTAATTTCGACACGACGTGATGCATTACGTTGTCGCCCGAGGCTAAACGGTGGAAAACGATATTCTTAGAAGCTATATTCATTACGGTTGGTGTACCTCTCGAGCTCGGTAGATCCTCCTCAATGAGCATGTCACGTTCTCATATTCATGTTGTTGTTCTTCTCTACCACCGTGCCCTCGATCTTTCTTTGTATGCATACACCCGTCGTTTCGAGCAAACAGCATTGAAGTCTGACTTCCAAGCATACAGCCAATGACAAGTACTTTTAGTAAGGTCGCTGACTGCCCTAACATCCACATTCACCTTTTAACTCCGAGCTACTATGAGTACAACAATTTAACAACGCTGCGTTGTTGCCCTTGATAACGATGACTCCGACTCGTTCTTAGGCTCGTAAGGTACATGGTGTCTTGTATAAAACTATAATTTAAGAGTTTTGTGCTTTGACATGATCTATATCTAAGAAGGTGGTTTGTCAGCGTAATACGTTGTTTCTTTGACGACCTCCATTTATAAAGCTTGTTTAGCGCTGAATACTCTATTAGAAGTTGTTTGATTCAATTAAGCTGGAATCCTTTCCAGTTCATCCTCTCACAATTTAATTTACGACACGGCGACAACGCATTATGTTGTCGCAAGGCTAAACGGTGAAAACGATATTCTTAGAAGCTATATTCATTACGGTTGGTGTACCTCTGAGCTCGGTAGATCCTCCTCAACGAGCATGTCACGTTCTCATATTCATGTTGTTGTTCTTCTCTACCACCGTGCCCTCGATCTTTCTTTGTATGCATACACCCGTCGTTTCAAAGCAAAGCATTGAAGTTCGACTTCCAAGCATACGACCCAATGACAAGTACTTTTAGTAAGGTCATTGACGCCCTAAGCGTCCACATTCACCTTTTAACTCGAGCTACTATGAGTACGACGGTTTAACAACGCTTATTTGCATTGTTGCCGCGATAATGATATTTGACTCGTTCTTAGGCTCAGTAAGGTACATGGTGTATTGTATAAAACTATAATTTAAGAGCTTTGTGCGCCAACAGATCTATATCTAAGAAGGTGGTTTGTCAACGTAATACGTTGTTTTTTTTACGACCTCCATTTATAAAGCTTGTTTAGCGCCGAATACTCTATTAGAAGTTGTTTGATTCAATTAAAGCTGGAATACTTTCCAGTTCATCCTCTCACAATTTAATTTGACAACGACGACAACGCATTACGTTGTCGCCGAAGCTAACGATGAAAGCGATATTCATTAGAAGCTATATCCTCATTCACGGTTGGTGTACTTCTCTACCACCGTGCTCGATCAATGGTCAGTATCAGATCCTCCTTCATACCATCTTTCTTTGTATGCATACACCCGTCTTTTCATTGAGTCTGACTTCCCAAGCATACAAACCCAATGACAAGTTCTTTTAGTAAGGTCGCCGATGCTCTAATCGGTCACATTTACCTTCTAACTCCGAGCTACTAGTCCATTTATATTGATGCTAGTGA